>JAHLJS010000005.1:9458296-10058296 GCA_038502445.1 Eremochloa ophiuroides
TGGCGCATTCTTTTACCTCCTGGGAGAACATAAATTTGCATAATAAATGAGTGCACCACAAGCACACAAGAGAGAGAATTTCGTCAAACCTGATCCTGATCTTGATTAGCCAAACGTCCCAATATAGCATTATAGATTGGACCAATGTATGGCCTGAAATCGACTGAGCTTGTCTGCACCACAAAATAACAAAAATAAATAAAATAAAATAAAATAAAAAACAGATAACAGGTTACTTCATGTCCGCAAGACAAGGAATACAGTATGACCTCAAGATTTGGACGAAGGACACGGACTAGCTCTCCGCACACACGCAAAGCCTCAGCAGTGACTTTATAATATCTATCTCCGATAGCAGATAGTATAGGGGCAGAAAGTGCCTGGAAATTTGATTTGCAATCAGCAGCCATCCGACGGTCTTTAAATTCTTCTGAACACTTGTGGACTACAGTACCTTGATGTATGGATGAAACACAGATGGCGAATGCGAAGCCATAACAAGCCTTGTAAATACAAGGGCTTCAATCTTCAGGTTGGAGGTAGAAGACTTGTCCTGTCCAATTGACAACTAATTTAAAAAAATGGTTTCACAGCAAGTTTATTAGGGACTGGAAGTTTTTGCTCAAAAACATTAGGGGGTGAAAGTCACTACTAACATTCAAAGCCTTCTCAATTCCAGGAACAAGTGATCCAAAATGATCAGCAAGACAGTCTGGTAATACAACCACAAGCTCCTTCAGTACTGAAAATGCCCCGACCTGGAAAATGTTGAGAATATATTCAGATTTACAGTTCCAGAACCATGAGTTGGAGGATAACTGAAGGACTAACCTTTGTCTTGATTGATTTTTCACGTAACTGCCTGTTGATAGACTTGACGATTTTTGGTACCTCTTGCTTCAGCAACCATCGAGGACTGCAAACCAAAACAGAATAATGCATGGGGACAGGAGCCAGAACATGCAATCTAAATGCAGATCTTTTCTACCAAACATAGCAACGAAGGCAAGATATACATTCATATCTAGTGCCCAGTATAAGAGACCAGATTTCCACGTTATAATAAGAACGAACATGCAACTGCACCAGTTTTCCAAACTACAGTTCGATGGGCCTAACCTGGACTCATCGATGTCGCCTTGTCCTTTCGTTACATTACCAGTTTGGCGTAAAAGCTCAATGAAGGTGTTAAAGATATCCATCTAGAATCAGATAGAAGCTTCATAAGATTTAGAAATTATAAGACACCTAAAGATTTATATACCAATTTAGTCATGTATTTACCTTTACATTCTCCTCTCTTTCCCGAAATCGTTCAATTAACTTTGGACAAGCCTGTACAAAACGAAACATCTAAGTCAAAAAATTCACAGAAGGCATTTCCTTGACAAGTATTAAAGACAAACTATTAGACTCATCTTGGTTGCATTTATTAGTATAAACGCCATCTCAAAAACATTGAAAACAATATGGCATAGATATAAGTAATGATGCCAACAAACCTCTAGATATATCTTCGACAAAATTTCAGGACGAGATACTATAATTGCAGACAGGCACTTTGCTGATGCCCTACGGACTTTCCAGCTTGCATCCTCATCATCTGTGTACTCGTTTGCACTCTCACTGGGACAAAATGATGAAAGTTTTAACCTTAATTACATGAAATGGGGCTAATTAATCTGTATGGAATCTCTGTAAGCATAATAGTGACGTACTCGTCATCATCCTCTTCCTGCCCTTCCTCATCAGTATCCTCATCCATGCTATCAGTAAAATTAGGATCATAGCTCACATATTCCAAAGCAAGATTCAAAATGCCCTCACAATATGGGGATATATCCCTTGGGCACCTGAGCATAAAGCTCTCAAGAGCCTATATGGCAGAAAGAGTTAGAGCCAAAAAACACACATACAAAACAAATGTTAAAACAAAACAGATTCACACCTGCAAGCTGTATTCACGAAGCTCTTCATCATTTTCAGATGCACTTGTACAATAGCTTATAAGCAGAGGAACAGTTTCAGCAAGGTGTGGCCCAAAGCGGTACCCCACAGAACGACTGCAGGTCAGAACGCATAGTGTTAGAGGAAGCCTCGTATCAGGCAGGATTCGATAAGTTTGTAATCTCAACCCACAGTGGAAGAAAACAAAACATTTACTGCTAACATAAATCACATTCACAGTTATCCAGGAAAATCATATAATTCCAAACATCTGTCAATATTTGGAATAGAAAATTTTTTAACACAAATCTCCCTTACAATTACCGATGGTGGCTAGCCTCCATAAACACGTACCTAAGAGAACCAATCATCTGGATATTTGTACGGGTAATTTCAGATTTTGCACCTCTATTTTTCAGCAACTGGACAACCTGCAAAGTTGCCTTCGCTAACAAATCATCTGATAAACTTGGAGCAAGCGATGCTACAAAACAGAGACAATTTGTGGTTATAAATACCTAAATATGTTTATGAGATCATAAGTTTTAGAGAAAAAAATGCAAGACTATGAAAAGCAGAATAAGTACAAATAAATCAAATGTTTTGACATACCAATGCAAGAAATAGACTTCTTTCTGACGCTTGCTTGGTTGGAACCCAGTTGGGATAAAAGTGCAGTGAGCATATACTCATGATCTTTTGTGATCAAGTTGCCAAATCTATGAAGCACATCCGCCAATATATCAAGGCATTCGCATTTAACTTCAGCACCTTTTGCCTGCCAACAGATGAGGGGTTACATTTAACTAAAAGATGAGCCACGCGACGACAAAAACATTTACGTGATGTACGATCAAGAAATGGACAAATACATTCTGACTTGCCGAAATAGACAGTGAAACTATCATGCAATACATCCATTCCAAATGTACTAACAAAAAATTACGAAAGCGGCAAAATACACCAACTTTAATCCTACTATTATTCTATGAACTTCAAACGTATGAAATAGCTAAGCAGTGAGCGTACTCTAATGCCAATTTTTTGAGCTAAGATTCAGTTACTGAACAGCAGCATCACACTTGTCTTCAAAGAGCCAACTTGATTATACTTTTAGTAATTGCATTAACATTACCTTCATTGTAGCAAACAAAATGTAGTTTACATAACTAGAGAACTTAATAGTTTCTGTAGCTGTTTAGCTTTGATAATCAGCCTGAAAAACCTATACACTTTACAAGTGGTTCTGAAGAGACATGACTTTATATTAAAAAAGAAAGGCATGCAAGCTGTTGGATAATTATATAGCTTCAACATCATAGTTACATGTTTATATGCTTATGTTGTTGTCTAAACGAACGGTCTACACATCAGCTCATTTAAATACAGAACAATTAAAAATAGGAAAATGTTAAACATTACAACTCATAACTAGAAAGCTTTGAAATCAAATGTTAACCAGCTCGCAGTGAACATTTTGAGTGGTCTGAAAAAATAGAGGCCTGAAAATGCATAATATTTGGCACTCGAGTAGAAAGCTTACAGTATTGACACCCTTGATGAGTTGTGGGGCAAGAGAGAGCAAAATCTTTTCAGCAAGTGATGGTGTAGTAACTTCTGCAATGATTGTCTTCAGGGCTATACTAGCTGTATCTCGATGCTGGTCCTTTCCATTGATCAATTTATCACAAAGTTTATCGGTCATCTCCACAACCCTGTCCTCACCAACCTTCTTGACGAGTGGAGCCAAGCTACAAAGACGAAATTACAAGAGTTAGACGATACCACAAAATGCAGAAAGCAAGAACTATGGGAAGAACATAATAGAACAAATAACAAATTCTCACGCATTAAAGTGCTCACACAATGCTATTACCGAGGCATGATAACGTGGTACATGATACCCAGCAAATGCATGTCTACTCGTTATAAAATATAAAAGGCTACCCTAATACACCATTGACAGCAATTCAAAACAGTAAGTAGCAATATCAAAATGCTCCCAAATTCTGACAGCCAGGAGATCTTAGAAATGCATAATTTACACCCCAATGACCAACAACATTGAGAAATGTGGATCCATTTTTTTTATACAAGATTTAAAAAGTGCCAGGAACAAACAACAAAGTCATAGTATGAGATGGGTATATGATGGATTTGTGGTTAACTGAGAAATATTTTAAACTAAAAACTGCATCATACCATTTAACAGCTAAACCAGAAACATCTCCCGAAGCATCCTCCAGTTGTTGAAGAACAGTAATCGTTAACTTCGGCTCAAGTTCTTGATCAGCTTTGAAGCTTTCTTTATTCAATTCACTAAGTAGATCTGATGTTGCCATATATCTGTAGTCCTTATCTTTCCCTGTCATCTGTATGGGCATCGAACAAAGTACTTTAGAAGTCAAAAGGATGCATAGTTGAACCCAACTTCATGCAAATTAGTTTAGGGGTTACCTTCTCCAATATGTTGGTTATGTTTAAATTCGCCATTTTAGCAAGCCTTTACCAGAGCAGGTGCTTAAGAAAATTCAAAAATGTCCTGCTGGAAAACAAAATAGGTAATGAGACTAGTTTAACAGCAGACAGTCTAACAGATCTGCATTGTTGAGTTTTCAGTTGCTGGTATATACATAAAGCACTGAACATTGGCAGGAAAGATTAAACAATGGTAAGATTATTTATGATATGATCCTAATATTTTTTCTGCAGGAAATCCTAACAAGGATACCAATTATTTAACTCTAGAATCATGCTCAGCAGACAGAAAAAGAGATGCACTTCATGGCTCAAAAGTGTGTATCATTACAATGGAATGCTGTTACTCTTACAAACAATATCATTCAGTGGCAACTTAAATTTCGATTATTATATTAAGATGACATAAGGCAGCTACAATTATACTGTATACATGCTGCAACAGAAGGAAAATGTGCAATGCATGACGTAAAAGATAAACGAAACAATGACACTTGTCCATTTGTACATAGGCAGCGGGCAAGCAACAAAAGTTAACATAGTCACAAACATGCAATAAGCCAGTGATAATACTATACATAAGTACATAACACTGCCTGACGTTACTATATGGGAGTAGATAGAATTCCTCGTAGCCACGCAACTAAACTGTAAGAGGAACAAATACAAACTTACTGATTCGGCCACCTAACACAAGCAACAAACAGAGAGTGGAGGGCAAAACAGAACCCCTAAAATAATTTGTGGAAAGTGAACTCCAACTGCATCTATGATTATAGGCTACCAAAGCGTATTCCACGGAGCGGAGCCACTAATGCTGATCGCCGACACCGATGAACAACACCTGACTTGGATTCCACTGACAGGAGAATGCGATGAGCACCCTCGTAGCACAAGGGCATCCATCAGGACGAGCGAGCTAGGGTTACTCACTCGAAAACCAGAGAAATCAGTGTACGCGGGGACGGATCTCCGCTCCGCTCAACTCCACTCCACCGGAGCGACGGTGGAGAGGGGCTTCGGCGGAGGGAGGCACGGCGGGTGCAGCGAGGAGCCGAGGATCCGGCACCGGGCACCGGCGAACGGCGGAGCGGGGATGAGAGGAGGCCGACGGCGGTGTGCTCGGCTGCACTAGGGAACTCGGGGAGCCTGCTGGGGTCTGGGCTTAAGAGGAGCCTTAGAAGGTGATGAGACGAGACATGGGCCAGAAGCCCAGAGGCCCACATAGGCTGGCTTCTGTAGAGGCCCAAAACATTTAGTTGGACCGCCCAATTTCTTTGGCGTTCTCGGAAGAAGAAAAAAAAATGTCTCCACCGCTTTTCTCCTCTCTGACTCTCTCTGAAGTCTGATCCGCGGCACCGCCGCCGCTCGCGCTCCCAGGGAGGCGTCAACGGTCAGCCCCCATCTTCGACGACGGGGAACTCCCTAGCCGGTGGATCTACGCAACAACATTTTGGTTCCTTGGAGACCTGTAAGCCGAGCTAGACTTAGCAAGCGCTCCCGGGCGACCTTCGGCGTCCTGGAGTAGGCATTTCTGTCCAAGCAAGCAAGTAAGCAAATCGTACTCGCCAATTCTTGCTCAGATACTTCCAAAGGTTCTGTCTTCCTTCAAAATTTTTGGTAGACACTCTACATGTTAATTCTTGGCCAAGTTGGTGCCCAGGATTATAGCTATATGACAGACGACCCCAGGATGTTCGATGCAATGCTTAGCTGCGAGCTCTATGGCTTTTTTAAAATTGAGGAAAACAAGAGCTTATATTAATTAAGCGTCAACATTACAGTCATGCTGAATATTTGGGAGAATACATTCACGTGTTTCACACATCCAAGTACGTTCTAAACATGAAGTCGAGGCAAACTTAGCAAGATCATGGGCACTATTTGCCTCTCTCTTGACATGAGATAATTCAAAAACCATGCATCTCCATATATGCTCTCGAATTTCATTTAGAACATGCAGGATAGTGGACCTGTTATTACCATTAGTTCTCCACAAGGATTGCATCTCTAAACTACCAGTTTCCATTATTACCTTCGACCGATTCAGCAAATTCATCAAAACAGCTCCATCACGTCCGGCATAGGCTTCAACAATGAGAATATTTAAGATCGAATCATACCATTTGCATTTATTGCTAGAACCTGACCATTTTCATCTCGAACAACCACCCCAGTAGCACTTTGCTGACTTTCCGCTTTGAAAGTAGTATCCACGTTGATCTTCATAAATCCGGAAGGAGCTGGCTTCCAATTCATAATGTGTGCATTGTCCTTCTTTTCTGACATAGATTCAATGGAAACGATTAAATCAGAAGATAATTATTTCACCCACCTACAGGCATGTATCAAATTCATTTTTGTTTCCCCATGGCGTGTGCGCTGTCCAAACTGCCCACATTCCACATAAAATGGGGCCACAGTTTGCAGCAGGACAAAATGAATTATCCAGTAAATCAAAGCACCATGTAGCAGGATGCAACCTAGGCAATTTAATATCATACAGTTCATAGAAGGACTGCCAAAACATGATATCAAAAGTACATGTAATTGCAACATGATAAACAGTTCCATCTTGAACACCACAGTTAGGACATGTACCTTGACTTTCGATATGCCTTTCCATCAGATTTGGGAGGGATTGTTAGCTTCCATATCTTTTTCCAAAATGGATTTTCCTCACTTACTGAAGAATTTGCAGTAGTAGTTTTATTCTGTTCCAACATTCGCATTGAGAGGGATATTAATCGATATGCCATTTTTCCCACACTCTATGCCTACGTATCCTCCTTCAAACTTCCAAGTGGATTTTAAGGATTGCCATTGCGTCAGCCTCTAGGAATTTTTCCTTTAAAACCTGTCCATTCCAAGCAGAACCTTCTGAAGTGAGGAGTTCATGAACCCTCTCAACTGTAGCTTCTGGTTTCCTGTGAGTAGTTCACTCATCATTGAACGAGTCAATGGCAGATGTGTTCCATGTGAGGAGCGTTAGAGCCAAGATACTTTGTATATGCTTTGCGTGCCTGTAAATTGCCAGTGTTTTGTGGGCTTTGTGTTCTTTTTGTGTGATCAAAATCTAATCTTACTGCAATTTTGCCTTTTTCAGTACTGAATATTGTTCCATCCACTCTGTTGATGCTAATGGAGTCTGATAGCCCAGTTTCGAAAAAATCACGATTGTCCTACTCAGCGGATTGTGAAATGGAGGAAGTGCCTTCCAATGCAGCGGGAGTGAATCCGAGTTTGCTTTGGACCCAGTGGCAGATTCTGGACTCCATTCTCCCAACTGGTGGTTTCGCACATTCCTACGGCCTTGAAGCTGCTATGCAATCTCGCATGGTGAACAACCAGGAAGACTTGAAGTCATTTGTCATCCAGGTCCTGGACAACACTGGCAGCCTGTTGCTTCCATTCGTATACTGTGCTAGCAAGTCCCCTGATGCAGCGGAATGGGTCAAGCTGGATCAGTTGCTGGAAGCTACATTGACAAACGAGGTAGCGAGGAAGGCATCCACATCTCAAGGTTCAGCTCTGCTGAGGGTGGCTGCATCTGTCTTCACTGAGATTCAAGCGCTGCAGGATCTCCGGCGGACATTCCTTGGGTCTAAGAGCGTGTCATTTCACCACGCACCTATATTTGGGTTGATATGTGGGCTAGTTGGATTCGACAGTGAGACAGCGCAGCGGGCTTACATGTTTGTGACAATGAGGGATGTGTTCTCTGCTGCGACTAGACTCAATTTGATTGGACCGCTGGCTGCTTCAGTGCTGCAGCACCAGGTTGCACCAGATGCCGAAAGTATGATGCAGATATGGAGGGACCGTGATGTCTCTGAGGCATCACAGACGGCCCCACTGCTCGATGTGTTGCAGGGTTGCCATGCTTACATGTTCTCCAGGCTGTTTTGTTCATGAGAAGGTGAGCATACACACCTCTATAGTAGATGCTCCGCTCCGGTCATGCTTTGTGCTATTCTGATAAATTTCTGTTACCTTTTGAGTTACTCTGCATGAGACCTCTTCCAAGATACATAATGACCTTGAGATGAGCGATGTCCTCTTTCAAGTATGTGATGAGCGTCCTTTAGTTCTTTAGGTGCAACCCTTTAGGTACAACTACAACCATGCATTCAAATGGTAAAACCATTATGAACTTTTCATCCAAGTGATTCGAAGTGTTGGACTTTGAGTTGTGCTTAAGTTGTCTGATATTGATGCATAAATATTCTACGACATAGTATGCGAATACTGGCATCAGATATATGGAACAGATCTACAGCATATAATATTGATGCATAGCAATTCTTTAATTCTACAGCATATATATAATAATAATGTTAGTACCTGATATTGATGCATATATAATAGTTTACAGCATAGTGCTAGTAGACAAGAGGCTTTGCCAGGTCCATTTTGTACTATTCTAGGTCACAGAACTCAAGATGAACACGTGAATGCCTGATACATGATACAGCCAACAATATGTCCAGATGCCCTGATTCTGTATTTATGTTTAACTTCTGCTTCTTTCAAGTTACTGAAACGAATGCGTTGTTGTATTCTTGCCTCAGGATTACCTCCACAAAAATAGCATCAGGTGATCACGAGAGGCCCAGGGAGTGACTCATTATGCCCATACTGAGCCTCGTTGTTATTTTCATGCAAACTTGTACATCAATGACGTAAATGATGTGTCATTAATATTTAGTGTGTACCATCTCTACCATCTGTTACACCCATCATAACATCGTCTCTTCACATCCAATGATTATACAACACAAACCTGGCATGTCAAGTGTTACAAAGAACACTTTTTTTATTTTTGTTCCATAATACAAGGTGTGACTGCAGTCACTCGTCTTGAAGCTCTATTCTAGGATCCCTGAGCTGCTGCAGCTTGCTTAGCTTCAAGGGACTTCTCATAATCCTCAATCGATTTGAACAGCTGTGAGAAGTTTCCCTTGCCAAACCCGCCACAGCCACCCTTCTGGTATTCTTGCCCCTTCTCATCCTTCTCCATGCACCCGATCCTTTGAATGATCTCCAAGAACAACGTTGGCCTGAATGACATAGCTGATCCAATTAGATTTTGGATTGCATAGAGGTCGAGGAAATAACCATGGCACTGATACTAACTAGAATGCTGAAGCAAAATCTTCAAAAATAAGTGCAGAGTACTATTGATGATAATGGATTGTTGTGCATCATGTAAACAGTTGGAACTTGGGAGCTCGAATATGATTCACAGGATGCAAAAAGGATCCTCTTTTTGCTTTCACGATCTTCATAAAGATGCATCATGCATGGACTCACAAAAGCAGAGTTTCATACCTTTGTACTGTACATTCTAGTACTCCCTCCGTCCCTAAAAAAGTATCGTTCTCGCTTCCCGAGAAATATCTTTGATTAAATTTATATTAAAAAATATAAATATTTATAACACATAATTAGTATCATTGGATAGATCTTTAAGTCTAGTTTTTTAACAAATTTATTTGGGGATGTAAATGTTGCACGCATTTTCTATAAATCTAGTCAAACTACCGGAATGAACACCCAAAACGTCGGTTTTTTAGGGACGGAGGGAGTATATGCTTGCAATCATAAATTAGCTGAATACCTATCCTAAAATCGTTCCTTTGCTGTTTTGCAATTCTACTTTCTACATGCATCATGCACTGCACAAAAAAAAAAAAGGTGAAAGAAACAGAAGTTTTTTTTTTTACCTGTCCCCCACTGGCTTGGTGAAGATTTGGAGCAGCACGCCCTGGTCATCCCTGTCGACCAGCACCCCTAGCTCCTGGCACTCCTTAATCTGCGCCTCCGTGAGCACGTCCCCGGCGCGCCGCCTCACGCCGTCATAGTAGTCGGGCGCCGGAGGCGCCATGAACTCGAAGCCACCCATGGGCGAGCGCGCCTGCATCTCCCTCAGCGTCCTGAGCACGTCGTCACTGGCCAGCGCCATGTGCTGCACGCCGGGGCCGCCGTGGTGGTCCAAGAATGTCTGTATCTGGCTGCGCCGCTTGGTGCCGTGCACCGGCTCGTTGAGCGGGAGCAGCACGTTCTCGGCGTTGTTGGCGAGCACCATCGAGTTGAGCCCGCTCTCGGCGGTGCCCACGTCCTCCGCCGTGAACTCGGCGAACTCGTGGAACCCCGTGAAGCCGGCGAAGTAGGCGGCCGCCGGCGCCAGCTCCGGCACGTTGCCGACGATGTGGTCGAACCTCCGCAGCCCGTAGTCCACGGCCCCGGGGCGGCTGGCCACGGCCTCGAACCCCGGCAGGAAGGGCGAGCCCTCCGCGCCGTCGTCCGGGTCCGGGTAGCTCACGTACCGGAGCACGACGTCGCCGTAGAGCTCGACCTCGGCGAGGCGGAAGCCGAGGCCGAGCTCGACGGGCTCGAACGCCGGGCGCGCCCCGGCCGCGACGCTGGCGCGGAAGGCGTCCTCGGCGTCGGCGACGCGGAGCGCGACGGCGCGCACCGCGAGGCCGTGGTCCGCCGCGAAGCGCCGCGCGGCGGTGGCGGAGAAGGAGGGCAGCGACGCGGTTGCGGGGTCGGCGCCGGCGGCGGCGCCGTCAGCGTAGGGCGCCGTGAAGAGGAACGCGAGGGAGCCCGAGCGGAGCAGCAGGGACGCGTGCGCCGAGTTCCCCGTGGAGAGGTCGGACCGCGCGCGGAGCGGCGCGCCGAGCCCGAAGGAGAAGCGGCCCGCGGCCGACGCCGCGTCGGCGCACCAGAGCTCCACGTGGTGGAACGCGAGCGTGTGGAAGCGATCGGAGCGCGGGTTCACGCGGACGAAGTTGCGGTGGCCCACGAGCGGCCGGAACGCCGACTGCTCAGCTGATGCCGCCGCCGCTGCTGCGGCGGCGCCGGTTGCAGCGGCGGTGGGGGTCGGGGGCATTGTGCTTGGCTCCCTCTCTCTCGGAGGGCGTGGCGGCGTGGTGGCCTCCGCTGCTTGCAGTTGCAGCTTGCGCTTGGGGACTTGGGGTGACTGGACTGACTCTGGGGATGAGGGACGGCTGATTTGAGGGATAAATAAACGGCAGTGATGGGGCCACGTGGCTGGAGGATTTTGTGGTTGCGGATGTGATTTGTCTTCTGGAGTTTTGTTGGCTTGCTTGCTACACATGTCTCTTTAGAAGCACCCAGCCAATGTTTACCTAATTAATTAATAGAACTAAGTTTTCACCAGCTAAATTTTAGCTAGCTAAACTTTAATTATTGGTGTTTGAATACATCAGCTAATTATTTGTATTGGACCATGCTACCCCTAACAGTTTTTGGCGCTAGTGAGCTGCATGTGCTCTGCTCCGCGAGCAACGCCAGAGCAACGTCTAGTTCCTTTTTACAGAAGGGTATTTTCATCTTTTGCCATTTTTAGCTGGGATTAGCTAGGTTGGGCCAGCTAATAGGATTAGCTACTTTTTTTAGTTGAGAGACCTTTTAGCTACTAATTAGCTAGGTGTTTAGATGCACAACAGTTAAAACTAGCCAACTAAACTTTAGTTGCTGCTTCCAAACAGGGCAACAGTCGTGAATGTGAAGCTGATGAACTCGTTTAGTGGCCTAGGGCACCCACAGCCTTGTTCAATGGAAAAATGGGGAGGGGGTCGAAAAGGAAATGTTGTGGTTAATTTTTTGTGGAGAAAAGTGTGGGGCTGTCATTTTTTCGGTTGAGTGTAATCCATTCTAGGACCGGCGTTTTCCGTTTCGGCCACCATATTGGCCAAGAGAACCTTGAAATTCCTAAGTTGATAGGAAAAGAAACTATATCGTTTGATTTAGAACAATCTACCGGTTTAAGGCCTTGTTTAGATCCAGCTAGCTGGTAAAAAAAATTCAGCTATGTGTGGCTGTGTGAAGGTTTGGGTTGCCCCTCTACAGCGGGGCTATTCTGGTGCCTTTGGACTATAACCTAGTTGAAGGGGGGTATGGGGTTCAAATAGAAAAAGAAGGTAAAAAAGTGAGAGATATGGAAATGATGCATAGAACGAACGTCACGTTTGAAACAACTTTTGCCTTGCTTCTTCTGGTTATAAAAAAACAAAAGGCAACTGCCTCCAAACATGACGTTTTTGCCTCCCCGCGTTTCGTTCTGTGCGTCATTTGCACATAGAATTGAAACGGGCTCGAGTGAGCCTTGGGAAAAATACTCACCTATTCATTGTGTGAGCAATGTGCCTCCTTTCTATCCCTACTCTCCCCTCTAGACATCCTCTACGCTGTCACTACGCTCATCCTTGCGCTTGTCCTCTGCGCTGCTGCCAACCGAGCTCCTCCACGTGCCCTCACAGACTTCTTGACATGCTTATCCTTTGTGCTCTCAGCCAGCTCGTCCCTGCACCGTCTTCTTTCTTCCAGTAGTATTTCATGTCGCCAGCCGCCCTCCTCCTCGCGCTCTAACTTTGTCCCTCCTCACGCGGTGGTGGGCATGGAGGAGCACGGTGACCCGGGATTCGTTGGAGGAGGTGGCAGCCTTGAGCTCAAAGGTGCCCATTGTGAATGGCAGCCAAGATGAAAGTGCGGTCGTGGAAAGCTTTGATTCAAAACATGGGGAGATAAATTGTTCCATAGATGACCCATGTTGTGTGATAGAGCCATGATTTGCCATGAAAGATACATATAAGAGACCGTGATCCTTGTTTATATGAGCATTAGGAGCTAAGGTTATAGTGAGCCGGAGCACTTGAGGTTAAGATTTTCTGGTGGTGGGTTTAATCGATGAATGGTAGAAAAATTAAGGAAAAAATCTTTGAAAATCATGGGTGCCTGTGGTAGAAATGATTGGGGTTGTTTTACGCCCATCGATCAATCTCGATATCTCGCTCAGAACTGTTGGATGATGGAGTTGCCAATCTTGCTCGTAACACATAGACGTGTGAAATAAAATCCCTTCTCTTTACCGGGCAACATAATAAACATGCCAGTTAAAAAAATATAATAAACATGTCAGGTACCATAAGTAAACATGCCAGCAGCAGTTGTAGTACATCATGCTAATACTACTGTACACGTAGGGATCCAAATGTTTGCATCGCTCGATCTGGATAAGCAACGGATGGCTCAAACTCGAGAGGATATGCATCCGATCTGTGCGGGAGTGTACACAGTTCCATGTTTGACCGTCTCTCCTCAACCAGAGCCTTAACGGCTCGTCCTTGCAAAAACTCTGTACTAGTGCTTGCTCTTGTTCTAAAAAAAAAAACTGTACTCTTTGCGCACGTAATCTGAGTCAGCATGCACATCCGCAAGCGCCAAAAACAACCATATATGGAAGATGCCAAATTGATCAACACTGAAAACGGCTGCAAGAAGCAAACAAAACAGAACAGTGTCCAGATTGGCAAGATGTACAAAGCTTGTTTATGTAATAGTACTACTCTGTTCGTTTGAGCTAGATCAGCAGAACAGTATAATTCAGCCAGCCAAATTTTAGCTCAATATACCACATGTATGTATTTATATACTCCCTCCGTCCCAAAATAAATGTCACTCTCATTTCCCGAGAAATCAAATGTTTTTATCTTTTAACCAAATGTATGTATGTGTGTGTATGTATATATGTATGTATAGAAATATATAATTAGTATTATTAGATAGATCGTTGAATATATTTTCATAATAAATTTATTTGGAGGTATAAATGTTGCATATATTTTCTACAAGCTCAGTCAAGTTGAAAAGGTTTGACCAACACGCATCCTATAGCAACATATATTTTAGGACGGAGGGAGTATAACTCAAAAGGGTGTACTTTTTCCTAGTTACTTCCATGTTCAATAAACTGTATTGCGCATGTGTGCATACTCGTTTTTAAAGTTTGAATATGTTTATATACTTATTTTGATATACTCTAAATATCTCTACGTGAATTTATTTCCAGAATGGCCCATAGTTTTTTAATATATTATTATAATGCCATCATAGTGTGGTATGGAATTAGGATCACCATATAGAGTATATATTAATATATATAAGGAACTTGGATAATTGACAAAACCCTTCTAGTTGCGGCCCAAACCTCAAAACCCATACATAAGAATTGCGCCTTCTCGGACTGGGCCCATGAAGAACATCCGTTTAATCTGTTGAAAAGGCCCACAAAGCCCAGGCTAGATCTTCCCGTTCGCTTCCCCCGTTCGCCCTCCGCCTGCATTCAAATCCCGCTGCCTCCGCCACCGGCTCCCCTCGCCAGTCGCCACCTCCTCTCCTCTTTCCATTTCCGTTCCTCTGCGCCCCGATCCCTAAACCCTACCTACCCCAAACCCTCGGCGGCGGCGACTGTTGGGTGTGCTTGGTCATGGGCTGCTTCCTGTCGTGCTTCCGCGGCGGCTCCGGCCCGTCCGGCGATCTGCGGGTGAGCAAATCCACCTGCGCCCTCTCAATTCCTCGCGTCTCTCCATTTTTCCCCCGTTTGGATCTGGTACGGGTGTTAGTGGCGGTGAGATGTGATTCTATCTGCCTGCTTGTTTTGATCAGGACCCGCTCGTGAGGGAGAACCGCCTCGGGGACGCCTTCCTGAGCGACGAGAAAGGTAGGTTTGATATATCTTGGTGTTCCGATTAACTTTGAGACTTGTTAGGAAATCTCTAGTCTGATTGTGCGATATTGTCCTTTTAGAGTCTGATGAAGCGACTGGAAAGGTGGATACGGAGGCGGCAAATGTCCACGGAGTCGACGAGGAGCTTCGGAGAGAGGTATTACTATAACTGTGTAAAATTGTATTTGAGTAGTTGATTTTAGTCGTTACTGGAGGCGAGTAGTGCTGAAAATTGAATCGGACAATCTCTTTACTGTCACTGATTGTTGTCCGTAAGTCCGTTACGTTTTAGGTACTCAATTCAGGTTTGTGATATTACAGTTTGATGCGTTGTGAAAACATAATAAGATTTGATGTGCTCGTTACATATCAATAAACCTATACAAATGTGAGATAGGTATCTGAGACAACCATATTGTTCTCTTAAGATGATTTTGCGACTTGTGAACCTGTGGCTTATGATTTTGTAGACAAAATACCTTTAAATGTTTATCAAACATAAACTTTATTTACGTGCAAATAGGTTAATAAGCATAATAGCTATTATCTTCAGCTTTTACAATTTCATTGTATTTTGAAGCCCCATGAAAATTACTTCATTTATCACAACCAGGCAAGTTATCTCAAATCATGTGGCGCAATTTCACAAACCCCTCCAGAAATTGTTGATTCAATCAACGTGCAGGTGATAAAAGATGCAGTGCTACTTGAAGAAAGCTCACATAAATTGTAAGTAACAATTTCCATTCTTGTGGACTAGTATGTTTACTATGATTATAATTAGGTGCCTTTTGTATTTTTAAATTTTCAATGCAGGCTCAACTCTGATGAGCATGATGTATCGAGACATGAGCATGACATTGATGAAGGTACTCTCAGGGTGGGATCAGAAACTCGGCCATCCTTAGAGGACAAGCCTTTGTGTCAGAATGTTGACCAAAGCACTGATCCTACTGATTCACCATACCCAACCCCTCTGGTCCTCAGGGGTGACATTGAGACTCCAGGAACCGTATATACTACTGCTCATAAGGAGATTTTGAAGCCTGGAAAGCGTACGAGGGCTAGCAGACAGTTCATCTACCCTGTTCTGCGACCCATCGAGAACAAGATGCAGTGGATGGAAGTAAAAGCTGAGTCTCCTGTGCTAGCATCCAACCCTCCAAAAAGAAGGAATCTGAGCGCAGACTGCGGCGAGAAGGCTCGGCAGACTTTTGCAAGTTCAGTAGTTACAGAGACCCAATCTTCAGAGTACGAGTCCAACTACGCAGCAGCGCAGAATGAAGTGATGTCTCCAGATGAATCCAAGTGCCAGAATGTCAACCCGCAGCAGTATGAAAGCGAAGATCTATCCAAGCAAAGTTCAGAATATGGGAAGCACGGAGTCACAAGCCTGTCTCATTGGCTGAAGCCATCATCTGCATCTGACGAGACCAACAGCAGCCCTGATGATGATGGCAACGTTGGGAAGGAGACATGGTATGAGACAAGCGTCTCCGATGTGCCTATCTTCCCTGCATTTGGTTTGAACTGGGAAACCGACAATCCGACTCCTGTGTTGCCCAAGGCATGGGACGGCAACGGCATCCCAAACACAACCACCAAATACAAGGAGGTACCTACGCTTGCGTCTGTTCTGTTGACGTGCAAATTTGCCGTTACGTGATGACTTGTGAGCGACACCTTTTTATGCTAGTCTGATCTTTCCCTGTTGTCAGGACCAGAAGGTCAGCTGGCACGCCACGCCGTTCGAGGAAAGGCTTCTGAAGGTTCTGTCCGATGAGAAACCTCGCCATGAAAGGTCTGTCTGTAACAAGCCTGCTTATAGTATATATATCTGTCTGTCCACGGTGTTCCAGTTCTGAGTTTTCATAATCTGGCTGTTACTAGAGCAGTTAGATCTGCTGGATAGAAATAGAATCACATAGGTTTATTAATACCTGCACCTGCATGATGGTCCCTTTTCGCAGGGAAATCAGTGGCAAGCTTATCCACCTCGAGGAAAACGCAGAGTAGAGAGGGCCTTCATCAGCCTTGCAAGTTGGAGAACGCCCGCGCGTAGTACTCTGCATCATGAACCGTCAGAATGGTCCAGGTGTTGGCCACAAGCACCCCATTGAACCTCCCTCCCTTCCGATACTGTCTGTGCCCGTTTTTTCAACGGAATGTCTTCTGTAAATAGAATTTTGAGTGTGTGTGTGATAAAAATGAATTTATTTTGAACTCCATCCGGGGACCAGCCCTTCGCTGTCAACCGCGTGTAGGTTTGCTCTGTTGGGGGCCCGAAAATGGTGAATTATATGTAAAATGTGACCTCATTCACAACAGCTTTGAATTGACGTTTGTGGAGGTGTGGTGTCAGTAATAAAAGACAAGAGTACTCAAAAGTCCCAAAGGTAAAGCTTCGTCTGGTTTCTTCAGGAACATAAACATCCGCCCGCATATTCAAAACCTGAGCGGTGGTTTTTCGTTTGGCTCCATTCATTCATCTCTGGGAATTTCTGCAATACTATGGGACAGTGAGGCAAGCATACAGTACATTGGAAATTTGGAATCCATGCCTGCTTGTTCTGATTGGCATTGCGCAGGGTCCGTCGGGGCTGTTGCTGTTTTTTGGAGGAGACGAGAGAGGCGCAACTGCCAACTGGTGGCAAATAGCTTGAGCAGTGTCTCTTCTCTAGCAGCAGCGGCGGAGAGGTCTGAGCGGCACTGCACGGAGAGGTCTGAGCGGCACTGCAGATGAAGGTGAACGCAGGCAGGGGCACCGCAGATGTTGGTTCCACACTTCACAGGCTCACAGTACTGGTCCCAGGAAACGTCACGTCACGTCGCGGTTGATAGATCCATGCCATTTTGCTGCGAATCTATCTCGGAGTACGAGTACTACCTGCAGCGAGAGAGAGAGAGAGAGCTGAATGCACCGCTCGCCCACAGGTGGACCGGACAGAGGCCATAGGCTTCCGGCTGCGGTGTCCGATCATCTAGGCCATAGGCCATGTTTAGATGCACTGTAAAATTGCAATTGCAACTAGTCATATTAACGTTACGGCACATGCATGGAGCATTAAATATAGACGAAATGTTTACATATTTATATATTTATACTTTTGCATGTACATCATGAGACGAATCTTTTAAACCTACTTAGGTCATGATTAAACAAAAATTATCACGTACAAACGAACGTGCTAAAGTGCAAAATTACAATTACAACTGAAATCTTAAGACAGCCTTAATCCATCCCATCCGCCGATCGACGGTAGCTGAGGCCTTGAAGGCCGGCGTAAAGGCAGTGTCGTCTGTCCTCCTCCGGCGGCCCGGCCACCCAGGGCCATGCCCATGCTGCGACTGCGATACCTGCAGACGGTGAGCGGCACAGTTTCAGTACAGTACACTGACACGTACTTCTCCGTCTCATAAATAAACATAATTCTTTAACTTCTACAATTCCTGTTTGACCGTCGTCTTATTCAAAAGGTTTTAATAAATATTATTTATTTTGTTATGACTTATTTTATTGTTGGAGATATTTTCATAATGATTTATTTAATTTATCATTTGTATAAAAAATTTGAATAAGACGAATGGTCAAAGAAGAAGAGTAGGAGTCAAAGAATTACGTTTATTTGTGAGACGGAGGGAGTAAACATACAGGGCTACACGCCACAGGTGAAAAACCGCGGGCTGTGACTGTCTAGGTGACAGGTCATAGCCCACGATCCGCCCACCCGGATTGGCGATCGCGGCGGGGCACGGCCGGAAACAGCATCTGACACCTTCAGATCAAATCGACAGGCAGACGACGCAAAAGGCCAAGCGAGGCGTGCGGCGCCTGGCCTCCTTCCTCACTCCTGACTCCTCAGGGCGGTCCACGCTCGGCTCATTGCATTGCATCCATTATTCCCTCAATCGTTTCCATGCAGTGTAGTAATGTTCCGTCTCCACGCATCTCAATTCTCATCTTGATTTCTCCGGCTATTGTCTGTTTATACATCGTCATGCTTGCCTTAAGTTCATGGCTCCATAAGCTTTTCGCGTGCTTGTCATATTGTCGGAATTATCACCCAACAGCTGCGTACTCATAGTACACTACATGCTCAAATAAATCAATGGATACCAATCAGTCAGGCTGCTGCGTGCAAGCGTGACCAATCCGTTTACCAGATCCACGACGCATCCATATCCTTTGGCCCTATATAAAACAATGATTATATCACGAACAGTAGTTTTTATATATCCTTCCTGTTCCTGCCACCGGCCTCGATATTGCACACAGTTGCAGTTGCAGGCGATGGTCACGGGTTCGCCGGCGGTAGACTGCTTGCCAGACGCCAGTTGCCTGCCATGCCACAACGGAGGCCGGAACGGTGAAGGGGGTGTTTACTCCCTAATTTTTTTTTCTTTCCTCGTCACATCGATTATCCTTTATGCCTGCACGAAGCATTAAACGAAGTAGCAACTGTTGCATGTTTGTACTTTTTGCCTGACTAGTTCGAGATGAATCTTTTGAATCTATTTGGGTCATGATTGAATAAAAGTTGTTAACTACAAACAAAATTACTATAGTACACTTTTCACCCCTTTTCACCCAACTAAACAGCTCCGAAATTGAAAAAGGCTGCGCGCGTCTGGATTCCCCATGATCCGTCCCCACCACGGAATCCATGTCGTTTTCCACCGCAACTTGGCATCATCATGGGAAGCATGCATCGGACCCGACGACACCTGTCATGTGCAAGAAATTAACCGTCACGGATTGAATTACCGCATCTATATATTTGCAACCAAACTGGACTACTACTCCCTAGCGCTTCGTACTGAAGCATTCAGATTTTGTTTTAAATTATACATGAGTGTTATTGTAGCTAGACGAATTAACTTCCCCAAAGCATCATCACATAAGTAAGTACTCCTGCGGTCGAATATAATTTATAAAAGTTCAAAAAAGATTGACTTCTCGGAAAAGTGAAGACCTTTATTTTTTTGATAGAGGAAGTAGTACTCATCTTGGAGTATAAATACACAAATAACAAACATGTAGCCTGCTGATTCATGTTGGAAGTAGGTACTCCGTATGTATTGGGCTGCATTATTCAGCATGTACATCATCCAGGTGTGTGGCGCGTCCTCCAAATGTTTGAATTCATTGCTGTGGAACAAAAGAATTGTAAGTTGCTGCCTACTGGGACCCGAACCAGACCGACGTGTGTCCTCAATCCCTGTTGGCTCTGCCTCAGCAGTACGAGTAGTATAGTACCTGCTCTCACCTTCGCAGCCGAGCCAATGCAAATGCAAAGCAAAAACAGACAAAATTGCAGAACGTGACAACGTGGTAACAAACATATACCAACATGGCTTGGAGTCCAGCAGCAGCTCAAACTGTCTGCAGACACTGCGTGCATCTCTAGCTAACAGTGTCAAGTGCGTGCACAGTATATGCTGATCAGAGTAGGCACATTGGTCTGCGAAATTGCGATGCAAGAGATGAAGAGCCTTGTCTCCTTGCTGCTTGTCTCCAGCTGCCTGTAGTAGCTTCACACGCTTCACAAGGAGTCAAGGACGACGACGAGCTCGCTCGATCGCCTACAGTATATGCTGAGCTCGCTCGATCTTGCTGATCAGAGTTTTTTTTTTAAAAAAAAACATGAAGCAATATTTTTCCATACAATGAATCAACATCAGCTAAAATTAACTAAAATTTAGTTTTGACTAGTTTATTATTTAGTGACGACGGGTTACCATACCAAGTTACCAACCACCCCTCACATGTTTGTCGTTTGCGAGTGTTGTATCATTTTGGCATGTCTTACATTAATGTTAACATGAGCGTGCATTGTTTAGTCCGTATGTGCGTACGTATACGACATACATGAATGCATGCATCCACGCATGAATAATGGATGCGTGTGCACCTTCGTTTAAATCTTTTGGAGAGATCCGTGTGTGTTCTAGTTGGCCATTAATGTGGCGTATGATGTTCAAGCGGCTGTGCTAGCTACTACCTTGCGAGAGTGCTTAAGCCCATATAATCAACACAATTTAAATAAATTACTTGAAAACTATCTTACTATTACTAATTAGAGGCCTCAATGGAGGCACCACGTTAATTCTCACTAGACACGTTAAGAAAAAAGATAAATCCAAGAAATTCTCACAGTAATCAAAAACATCTAACCTTTAATTTAGTAAACCTTAATCATCATCATCATCAATAACAACCATGGGATCTATTGTTATTTGAATAAAAAATTACCCACCTCTGCCATTATAAAAAAATACATAAAATAACTCCTTAATTTTACAAATAAATTACCCACCTTTGCCATTATGAAAGATAATTCATAATAACCCCCTAAGTTTATATATATAAATTAGCCACATCTATCATTATAAAACATAATTCAAAATAACACCCTCATATTGCATCTAAAACTATTACTAATTAGAGGTCTCAATGGAGGCACCACGTTAATTCTCATCAGACGCGCTAAGAAAAAAAGATAAATCTAAGAAATTCTCACAATAATCAGAAACATCTGGCTTTTAATTTAGTAAACTCTAATCATCATCATCATCAATAACAACCATTGGATCTATTGTTATTTGAATAAAAAAATTACCAACCTCTGCTATTATAAAAAATACATAAAGTAACCCCTTAATTTTGCAAATAAATTACCCACATTTGCTATTATGAAAGATAATTCATAATAACCCCCTAAGTTTATATATATAAATTAGCCACATCTGTCATTATAAAACATCATTCAAAATAACACCCTCACATTGCATTTAAATTACCCACTATTTCCATTATAGATGATAATTAAAATAACCATTTAATTTTGTATCTATATTACCCATATCCGTCACTACGGGAGATAACTTAAAATATAACCCACTAATTTTGTTCTAGATTACTCACATCTATCATTATGAAAGATGATTTGAAATAGATCTGTATCTAGTTTACCCACATATATCATTATAAGAGATAACTTAAAATATAACTGACTAATTTTGTATCTGAATTACTCACATCTATCATCATGAAAGATAATTTAAAATAAATAATAGTTATTTTTACATTCAACCTATATATATATATATGTATATATGTATATGTATATGTATATATGTACATATATGTGTATATATATATGTGTGTGTATATATATATATGTTGTTATGAAAGAATATAAATTATTAGCTTAATATTTGAATCTGCCTTGGTTATTATAAAAAATAAAAAAACTTAAATATACGAGTAAATAGTATTGTGTGCTACTAAAAAAATAAATCGATATTCATAAAGTTCGAGTACACATTCTAAATCATAACCTTTTACAACCATGAAATTGAATAAGTTGCTATTCTAAGTAAGTTTAAAGATTTTAATTAAAACATTATGTTATATTGGTATTGGAAATTAAATTTGAGCACCCTATGATATATAAAATAATACTAGACACATATAGGTATGTGATATACTCCCTCCGTCCCAAAATAGATGTCATTCTCGCTTTCCAAGAAATTAGTTTTTTTTAACTTTGACTAATTTTATATTAAAAAGTATTCATATCAAACGTACACAACTAGTATCATTGGAAAGATATTTAAATCAAGTTTTTTAACAAATTTATTTGAAAATAAAAACGTTGCACATATTTCCTATAAATCTAGTTAAAGTTAAGAAAGTTTAACCCGCACACCTCCCATAGCGCCATCTAATATGGGACGAAGGGAGTACTAAATTCAACAAGTTCGGTGTTAAGGTACAATATGAATTTTAGCTTATTTAATATGTGGAGAATCAATCCTACTAGAACTTAAACTCTTTTAACAAAAAAAATATTTAATACCTAAGTGCATCTCCTAGAGTAAGGCAAAAGAGTTCCCCCATTCTTTTTTTTAAAAAAACATCAAAAATACCTCTCCAATAGTTTGGCAAAAGGACTCCCCATCTTTTTCCAAACCCCAAATCATCGACTAATCCGCGCATATTTGCGCGCGTGGGGCACCGCGCATCCGGAGTATCGCGACTTCTTTTCCTTCGTCACGACAGTTTTCTGCGCGCGCTGCCGCCATAGGCTTCCCACGAAGATCGAAGTTTGCCGTGAAGCAATGTTGCCGCCCAGGAGATGGCGTCCTCGATCCGCCGCCATCTTGTTGATGCCATCGCGTCCTGCGTCCTGCCCAGGGGATCATCACGTCCTGAGACTACTAGGATCAAGGTACGTACGCCATGACTGCTTCTACAGGCTGTTCGCTAGGGTTTTGGTGTTCCTTTCGCCGCCGGAAGGCCATACAAGATGTTCGCTGGTTTCGTGCACGAGCTGGTTTCGCCCAATGGAACAAGGTGAATTTTGGACAAGCATTGTCACCGGAGAAGATGACCAGGTGAATTTTGAACAAGCATGGTCATCGCAGACTTCTCCCAACGGAACAAGGTGAATTTTGGACAAGCATGGTCACCGGAGAAGATGACCAGGAAAGCATGGTCACCCAATGGAACAAGCGGCCGCCTGCGTGGGATGTCTCCGGCTACCAGGACGTGCCTTGCGAGTTGCGACCACATACCACCTAGGTTGTGTTTGGATAGAGGGTTCACCTGGGTTGCAGTGGGTTGAACCCATTTTTAAGGGTGTTTGGTTTGGGGTAACAGTGAAAGTGGGTCGAACCCAGATGGAATATCTGCACTAGATGCGGATTGGATGCATCCGCCCAAATCGAAGGAACGCAGCGAACCCACTTGGACGGCTCCTTCCACGGCGGTGCACGCAGCGTCCCGCGCATCCCCGGTGGCACGCGCAGCGTCCTCGCCCCCGTCGCCGACGGCGCGCGCGGTGCCCCAGCTGTCCTCTGCTTCGATTCAGGCAAGAAGAAGATGATGTGGTTGACTGACCTGTGGGCCCCACGTACATCTACTGTTAACGGTGTTAAAGTGTCATTGATTGCAATCTTCTCCACCTTTCAAACCAAACAAAAAGCTGGGTTCAACCCACTCCTCTAACCAAACACGAGATGGGTCCATCTCGTCCCAAAAAACTGGGTTTCGACTCAACCTAACCCACTTCGTCCCCAAACCAAACACACCCATGCAGAATAGGGCGGCTCCATGTACGTACCTATGTTCGATGACAGCCACAGCGACAAAAAAAACACGGTAATAAAGTTGGGCCCATAATTCTACTTTTTAGGGAAGTTAATTATGGAGAATATTGGAGATGAGCCCTTTTTTCCTTTCCCATATTGTTTTAGGAGTTGGAACAAAATATACCAAACTCTTAGAGATGCTCTAACATATGAAACAACTTAACAACTTGATTGAAAGTCAAAAGGTAAAATATGATTTATGAAGTGTGTGTCTATATATATATATATATATATATATATATATATATATATATATGGCTATAAATAATATTGAATGCGTCTGAGAAT
Organism: Eremochloa ophiuroides; assembly: GCA_038502445.1. Lineage (NCBI taxonomy): Eukaryota > Viridiplantae > Streptophyta > Magnoliopsida > Poales > Poaceae > Eremochloa > Eremochloa ophiuroides. The sequence continues at coordinate 9,482,700 of JAHLJS010000005.1, forward strand.
CCCGTAACCATAAATAAGACCATCAACGGGTAGTAAATATGCAGCAGTAATTAGCCTTTAATGGCTTTCACGTCACATATAAATCTCTCTAATCCTAGTCATCTGTCATTTTCCTCTCTCTCTCTCCCTTGGAACAGAGCGGCGGCGGCAGCTCCTCTTTCCTGACCGCGAACATGGCGACCCTCCTCCACAGCTCCACTATGACGGCGCCCCCAGCAGTCCTACCGCGCCCCCGTCGGTGCTCCAGAGATGTCGGCGGGGCCTCCTCCACCCTCTCTTTTGGTTGCAGATCGCGGCGGAGGCGCCCTCCCCTTCGCTCTGTTCGGTGGTGGCAGCTGCATGGGCTCCAGCAAATGGCGATGGTGCCCTCCCCTCCTCTTCGCTCTCTCCGGCGGTGGGGCCCTTTCATTTGGCAACGCCGCCTCCCATGCCGACAACAGCAATCCCCTCCGGCCGGTGTCATCTTATAACGACATCAACTCCTCCATCCATGATGTAAAGTGGCAGATACTTGGGTTCCTCGTGGATTTCTTTTTTGTGTGGTGATGAGATCTACTCAGGAAAGCTTAGTTGGCAATTTGATCTGCTCTCAAGAATCTGTTCTGTGCTTGTGTTGTATTGTTTCTTTCCACTTTTGTGCGATCTTTTTCTTTCCTGTGTTGTCAGATCTGGTGAAACCTTTGTAGAATAATTACTACAGGCCTAGAGTTGGCTTCTAAAAAAACTCCTCTATTGCGCTAAAATTACTACCGTAGATTTTGCTGGAATAAATTTATACTCCCTCCCTATCGTATTTAGAAGTCGTTTAGGATAACGACATGGTCACCAAATCATGACTTTGACTTCATATTTCTATAAAAACCATTTATTGGAAAGTGATATATAGGGAAATTATTTCCTAATCCCAGGGAGTAGTTACTCTCATGTCTATATCTCTAAATTCAGATCATCTATGCTCCCAAAAATATATGTAGACGAAGTATACGGTCATACTAAACTATTTAGAGTAGTATGTGGTTATACTTTTCTGTTATCCATATAGTATATAGTTATACTTTTTAATATACTATTGTAGTGGTATTTTAGTAATATATTTAAAAATATAGGCTCTAATGAAAAAATTTAACATATTAAGATTTGAAGTATCTTAAATTAAGTATCTAAACATACTCAAACTAATAAATTAGTATGTGCGCATACGTAATTGGGTTTATTGAAGCTGGGAGTAACTACTCCCCGGGAGTATATAAAATATAAAATGCACCATATATATATATATATATATATATATATATATATATATATATATATATATATATATATATATATATATATCTATGTTAATGCTCATGAGACATGTTAATCCTCACGAGACACGATAGGAAAAAGATAGATCCTACAAATTCACACAAAAATCTGAAACATTTGACTATAAATTTAGTATAGTCTAATTAAAATTAATAATAATATTATTAGATCCATTCTAGAAATAATTAAGCACCTCTACTATTGTATAAAACAACATAGAGCCATTAAGAAACACGATCTAAACTATATCAAAATTTAAATCTATTTCCTACGTACTCTTATTGTAAAAGAAAATTTATTAACCCAATCTTTATCTTTTTATCTTATAAATAAATATCCTCTAAAACCTACGTCTACAATTACAAATATATTTTATTAAAAATATTAAAATAACTTGAAGAGAAAAAATTAAATATTTGACATGAAGTATAAGAGTCCATTGGTGGCTATATTTTCCCCACCGTTTAAGATTAAACTCGATTATTATAAGTATTAAAATTCTCTTAGCTTAGCACTACTAACCCTTCTGAGACCTCACTTCAAGCTCTATCACTTATCTTAAATAATATGATGCATGTTTTAAATAATTGCTTTTGCTATTATAGTATTTAAGAACATATTATAAGACCAAAAACCCTTATTGTTGACAAGCAAAAGGTAGAGTTAATAAAAAACAAAAATCACAAAAGTTTCAATTTGATGGCAAAAAATATAGTAGCCAACAAAGAATAAAATTTAAAAAAAATAAATTGAAATTCATGACATAAGTTTCTATTAATTGGATTAGACTATATGAAATATCCATTATGTCTTAAAATAAACAAAGTTGAAAACATTCAATTTAATATAAAAAATTCTTTATTAATTAGATGTATGACATATGCAATATATGTTTTAAAAAATTCTAACACGTGCGAGAGCACGGGTTGATGGACTAGTTAATATAATTGAACACATATTGTTCATGCAAATTTAATCCCTATTTAGGGAATATTTCCTCCACTCTAAATTATAAGTCATTTTAACAATTTTGGAGAGCTAAGCATCTTATGATTTGGAATAGCAGGAGTATCAGCCACAGACATCGCAACATCATAAGCTTGTTTTTTTTATAACAAATACCTTTATTAGCAGCAAGATGCTGCAATAATGGAGACAAGCTCCGAGGCAACAGACATACTCCGTAAGAGCCACACGAAGTGGGCATGAGAGTACATGTTGCCTTGGTGCTTTTTACACCTGAAATCTATGCCATTCAGAGGGTCTGAAGAGGAATGAGAAGCCTGATTAGCTAGGGAATGGGCTGTGGTGTTTTGGTGTCTAGCCATTTTGTAGACTTTTGAATTCATTGCCTCTGCTAATCTTGATAAACCTCTGAGTCCAATTGATAATATATAAGCATATGAAGAACTTGAGGATGTGTGCGGTTATTAGTATTATGCAAAGGTGTGAGAGAGATTTTTTTATGTAAGCATACTCCGTATGAAGAATTCGAGGATGTGTGCGGTTACGAATGAAAATATTTTTACAAATTTCGGTACTTATGTATGACAACACTAAGTGAGACCGTTGCTTGCGCATCCATGTTGCAACGACAAATTCGGTATGCAAGTTACACAAGTAGGTCCACTATACTTTCTTCATGCTCGCTTCTTCAAAGGGAGACCTCGTATTCTTATGCACACACATACATAGGGAAGCAAGATAAAACCGGTACACCCCATCCGTCACTACAATATAGGTCTACCTAGCTGCTGCAGGTCAAACATTTTCAATTTTGTCCTTTTAATTTTACTAGCTAACTGTTTGAGTTTCCTAAGATGTTGTTATTCGCTTCTCTGAAAAGAAACACTGGTTTTAAAATTATTTTTTTTAATACCAATCGTCTTACATTGTTACTTTACACACTTTTTTATACTAATGATCAAAAAATTGAAACGTTAGCTTATACTCCCTCCGTTCCAAATTGTAAGTCGTTCCAAGAATCTTGGAGAGTCAAACAAAATCTCAACTTTGACCAAAATTATAGAGAAAAATACGAAAAATTATAACACCAAATAAGTGTACCATGAAAATATATTTGATGAAGAATTTAATAATACTTAGTTGATATTGTAAATATTATTATCTTATTATATAAACTTGGTTAAAGTTGAGAAAGTTTGACTCTTCAAGATTTTTGGAATGACTTACAATTTGAGATGGAGGGAGTAACAAATATAAATGAAGAATCAAAGAAGGACAACACTGCATTCTTACCTAATAGCGCACTAACAATTTGAACACACCTAAACAAAAAGATAGTTGTGCTCATAGAGATAGCTGGTTCATGCATGAGTTCATGTACGAATTGAGCGTGCTAAAAATTTTAAAAACAAATGTGGCGCCAATAGTGACAGTGACCGGCTCCTGAATTGAATTCACTGTTTACCCAAACCTATACTGGTACGTGCACAAAACAGGACACGCCTGCATGCGCGCGCACGTGGCCCGGTGGGACCGAGCTGCCAGCCTCTGGGCCCAGGCTTTAACTGCGCCAGCGCCTCCGCCCATTTACTACCCAACTGAACCCAAAGGCTTCATGAGAGAGCAGCAGAAGCAGACTGCTGGGAACGCGAATGCTCCAGTCTCCAGGGCAGACAGCAAGCGCCCAAGCGCCATGATGATGCCGCCGCCGCCGCCGCCGCGCACGCCGTCCTCCCTGCGCGACCTGCTGGCGCGGGAGCGCGTCGACGAGGACGACGACGCGCCGCAGCTGGCCCCGCGCCGCGCCTCCGGGCGGCGGTCGCCCCAGCGTCGCGGGGCGTCGTCGAGGTCGAGGTCGAGGTCGTGCAGGCACGCGTCGCCGCCCCCGCCGCCACCGCTGGCCACGAAGAGGGAGGCCGAGGATGATGCCCCCGCCGCCGCCGCGGCCGGGGTGGTGGCCGTGCTGTCCGCGTACGCTGGGAGGCTGCTCAGGGACGCGGACTTCAGGCGGGCGCTCCGCGACAAGTGCGCCGCGTGCCTGGCGCCGCTCGCCGCGGGCGACGACGCCGACGCCGACGCGGGCCGCCCCGTGCTGGCCAACCTCGAGCTCGGCATCGAGAGCATCGAGCGCCTCGCCGCCGACGGCTCCGCGGAGGAGTCGGCGCCGGCGCCGCGCGACGCCAAGATCCGCTCGCTGCGGAACTCCATCCGCCTCCTCAGCGTCGTCGCGTCGCTCCACTCTCCGCGCCCCGCCGCCGCCGCCGCCGCCGCTGGAGCCGGCGGCGGCCGCACCTGCGGGGTGCCCAACTCCCACCTCGCCGCCTGCGCACAGCTCTACCTCGCCGTCGTCTACAAGATGGAGCGCAACGACCGCGTCGCCGCGCGCCACCTCATGCAGGTGTTCGCTGACGCGCCGGGCCTCGCGCGCCGGGACCTCATGCCGGACCTCTGGGACCACGTCTTCCTGCCCCACCTGCTCCACCTCAAGGTCTGGTTCACCAAGGAGGTCGACCTCGTCGCCGGCTGCGGGGACGCCGACGACCGGTGCAGGAGGATGAAGGCCCTGCAGAGGCTCTACAACGATCACATGGACAGTGGCACGGCTCTGTTTGCTCTGTACTACAAGGAGTGGCTCAAGTCCGGCGCCGCCGCGCCGCCTCCGGTGCCCTCGGTGCCATTGCCTTCCATGCCCAGGAATCTTGATGGGCGCGAGAAGAATTTGGCTTCGGTGCACAGAACCTCCATCAACAGAGACTTGTGGGTGAACCTGAACCTGCTTCCATTTTCGAAACAGAAACAGGAGTTTATCAGTTATCTGAATTTCGATCTGCTTGCAGGTACAATGCGGTTTTCGGGACAGCTCTCGGGCAGGAAGACGTCAAAGATGCAAAGCTGGAGGATGAGACTGGACTGGTTCTGGATTTGGATGTCGACTTGGATCATAATTCTGTGGGCCTCAAGACACATAAGCTTGCTCATGTGAGTCAACAGTTCCTTTGTGATGGTTTGCCTCGTAGTATATTATTAATGTGTGTTTCTTGGCGTGACAAACTAGTATTGGCATCTTTTAGACAAGTGACGAGTTGTGATCACTGTTTGCAGTTAAAAAAATTAAGTGGTGCCAAGGAGACAGCCCGTTTGATCCCAGTACATTATCATATTTGTTGTCTATATGCCGTGGGTCCTAGGAAATTTTGGTCATATTCCTAGAATCCTGTGTTGTTTATGGTTGGTTGTAGCCTTTTTGGAAAGGGACCAGAGTCCTACTTTTAGCATCCACTGGACTCTTCGGTTTAAAAAGTTGGCTCCTGAACTGAGAGACATTATGTCCTTTATGCCTCATTTGATTTCACAGTTAGTCATCAAAATTCGATCTTGATTTAGGATTAACATATATCTTAATTTAGAATAACACTGTTGTTATATCGTGTTTTATTCAAGTTACTGTTGTTGGTGGCTGATAAGCATCTTTTGTAGTACATGTTCCTGTTTGTCTGATCGTATTGTTCACTTGATTTGTGTGTGTTCAGAATGTAGTTATGCTGCTAACTGTCTGAGTTTACTAGTATTGATAGAACAATACTCCAAGCATATGCTTGTTGTGAATTCTCTTTTGTAGCAGGGAAAGACAGTAGAGTATGCCTTGGTTAAGAGAGGAGGCATCAGGCATCTGGATAGCTTAGGGTTGCATCAGGCATACATGTTCGCTTGAGTTTATCTGCCAAAATCAGCGTTTCTCTTCAGCCATGAAACAATATTTTTCTCTCACAACAAATCTACATCAGCCAAAATCAGCGTTTCTTTTCGGCCAGCCATGAAACGTCTCCTATGTTTTTTTTTCTATCTCCAGGGCTTATTCTCTTGAGGCATGCTGAGAACTTTTCCTTGCTGTTTGACATTTATTTTGAAGCACCTAACTCATTTCTTATGGAATGTGAATTGTTTAGTCCTGCATATATACCTTTGAAGTTAGTTAACTTAAGCCTGTTTTGAGTAGACAGAGTAAAATGGGGCTCCAGGAAAAGCATTCCCGCTCTCGGAAAGACGGTGCTATTCTAGAAACAGCAGCTACACAACGGAAATCATACTCTTTTCGATTATTCTCCTGTCAAGGTGATATAAGCAGGAATGTTATCAATCATCCCAAAATAGCAAAGAAGGAACTTGTGTCTGTCGAGAAAGAGTTAGACAACAATGAGCTAACAATGACTCTGGAACGAGCAATTTCCGTGGTATCCAATTCGAACATCCTTAGGCAGTGCGAGGATGCTGTGCACGAAGTTGCCAGAGCATGTTCAACCTTGCATGGGGACCCGAATTTTGTAAACTTGCTGTCATGTGCCTCTTTTATTCAAGGTCTTCTCGAAGTTACATTCACCTCCAAAGACGATGCTGTACTGGAGTCAGCTATATCAATAATGGGAAAGTTGGTTTTGGGGAATGAGGTGATTAGACAGCTTGTGCTTAATGCAGATCCACAGCTTGAGGTTTTCTTAAGACTCCTGAGAAGCAACGAGTTGTTCCTGAAGGCAGCTGTAGTGCTTTATATGATGAAGCCTAAAGCTAAGCAGATGCTATCATTGGACTGGATTCCACTTGTACTGCACATATTGGAGTGTGGTGACGAGGTGCAATCTCTGTTTTCTGTAAAATGCGCCCCAAAAATAGCTGCATTCTATTTTCTAGATCAGCTCCTTATGGGATTTGATATTGACAGAAACATTGAGAATGCAAAGCAGATGATTGCTCTCGGTGGTCTGGACCTCCTTATTAGCAGGCTTGAAGCTGGTGATGCTCACGAGAGCAGACACTGCATCGCTCTCTTGACCACATGTATTCAAGCTGATGGCAGTTGTAGACACTACTTAGCTGATAATCTGAAGAAGGAGCCTCTTGTTCAACTTCTTGTTGGAAATCAGAAGAAAGCTAGTGCTGCGTCCCTTAATTTGATGAGTGAACTCGTCTGCCTTAACAGGTGACATACTTCTCCCTTGTCAGTAACATAAGTATTCTGAAAGACATCTCTAAAACACCCCTTGGATTGAACTAATTCTTCTTTCTTCAAACAGAACAACCAAAATTGTGGAGTTCGTCAAGGAGCTGAAAAACAGTGGGTGTTTGAATACGATGCATATTCTGTTAGTCTATCTCCAGCAGGCTCCTCTTGTCCAGCACCCACTAGCAGCTATCATGTTACTTCAGCTTGATCTCCTGGTAGCACCTCTACCTTTTCCTTCTTTGCTCAGGCACGTGTTTGGTATTTGTTCAGTTCCCATATGGAAGTTTTCTTGCAGGGTGATCCTTCGCAGTACAGCATATACAGAGAGGAAGCGATCGAGGCCATCATAGCTACTTTGGAGCACAGTTCACAAAGCAGAAAGGTCCAGGAACAGTGTGCCCGAGCTCTTTTAATCTTGGCAGGGCGGTTTTCATCTTCAGGAGAACCCATAGCAGAAGCATGGCTACTAAAGAGAGCAGGCCTAGATGATTCCCTCTCTGAATCCTTTAGGAGGTCGGAAATATTCAAAGACAAGAGCGTTCGAGCGGTACGTTCAAATGCCTGAAAAAACCATGATTTATGATTACCTTACTTATGATTTGGTCTTTGTTTTTTGCCCCTAAAATGTGTGGTTTTTTAAGCCATTACGTTTGTACCAATGACTATAGGAAGAAGAAAAGCTAGTTGAAGAACGGCTGAAGAAACTTGCCTTAATGTTAATGAAGAGTGGGGGCAAAAGGTTCCTCATGGCACTGTCAAACTGCATATCTGATGGAATCCCGAGTCTCAGTCGATCGTGCCTCATCACTGTAGCATGGATGAGCAGCTCCCTCTCACCGTTGCGGGGGTGCAACGATTTCCAGCCTCTAGCATGTTCCATTCTCGCGTCTAAGCTTTTAGATAGCTTAAGCTATGACAGAGTTTTGGAGGAGAGGGTACTTGCTTCGCTGTCACTGCTGAATGTTGTGAGACATCCAGGTACGTTTGCAAAATGATTAATGGCCATGTGACCTAAAAAAAATGCATTTGCAATGTTTCTGCAAGCCGGATCATTTTAAGCTCAGCTTTCCTAATCTAACAGAATGCATGGAGAAGGTTTTCCCACTGAAGAAAGAAACCATCGAGTCACTCCAAGATCTTGCGGAGGTGACGTGGACTGCGAAGGAGCTCCTCTTTGCCTGCTGCAGATAACATGCAGCATCAGATCCTCAGCGAACAAGAACTACTACTACACACCGGCATGTAATTGGAAGTAATTGTTTGCGAGAAGTGTAATCGCCACTGTTGTACACAAATTGTTTTTTTTGATATGTAAAGCCCTATAGCTTCTTTATCCTTGATTGACTTTTTCTTTCGTTGTTAAATTAAAGTCTGCAAATGGCTTCATTTCTTCTTCGTCAGTTGTACATTGTTCCTGTGTTGTCATGGGTTCACCAACTTTCTTGACCTTCCGGCACTGGATAGGCGTCAGCCCATGTTTCCAGTGAAAATGCGTGCCTACCGGATCTCACGTCACGGATCTTTTTTAAGAGGACTTATTTCGGCTGCAACTGATTTGTATAATTAATTTATTGTAGAAGAAAATAATGTTTCATGCTTGTAAAGTAATATTAAATAAAATGAAAGTAGCTCAAGCGAACGAGGACACGTCACCAATCTTTCTTAGGGAGGATTTATTTTAGTTGCGACTAATTTGTACAGTTGATTTATTATTATGAGAGAAAATAACATTTCATACTTGCAAAGTAGTGTTGAATAAACTGAAAGTAACTCAAGCGAATGAGGATAAATTATGACGCTCCTTCATACCATCGGTAGGAGAGTTGCAATGAGTTTGCAGAATCTAAGTTGTGCTTTTCGTCTAACGACTTTTATTCAAATTCAACGGTTTGATGTGGTCAGACTGGTCTAACTTAAAAAGTGAGAGAAAGCTAAGATATTAAAAAGTGAGAGAAAGCTAAGATAAACCAACAGAGCAATTTCTAGGACGACCCTTCGTGGCTAAGGTCCTGTCCCGTTTCTTGTGGGTTGTGGCTGGTCAATTTTATTTTTTATCACGAGGAATGAGAAATTAGAACCCGCCTACCTAGACAGGCTTTCTCGGGGGCATATTAGAAACACAGGAATTTCACTAAAATCAGTTTATTTTTATAGGAAAAATGCATGAATAGGAAAACAATCCTGCATTACAAACAGGGCCTCAAGCGTTAGATTGTGAGTGCGTTTCTGGGTCAAGGCGTCATCCAAACACACTCTATGTTTCCTCCTCTCTTTTTTCTTCAAGATTTTAATTTGTATAACAACTTTTTTTGTTTGGTAAAATTTGCCATCACATTTCTTATCTTTCTTTCCAAATTATCCCCCGTGAGGGTTTATATGAAAAGTTGAGTTTCAATAGCCCTTCATGTTCGCTTCTCTACAATTCATCAATAAAACTGTGCTTTTCTCTTACAACAAATCAGCATCAATGAAAATCAACGCTTCTTTGCAGCGAAGCGAATAGGTATGCTTCCAAGAAGTCAATACTCTGTTCGGCTAAGTTAAAATTTAGCTGGGTTGAATTCTATGGTTGAATTGTTGTGGGAGGAAAAAATATTGTTCTATCGCTAAAAATAAGCTGAACTTAATTTGACCAATTATATATAAAAGAATATTAATATTTATAATACATACTTAGTATCGTTAGATAGATAGCTGAATATGCTTTCGTAATAAGTTTATTTAGAGATTTACATATTACTAATATTTCCTACAAATCTAATCAAATTGAGAAAGTTTAACTTATATGTATCCCATAATAATCTTCTTTCAGGGACAAAGGGAGTACTTCATATGCGTTCCATGTAGATTCTTGCATTTACCATGAAGAAAATAAAATGGTACTCCTTCAGTTCTAAACTACGAGACGTTTTAGTTTTTCTAGATGAATAGTAAAATCACCTGTTTTGTTTGGCACTTTGATCGGACGTATTGCGGCAACGGTTGATTTGTTAGAAGATGAAAATAATATTCCATAACTAAAAAGTATAGCTGATTTTGGCCGATAAGTTGAAGCTACCAGGTTAAAAAGTAAAAATGTCTTATATTTAGAACCGGGGAAGTATTATGGTGATTTCAATGATATGGGATTGCTTTGCATGCTTTGGCCATAGTTGTATGTATTTGAAAATGGAGGTATCAGGCCCATTTTTTTTAGAAAATGGAAGAAACTTCCTGCTCCTGCGTCAGTCCCATGGACACACAGGGGTACAAAACTCGTATTATAGAGACTAATTTAATTTTATAAAAAACGTAGAATTCAAGAATTTCTCCCACGTGCCAAAGGACTAGTATGCGGGTTGCAAACTTGCAATTCATAATGTACCAGCTAAATGGAACAATGTACAAGCTAAATGGAACCGAAGTGTATAGAACATTGGGATTTCGTTATTGATTGTCTCCTTACAAAAAAAATGATATATACTGAAAAATGTTTTTAGAACATTCACTCTGTTCGGCTGGCTGGTACGGTACGACTGGCTAACTGGCTGTTCTGAGAGAAAAATACTGCTGTGTGGCTGGCTGGTACTGACTGGACCAGTCGAACAGACTGATTATAATTTCGTTCGATGTTCTATAAAATATCAATTGTCTCCTTAAGAAAAGATATATATTAAAAAAAGGTGTGTGACCATCTGACAAAGCCCTTACCTACCTCCCCATCACAATTCTTCACAAACCGGATCGGTGATTGAAAGTCAATTCCCGCAGCTGGAGATCGGTGAACCGAATCCGAATTCCAGGCAGCCGATGGGAGTGATTTCAGCTGGCCAATGCCGACAGCTCGGGTCAGTCGCTCGCTCGCTCGCCACGGCAAACAGAAACACGAATTCGTAAGGAAGACCCCGTCCTCTCAACCTCTCACGCGCGACCTCTTCTTCTCCGCTCGGCCCGCAACCCCACCACGCCGCCTCCTCTGCCGTTGCCGGCCGGCCTCTCCCCGCCGTCTCCACCGCGCCGCGCGCCGTGGGGCATCGGAGCCGCCTCCACCGTCTAGATCTCGCGCCCAGTTGTTCCGCCCCCGCCGGTCGTTGGTCACACTCCGCCTCTCCCACCGCCGGACCAGCTCGCCGTGGAGCGGAAAGGTCGCCGCCGGCGCCGGCGACAGAAGGAGCCACGCGATGGCCAGCGAATCCTGCTCCTCCTCCTCGCCTCAGCCCTTGGGGATCCGACCGTGCTAATTTCTACTGTTGGTGAGCAACCCCCCTAAACTAAAGTTTATTGGTGCCGTTCATTTCGCTTTGTTATTGTTTGTTCCGGACCCGAGTATGAATCGTAACCCATCCAATTGGTGTCGGCAGTCAGCACATCCTTAATGATTGATCGAATTTGCCACTCCAGTTACTTATGGCCGCCCAGTTCAGTGCGACACAAGTGCTGAAATGGGTCCTGTGATCCATGGGATTCTGTTTGACTGCACGGGACCCATGCTAGGTTACATAATTTCATTTAAGCTCCTGTGCATGCTAATATCCATTAGTGAATGCAGTGTGGAAAAAAAAAGGTCCTTTCTGTGGCTACTTTTTTTTTTCCTTGAGAAATGAAATTATAATATCAGGGATGGCAATCCATAATAACAGCTAAAAAGGTTGTTTTTTTCCCCTCTGTATCTGCAGCCTCTTGTATCGAGCATGTACTGAATTGGTCATGGAGAAACATCAACAAGTATGCCGAGATTAGCGCTTGAAAAATCCCAACTTGCCAACATTGGTTAGAGTAAATTTGTGAAGTTATCAACTGAAGTCTGTTTGGTTATTAATTTCCATTGGACTGCAGCATAGCTTGCTCTTCATCTGAAAGTTTTTGAAGGTAAATGTTTATCAGACACCGTGGACGTTGGTAATGACATACTTTACATGGTTGGGTGCTAAAAGGTTGAGAAGGGTTTGAACAAGTGGTGCGATGAACATTCTACTTGAGCTTAAGCATCTCAAGCTGTTTAGCATGCCCGCAAGGCCTGTCATCTGTAAAGGCCTTCTGATAGTGACTGTCGTTATTTTGTTGAGAGCAATTGTATCTCCTTTTCTTGTTATAGATTCATCTGAGAAGAAAGAATTTTACGAGTCAACAGCCCCTGACTTGCTTCCTAGAATTAGACGAGACAAGTTTCTTGTGGTCCCACAGATCATATGGGGGTTGAACAATCAAAAGATTGCCTTCGCCAGAGCATGCTTGACTGCAAGATTCCTGAACAGATCCCTTCTGATGCCAAGCTTGAGTGCTTCTCTCTTCTACAAAGAGGTTGACTTGCTGCAGCCAATCACTTTTGACAAGGTGTTTGACTTTAACAAGTTCAATGCGCGTTGCCATGGCTTTGTAAGGTTAGCTCAGTATTCAGAAGTTTCAAATCAAACCGAGCCTTTCAAACTCCAAAAGGGGACTGGTAGAAGGTGGACGGCAGACAGAGATTTGGATCAACTGCAGCAATCCATAGGGAGCAGTGCGGATGACTCTGAAGTCATTGAAATTATTGGGAAAAATCCATTTCTGTGGCCTGACCACTGGCCAGTCAAAGACTATGCCAAAATCTTCGACTGCCTTGTCTTAGTTCCTGAGATAGAAACTGAAGTGATTAAGGTCATATCCAAGATTAGAGAGGCAGGCCAAAGAGCAAGACATGAAGCTGGGAGTTCTCATAGTAAGCAGAGGAGAGATGCCTCAACGAATCCGCCTGTACCATATGTTGCTGTTCACATGAGAATAGAAAAAGATTGGATGATACACTGCAAGAAGTGGGAGCAGCGGTCCAAGTCACATGAAATCTGCAGTAGTAAAGAAGAGATCATTCATAAGGTCTCACAGATCGCTGATCTACGTCGGCCAGTTGTTGTTTATCTTGCGGTAGCTGACAGCCTTCTTGAAGATGATTCAATAACCAGTGGGTGGAGAGTGGGTATGGTTGCTTATGAGAAGAAGAAACTTGGAGTTGCTGACATCTATGATCGGCAGCCGTATCTTATAAAGTCTGCCATCGACTTTGAGGTGTGCTCGAGAGCAGATGTGTTTGTTGGCAATAGCTTCTCAACATTCTCCAACCTCGTAGTGCTGTCCAGAACAGAAAGGTTATATAACCTAGGAAAGGCGAGCTCTTGTGGCGAGAACATCGGGCTTTCATCATATGCATACAATGTTATGGGCGATGATGGTGGACCACAAAGATGGATGACAGATATGTCGGATACAAGCCTGCAAAGGTTAAGTTATGGAACGAACAACGTCTCATGCCACTGACTTTGACACATAGCACTTGACTGAACATGATGTATACATGAGGAAGTCCTTGTCCGATTTCATTTATATCGACAAAGGAAACAAGTATGTGCAGCTAATTTGTTGTCGTTCTGTGTTTGAAGCTACAACCCACATGTCGCACTTGTGAAAGCTATGGCCAAGAGTTGTCTGTCCATAGATGTGCTGAAAAGCGTTGACACTGTTGAGCAGTTTGTAGTTTGTAAAGCTGAATGCTGTGTGATGGCTCGTTTATCTGGGACCCTTTATTTTTATGGTTTCGGAATCAGATTTACACATTCATGTGAAGTGTATTAGTTCACTTGCAGTGTGTGTTTTACGATGGTTTGCTACGTTTTGAGTTTTTTTTATCGGCCGCAATGCAGTAACCTCCTTGCAAAAAGGACCAGATGCTTGCTGCTTCTCCAGGACCAGGATTGAAAGGGAGTGAGAAGTAGGGGTGTGCGGAAAGATAATTTGGAGAATTTTTCTATCCAATTTTAGTATAATATTTTAATGATGACCTCTCCATAATTGTAAGTAAATTTCTACTACCCAGCCCAAATGTAGATGCAATGGCCATGTTGCCCTATTTAATCCTTTTTTGAAGTGTCTGGAAGTTACAGAATGACGTGTATTTTGATGACCAGCTAGGCTTTTTCATGAAGTAGATCTAGTTAAAGTTTTTGGCAGAATTAAATGGGGCTTAACTCGACCTGCTGTTACTAATTTGGGGCTCAGTAAACCACTTTGTTAACCTAGTAAAGGAATGCATTACTTTTACTAAGCTCTCAGCTTTGGTTAATGGGCAGCGGCAGCGGCAGCCCCAGGAATGCTCTCAGTTTTTGGTTTCAGCGTTGGTTTGAGATTGGATCCCACACATATTTGTAACATAACAATGCATGTAGGAGTATCATTTTTCACGTGACATTATCATTAGGCGTGTAACTTCATAAGCAATTTCACAACGTGACTATTTGACGTAACATATGTTTTCTTGAGCGTAAGTTATAAACCCACTTCGTCCAAAAGGAAATACAATTTTCGGTTCTTGATGAGTCAAATAATTTTAAGTTTAAACAAATTTATTCAAAACAATTACTAGTATTTATGATATAAAAACTACAATTATTATAAACTATGTTTTTATAATACATTTAATTTAAAATATAACCTTTTTTTGCTGTAAATTTGATTAAATTTAAGATTTTTTTTTAAAAAAGAAAAACTAGAATTGGGCCTCCAGCCCTCCACTCCCGCACCCACACCACCCATGTCGGTCTCGTGTCTCGCTCCTGCCGCTCCACGGTTCCGGGTTTCGCTCCCGCCTCTTTCTTCCTCCGCCACCACCGCCGCGAGGCTGTCGCTCGGCTTCGGGCCTCGGAGGGCGGCTCCAACGAAGGTATGACGCTCCGAGCCTCCGACCACTCGATTTGACCTGCGTGCCCATATATGGGGCTCATGTTATACGCCTCACCAATCTGCTCCTTGGGCATTTTCACCCTTGGAAAGTTGGAATAATCCGGAGCCTTTTCTTTTCTCCTTTTTACTTTTGAGCGTCTATAGGGATAGAGATCGTGGCACGACTCATGCTTCGGAGATGATCATGATGGGCCAACAACATCTGACGAAGGTGATGGCTATGGCTTCAAGTATGTTGCTCAATCACAGAGCTCCACTGGTGCAGAGGTGAAAGAGGAAGATACGGGAAGTGCAAATGAGGAGCAGGAGCAGAATTTCAAGGTCAGGGATTGGTTCCTGCAAGTGCAGAAGGCAAGTCTGATTTTCTTGCAGCATGCTGACTTTTATTGTAGTTTGTATTCTTAGTAAATTTTGGGCGTGGAATGTACTACTTGGACTGGATGCTTTCAAAGAGAAAAGTACCGCTGCCTAACTGGATTGTCAGTTTATGCTGCCTCAAATGTCTGATGCAATTTCATGTGAGAAACTGAAATGATAATAGATGGTCATAATTCTAAAAATGTTATACGATATGTAGATAGTATCTTTCAGAAATCCTAGTGCAGTTTATAGGCCCCTCTAAGAAATCACTGTGTTTGGTTATATGTTTATCTGAAGTTTTGAGGAACTTCTAGGGTGATCATTTTAATGTTTAGGACAGAAGTAAGTACTGCCCGATATAAATTTGCAATCAGCAATTTTTGCATTGTGCTAAAGTTTACTGACAAGTTCTTTAGTTTGGCAACTAAATCTAAACTGTATTTTTTAAAGCCAAACATTAGACAGAATAAGTAATTTATCCGGCAATGCATTCTTCATTATCTTGCTGTTAATATACCATTAAAAGTTTATCTCTGGACTATGTATTTTGCTTCTTGGTGCAATAAGTGTCTGGGTATTTTTATTGTCTGGTCATGGTCATTGAGAATTCACTATTTGTGTTTCAGATAAAAGATAATTTACAGGGCAGAATAGTAAGATTTCAGACAGATCATTGGACGGTACCTTGGACTGGACAAACCATTGCTCAGGTTAGTTCTTCCATCCATCTTCTGAGGTGTCCCCCTCTGGCTGTGACTGAATGACATGTTATATATGTTACTTTTACATTGATTTTTGGTAGACTGTTGAAATTTGAAATATGCATTGTACTGGTGCTGAGGGTCCATGATTTCTATTGTAGTCTTAAACCAATTTATACGGCCATGACTTGTGTAGGATTTAGCAGATATTATAGCATGTTTCTATTTGTATTTTATACAGAACACTTGAGGATTTTAACCACCTGAACTTTGTTGAGACTAAAAGGCTTTGTTGTTTTCATGCCAATGGGCCTTTTTGCGGCACGTTCTGTAGGCTCTCTTTTGTTCAAAAACTTGTGTAATTTCGTTGCTCCCAAGTAATGAAATTCGAATTTGCCGTGGTGGAAAAAGAAAGGCTTTGTTGTCAGTCGTACAGTACATGTGAGAAATTTACACAAACATCTATGTATTTAATCATGGTATGTCTTCTCCCTCATAAGTAGTTTAAATCAGAGGTGTTAATTGAATATAATAATCGCTTAGGATCTTAGCATTTCAAACGAAATGCTCTATTAAGAAGAAATGACACATTTGTAATTTATGAACGCAGGTCATGATTTTAGACTGGCACATTTTGGCTTGTGGGTTCCTGGATAGTGCCATTCTTGGCTCATGCTGCTGAGTTTAGCAAGGAAACATTGACGCACTGGGGCCAAGCACTATATAGTCTCTTGACAGACATAACCGAAGGCCTTGCTGGGATTACAGTTCTTCACCAAGGCCTTCGTAGATTCCGGCCCCTTCCTCCAGGCTGGTTTGAGTTCAATTTGAAGGGCAGGTGGCATTTGGATGTAGCGTTTGGGTGCCTCTTATTCCCATTGGTCAATCGGTTCTCTCACATAAACATCAGCCTGGTTCCAATGTCACCAGGTCCAGTTGTCGCCTGCCGGGGTGTCCTGTGTAGAACAATCCATTGTGGCCCGTGACCGAGTGGCGATGGCCCTATGTGCAGTGGTAGTCACCGTAATGTGTGCACCTATATGGGAAGAAATTGTGTTCCGAGGATTCCTTCTCTCGCCTGCTCACTTCAGTGAACAGAGGGTGATGCCTTTGGTGTTTCTTGGGGGTGGTGATGGGTGGGGTTTTTGCAAGATCACACAGCTTATTGGCATCGATGGTACTGCATAGCCTGTGGAATGGCTTTGTATTCTTGGATTTGATGAAGTGAGCTGTGTTGGTATTGTTGTTTCAGTTGAGACTAGGACATCTCTGGTGGAGCCTCGTCTGAAACTGTTTTTGTAGCACATGGAAAAGATTGAAGATATTCTTTTCAGGATTAGAAAAATGTCATGTAATGCATCACCGAAATAGATGAAGCAATGTAGTCTGAAGCAAGGAGGGAACAGTTAGTTCTGGAAAATAGAAATAGACGAAATGTTTTTCGAGAATTTTTTTTATGTAGAGTGATTATTCACTGCAACCTTAGGACCTGTACCCAGATTCCAGAAGCATCTGTTTGAAAATTATATACACTGGAAAATAATTGTCTCAGTATAGAATTCCTAGTCCATATTGTTATGTGCTCTTGAAAAGGAAATGTCTGATTTTCTGTCATCCAATGGCACACCTTGAACGCCTGTATGGCTGTATGCTTGGATATTGGATGTGCTGTAGTACTGTACATGCACCGTTCTTTTCTATACAGTGGCGATCCATATACTGCGCACCATTCTGAACATTTCATGGGAATCACTGCATGTACTTTCGGTGCTGTGCACAAGTGATGCATTAAAATGTGAATGGACATCGCCAATCTGGTGGCAGCACGGGCTTGTGCTGCCCTGAAGCATCTGACTGAAATTTCCCTGTGCTCGTTGAAACAGAATGCGCTTACGGCATAGTTGCGGTATTTGTATGGCGTAGTGTTTATTTTAGTGGAAGGTACTATTGTTTTCTCTTGTAACGAAATGACATTTTTTGGTGATGAAATCTTTTGAGTTCACTTAGAGCTTGCAGAAGCAAGAGACCTCTAGGAAAGTTGTGGGCTTTTGGCTAAATTTCCCTTCACTTCGTGGTCCATACTACTCCCTCCGTCCTACTGGGATCGTCGTTGTAGCGCCCACTAGTAGTCCCATTAGCAAGTGTCGTTTTAGGTACTAGGAAGGTAGCATGTGAATCTATACCTTAGTAAACGAAGCAAACCAGCATTTATACTAGTATCGTGGCGGGTTCTCATAAGTGGATGCATGAGCATTTAATCAAGCATGTTGCACCAGTAAATTTGGAATCATCATTCTGTAGGGTATGCTAGTCTTTTTTTCTCTTGTCTTGGTACCCACGTCCTTGTGTTGGACAACGGTCTCAATGGAACAGAGGGAGGATACGATTGTCAGGTACTCAGGTAGGATTTTACACCCATGCACATTCCACCAGTGGGTGGACTGGCCTTGCAACTCCCGGATCAAAGCTGACACAGCCTTTTGAGACGCTGAGCCGCCAACGCCCCCAAAGTTGCAGTGCTGGTACCACTCACTCGAGCTTTGCCAATTGCTGCCGCCACCAGCTTCTGCTCCCGAGATAATCTCTCTCCAAATTTGTCTTATCCCAATCTAACATCAGTTGGCAGTGTGCTGGTACCCCGGAATTCAGAATGCTATAACTATGGATTCGATTTTTTTATGGATCCCAGCCCAGACCTTGGTTCGCAGGAATGTTGGAAAAGAACAAATCCGAGCACGGATCGGATGGATCCGATATGCTAATCCAATCCGTACACTGTACCAGCCTCTCACGATTGTAGTTGAAGGGTGGGTAACAGAAACCATAACTACCGTGCTCGGACCACTGGGACAGTAGTGGTACTGGCAAAGCAAGCGCATCCCCAATCAGTCCCCAACCACACCTGGCAAGTCTTGCAAGTACTACTGCGAGGTCATTTGAGGATAAGCAAAAGCTTCATATGGGAGATGCCGTACTCTCTCGGTACCTAAATATCTATCGTTTTCGCTTACCGATAAATAACTTTAGATAAATATATATTAAAAGATAATAATACTTATAGTATATAGTTAGTATAATTGAAAAGATCTCCGAATATAGTTTTTTAATTTGAAGATACAAATGTTGCATGTATTTTCTATAATGGAATCAAATTTATGGCACGTACACCAACAACCATAGTTATTTAGGGATGGACAAAGTAATTGCCAATGCTGAGTTGTAGACCAAGGAAAAGTCTGCATAAGGGAAACAACATCCACACAACACATTATGGTCACTCTCTCTGGTGGCAAGTGGTAGCATCATAGACTCAATAGAGTGTTGTACTGTTGTGGCAGGACATGCAGTGAACTGTATTTTTTGGCGCTTCCACAAAATCGACTTGATATGAGGTAATATGTATTGCTGGAATTAACAATTTTGCAGAACAGTAAGATGCAATACAACGAAAGAATTTTGCAGACCAAGACTTACTTGCTCCATGGTTACACGAGCAGTATACATGCATGCCGCCTTCTGAAAACGATTGAGAGCTCAAGTCAGCAACTCCGCACGCATAGCAGGTTGATTCAAGACTCATTTCAATTTTGAAAGCTTTGCTATTCTTGGATTTCTTTTTATCCTAGTGTCTTGTTATCTTCAGCATCAGCTGTACTTTTGAGCATCAAAACGGCCAACAAGTACAAAATCCTTCAGAGAAGGTAAACTAATTGACGTACCAACTAAACCCGCACTTTAAGGTAAGCAGAAAATGGTATAGTTCCCTTTTGAGATGAGTGGGTTAGCTTCAACAACTACTACTCTGACATTCTTCTTATTATTATACTTCCTAAATTAGTGGCTAATGGCACATCTCTGTGTAACACAGTTACACTGTATCTTAGCTTTTGCAGATGTGCTTTTTGCATAGTGCCAGGCTGACGATGTGCTTTTTGCATAGTCCCAGGGGTACTGACTTGATAATCATTTCCTCAACACTCCATATGCTAGGTTAAACATAGGACCAGCTCGTTGACTGACTAGATTACCATGTCACATAGTTCTTTTTTTCTAGTTGCTGAAAAATATCTTCAATGATACACATTTGATGCAAGTTTACTAAGTAACAAACCTGTTTTCGGGTTGCTTCACACAAGGATTCTTTTTCGACCATACCATGAGGTAAGGGAGGCTTCACACAAGGATTCCAACAAGATTAATTATTATGTACAGCCGGAGTTAGAATGCGGGTCTTTCGAGTCGTCCACAAAGCTCTACCATATTTCATCTAACAACCTCATGTGCAAAATGCACCAAAAACAACGTGGAAAAAAGATAAAGAGAAACGAGCAAAACCAAATCACAAGCACCCATTGCTATTTTCCTATCACTTGTACACTATGGAACAACCTGACCTTAGCTCTGGCTCTACTGAAGTTGCCACTCCACACAATCATCAAAGTCGAGGCTGCTAGAGCAGTCAAGCAAAGCATTCTGCTGCTGCTCATACCGGCAGATGTAATTCAGTCCGACAAGCAGCTCGCAGATGACTGCCTCCGTCTTCTCCCGATCAGCGAAATACAGCGTCTGCAGCAGCAGCACGTTCCCCTTGAGCACGATCTGCTGCTGCTCGAAGTTCCTCTCGGTCTGCCACCGGATCATGTTGTGCGCCATGGGAGCGAGCCACGCCAGCGTCTTCTCCAGCGTCTCCCGCCAGTCGTGCGCGAGGAACGCGTCGTAGATCGCCATGCTCATCACATACGTCTTCAGTTTCTTCCTCAATGCCGCCTTCAAGCTCGACGGCAGCATCTGGTAGAGGTCGTCCCGTGCCTCCTCGCCGACGAGGTGTGGGTACCGCAGCAGCTTCTCGATGATGATCACGATGTTCGCGTAATGCAGCGCGAGAGCGGAGCCGCCGATCGTGGTCGCCGGCGCCAGCGATGTCACCGTGCTCTTCGGACCAAACCGCGCCTTCCTGCCACTCTTCGTCTTCGATGGTTCATTCCCCTGCTGCTCGCTGCTGAATGGCACGAGCATCCCTGATCTGATTGTGCTAATGGAGCTGGAATCTTCCAAGAACTCATCCTCGAACCCATCATTCCATGACAGTGATGAGCTACTCAAGCTCAAGCACTCCATGAACATCTTCCCCGGGCTTGCTCCACAACTCATCGGCCTCGACGTATCTGGATCGACTCTGAAGATCGGCCCTGACTTGCTGCCATCACCGAGATTGCTGCTTTGGACGGGAACTGGACCGGAGAGGGAGAGCTGCCGGCGATGGTCGCATTGCTCCGGCTCCCGGGACATGGTCATGGTTAGCAGGTCGAGCCCCAGCATGGGGTCGCCGAACACATGGCGGATGCGGTGGTAGATGGCGCACACGGCGCGCGCGAGCAGGAGCACGGCCTTGTCGTAGGTCCAGTTCCAGAGGGAGGAGTCCCTGAGGCGGCGCACGTCGTGACGGCGCCACCGCGCGCGCTGCTCGAGCGCGCGGCGGGCCTCGTCGGTGGGCAGCTTCCGCGCCGACTGCTCGAGATCGGCGAGCGCCTCGAGCTCGGCGTAGAGCGCGGCGGTGGCGGCGGCGAGGCGGTCGAGCCTGCGCACGAGCGACGCGGCGTCGGAGTGGGAGGCGACGGCGAACGCGCCGGCGCCGGAGGAGCGGCCGGCGAGGAGGTCGGCGTAGACGTGGTCGAAGCCCGCGAGCGCCGGGGACGCGCACCGGGGACGCGCGGGAGCCGAGGCACAGCGGGCCCAGCAGGCGCGCCGCCTCGGCGTCGGAGAGCGAGCGGTACAGGTTTGCCGCGCGCGACATGGCGTTGGCCACCTCGAAGGACAGGATGCCCACCCTGCCGTCGCCCGCGGCCGCGGCCGCCGCCTCGGCGCCAAACTTGGCGCCCGCCGCCGGCCGCACCTTCTTGGAGGAGGAGGAGGACGACGACGTCATGGAGAGCACCTTGTGCACTAGCGGCTCCGCCACCATGCCTCCGGCGGGCCTCGTCGTCGAGCGCTCAGCTCAGGAAATCTAGAAAGGCCTAGTAATTAAATCCTTTGGCTTTTGCAGCGAAAACGAATTCGGAGACCAACCAGCCAAGAAAGGGACTTGATGTCAACGCCGGCAGAGATGTCAACGCTCCAAGACTGGCACCGCCGGTGGAATGGAAAACCGAAAAATGAGTAGCATTTCTTGGGTGGTGTGGTGCGCCAAGAAACCCAAGGTGGAGAGTGGAGACTGGATCAGAGGGAGGAAGAAGGAGGAAGCAAAGGTGTGAGATTTGGATGTGTGTGGGAGGCGACGGCCATTGATGCGCCCAACTCCTCCTCGCTGGTGGGCATTAAATCGCCATAAATTGGAGCGAGAGCAAGGCAACAAAAGCGAGCAGCCGCCGCGGGAGGGCGGAGTGAGCGAGCCATGATGGACTGAACTGGTGCAGTGGTTGGCTCTGCTTCTGCCTGCACCCGCTGGACCTCAAGATTGCAACGGGTACTGCCCTGTTCGCTTCGTCTAAAAAGTGCTTATTTTTCAGTTCTGAAACAGTGTTTTTCTCTCACAAAAAATCAGCAACAGCTAAAATCAGCTCAGCTTATCAGCTCCAGCGAACAGGGCCATCCGAAACTTGATATGTTTTTAGCTTATCAGGGCATAGGCATAAATCTATTTCTCTATCTATAGGTTTGTTAATAGGTAAAACACTAAACCCAGTGGGTTTATGGGCGTGGGTCTAGCCAAGTAATACCCAAACCCACGAACTTGTGGGTTATTTGAACCCGATCTATCCTATAATAGTAGCTCATACAATCCTACAATACATTTAATTTCTTGGCTAGATTGATGTATATAAGACGGCTTTCCCATCTCAAATGTTTGATGAAGGCATCCCTATGTAAATAAATCTTTTAGTTTTTAAATCTTGTATTAGCAAGTAATTTTATATGGTCAATAAATATATTTAGAAACTTTCTCTACTCTCTTCTTGTAAATAATTTTATATATTCAACGATGTAGAGAAACCAAATACAAATTTATAAGACAAAAAGAAAAAGTCGTTCTGAAGCTGCACTCCCTCTATAAAATGCACGTGGATGGAGGGTGCAGATGCCGAAATGCTGCTGATACTTGTCGGGCACGGGCAACCCGCGGGTACCCGTTACCCACGTGGGCACGGGTATGAGAGCATATTTGTACCCGTTTGAGTTCGTGGGTTTTTTAACGGACAAATTTTTTCTTCGCAGACACAAGTATGGGTGTGCTGTACCTAGCGGGTACATACCCGTTGCCATCCCTAGCTCGACCCGGGAATTGAAGGGCAGGTGGCATTTAGGTGCCTCTTCCATTTCCATCTGGGAAAGGGACTGTGTTCTGAGGATTCCTTCTCCCACCGCTCTCTAACACGGAAGTGCATGGCACTTCCATGGCCTATCCTTTTCAGGATTAGGAATTGTGTAATCACATGGAGAAGATTGGAGCTATTCTTTCCAGGATTAGGCCCTATTTAGTTCCCAAATTTTTCTAAACTTTTGCAGATTTCTCGTCACATCGAATCTTTAGACGCATGCATGAAGCATTAAATGTAGGTAAAAAAATAATCAATTGCACAGTTTGTCTGTACATGTCGAGACGAATCTTTTGAGTCTAGTTAGTCCATGGTTGGACAAAAATTATCAATACAAACGAAAGTACTACAGTACCAAAAACCAAACTTTTTCCATAAACTTCCCCAACTAAACAGCCCCATAGAAACAAAGTCATGTAATGCAGCACAAATGGAAGAAGCTATGGTTCAGGAAAATAGACAACGCAAGAAAGGTTTCTTTTTTTTTTTTTTGAGAAATTCATGTAGAATGACGGATCACTTCAGCACTAGGACCTGTACCCAGATTTCAGAAGCATCTGTCACATTATTGTAAATTACATACGTCGGAGAATAATTGTCTCATAGGAGTAGTGCAAAATTCCTAGTCCATATTGTTATATGCTCTTGAAAAGGAAATGTCTGATTTTCTGTCATCCAATGGCACACCTTAAACGCATATATGAATATAGCTGTATGCTTGGATCTATAGATACCTTGTACGTGCGTACATCCACCGTTCTATTCTATACAGTGGGTGCCATCCTGAACATTTCATGGGTTACTGCATGTCCTTCGCTGCTGTGCACTAGTGATGCATTAGAAGCTTAGAACGTGAATGGACATAGCTAATCTGGTGATAGCATGGTTTTGTGCTCCCCTTGTTGTCCCACTGCGACAACCTCCTTGCTTAGACGGCCTCCTGAAGGCTGAAGCATGCTACTGGAATGTGTGCAGTGCAAAGAGTTCAATGTGGCAGTATCTGTTTTCCGCTCGAGAGAGTGGTTGTGTGACGCTGAATGAGTGCAGTGTGCTCCATTCAACGGCAGCATTTCCATGCACCAACGTGCCACAAAATCACACAGGTCAACGCTACAGAAAATATGGAGACTGCAACTGACACCGGAGCAGGCAAACCGCCCAAAATTGCACTAGTAAAATACAGGAAAATATGGAGAATGCAGCTGCCACCGGAGCAGGCAAACTGCCCAAAACTGCACTAGTAAAATTCACTTCACACTGTACAAGAGCAACAAGGAATGCTCTTCAAAGTTGTTGAGTGTTCGTTCCATCATTGTCAATGCAAGAGCCCTTGAAGCCTGTTTGTCACTCATCTTTCCATCGCATGTACCATGCTGTCTCATATGCAGTAGATAATTCATTAGGTGCATTTGATTCCAGGGGTGATGAGGCGTTGATGTGCTGGCCTTGTTAGTTGTTTCTGTTTCGTTCTGTTAAATTTGGTAGGTAGTGCCAAGTTTGGGTGAACCCTATGCTGCTCACGCTAACTTGGTCTTTTGGGGTTACTGTGTAGTGAGGCTTCTGACGATCAGACATGTGTAATTTCGTTGTTTAGTAATGAAATTCGGTTTTTATGGAAAAAACCCTAATACCACTGTATGAGCTGCACTTGCACAAACCAACTTTAATCTGCTGGTTGGAAACATTGCCCTTCAATTGTTTTTTTTTTTCAATTTTCCTTTTTAGTATTCCAGGTATGTTTTCTTTAGACCTTGTTTGGTTCAGCTCAACTTCACAAGTGAAGCTGTTTTTTTAGAAAATGGTTTCATGAATAACTCTTTTGGTGAAGCTGAACCGTTTTGAAAATATTGTTTGACAAAACAGTTTCATCAACAACTTCATGCATGGTGGGGAGAGAAAAATAAGGTACAGAGCTGAGAAAAGCTACATTTTCAGCTCATGACAGCTCATCTTTTGATGAGAGGATAAGAAAAATAGCTTCACCCATGAAGCAGTTTTAGAAAATGGTATTTGAAAAAAAAAAAGCTCACAACAGTTTGCAAAGTTGTTGTGAGCTGTACCAAATAGCTTCTTACCGTGCTAACTGATTCTTTTTTCTCTCTCTCAGGAGAGCTATGTGTCGCTGCATTGATAGATAGAAAAAATGGTCTGATTGCAAGCTGATTCCACGGCAGGGGCTAGTATTTTTGCATGAACACGCCTGTACAAGGTACAAGCCGGTTGATCGTCTATCCAGCTTGCTCTAGCAGCACACGCTGGGCCTTGGTGCCCGCCAAAGTCCCGAGATGTGCCTGCTTGCCTCCTGGAGCACTACCGAGACCGACAGTGTGACTCCATCAAACACACACCTGTTTCTATGTTTTCACAGGATCCACGCTAGGAGGATCACCAAAAAGCTCAGGCCCTTTCGCAAAGCTTTGGAGCCCTTCGTGTCCTTGTGCGCTGCTGTGCCACCAACTTTGGAAAAGCCCTTAGTGCAATACATTGTAATCAGCCCTCCTTCAACGGAGTCTGTGCTCATGCAACACATGTTCCTGAGTGTCCTGTTATTATGGCACTCCAAAATGTAGACATCAACAATTTAATGGTTCTAACAGCTTCATGCTGTTAATCTAATATATTGAGTTTCCTTGTCAAAAAAAAAAAAACTTTGGAAGGAGACACAGTGTGGACCTGGTGCCATTGCTTGCACTTGCAGGACGAACTTGCCGAGGGCTGGGAACCAAACCTGGCGATAGAAGACGCAAGTTGAAAGGAGCTGCTCGATGTCTTCCTCCTTGTACTCTGTTCGATTATCCTTTTATAATATGAGAAATTTTACGGGTGCTTGGGAATAATAGGAGCCGTCTATTTCGTTAGATCGGATGGTTTAAAAATAAGAGAAACCAGATGGGAGGAACTTAAATCATGGGCCGGAACCAAGAATACATGGGCCCGGAACCAGCTCTCGATAATTTGTAGAGCATATAAAAGTAATTTGACATCTTAGAAGCCGCTTCTTAGAATCAAAACAATCAAATACTTCTCTAAATTAAAACAAATGAGTTGCTTCTGATCTCAGCTTCTCTCCCCTGTCTGTTTTTCTGCGTTTTCTATTTTCTCTCGCCCTGTCGACGGGTTCATCCCCACCGCGGATCTCGGGCCGGCTCTCGCGACGCCAATCATGCCGCCGCCGCTCGCGCGCCATCGCTCGCGCCGCCCGCACTCGGCTCTTCGCGGCGCCACCACCGCTCACATGCGGCTCTAGCGACGCCGCCGCCGCCGCCGCTCGCGCGTCGTCGCTCGCGCCGCTGCCAGCGTGCGCAACTCCTCGCTCCTCCACTTGCGTGGCCCCTCGCGCTACCGCGACGCGCTACCTCCGGGAGCAACACCAGTTAGAAGGGACCCTCCGTGAGGACCTCTTCCTCTGCGTCGAGCGTCGGGGCGCTGCCTCCACAAGCACCATAGGCAGTGAGAAATGTCTGCGAGTGCTACCTGCCGCGCGAGGGCGCCACCGCGAGCGTCTGCGAGCGACAGGACCACTGTCTCCATGAGCAGGTCCTCCTTCTCCGCGAGTGCCTGGCTCGATTCGTCGCCGTCACACGTACGCTACCTCCACCGGCCACATCTTTACATATCCCTGTGACGGACCTAGGACGCGCGACGCAAGGAGATCTCGTGAAGCAGGGCCAGAGCAATTAGTTTCGTGGAGTTGGCTTCCGAGTCTGAGAATCTGTACCGTACACAAAATACTAAAATACCCTTAGTTACCTTTCTTAAGTACAATCTGCCACAAATCTTCTGTATACGATCCGTGCACCATTCCCAGGCCGGCGAGAGTGGCCACGTCGCGCGCGGTCGTTTTGAAAAAAAACCCTCAAACTCTATCGAAATCAACCCGCCGTCCATCATCCTCTCACAGAAAATCTTGCAAAAACACCCTCGAGCTTTTCCGAAATATGACCCGCCGTCCAAGTAAATGTATGGCCGGTCTGCCACCAGTTTGATGGGCCGACCTGGCCACTTTCGGCCCAAATGACCTTTTTTTTGTCTTTTATAAAATGTTATAATATGCTTCTTTTTTTCATTTCATACAAAATTAATTGGAGCTCCTAAAATCATGAATTTTTTGTGTGTAGCTTCTCCATGATGCACACTATGTAGAAAAATATATTAAACTTAAAAAATAAGGACTTTTGAAACGATTTAAAATAACACCTTTTAATTAAAAAATATACCTTCCATGATTTCTACACATTAAATTATTGAAACAAAAATTATAAAATTTGTTCTGTGGCTGCTTCGCATTGTTTTAAACCGCTAAAAAATTTTTAGACAAATTTGAAATGTTTAAATAAATTATTATCCCATGCTCAGTTAACAAAAAAATTAAAAAAAAAGTTTGTGCTTGATCTTTGTAGGACTCGAAAAATATATACAATAAAATGGAAAACCCGTGGCTATGCTTTGCGATGTTTTGAACTGCTACTAAAAAATTTTAAACAAATTTGAAATGTTTCAATAAATTATTATCCCATGCTCAGTTAACAAAAAAAATTAAAAAAAGAGTTCGTGCTTAATCTTTGTAGGACTCGAAAAATATATACAACAAAATGAAAAACCCATGGCTAACATATACAGTTATCAACAAATGATAATTTAAAAAAAAACACGAAAAAAACTAACACGTTGCACAAACGATTCAGATACCACTACTCATACTCATGTGTTTAACTACAAATAAAAACAAATATCTAATAGTAGTCATACATGGCTTTAACGATGGCCATAAGCGGCAACGCCATAAAAATTTCTAGTGATTATTATGGGAGGAACCGGTGGTTCCAGCAAAGTACAGTAAAAAAATTAGAGTCTTAAATGTTGGTACTATTTTTTATATAAAAACTTAGTTAAACTTAAGCTACTTTGGCTCTAATAAAATCGAGAAATTATATTCCATGGTTTCTAGAACGTGGGAGCACGAGCACAAGCAATTACTGCTAGGTGCTCTGACGCTATGCGCACCGCTGCACGGTAAACACGTCGCTACGCCTCGGTAGCGTTCGAAAACGCCGCACCGCTGTACGGTAAACGCGCCGCTACCCTTCCGCTCGCTACAGTGGAGCGCCACAGGTAGAGGTGGAAGCGCCGAACGGTATACTCTCCAGCGCCGGGGCCCACGTCGCCGGAGGGAGCCGCGCTCGAGCCGCCGGAGGGAGGAGCGCCGTTGCCGCAACCGGATCCCGCCGCGCTCGAGGCGCCGGAGGGTGGAGCGCCGCCGCCGCCGCGCGCTCGGGCCGCTGGACCCGCGCACGCCGCCGCCTGAGGGTGGAGCACCGCCGCCGCGCGCGCGCTCGGACCGCCGGACCCGCGCCCGCCGCCGCCGCGTGCTCAGGCCGCCGGAGGGAGGAGAGCTGCCTTGCCCGAGCCCGCTGGGGCTGCGCCGCCGCCGAGGTAGCCCTCAGCGCGGCGAGGGCCTCCGGGGAGCCGCGCCGAAGAAGGGCCGCGATGGGGAAGGCCGCCGCGACGGGGAAGGTCGCCGTGCCGTGGT
The DNA here is from genome assembly GCA_038502445.1 of Eremochloa ophiuroides. Taxonomy (NCBI): domain Eukaryota; kingdom Viridiplantae; phylum Streptophyta; class Magnoliopsida; order Poales; family Poaceae; genus Eremochloa; species Eremochloa ophiuroides. The sequence goes on from JAHLJS010000005.1 coordinate 9,511,566, forward strand.
GACCGCGCCGGGGAAGGAGGCCGAGCCGTGGAGGCCGCGCCGGGGATCGCCGCCGGGAGGAAGAAAGGCCACGGAGAAGGAGGCGGAGAGAGCGATGGAGTTGAGGATAGAGGTCTGTGCGCGGCGGACCCTCTCACCTGTATCCTTACTGTCTGGCGGGCCCTACATCTTTAGCGTGTGCAATGCCGTCCCATGCGGTGCAGTTAGCCTGAAGTCGTGGATGACTTGGCGTGAACTGTGAATCTGTGATCGAAGAACAGTCCTGCACGTGGATAGTTGGTCTCTACGATAGTCCAATTCTGATTATACTTTATTTTCTAGACCCGTTTGTTTTCTTAGAATTAAATAAATTAAAATATACATGATAAGTAAAATTATCTAGCTTAGAATTTAAGACTCTATATTTTTTCCAAGCTCATAAATAAGTCTATCTTCAATTCATAAGGTGGGAAATAGAATTAGATTCTATAGATCATTATACTACAATTCTATTCTTCAATTTAGAATATATTTTTAACTCACTTCTATATAATAAAAAGTATAATATATAAGTACGTCCCTTGTATACCTAATCATAAATATACAGATATATTTCAAATACAACTAGATTAGCTTAATTAATTTATACCTTAATTTTCGTATTACAGTATATACGGGGATCACACATGCGCGTGGACAATTTGCTTGGATTTGTAGTAGCTCGTCGTCGTCCACAGGATAGGTCGCTCCCCCAACGTTCCTATGTCCGCCTATAGTATACTCAGGGTTATTTTTACCGACCGGTAGCCGGTAACCGCCGGCCGGCGGTACCGGTATACCGGTCCGGTTTGATCGGTTACCGGTAGAAACCGGTCGAATTCAAATTTTGAGTTTGAACCCCAGTTCAATCGGTTTCGGACCGGTATACTGGCCGGTTTGACCGGTTACCGGCCGGTTTGAGCGGTTTACCGACCGGTTTGGTGGTAACCGGTCGCATTTTCAAATTTCAGATTTATTTTTTCAAAAAAAATGCTGAAAAAATTTCTAAAAATAGTTCATGATTTATAGAATCCAATGATGTCAAAGTTTTTCAAATTTGAGTGCGTTTAGTATATTTTTCGACCTTCATGATTTAATGGGCCTTAATGGGCTTTTTTTTTTTACTTCGGGACTTCGAAAAAAATTCTAAATGTAGTCAAATTTGAAAAATTTTGACACCATTGGAATCTATAAATCATGAAGTATTTTTAGGAATTTTTTTACCATTTTTTCCTCCGATTTTAAATTTAAAATTTCGGTTTTTTCAAACCGGCCGGTACCGGTACCGGCCCGGACCGGTATGACCGGTAACCGGCCGGTTACCGCGGTATTCCGTCGGTAAAAAAAAACCCTGAGTATACTCATCAATAGTGGTATTTATGCTCTGATTTTTTTTTGTCTTCCCTCTGCGTTAATCTGTAACAGTATTAAGAATTATTCACTTTGGCCTAAAATAAATTAATTTCTAGAATCTGTGCAAGTTAAACTATTTTAAATTGGACAAAATTAAATATGAAATAAATAACAACAATTATGGCATAAAATGAACACATCATTCTATAACATATCTAATGATATTAATTTGATGTCATAATTTTTGACAGATTTTTCTAAAAATTCAGTCAAAATTTTAAAAAATTAACTTAAGATTCAAGGACATCTAGTGATGCAATGTTTCGAAGTCACAAATAGGTTTAATTTTGTGGGTTACATGGGTAACCTGTATAATTAAGTTCATTTATGGATTCGTGGACAACCCGCCTTACATCTCTACAAACATCTAGTTTCTTCTCACTGTGTATCCTCTAATTAGATAGTTAATTATAATCAGTGCTTTCTTTGTGCTCCCTAAATTGATATTAAATGTATCTTTTTAGACAATGGAACAAAGTTTCAGCCTTTACAACTCCAATACATATATATTATTTAGAATTATTTTTCATTTCATCTTCCTTTTCTTCTTGTTGCTGTTATTATACTATGAACTTTTTTCCCAACCTTAGAATTAGATTGATCAAATGAAGGTTAGGGACCGAGTGCTAATTAAGTTTCTTCCCTTTTTCTCTATAATATTGTGTGTGGTTAGCTTTTATAGTTTTTTTTATTGTAACACAAATATTTATTTAGTTATTATACATATATTTTTTAAATGTATTCCATGATACATTATTGTTGTCGGTTTTAACACCCTCTCCTCGTTCTCTGTTATATATCCGAATTCCGTTGGTTTAGTCCCACATCGCTAAGCGATCACCTAGTCTATTCTTTTAAGTTGAGTTAGGCCCAGAGCCTTTATATCTTGCGGGCTAAGATGGACATAAGCCTGGCCAACCGGATAAACTATTGATGATTCATAAGTTTAATTGAAAACCTAGAATTTGAGTGGGTGGGGGGGGCACGTGCCCCCCTTGTTTGTTTGTATTGGGTTTGTCCCTCCTTACACGCGGCCACAATAATGAGAGCGCTGGCACAACTACAGTTGCTAAATAAGCTGAATCTAGAATAGTTTCTAAAGAAAACTAATGAGCCAAAAAAAGTTGCTTCAAACAAACAAACAGCGCCGGCCACAGCTACCTTGACAACAGTTGCTAAAGAAACTAGAACTAATGATATGGCCACAGCTACAGTTGCTAAATAAAGCTATCTAGAACAGTTGCTAAAGAAAATAAAACTAATGAGGCAAAAAAGTTGCTTCAAAGGTTCCACAGCGTTGGCCACAGCTACAGTTGTTAAAGAAGCTAGAACTAATGAGGCAAAAAAGTTGCTTTAAAGGTTCCGCATCATTTTGTGGCAAGACAAAAAAACTTTGTATGAATACTGTTGCTACAAAAGCTAGGCTCCAGAATAACCTCAATTTTTTTTTTGTATCTGAGCACTCATAATTTTTTATTTTTGATGCAATCGTTCTTGTCTTGTTTATTATTTGAGTTTATTTGAAGCTAGTTCATATTCCATCGATACCTTCAAGGGAAGATAAATACTCCACAATATAGTCTACTTTATTACCTAATAAAATAATAATAAAATAGATGTCGATGTTCTTTTATTGGCCTATCTTATTAGGATGCAACGAATTTCAAAATAGTCCACACTTTTATTAGAGCATGGTCATGAAAAGATTTAACAATTAGTCGATGAATAATTCTTTTAAAATAAAGGTTAAGTGATACTTCAAAGACATGTTAAAAAGGATATATTTTCAAGCAATATGTGTATATTATCATTATATCTTACACATATATTTGGGACCTAATATTAGATTTGGCACAGGGCCTCTGAAATTCCCGGAACGGCCTTGAGGGGGGGCACGTGCCCCCGTTTTGTATTGGGTCGTCCCTCATCGCACGCGCCCACAGCAGGCGGCGATGACATCTAGGTCATCCAGGTGATGCCTTACGTCAAGGTCGTGGTGCACTGCCGCACTGGTGGTCAGTTGGTGCTGACTGCTGGAGGGCCTGCGCTTGCACCCACTGGGCCACTTTGTGTTCCCGCGCGACACGGTGAAAGGTCCTAAATGGCTAGAGGGGGGCGAATAGCCTATAAAATTCTACAAACAACACTTAAGACAAGTGGTTAGTTAATTAAATGGCGAAGCGAATTTAAGCTAGCCTACACAAAGTGTTGCAAGCCATCTGACCGTTCTAGGCTATTGTCTCTAAGTTCACACACAAGAAGCTAAGTCTACTTTACTCTACCCCTGTGTGAGCAACTACACAAGAGAGCTACACAAAAGTAAATGCAAGAAAGTAAAGAGTAGAGAGGTGGTTTTTATACCACTGGTTGTAGAGAGGATGATCCAATCAATAAGTATACCAACACAAGAGAAATCCTTGGCAAGAGAATGATGAGACAAGAATTTTTACAGAGGTTCACTTGCTTGCCGACAAGCTACGTCCTCGTTGTAGCGATACACCCGCTTGGAGGTTCACGCACTAATTGGCATCACACGCCAAACCCTTCTCAAGGGTGCTGCACAACCAACACAAGATGAGGATCCACAAGTTACGCATAATCCACTAGAGTAGCCAATTGCGATCTCCCGCGGGAAAGGCTTAGGAACCCCTTACAATCTTCACCGATCGGAGGTGGAGATAATCACCAACTCCCCTCAATGATCCTCGCAGCTCCAAGCCGTTTAGGAGTCGGCAAACTCCAAGAGTAACAAGAGAATTCATTGCGAAATCCAATCACCAAGTGCCTCTAGACGAACACACTCATGCAATACACTTGATGCCCTCCAATCTCACCAAATGATGATCACAATCAAGTGAAAGGTGTGAGAGAGGAGTAGAGAGGCTCACTAGCTTGCTATGTCAATGAAAATGTGCAAGAGTGAGAGCACAAGCCAGCCCCTCCAATTTATATAGCCCCCACTCCAAAAAACCAACCGTTACACAGTTTACGGGGGCACCAGACGCTCCAACAGTAGCACCGGACGCGGAACGCTCAGCGTCCGGTGTATCGCCCGGTAACACGTGTACTAGCCGTTCGAATTCACCTGCTGCGCGCGCTCACACCGGACGCGTCTGCCGTCACACCGGACGCTCTGACGCCAGTGTCCGGTGCGGTTCTAGAGAGGTTCTAGAGAGCACATCTGCTCACCGGACGCGTCCGGTGTAGGGCCACCGGACGCTCCTCAGCATCCGCCGCTCCAACGGCTATCTACTGCGCTCTCAGCCAGTAGCACCGGACGCGTGAACAGTGTTCACAGCGCGTCCGGTGAAAAACTTCACCGAACCGACCCGAGAGCACGGAGTTCACACCGGACGTTCCCAGCGTCCGGTGCACACGTTTTAGCACTTTCACTAAGAGTTAGCCACCAGAAAACTTTGGCAAGTGTCCAGTGCACTTTTCTACTAAGAGATATCACCGAAAAGCGCTGAATCCTGCCTCGCAAGCTCTGTAGGAGGGAGAGAGGACCCAAACCCCTCTCTAACTCTCAAACTTCACCCCGTTTCCAAATGCGCTAACACTCCAAAGTGTCTCTCACTTTAGTACACGTATGTTAACATTTTTCAAAGAGTTTTCACGGGTTTAGTTAGTGTCACTAGCATCTACATGCATATGCAACAAGTATGAACATCTAGTGGCACTTTGATAACCGTATTTCACGAACGAGTTCTCCCCTCTTGATAATACGGCTATCTATCCTAAATGTGATCACTCTCTGTATAGAGTATTGATCACCAAAAGCAAAAGAGCTCCTATTGGTTATACCTTTGCCTTGAGCTCCTAGCTTTTCTCCATCTTCCTTCTCTTCTTTTGATGAAGCTTGTGGACACCTTTGATGATGGACTTCTACCATTTGCATGGATGCCATCATTAGGGCTTTCTCCTTTTTGTTGATGGACTTACACCATTTGCATGGACGCCGTCAATGCCCTACACTTGTGGCCTCCACCGACCCAGTCCTTTGCTTTATCTTGTTGTTTGCTAATTGTCCTCATGAAACACTTAGAACAAACATTAGCAAACTTGGTTTCATCAATTACCCAAAACCAAACATGGGATTTCAATCTCCCCCTTTTTGGTAATTGATGACAACCTTCACAAAGATATGAATTGAAATCAAAGTTTGGACTTTGGTAGTATTAGATCCCCCTACATATGTGATTCCTTGTGTTTGGTTCAATTTTTCACATATGCATGGATTTGAAAGTTTGGGTGAGATACCACTACCAAATGATGTTAAGGTATATAGAATGGACCTTTGAAGTGTGATACCATCGGAGTTGCCAAATATATACCATCCTTAGCACCATGGTACACTGGTCATGCATCACAAACTCAAAAATACCTCGTGAGATCAACATTTAAGCAAGAGAGGTACTTTGCAAGAAAGGTAAGTCCTATGCATGCTAGTTTGTCAAACACCATTCAAATCCTATTTCTAAGCATTGCACCAATCAAGCAAGTATAGGAATTGAAGTTTAATAATGCTGCAATTCATATGTTAATGCACAACCAAATGCAATAACTTATTCATGAGCTTGCTCTCCCTACTTGTGTCCTTTCAAAATTTTTAATTTTAATTGGTGCTGACACTTCATAGCGCAATCACCAAAGACAGGGTGTTAGGCCATCTCTGATAACGGCACCAGAAGTGCCTGTGGTATTTCTTATGTCTATTGGATAATTTCGCAAGCGCACAGAATATACCGCTGTAGCACTTCACCCGGGAGTATTCCAAGGTAACGTTATTTATTTTATCCCAAGGGGAAGCGATAGCTAGAAATGATAATAGGAAGAGATACTTAATTCTATCTCAACTTAGTAACAACTAGTGTAGAGGGGGTAATCGAAGTATGATAGGAAGGTGATGATTCAAGGATAAACAAATGAGATGCTAAAAGATAAATGTTGAATTGTTGACGGTGGATAACGTCAACTTTTATTAGAACTTTAGACACCAAAGGATACATGAATACACACTAGTCTAGGGTTTTAACTGACAGTTTCCACGAGTTTTGCATGTTCTGTATTTTCCAGGGGCTATTCCAGAAAAGCATAAAAGAAGGGTTAAAGAGTATAATTACCATGAAACTTAACCGCCAAGAAAACATCATCACAAGAACACTAGAAGCATCTGGAACACACCCGAAGCACCGGGGCCTAAGACCCACTAGGGTGGGGCGGCCCCCCATTAGGGTTTTGGCCCACCTTCTAGAGTCTTCTTCCACCGCCTTTGTGGAGTCATCTGGGCTCTTGTTTCAAGTTGGTTTGATCCTACGGCGTACGTGTATCCCACCGGGCTATAAATAGAGGGGCAGACCCCCCTGGAGGCATCAACCCATCATTCGTTTAAGGCATCAAGTCCTCAAGCCATCAAGAGCCTCCTAGTTCATCAAGAGCCTCCTAGTTCATAGTTCTAGTCTAGTCAGATTAGAAGTAGAGGAGTTCTAGTTCTTCGGCGGATCTAGAGCCCCGGCGTCTGTCTAGAGCACGGAGTTCGGTATAATTCTAGTTCTTTCTCTATTATTGTATTCTTCATTATGATTAGGGAAACATTGTTCTTAATAGTTCATATGTTCTTGATTACAATAGTCTTTGTCTACTTTGATTATATGTCTAGTATAGTTGGTTTGATCTTATTGAATTCATGTAATTGCTCGTATAGCGTTTATTCATGCGGACGATGGATAGATGATGAACAGTATGTAGACATGGTGTCTAGGTATTTTATTTATCTGCGAGTGCACCCTGATGTGCCGGGTCGTGTGGTAGATCGCGTAGGTGACAGCTGCGTTGAGTCCTCTGTAGTCCACCCCCCGTATGTAGGCCAGCAGGCACGGTCACGAAGTTGGATGATGACTCTGTTTCACATCCTTCCTAGATGATGCCCTTTGCATGCGATTATGATATACGATTAGTCTAACAATGATTGCTAGATATAATTGCACTAATTAGAGTTATTCATTGATGTAGTTATAGAATTATCTTTGATATTAATTCCTTAGTTTATCCATTGGCTAGCTATTACTATGACTAGAGAGTGCTCTGATGATTATCTTTTATTTATGATGCTTGATCATACTTATCACCTTTATCTTTATTTATCTTGTGATCTCTACCTGTTATGAGTAGAGTAAATGACATCTGTAATGTCACTTATCCATTGTATATCATCACTATCAATATAATAGATTAAAGTTTATCCTAGTCCTTCCCAGTGGTATAAATATAATTCGACAACCTGGTAGAACTCCCTAGGTAAAATGCTACAATGGTATATTATCTGTCCTCTTGCAGAACTGATCTTATTTTATATTTATATTTATTTCTGCCTAGTCACATAGATTAATATATAAAACCTTTATTTATTCTTAGCATTATTAATTAGGGATGACAACCTAGTTCTTGCATAAGAATATTTGTAATAGAAAAGTGGCTAGTTGCTATTGACAAGTTAATTAATTACCATTCATCTTCTAATCTCGCCTCTCGTATTAAAAGTTATATAGTTATATTTGGCGACGCTAGTAGATGTCAACAAGAATTTTTTGCGCCGTTGCCAGGGAAGGCACATTAAACTTAGGAAATATTGATAGCATATGTATACATAATGGATAAGATTGTATTACTGATTGATCTCTAACTCAAACAGGCACACCCTTCTTTTTTATCATTTGCTTATCTTATGCAGGGTGATGAGTGAATGGTTTTTCTCTTCCAAATAATTTCACTGACGATCCAGAGAAACTCCTGAGAAGAAAGAAGTTTATGGAGGCGAGGGACAATTTCAAGCTACCATCAAGAACACCCATCGCTGCTCAAGCTCATTCATCAAAGGAGCCAGCTCGAACATTGGAAGAACACTTAGGAGAAGATTTATCTCCTGTGTTTGAAAACATGGCCGAGAAGACGCTGCACGAGTTCTCTGCCCCAACAACAGAAAACATCCGGACTGAACCAGCAGTCAACACAGGGGAGAATGTATTCGAGCTCAAGCCTGCTCTTATCACCATGGTTCAAGCCAGCCAGTTTTATGGAAAAGCTCATGAAAATGCAAGTGCACACTTACAACACTTTTTGGAGATTTGCAGCACCTTCACGATTAGAGGAGTACCAAGAGTTGCTATTTTACTCCGTCTTTTCCCATTTTCACTTTTGGGGAAAGCCAAGCAGTGGTTCTACGCCAACAAAGACAAGAACACTACATGGGACCGATGCTCAACTGCTTTCCTGGCAAAGTTCTTTCCTACAGGCAAGACAAATTGTAACACCCTAGTTTATTTTTCTAGTATTAATATTAACTTTTGCAATTTTAATTATGCTATTAATCATTATTTCAATATAATTAGGGTAAATTAAAAATTTTATTGCTATGTTGCATTCATGCCTCATGCATAATTTTGTTGGATGAAAATAATTATTTAATTTAAATACTCGTTTAGGCTCCGATTAATTTGGTTTAAATCTATATGCATATATTTAATTAAATTTATAAAAATGAAGTATATTATAAAAGTTTATAGTACCTAGATGAGAAAAATTAATGGAGACCAATATTTATTCTCAAATTATTTTACAAAACAAAAGGAAAGGGAAAATAAAAGAAAAAGGAAATTAGAAAGGGAAAGAACAGCAGCAGACCAGCCCTCCCCTTCCTTTGCGGCCCAACCCTCTCTCCTTCTCACCCCGGCCCAGCCCAGCCTTTTCTCTCCTCTCCTCTCTTCCCTCCCCGCGCGCGCGACATGGGCCGGCCCAACCGGCCGAAAGCGGCCGCAGCAACTCAAGCCGCACCTGCCACAGCCCGTTCCCCTCTCTTTTTCTCGCGGTCACTGCCACACCGGCCCCACCCGTCGGAAGCATCCCCAACCTCCGTCCGATCTTCTCGGGGTCAAGCAGAGCCGAGCGCCTCTCGCCGCCCAACCTTCCCTCCGCCCTACCCGCGTGCAACCGCCCTATAAAGGCCACGACCAGGCCCCTCTCCCGAGCAGCCGCCACCATCTGCCCTCAATTCCGAGCCGCCCCTCTTTCTCCTCGGCATCAACCGAGTGCCGCCATTGCCGCCGCAAGGAGAAAATCGCCGTGCACTCGAAACCGGCCACGACTGTCCCAAGCGAAGCTTCGGTAAGCCTCCTAGTGCACGCAGCAAGGTCCCCTACCTATCCATTACCCTTTTTCCCTCGCCGCTAACTCTCGCCGGCGACCACAGGGAGCCGCCATTGCCGGCAGATCCGCCACCGACGCCGGTGGTCGCACCCGAGGCGTCTCCGTCCTATTCGAAGGTACCCAGAGATCCCCGACGCTCTTCCGAAGCCACTCCGCCACTCCTCTTCGCGGTTTGAAGGACGCGGCACCCGATTCCCCATCCCGTCACTCTCACCGGCTGCCCGCTCCGCCGAGCACCTCTGCCGCGCCGCTCTCGGGTCGATTCGGACCCCTAGGTGAGTTCGCGATCCCCTCCTCTACCTCCCAGACCTTTTTCCGAGAGAAACAGTGACCGGGAGGACCGTTTCAGCGACCTCCGGCGAGCCGCCGGCGAGCGCGCTGCCGCCGGGCCCCTGATTCCGGCCGGAGCACCGCCACCACCCCCTGAGGTGTAATCTGTGCCGTCCATTCTCTGATGTAGGCTCAGGATTAGAAGGTACCCCTTCGCGGGTCATTTTTCTAAAGAGACCTTGGGTCTTTCGGAAATCAACCCGCGGTCCCCGGTGTACTATGCACTGTGCCTTGAAATTATTTCGTTTTAGCCCCTGCGGTTTTAGTTAAATGAGCCCCAGTCCTAGCCATTTATTAATATCTGAATTAATTGAATTAATTCGAAAATAAGATGAAATATTTACAGAATTGCCATTCCAACTTAAAAGCTTAATATCTTCCTCAATTTTCATCCAAATTAGACCATTCAACTTGCATTGGCTTCATAATTTTATAACCTATCTATTTATGTAACTGTACAGTAGGGTTGGAACATTTAAATTTCGAGTTAATATTATTTTATTTACTTTCCTATAGTAAATCTTTGGAAATTCATAACTCTCTCATTTTAATTCCGTTTTTAATGATCTTTATATCGAAACGATCGTAGAAACGAGTAGAATAATAATATGATATTTTTTATACTATTTTTCCACTGTTGGTGTACTGTTTCTTATTTATTTTATTTTGTGGGCCATGTTTGATGATTGCCGCCAGACGGTGTTGACTTGGACGATTCCCAGGACCCGTTGTTTGATACTCCCGATCCTACGCTTTTCGAAGGCAAGTGTCCTTGCTCATATTGCACCTACTTTTATTTACTTTTATGTAGAGTAGTTAGATCCCTAGTTGCATGCTATGTCTAAATTGAATCCCATAATAAGGTTTATTAGCACTTGTTTATATCTTCCTTGTTAACCCTGGGATTGGGAATTATGGTAGTTGTCATGCTTAGCCTTGCAGTCTTGGGATTGGGAAAGAGTTTAATTAATTCATATTAATGACATATGAAACATGTGGAACTGGTAATCTTTTTAGAAACATGGAGAATAGATAAATCCGGCAGGATGGACCGTTTTGGTGGTGGTTATGGTTTGTGCCGTGGAACGGCTGTGTTGATGGTGGTTTGGGTTTGTGCTAGTTATCCTGCCTGGATCCCTAGGACCCGGTTCCCGACGCATGTAACCCGGCTTTACAGCGCAACCATGAGGCTGGAATGGGACGGACCTGGCTAATTAATTAGTCTCTCTAAGTTTTGGCTTTACACGGGGAATGTTTTGTGGCTCAAGAGGGGGCTTCGGCAGTGGGTCGTTACCCATGTTCGCGGTGAAACCTTAGAGGTACGTGTAAAACAGGCTTAGAGGGCTTTGTAAAGGCCTTGTAGTGTGACCCCACTGTGCACCTAGGTAGTGTACGGTAAGCAGGGAAAACACGACTCATGGGGAAAGTGTGCAACCTCTGCAGAGTGTAAAACTGATATATCAGCCGTGCTCGCGGTCAAGAGCTGGCTTGGACGTCCTCGGGATTAGTTGGTTACTGGTACTTGGTTGGGTGGTTCCTTTGAGAAAGGACGGGTGCTTGGATGGACTTCCAAGTGTTGGTTGCTCGGACGGTTTTCCGAGTGTGGTTACTTTGAGGAGTTGAGAATTTCACCTAGTTAAATAGGTGCATAGGAATTCAGGATATAGGGTTGTGTCGCATTAGGTGCTGTGTCCAAACTGAGTCAGCCTACCTTTGATTAAGCTACATGTCATATTTTCCTACACTTGCGGAGTACATTTCGATGTACTCATCCTTCCTCTTTGTCCCCCTGCTACCCCACCCAGACGATGGCGTTGACGATGAAGACTTCGTGGAGGACGGAGGCTTCGACCCCGACGACTTGTACTAGGCTGGTGCTACCCCCGGTCGACGTTCCTGTGGAGTTGGCGTCCATTTCCGCTGGAGATTAGTTATCAGATTTAGATATCATTATTCATGTACTTTTCTTTTAGACCCACGGGTCCTTTTGTATGATTTATTACGACTATGTACTCATCACTGTTATGATACTATAATGACGTCGATATATGTATGATTTATTGATCCTGGCATACATATATTGTGCATTCGATTTTGTTCTTAAAATTGGATGTGACAGAATGGTATCGGAGCCGTGTTGACCGTAGGACGCTAGCCTAGATGGTCGCATTGCTAAAACTATTTTAATAAAATATTCCCTTCTCTCCTAATTCAACTTGGCAATCTATTTTGATAAAAGCTTACCTTGTTTCCATTCCTCTGGACTTATCTATGCTTTATTTAAAAGGTTTTTCGAAATTAGGATTATTTAGAAATTAGGTGTCCAAGATAATGTTGTGACCCGTTAGACGTTGCACTGAAGTGTTATTATGCATATGGTTGATTTGGTTCTTTGTAATGATTGTAGGTGTGTAGTAGTCATCCGACTGCTATGGCATCTTTTGTTAATAAATTATTATTTTCTTAGTATTATTATCTTTATAATTACGTTTAGTTGGGTTTTTATTTTATCATTATCTCAACCTTTACCCTTGATCAAATCAGATGGTGGACACCAGGAATGGAGGCAGGAGCAATGGTCCGAATGGTGCTGGGAACAGCAGCAACCAGCCGCTGCCACCACCGCCACCGCCAGGGTATGATCCGATGCAGATGGCCAATATGCAGAACCAGATGATGCAGAACATGGCCCAGATGATGAACAGCTTGCAGCAGATGCAGCAGCAGATGCAGCAGGGTCAGGGAGGACCAGATGCTCAGCTGGCACGTCCCCAGGATACTCTCAGGAGGTTCATGCTCACTCAACCTCCTGTCTTCAAGCAAGCTGTGGAGCCGATGGATGCTGATGATTGGCTTCAGACCATTGAGAGCAAGCTGGATATTGCTCACTGTGAGGGCCGTGACAGGGTTCTCTATGCCGCTCACCAGTTGCAGGGCCAGGCGAAGAACTGGTGGACAGCTCACACCGCCGCACATGCAGATGCTCAGACCATCACCTGGGAGGAGTTCTGTACCAGCTTTCGGGCTCACTATGTGCCGTCCGGAGAGATCAAGGTGAAGCGCCAGGAGTTCATGGACCTGAAGCAAGGTGGAACGCTGGTGCGTGAATATCTCACTAAATTCACCCAGCTTTCCCGCTACGCTCCAGAGGATGTCGACACCGACGAGAAGAAGCAGGACTGTTTCAGGCGAGGCCTGAATCCGCTTATCCGCTACGCTCTGGCCTCCAATGACTACCCGTCATTCCAGAAGCTAGTGGATAAGGCTTTCACTATCGAGCGGGAGCGACAGGGTTTCGACGCCAGTCGCAAGAGGAAGATGTCACGCCAGCAGGGTCAGTCCTCGGGCAGCAGTTCTCGTGCCCGTTTCAGCCAGCCTGGGTCAGACAGGCAGGGAGGTCAGTTCCAGCAGCAGAGGAACTTCCGGCACCAGCGCCAGCAGCAGCAGTACCAGGGCCAGCGCCAGCAGCAGCCGCAGTACCAGGGTCAGCAGCAGCAGCAGCACCAGGGCCAGCAGCAGCGACAGCAGCAGCAGGTGTCTCGCCAGGTGGTACCAGCTCAGCAGCAGACCCGTCCAGCTCAGGGGCCGAGTCAGATTGGTCCTTGTTTCAAGTGCAACCAGATGGGTCATCTTGCCAACAGGTGTCCCAACAGGCAGCCGGCGAAGCATGGGAATGTGAACCACATGGCTATGGAGACAGCTCAGCAGGCTCCAAATGTGGTGATGGGTACGTTCTCCATTGATTCTCATCCAGTTACCGTATTATTTGATTCTGGAGCTTCGCATTCTTTCATATCTACTTCATGCGTAGCAAGAACAAATCTGCCTAAGGCCTTGATGAACAAAAATTTGCTAGTTAAATCTCCTGGAGGAGAAATGCTTTCATGTCACGTATGCCCAGATGTGAGGTTATCCATAAGGGGGGTAGTCTTTCTTTCTCATCTCATTGTGCTGGATTCCAATGGTCTTGATGTGATTCTGGGGATGGATTGGCTGAAGAAATATGGTGGTAATATTGATTGCACCCGTGGGATGATCAAGCTGAAGCACCCAGATGGCACGATTGTTGAGTATCATGCCCAGTCTATACCAGCGGGAGATTCTCAGGCCAACCCAGTGGAGATCGTTGATGATGTTCCAGTGGTGAAAGAGTTCCCCGATGTATTCCAGGAGTTGCCAGGTATGCCACCAGATCGTGACATTGAATTTGAAATTAATTTAGTACCTGGCACTGCACCTATTTCTAAGAGGCCTTATAGAATGGATGCTAATAAGCTAGCAGAGCATAAGGATCAGATCCAAGAGCTTTTGGGTAAAGGGTATATCCGTCCTAGTACTTCTCCTTGGGGAGCCCCGGTGATCTTTGTCCCGAAGAAAGATGGTGGAGAGCGAATGTGTGTCGATTATCGCGCACTGAATGATGCTACTATCAAGAACAAGTATCCTATTCCTCGAATTGATGACTTGTTTGATCAGCTGAAGGGTGCTCATGTGTTCTCCAAGATTGATTTGAGATCGGGTTATCATCAGCTGAAGATTCGGGAGTCTGATATTCCGAAGACTGCTTTCGTTACTCGCTATGGCTTATACGAGTACACGGTGATGTCTTTCGGGTTGACTAATGCTCCAGCATATTTCATGTATCTTATGAACAAGGTCTTCATGGAGTATCTTGACAAGTTCGTGGTGGTTTTCATTGATGATATTCTGATATACTCCCAAAATGAAGAAGAGCATGCGGAGCATCTGAGATTGGTTCTTCAGAAGCTGAGAGAGCATCAGTTGTATGCGAAACTTAGCAAATGTGATTTCTGGCTGAAGGAAGTTTCCTTTCTGGGTCATGTTATCTCAGAAGGTGGAGTGTCTGTTGATCCGAGTAAGGTGAAGGATATTCTTAGTTGGCAGGCACCTCAGAATGTTGGTGAGATCCGGAGTTTCCTGGGAATGGCTGGCTATTATCGCCGTTTCATTGAAGGATTCTCCAAGTTAGCGAAGCCTATGACTCAGCTATTGCAGAAGGGTACCAAGTTTGTATGGTCCCCGGATTGTCAGGCTAATTTCGAAGAATTGAAGAAGAGATTGACAACTGCTCCGATTCTGATCATGCCAGATGTTGAGAAGCAGTTCTCTGTCTATTGTGATGCCTCTCGCCAGGGCCTTGGGTGTGTATTGATGCAAGAAGGCCATGTTGTTGCTTATGCCTCGAGACAGCTCAAGAAGCATGAGCTTAATTATCCCACCCATGATTTAGAGCTTGCAGCTGTTGTTCATGCTCTGAAGATATGGAGGCATTATTTGATCGGGAAGAAGACTGAGATCTATACCGATCACAAGAGCTTGAAGTATATCTTCACACAGCCAGATTTGAACCTTCGGCAGCGCAGATGGTTGGAATTGATCAAGGATTATGACTTGAATATCAATTACCATCCAGGCAAGGCTAATGTGGTTGCAGATGCGCTGAGTCGGAAGGTCTATTGCAATGTGCTAGAGATACAGGAGTGTCAGCCTGAATTGTATGAGGAGTTTGCAAAACTCAACTTAGGCATTGTGAGTAGCACTGAGGCTGTAGCTATGGGAGTGGAGTCCACTCTGGAGCAGGATATCCGGAAAGGACAGCTCACTGATAAGAAGATTCTTGAGATCAAGGAATTGATCAAAGATGAGAAGGCCCCAGGATTCTCAGTGGATGAACAAGGAGTGGTGTGGTTCAAAGGAAGACTTTGTGTGCCTGATATAAAAGAACTCAAGGAGTTGATCCTTAGAGAAGTGCATGAATCAGCTTATTCTATTCACCCTGGTAGTACCAAGATGTACAATGATCTGAAGCAGTACTATTGGTGGTCGGGCATGAAGCGAGAAGTAGCTGAGTATGTGGCACTTTGTGATACTTGTCAGAGGATCAAGGCCGAGCATCAGAGGCCAGCTGGATTGTTACAGCCGCTGAAGATTCCCGAGTGGAAGTGGGAAGAAGTCAGCATGGATTTCATTGTTGGGTTACCTCGCACACAGTCGGGCTATGATTCTATTTGGGTCATTGTTGATCGCTTGACCAAGGTTGCTCATTTCATTCCTGTCAAGGAAAGGTACACTGGAGCCCGCCTTGCAGAGTTGTACATGTCGAGGATTGTGTGCTTGCATGGAGTGCCCAAGATCATTGTGTCGGACAGGGGTACACAGTTCACATCCAGATTCTGGAAGCGGTTGCATGAGTCCATGGATACTCGCTTGCACTTTAGCTCCGCTTATCACCCTCAGACAGATGGCCAGACTGAGAGAGTGAATCAGATTCTGGAGGATATGTTGAGAGCCTGTGCGCTCCGTAATAGCCAGAGTTGGGATAAGAACTTGCCTTATGCAGAGTTTTCTTATAATAACAGCTATCAGGCAAGTCTCAAGATGGCACCTTTCGAGGCTTTGTATGGAAGGAAGTGTAGAACTCCTTTGTTTTGGAGTCAAGTTGGTGAGCGAAAGGTGTTTGGTCCTGACTCACTAAATGAAGCTGAAGAGCAAGTTCAGGAGGTTCGTAGCAACCTAAAGACAGCTCAGTCTAGGCAGAAGAGCTATGCAGACAAGAGAAGAAGACAACTAACCTTTGAGATTGGAGATTTTGTATATCTCAAGGTGTCACCTATCCGGGGTGTCAAGCGGTTTAATGTCAAAGGCAAGCTTGCACCGAGGTACATTGGGCCATTCAAGGTGGTTGACAGGATAGGTGAAGTGGCTTATCAGCTGGAGTTACCTTCACGGTTTTCAGCGATACATGATGTGTTCCATGTCTCCCAGTTGAAGAAGTGTTTGCGCGTTCCCGAGGAGCAGCTCCCCATTGATGACCTAGATCTGAGAGAGGATCTCACTTTCTCTGAGCCAGTGAAGATTTTGGATACGCAGGAGAAAGGCACTCGAAACAAGCGGATCAAGATGTGCAAGGTACAGTGGAAGCATTATTCAGAAGAAGAAGCCACCTGGGAGAAGGAAGATGATTTGCGAGCAGAGTTCCCTCATCTCTTCGATGATCTTTCCTAATCTCGAGGACGAGATTCTTCTAAGGGGGGTAGGTTTGTAACACCCTAGTTTATTTTTCTAGTATTAATATTAACTTTTGCAATTTTAATTATGCTATTAATCATTATTGCAATATAATTAGGGTAAATTAAAAATTTTATTGCTATGTTGCATTCATGCCTCATGCATAATTTTGTTGGATGAAAATAATTATTTAATTTAAATACTCGTTTAGGCTCCGATTAATTTGGTTTAAATCTATATGCATATATTTAATTAAATTTATAAAAATGAAGTATATTATAAAAGTTTATAGTACCTAGATGAGAAAAATTAATGGAGACCAATATTTATTCTCAAATTATTTTACAAAACAAAAGGAAAGGGAAAATAAAAGAAAAAGGAAATTAGAAAGGGAAAGAACAGCAGCAGACCAGCCCTCCCCTTCCTTTGCGGCCCAACCCTCTCTCCTTCTCACCCCGGCCCAGCCCAGCCTTTTCTCTCCTCTCCTCTCTTCCCTCCCCGCGCGCGCGACATGGGCCGGCCCAACCGGCCGAAAGCGGCCGCAGCAACTCAAGCCGCACCTGCCACAGCCCGTTCCCCTCTCTTTTTCTCGCGGTCACTGCCACACCGGCCCCACCCGTCGGAAGCATCCCCAACCTCCGTCCGATCTTCTCGGGGTCAAGCAGAGCCGAGCGCCTCTCGCCGCCCAACCTTCCCTCCGCCCTACCCGCGTGCAACCGCCCTATAAAGGCCACGACCAGGCCCCTCTCCCGAGCAGCCGCCACCATCTGCCCTCAATTCCGAGCCGCCCCTCTTTCTCCTCGGCATCAACCGAGTGCCGCCATTGCCGCCGCAAGGAGAAAATCGCCGTGCACTCGAAACCGGCCACGACTGTCCCAAGCGAAGCTTCGGTAAGCCTCCTAGTGCACGCAGCAAGGTCCCCTACCTATCCATTACCCTTTTTCCCTCGCCGCTAACTCTCGCCGGCGACCACAGGGAGCCGCCATTGCCGGCAGATCCGCCACCGACGCCGGTGGTCGCACCCGAGGCGTCTCCGTCCTATTCGAAGGTACCCAGAGATCCCCGACGCTCTTCCGAAGCCACTCCGCCACTCCTCTTCGCGGTTTGAAGGACGCGGCACCCGATTCCCCATCCCGTCACTCTCACCGGCTGCCCGCTCCGCCGAGCACCTCTGCCGCGCCGCTCTCGGGTCGATTCGGACCCCTAGGTGAGTTCGCGATCCCCTCCTCTACCTCCCAGACCTTTTTCCGAGAGAAACAGTGACCGGGAGGACCGTTTCAGCGACCTCCGGCGAGCCGCCGGCGAGCGCGCCGCCGCCGGGCCCCTGATTCCGGCCGGAGCACCGCCACCACCCCCTGAGGTGTAATCTGTGCCGTCCATTCTCTGATGTAGGCTCAGGATTAGAAGGTACCCCTTCGCGGGTCATTTTTCTAAAGAGACCTTGGGTCTTTCGGAAATCAACCCGCGGTCCCCGGTGTACTATGCACTGTGCCTTGAAATTATTTCGTTTTAGCCCCTGCGGTTTTAGTTAAATGAGCCCCAGTCCTAGCCATTTATTAATATCTGAATTAATTGAATTAATTCGAAAATAAGATGAAATATTTACAGAATTGCCATTCCAACTTAAAAGCTTAATATCTTCCTCAATTTTCATCCAAATTAGACCATTCAACTTGCATTGGCTTCATAATTTTATAACCTATCTATTTATGTAACTGTACAGTAGGGTTGGAACATTTAAATTTCGAGTTAATATTATTTTATTTACTTTCCTATAGTAAATCTTTGGAAATTCATAACTCTCTCATTTTAATTCCGTTTTTAATGATCTTTATATCGAAACGATCGTAGAAACGAGTAGAATAATAATATGATATTTTTTATACTATTTTTCCACTGTTGGTGTACTGTTTCTTATTTATTTTATTTTGTGGGCCATGTTTGATGATTGCCGCCAGACGGTGTTGACTTGGACGATTCCCAGGACCCGTTGTTTGATACTCCCGATCCTACGCTTTTCGAAGGCAAGTGTCCTTGCTCATATTGCACCTACTTTTATTTACTTTTATGTAGAGTAGTTAGATCCCTAGTTGCATGCTATGTCTAAATTGAATCCCATAATAAGGTTTATTAGCACTTGTTTATATCTTCCTTGTTAACCCTGGGATTGGGAATTATGGTAGTTGTCATGCTTAGCCTTGCAGTCTTGGGATTGGGAAAGAGTTTAATTAATTCATATTAATGACATATGAAACATGTGGAACTGGTAATCTTTTTAGAAACATGGAGAATAGATAAATCCGGCAGGATGGACCGTTTTGGTGGTGGTTATGGTTTGTGCCGTGGAACGGCTGTGTTGATGGTGGTTTGGGTTTGTGCTAGTTATCCTGCCTGGATCCCTAGGACCCGGTTCCCGACGCATGTAACCCGGCTTTACAGCGCAACCATGAGGCTGGAATGGGACGGACCTGGCTAATTAATTAGTCTCTCTAAGTTTTGGCTTTACACGGGGAATGTTTTGTGGCTCAAGAGGGGGCTTCGGCAGTGGGTCGTTACCCATGTTCGCGGTGAAACCTTAGAGGTACGTGTAAAACAGGCTTAGAGGGCTTTGTAAAGGCCTTGTAGTGTGACCCCACTGTGCACCTAGGTAGTGTACGGTAAGCAGGGAAAACACGACTCATGGGGAAAGTGTGCAACCTCTGCAGAGTGTAAAACTGATATATCAGCCGTGCTCGCGGTCAAGAGCTGGCTTGGACGTCCTCGGGATTAGTTGGTTACTGGTACTTGGTTGGGTGGTTCCTTTGAGAAAGGACGGGTGCTTGGATGGACTTCCAAGTGTTGGTTGCTCGGACGGTTTTCCGAGTGTGGTTACTTTGAGGAGTTGAGAATTTCACCTAGTTAAATAGGTGCATAGGAATTCAGGATATAGGGTTGTGTCGCATTAGGTGCTGTGTCCAAACTGAGTCAGCCTACCTTTGATTAAGCTACATGTCATATTTTCCTACACTTGCGGAGTACATTTCGATGTACTCATCCTTCCTCTTTGTCCCCCTGCTACCCCACCCAGACGATGGCGTTGACGATGAAGACTTCGTGGAGGACGGAGGCTTCGACCCCGACGACTTGTACTAGGCTGGTGCTACCCCCGGTCGACGTTCCTGTGGAGTTGGCGTCCATTTCCGCTGGAGATTAGTTATCAGATTTAGATATCATTATTCATGTACTTTTCTTTTAGACCCACGGGTCCTTTTGTATGATTTATTACGACTATGTACTCATCACTGTTATGATACTATAATGACGTCGATATATGTATGATTTATTGATCCTGGCATACATATATTGTGCATTCGATTTTGTTCTTAAAATTGGATGTGACAGAATGGTATCGGAGCCGTGTTGACCGTAGGACGCTAGCCTAGATGGTCGCATTGCTAAAACTATTTTAATAAAATATTCCCTTCTCTCCTAATTCAACTTGGCAATCTATTTTGATAAAAGCTTACCTTGTTTCCATTCCTCTGGACTTATCTATGCTTTATTTAAAAGGTTTTTCGAAATTAGGATTATTTAGAAATTAGGTGTCCAAGATAATGTTGTGACCCGTTAGACGTTGCACTGAAGTGTTATTATGCATATGGTTGATTTGGTTCTTTGTAATGATTGTAGGTGTGTAGTAGTCATCCGACTGCTATGGCATCTTTTGTTAATAAATTATTATTTTCTTAGTATTATTATCTTTATAATTACGTTTAGTTGGGTTTTTATTTTATCATTATCTCAACCTTTACCCTTGATCAAATCAGATGGTGGACACCAGGAATGGAGGCAGGAGCAATGGTCCGAATGGTGCTGGGAACAGCAGCAACCAGCCGCTGCCACCACCGCCACCGCCAGGGTATGATCCGATGCAGATGGCCAATATGCAGAACCAGATGATGCAGAACATGGCCCAGATGATGAACAGCTTGCAGCAGATGCAGCAGCAGATGCAGCAGGGTCAGGGAGGACCAGATGCTCAGCTGGCACGTCCCCAGGATACTCTCAGGAGGTTCATGCTCACTCAACCTCCTGTCTTCAAGCAAGCTGTGGAGCCGATGGATGCTGATGATTGGCTTCAGACCATTGAGAGCAAGCTGGATATTGCTCACTGTGAGGGCCGTGACAGGGTTCTCTATGCCGCTCACCAGTTGCAGGGCCAGGCGAAGAACTGGTGGACAGCTCACACCGCCGCACATGCAGATGCTCAGACCATCACCTGGGAGGAGTTCTGTACCAGCTTTCGGGCTCACTATGTGCCGTCCGGAGAGATCAAGGTGAAGCGCCAGGAGTTCATGGACCTGAAGCAAGGTGGAACGCTGGTGCGTGAATATCTCACTAAATTCACCCAGCTTTCCCGCTACGCTCCAGAGGATGTCGACACCGACGAGAAGAAGCAGGACTGTTTCAGGCGAGGCCTGAATCCGCTTATCCGCTACGCTCTGGCCTCCAATGACTACCCGTCATTCCAGAAGCTAGTGGATAAGGCTTTCACTATCGAGCGGGAGCGACAGGGTTTCGACGCCAGTCGCAAGAGGAAGATGTCACGCCAGCAGGGTCAGTCCTCGGGCAGCAGTTCTCGTGCCCGTTTCAGCCAGCCTGGGTCAGACAGGCAGGGAGGTCAGTTCCAGCAGCAGAGGAACTTCCGGCACCAGCGCCAGCAGCAGCAGTACCAGGGCCAGCGCCAGCAGCAGCCGCAGTACCAGGGTCAGCAGCAGCAGCAGCACCAGGGCCAGCAGCAGCGACAGCAGCAGCAGGTGTCTCGCCAGGTGGTACCAGCTCAGCAGCAGACCCGTCCAGCTCAGGGGCCGAGTCAGATTGGTCCTTGTTTCAAGTGCAACCAGATGGGTCATCTTGCCAACAGGTGTCCCAACAGGCAGCCGGCGAAGCATGGGAATGTGAACCACATGGCTATGGAGACAGCTCAGCAGGCTCCAAATGTGGTGATGGGTACGTTCTCCATTGATTCTCATCCAGTTACCGTATTATTTGATTCTGGAGCTTCGCATTCTTTCATATCTACTTCATGCGTAGCAAGAACAAATCTGCCTAAGGCCTTGATGAACAAAAATTTGCTAGTTAAATCTCCTGGAGGAGAAATGCTTTCATGTCACGTATGCCCAGATGTGAGGTTATCCATAAGGGGGGTAGTCTTTCTTTCTCATCTCATTGTGCTGGATTCCAATGGTCTTGATGTGATTCTGGGGATGGATTGGCTGAAGAAATATGGTGGTAATATTGATTGCACCCGTGGGATGATCAAGCTGAAGCACCCAGATGGCACGATTGTTGAGTATCATGCCCAGTCTATACCAGCGGGAGATTCTCAGGCCAACCCAGTGGAGATCGTTGATGATGTTCCAGTGGTGAAAGAGTTCCCCGATGTATTCCAGGAGTTGCCAGGTATGCCACCAGATCGTGACATTGAATTTGAAATTAATTTAGTACCTGGCACTGCACCTATTTCTAAGAGGCCTTATAGAATGGATGCTAATAAGCTAGCAGAGCATAAGGATCAGATCCAAGAGCTTTTGGGTAAAGGGTATATCCGTCCTAGTACTTCTCCTTGGGGAGCCCCGGTGATCTTTGTCCCGAAGAAAGATGGTGGAGAGCGAATGTGTGTCGATTATCGCGCACTGAATGATGCTACTATCAAGAACAAGTATCCTATTCCTCGAATTGATGACTTGTTTGATCAGCTGAAGGGTGCTCATGTGTTCTCCAAGATTGATTTGAGATCGGGTTATCATCAGCTGAAGATTCGGGAGTCTGATATTCCGAAGACTGCTTTCGTTACTCGCTATGGCTTATACGAGTACACGGTGATGTCTTTCGGGTTGACTAATGCTCCAGCATATTTCATGTATCTTATGAACAAGGTCTTCATGGAGTATCTTGACAAGTTCGTGGTGGTTTTCATTGATGATATTCTGATATACTCCCAAAATGAAGAAGAGCATGCGGAGCATCTGAGATTGGTTCTTCAGAAGCTGAGAGAGCATCAGTTGTATGCGAAACTTAGCAAATGTGATTTCTGGCTGAAGGAAGTTTCCTTTCTGGGTCATGTTATCTCAGAAGGTGGAGTGTCTGTTGATCCGAGTAAGGTGAAGGATATTCTTAGTTGGCAGGCACCTCAGAATGTTGGTGAGATCCGGAGTTTCCTGGGAATGGCTGGCTATTATCGCCGTTTCATTGAAGGATTCTCCAAGTTAGCGAAGCCTATGACTCAGCTATTGCAGAAGGGTACCAAGTTTGTATGGTCCCCGGATTGTCAGGCTAATTTCGAAGAATTGAAGAAGAGATTGACAACTGCTCCGATTCTGATCATGCCAGATGTTGAGAAGCAGTTCTCTGTCTATTGTGATGCCTCTCGCCAGGGCCTTGGGTGTGTATTGATGCAAGAAGGCCATGTTGTTGCTTATGCCTCGAGACAGCTCAAGAAGCATGAGCTTAATTATCCCACCCATGATTTAGAGCTTGCAGCTGTTGTTCATGCTCTGAAGATATGGAGGCATTATTTGATCGGGAAGAAGACTGAGATCTATACCGATCACAAGAGCTTGAAGTATATCTTCACACAGCCAGATTTGAACCTTCGGCAGCGCAGATGGTTGGAATTGATCAAGGATTATGACTTGAATATCAATTACCATCCAGGCAAGGCTAATGTGGTTGCAGATGCGCTGAGTCGGAAGGTCTATTGCAATGTGCTAGAGATACAGGAGTGTCAGCCTGAATTGTATGAGGAGTTTGCAAAACTCAACTTAGGCATTGTGAGTAGCACTGAGGCTGTAGCTATGGGAGTGGAGTCCACTCTGGAGCAGGATATCCGGAAAGGACAGCTCACTGATAAGAAGATTCTTGAGATCAAGGAATTGATCAAAGATGAGAAGGCCCCAGGATTCTCAGTGGATGAACAAGGAGTGGTGTGGTTCAAAGGAAGACTTTGTGTGCCTGATATAAAAGAACTCAAGGAGTTGATCCTTAGAGAAGTGCATGAATCAGCTTATTCTATTCACCCTGGTAGTACCAAGATGTACAATGATCTGAAGCAGTACTATTGGTGGTCGGGCATGAAGCGAGAAGTAGCTGAGTATGTGGCACTTTGTGATACTTGTCAGAGGATCAAGGCCGAGCATCAGAGGCCAGCTGGATTGTTACAGCCGCTGAAGATTCCCGAGTGGAAGTGGGAAGAAGTCAGCATGGATTTCATTGTTGGGTTACCTCGCACACAGTCGGGCTATGATTCTATTTGGGTCATTGTTGATCGCTTGACCAAGGTTGCTCATTTCATTCCTGTCAAGGAAAGGTACACTGGAGCCCGCCTTGCAGAGTTGTACATGTCGAGGATTGTGTGCTTGCATGGAGTGCCCAAGATCATTGTGTCGGACAGGGGTACACAGTTCACATCCAGATTCTGGAAGCGGTTGCATGAGTCCATGGATACTCGCTTGCACTTTAGCTCCGCTTATCACCCTCAGACAGATGGCCAGACTGAGAGAGTGAATCAGATTCTGGAGGATATGTTGAGAGCCTGTGCGCTCCGTAATAGCCAGAGTTGGGATAAGAACTTGCCTTATGCAGAGTTTTCTTATAATAACAGCTATCAGGCAAGTCTCAAGATGGCACCTTTCGAGGCTTTGTATGGAAGGAAGTGTAGAACTCCTTTGTTTTGGAGTCAAGTTGGTGAGCGAAAGGTGTTTGGTCCTGACTCACTAAATGAAGCTGAAGAGCAAGTTCAGGAGGTTCGTAGCAACCTAAAGACAGCTCAGTCTAGGCAGAAGAGCTATGCAGACAAGAGAAGAAGACAACTAACCTTTGAGATTGGAGATTTTGTATATCTCAAGGTGTCACCTATCCGGGGTGTCAAGCGGTTTAATGTCAAAGGCAAGCTTGCACCGAGGTACATTGGGCCATTCAAGGTGGTTGACAGGATAGGTGAAGTGGCTTATCAGCTGGAGTTACCTTCACGGTTTTCAGCGATACATGATGTGTTCCATGTCTCCCAGTTGAAGAAGTGTTTGCGCGTTCCCGAGGAGCAGCTCCCCATTGATGACCTAGATCTGAGAGAGGATCTCACTTTCTCTGAGCCAGTGAAGATTTTGGATACGCAGGAGAAAGGCACTCGAAACAAGCGGATCAAGATGTGCAAGGTACAGTGGAAGCATTATTCAGAAGAAGAAGCCACCTGGGAGAAGGAAGATGATTTGCGAGCAGAGTTCCCTCATCTCTTCGATGATCTTTCCTAATCTCGAGGACGAGATTCTTCTAAGGGGGGTAGGTTTGTAACACCCTAGTTTATTTTTCTAGTATTAATATTAACTTTTGCAATTTTAATTATGCTATTAATCATTATTGCAATATAATTAGGGTAAATTAAAAATTTTATTGCTATGTTGCATTCATGCCTCATGCATAATTTTGTTGGATGAAAATAATTATTTAATTTAAATACTCGTTTAGGCTCCGATTAATTTGGTTTAAATCTATATGCATATATTTAATTAAATTTATAAAAATGAAGTATATTATAAAAGTTTATAGTACCTAGATGAGAAAAATTAATGGAGACCAATATTTATTCTCAAATTATTTTACAAAACAAAAGGAAAGGGAAAATAAAAGAAAAAGGAAATTAGAAAGGGAAAGAACAGCAGCAGACCAGCCCTCCCCTTCCTTTGCGGCCCAACCCTCTCTCCTTCTCACCCCGGCCCAGCCCAGCCTTTTCTCTCCTCTCCTCTCTTCCCTCCCCGCGCGCGCGACATGGGCCGGCCCAACCGGCCGAAAGCGGCCGCAGCAACTCAAGCCGCACCTGCCACAGCCCGTTCCCCTCTCTTTTTCTCGCGGTCACTGCCACACCGGCCCCACCCGTCGGAAGCATCCCCAACCTCCGTCCGATCTTCTCGGGGTCAAGCAGAGCCGAGCGCCTCTCGCCGCCCAACCTTCCCTCCGCCCTACCCGCGTGCAACCGCCCTATAAAGGCCACGACCAGGCCCCTCTCCCGAGCAGCCGCCACCATCTGCCCTCAATTCCGAGCCGCCCCTCTTTCTCCTCGGCATCAACCGAGTGCCGCCATTGCCGCCGCAAGGAGAAAATCGCCGTGCACTCGAAACCGGCCACGACTGTCCCAAGCGAAGCTTCGGTAAGCCTCCTAGTGCACGCAGCAAGGTCCCCTACCTATCCATTACCCTTTTTCCCTCGCCGCTAACTCTCGCCGGCGACCACAGGGAGCCGCCATTGCCGGCAGATCCGCCACCGACGCCGGTGGTCGCACCCGAGGCGTCTCCGTCCTATTCGAAGGTACCCAGAGATCCCCGACGCTCTTCCGAAGCCACTCCGCCACTCCTCTTCGCGGTTTGAAGGACGCGGCACCCGATTCCCCATCCCGTCACTCTCACCGGCTGCCCGCTCCGCCGAGCACCTCTGCCGCGCCGCTCTCGGGTCGATTCGGACCCCTAGGTGAGTTCGCGATCCCCTCCTCTACCTCCCAGACCTTTTTCCGAGAGAAACAGTGACCGGGAGGACCGTTTCAGCGACCTCCGGCGAGCCGCCGGCGAGCGCGCCGCCGCCGGGCCCCTGATTCCGGCCGGAGCACCGCCACCACCCCCTGAGGTGTAATCTGTGCCGTCCATTCTCTGATGTAGGCTCAGGATTAGAAGGTACCCCTTCGCGGGTCATTTTTCTAAAGAGACCTTGGGTCTTTCGGAAATCAACCCGCGGTCCCCGGTGTACTATGCACTGTGCCTTGAAATTATTTCGTTTTAGCCCCTGCGGTTTTAGTTAAATGAGCCCCAGTCCTAGCCATTTATTAATATCTGAATTAATTGAATTAATTCGAAAATAAGATGAAATATTTACAGAATTGCCATTCCAACTTAAAAGCTTAATATCTTCCTCAATTTTCATCCAAATTAGACCATTCAACTTGCATTGGCTTCATAATTTTATAACCTATCTATTTATGTAACTGTACAGTAGGGTTGGAACATTTAAATTTCGAGTTAATATTATTTTATTTACTTTCCTATAGTAAATCTTTGGAAATTCATAACTCTCTCATTTTAATTCCGTTTTTAATGATCTTTATATCGAAACGATCGTAGAAACGAGTAGAATAATAATATGATATTTTTTATACTATTTTTCCACTGTTGGTGTACTGTTTCTTATTTATTTTATTTTGTGGGCCATGTTTGATGATTGCCGCCAGACGGTGTTGACTTGGACGATTCCCAGGACCCGTTGTTTGATACTCCCGATCCTACGCTTTTCGAAGGCAAGTGTCCTTGCTCATATTGCACCTACTTTTATTTACTTTTATGTAGAGTAGTTAGATCCCTAGTTGCATGCTATGTCTAAATTGAATCCCATAATAAGGTTTATTAGCACTTGTTTATATCTTCCTTGTTAACCCTGGGATTGGGAATTATGGTAGTTGTCATGCTTAGCCTTGCAGTCTTGGGATTGGGAAAGAGTTTAATTAATTCATATTAATGACATATGAAACATGTGGAACTGGTAATCTTTTTAGAAACATGGAGAATAGATAAATCCGGCAGGATGGACCGTTTTGGTGGTGGTTATGGTTTGTGCCGTGGAACGGCTGTGTTGATGGTGGTTTGGGTTTGTGCTAGTTATCCTGCCTGGATCCCTAGGACCCGGTTCCCGACGCATGTAACCCGGCTTTACAGCGCAACCATGAGGCTGGAATGGGACGGACCTGGCTAATTAATTAGTCTCTCTAAGTTTTGGCTTTACACGGGGAATGTTTTGTGGCTCAAGAGGGGGCTTCGGCAGTGGGTCGTTACCCATGTTCGCGGTGAAACCTTAGAGGTACGTGTAAAACAGGCTTAGAGGGCTTTGTAAAGGCCTTGTAGTGTGACCCCACTGTGCACCTAGGTAGTGTACGGTAAGCAGGGAAAACACGACTCATGGGGAAAGTGTGCAACCTCTGCAGAGTGTAAAACTGATATATCAGCCGTGCTCGCGGTCAAGAGCTGGCTTGGACGTCCTCGGGATTAGTTGGTTACTGGTACTTGGTTGGGTGGTTCCTTTGAGAAAGGACGGGTGCTTGGATGGACTTCCAAGTGTTGGTTGCTCGGACGGTTTTCCGAGTGTGGTTACTTTGAGGAGTTGAGAATTTCACCTAGTTAAATAGGTGCATAGGAATTCAGGATATAGGGTTGTGTCGCATTAGGTGCTGTGTCCAAACTGAGTCAGCCTACCTTTGATTAAGCTACATGTCATATTTTCCTACACTTGCGGAGTACATTTCGATGTACTCATCCTTCCTCTTTGTCCCCCTGCTACCCCACCCAGACGATGGCGTTGACGATGAAGACTTCGTGGAGGACGGAGGCTTCGACCCCGACGACTTGTACTAGGCTGGTGCTACCCCCGGTCGACGTTCCTGTGGAGTTGGCGTCCATTTCCGCTGGAGATTAGTTATCAGATTTAGATATCATTATTCATGTACTTTTCTTTTAGACCCACGGGTCCTTTTGTATGATTTATTACGACTATGTACTCATCACTGTTATGATACTATAATGACGTCGATATATGTATGATTTATTGATCCTGGCATACATATATTGTGCATTCGATTTTGTTCTTAAAATTGGATGTGACACAAATGCTCTACGTGAGAAAATCTCAAGCTTTCAACAGCAACATGATAAATCATTCACTGAAGCATGGGAGAGATTTCAAAACTATATTGAAGACTGTCCTCTTCATAGGATAGAGGATTGGCTACTATTGCGGACCTTCTACCACGGGCTAGTCTCTAGCACCCGTGAGTCCATAGATGCTGCAGCAGAAGGAGCTTTCCTGTCACTTAAGCTTCCAGAAGGTCAAGCACTTGTTGAGAAGATGGCCTCAAATTAAAGCTGTAATGAAGAACGTACTCAACCTCGCAAGAGAGGAGGAGGCATCCATCATCTGAAGGAGACTGACATGGTCACTGCCAAGCTAGACCTCATCATGAAGAAGCTCGACATAGAGAAGAAGGAAATCATGCATATCAATGTTTCTCGCATGACCTGCGAAGAATGTGGAGATTATGGGCATTCAGCTGTCAACTGCCCTACGTTGCAAGAGGATGTGAACTTTATCAACAACAACACCTGCTATCGTCCTCAGCAAAATCAAGGATGAAATCAGCAACCTCGACAAGGTAATTACCAAGGTAACAACCAAAGTAATAATTATAATAATTACAATCTTCCGCCTTTAAGAGATTTAGTTGCTGGTCAATCTAAATTGTTAGATCAAATGTCTAGAAAGGTAGCCTCAAATGATAAAGCTTTAAAAAATATAAATACCAGAATGGATACCTTTGCTTCTGCTATAAAGAATCAGCACAGCTTTAATAAAATGTTAGAATCACAATTAGCTCAGCTAGCTGCTGCTGTCCCTCCATTTGAGAAAGGAAAGATTCCGGGCCAGCCGGAGGATTTAGAAACTGCTAACCTTGTTGATATTCACAATGCAACACAATACCAAATTGGGCCTGCAGATATAGAGTGGATAGATCACTCACTACCTGAGAAGATGGGAGACCCTGGAAGACCTGTGATTCCTATCTCCATAGGATGTCACAACTTTCCAGAAGCTATCTGCGATTTCGGCGCAAGTGTCAACATAATTCCTAAGGTAATCTATGAGAAAATTTTAGGTGGTCCTTTGTTGTACACAGATACGTGTTTGCAGCTTGCAGATCAATCCATTTGCTACCCCGAGGGAGTACTAGAAGAAGCTGTTATTAGAGTGGGGCAATCATATGTCCCAATTGACTTTGTGATCATGGATACTGGAGGAGATGAGAAGGCACCCATTATCTTGGGACGACCATTCTTGTGCACAACCAAAGCCATCATCTATGTGGAACACGCTAAGATTGTCCTCTCCATCAAAGACAAGGAGAGATTTTCATTCAAGAACCGCATCCTCAAGAATCCAGCAGTTCCGAAGCAATTCCATCAATAAGAAGAGCAACAACAACAACCAGCACCCAAGAAGAAGAACAATAGAAGATGGAGGAAGAACAAGCCCCAGCATGTACCTGAAGAAATCGCTCAACTAATCAATGCTATCAACACAGAAAATGATCATATGCTCCCAAAACCATTTCCAACAAAGAAAGGTGACCCAGGTGTACCAATCATTGAATGCACTATCAGAGACATCACCTTTTCCGACACCATCTGCGACACTGGATCAGGCGTCAACATAATGTCCAAAAAGGTATATGATGAATTATTTGATGATTTACCATTATACCCAACATATATTCAGTTGCAGATGGCATACCAATCACTGAGATTCCCTGAAGGCGTAGTCAAGGACGTAATGGTAAGAATTCAAAATAAATATATACCCGTAGATTTTCTAGTTCTTGACATGCAGGAAGACAACAAATCGCCTATTCTTTTGGGAAGACCGTTCCTCTACACCGCCAATACTATCATCTACATCAGGTCTGGACAGATCCACTTCAACCTACCCACTGGAAAGGTACACTGTCAATTTAGAACACATCTTAACCATGAGCAGATCAGGAAGCAACGCGACAGGAGAAAACGCCAAGCCTGCCGTCAGGCTGCCCAGCCTCACTGTGGATGGGAGGAGTTCTCTGGTAAGATTGTGAAGTATGAAGACTGCTACAAGGAGCAAGAAGGAACCGTACAAGCACCACGCTGGAGTGAGTGGGAAGCGAAAGCTGAGAGGATGGACCAAATTGCTAAGGCAGAGAAGGAAGAAATCCAGGCACAAGTAGAAGAATGGATGAAGAGAGATGAAGAATCAAGAGAAGCATACAACGAAGAGCTGGAGCTGGAAAAGAGAGAAGCAGAAGAGATAGAAAAGAGATGGAAGGAGAAGGAAGAAGCACCTGCTACACCACCGCAAAATGGGGAATTGACTGAGGTAACCTCAGACAATAAGCCTACTGAGTAAGTACTCTCCTCTATCTAAGTCCTATCGGTAGACTTAAAATTCTGTACCCTAGCCATAAGGTTAGAATGATAGTTATCTAATTAATTTAGCATTCATTAGTAATTTTGCTTAGCATATTTATTAGTACAATCATTTTTGCATATTAAAAATAAAAACAACAAAAATATTTACTGCTTTATTTACAGTATTATAAATACTAAGCCCCATGTGAATAAACCTATGGTGATCCTGTAGGCATATTTACTGTGGTGGCATAAAAATAAAAATAAAAATAAAAATCTACATTTACTTTGTTGCATTATGAAAATCCTAAGCCCGATGGGAATGAATATCCCCTGTGGTGGCATAAAAATTATTATTATATAGCATGCATTTTTTTTAGTGCTTCATAAGAAACTTATAAAAACCCTAAAAAGAGAATCCTGTTAGAATTCTGCTAAAATCTATTAATTAAAATCAACTCAAAGGATAATCAAAGTGCTCATTGGCTGACCGCTAACCCCTTGATAATTTGAGCCTCGAGTTTTGATTTTCTTGTTGGAGTATAACTATGCAGTAATAATATTATGACTAAGGAGAGGGTTTATCAGTGGCAACCATCAGGATTGCTGCTAACCAACTCACTCTGAAGATCATTCAAGCACCAAGTATTGCAAACATTAAGCTTGGGGGAAGAGCATCCCCTAGTTATCAGGTAATTATACCTATGCGCTTATTGAGTCTACTTTATATAAGCACGAAATACTAAAAATATGTGAACACATGAAGGTTCACCATAGTATCATAGGAAAATCTAAGAAATACCAAAAATATGTGGGCGCATGAAGGTCCACACCTTTCAGAAAAATACCAAAAATATGTGGGCACATGAAGGTCCACTCAGTTAGGAAACTTCTGCTGGAAATATAAAATCAATTACTTACCATGGAGTGGTATTAAACCTAACCCTTCTCGATAAGATTTGATATTTTTATTGGCAATTGAGTTTCATAGGAAAATACAAGATCAAAGAGCTAGTCAACCTGACACTTCTACGCTATCGATACACCTGCTTCCGGAAGGATCACTCAATTTGCAACATCAAAGACCCCATTAAATGTCAAGCTTGGGGGAACACCCTCCAATTAAAATCCAGCTAAGTATAAGTTCCCTATCTTATTTATCATTATTACTATATCGCTTTTTCGCATGAGTTAGCTAGTAAGATAAAAATTTAAAAACCAAATAAATATCTATCTATATATTAGAGTTTGTTTAGAGTCGGTCTAGGCTAGAGTTATTAAAAATGATGAACATTAAAATTTTGTCTTGGAGATGATGAATAGTTGCTCTGTCACAATACTTTTCAAATGTCTAGTTGTCAAACTTAAATTGTCCTGAGTTTTAGATATTGCTATTTTAACTTAAGAATTTACTCTGAACCTGAAACTTGTGGAGGCATAGGTTTGAGATAAGTCTAGGTAATTAATTGATATGATTCATGAAAGTTGAGCTACTATTTATCTTATTCCTAGCATTACTAAATTCTAAGATTTATTTATGAAAACTTAAAATCTACATGATGAGCTCTTGTATGACAAAATGTGAATTCCTACCAAAGCCATATATGATACATCTAGATACGAAAACTTTTGCACATTCATACTGCTTGCTTTGCACTGAGTTTAGTCAATCTTTGTTGTATACCATATGAGAGTCTTGTCATGCTTTTAAAACCAAGATCACGTACACACTTCAGCACATATGCATTATTTCTACCCTGGGAGTAATCGCAATCATTTCCACTTTCATCAATGTTCATCATGAAATTTTTTTCTCCTACACTGGGAGTAAACACCCAAAAGTATACCCCGTAGTACAGCCTTGATATAATTGCTCTAAGTTCTTATTATTATCTCTCCAATTATTTATATTCAAAAGATACATATGGCTATGAAAAAATATGAAAAGGGAGTAAAAGATGGACAAGTGTCCCAGCATTAAAACAATGGGTACTAGATGCCCGCCTCCCGAATAAAAAAAGAAGAGAAAGAATAAAGATAGCCCATGTGTTCCTCCAAGTTACAAAGGAGAGTGAATCATTTTCAAAGAGCAAAAGTAGAATTAGGAATAGCCACTAAATACCACATATACACCTATCCACCATATTTCATACACATGCGCATCTTGGTTTAATTTTATGCCTCGATTCTCTGTAGATCCATTGTTTGACTTTATAACATATGAATTGCAAGTATGTTTAAACCTTGTTATTGCCACTCCTATGAGCTCCACTATAATCCTTGGCTATAGGAAAGCATAACATTAATACCTTAAGTGAGATCCACAAATACCATATATACTGAGAGACTTGAGGGTGTCATACAATTAAAGCTCTGAGTTTTATTTTGAAAACTTGTAAAACTCCGGAATATTGGTACTGTGAAGAATTTGCTACATAGTGCATGAATTGATTGTTCTTTCTTTCAATTACTCAAGACTAAGACAAGAATTGTAAAGCCCCATAGTTAAAGTTAAAATGGGTAAGTTTAAAAGTTAGAGCAGTTTTGTCTAATCCGGAGGAGAATCTATGTTTGAAGCATGTGTACTTGGGAAGTATGAAAGCATTGTAGCAACTCCTGATCCAATTACATTAGTAATTAGGATTAGTTTGTTTGCCAAGGGACTGTCAAACAAACAAGCTTGGGGGTGTTGTTGACGGTGGATAACGTCAACTTTTATTAGAACTTTAGACACCAAAGGATATATGAATACACACTAGTCTAGGGTTTTAACTGACAGTTTCCATGAGTTTTGCATGTTCTGTATTTTCCAGGGGCTATTCCAGAAAAGTATTAAAGAAGGGTTAAAGAGCATAATTACCACGAAACTTAACCGCCAAGGAAACATCATCACGAGAACACTAGAAGCATCTGGAACACACCCGAAGCACCGGGGCCCGAGACCCATCAGGGTGGGGCCGGTCGGCGCCCCCCATTAGGGTTTGGCCTACCTTCTAGAGTCTTCTTCCGCCGCCTTTGTGGAGTCATCTGGGCTCTTGTTTCAAGTCGGTTTGATCCTACGGCGTACGTGCATCCCACAGGGCTATAAATAGAGGGGCAGACCCCCCTGGAGGCATCAACCCATCATTCGTTCAAGGCATCAAGTACTCAAGCCATCAAGAGCCTCCTAGTTCATCAAGAGCCTCCTAGTTCATAGTTCTAGCCTAATCAGATTAGAAGTAGAGTTCTTTCTTCGGCGGATCTAGAGCCCCGGCGTCTGTTTAGAGCACTTAGTTCGGTATAATTCTAGTTCTTTCTCTATTATTGTATTCTTCATTATGATTAGGGAAACATTGTTCTTAATTGTTCATATGTTCTTGATTACAATAATCTTTGTCTACTTTGATTATATGTCTAGTATAGTTGGTTTGATCTTATTGAATTCATGTAATTGCTCGTATAGCGTTTATTCATGCAGACGGTGGATAGATGCCCTTTGCATGTGATTATGATATAGGATTAGTCTAACAATGATTGCTAGATGTAATTGCACTAATTAGAGTTATTCATTGATGTAATTATAGAATTACCTTTGATATTAATTCCTTAGTTCCATTGGGTAGCTATTACTATGACTGGAGAGTGCTCTGATGATTATCTTTTATTTATGATGCTTGATCATACTTATCGCCTTTATCTTTATTTATCTTGTGACCTCTACCTGTTATGAGTAGAGTAAATGACATATGTAATGTCACTTATCCATTGTATATCATCACTATCAATATAA
Organism: Eremochloa ophiuroides; assembly: GCA_038502445.1. NCBI lineage: Eukaryota > Viridiplantae > Streptophyta > Magnoliopsida > Poales > Poaceae > Eremochloa > Eremochloa ophiuroides. Next base: position 9,546,327 of record JAHLJS010000005.1, read on the forward strand.
TAGATTAAAGTTTATCCTAGTCCTTCCCAGTGGTATAAATATATATCGACAACCTGGTAGAAATCCCTAAGTAAAATGCTACAATGGTATAATTATCTGTCCGCTTGCAGAACTGATCTTATTTTATATTTATATTTATTTCTGCCTATTCACATAGATGTAATACACCGGATATTACGGCTAATTAATTATGCCATGTCATCATATTTATTATTAAGCACCTACATATGATTGTGTTTAGGGTCTTTAGAGTGGCTTATTCATGAATGTTATGGATGTTACAATTAAATCCCTGATTTGGTAATTAAAAACAAATCAAAAGAAAAATTCAAACTAAGCCCTAATCGGACCCTAAAACCCTAAATCAAAATCTACTTGGAATCTGGTGATGGTACCTTAATAAAACTTGTAGATCTTTTAAAATGGAACAACTTTTATTTTGGGTGTTTTTGACTTTCCTTAATAGAAATTTAAATTAAACCCTAATAACTACATTGAAATTAAAATTTGAAATGCTGATTTAAAAACTATTGAGAATCTGCCCAAACTGCTTTAATGAAAGTTGTAAACCTCCTCATATAGGACAACTTTTAGTTTGGTAGATGTTGATGTTATTGTGAAAAATCCAGAGAATTTGGCAGAATTAGAAATGGATTTCAAACAGTGAATTTACCCCCTTTTAAATAGTTTCAAAATTATTTAAAATTTGGTGTTGGTCCCAAAACCAATGTTGTTCAGAATTTGAAATCCTACAACTTTGGTATTTGCACTTTTCAAGTTGGTATACAAAATCTTGCGGAATTGGTCAAAAACCGTGAGGGAGGCATTGAAACCGCTACAGTAACCTGCCCCCTCTCTGTTCGCGAACAGGGCCGGCAGTCGCCCGCGTCGAGCGCGCGGCGCCGCCCGTGCCGGCCGGCCGTGTGCCCCTCCCCGGCACAGCCGAGCTAGTAGGGGACCCCGCGCTGTCCTGGATCACCCCTGTCTCCCCTTTCCTCGGCCATATAATGGCGACCGGTCGCTCCTCTGTCCCCCTCTCCATTCCGGCCGCCGTCGTGCTCACCTCGGGTCCCCGTCCAAATTAGCCGTTCCCACTCCTCCATATCCAAATTGCTCCCACCTCTAGCCTCCCCATTTCCCCGCGAACCGTTGGCCTCATCTTGCGCAGACGTTCGTGCTCCGAAGGCCTCAGAACACCTGTTCCCGTCCTCGCGGCCGATCGGAGTGCCGCCGTAGCCTTTCCCCTCTCGACGAGCTTGCTGCGGTGAGCCTCTCCTCCCTAGGTCTAGCGTTTTGGGCTCTCTGTTTCATGGTGATGCTTATGCGTGCGACGGTTCCTCATCTGGTGCCCTAGGTTTGCCGGAACAGGGAGGGTGTCGACGGGAAGCGCCGCCGCGGGATTGCTCAACGTCAAGCCTGTCACTCGGCACCACCTTCGTCCCAACCATCTACCCATCTAGGGTCGCGGTGAGCTCCTGGTTCTTCCTAAACCCTTCCTTGGATTCTACCGACTCATCGAGGCCGGCACCCACCGCGCCGCCATCACCGAGCCGCCGTGGTCGCGGCCGGGTGTACTCCAAACCCTAAAACCGCGTAGCCCAATAGGTCGTCGTGTTCGCAGGAACCTCCGGAGCACGATGGTGCTCTCGGTTTGGTCAGCCGGCTCGCCGACGGCGAGCTAGGGCCGGTCAAACGCCGGCGGCCGTCGGTCAGCGGCTGTGTAAGTGGCGAGGGGCCTCGGGTTAGAAGAAACGAAAGTCCAGGGGGTTATTTGCAAAGGCACAGACTCAGGTGAATAGTGACCTTTGGACTGCGGGTTGATTTCTGCGTTGTCCAAGGGGTTTCTGGCAAAATGGCCAGGGCACCGCGCGGGCAGGCCGAGTTGGGCCGGCCTGTTCGCTCGTGGGCTGCCCCGGGTTAAATTCCTTTTTCATTTTCCGGGCGATTTTAAAAAGGCTTTTCCATTTTAATTTTAGATGAATAGTACTGCTATTTGTTATTTTCATAGGAATATTTCTGTTGGGTTAAAAATCATGAAAATAATTGTGGGTGCTCTCTGGAACATGTAGTATTTTATAAAAATATTAAATATAAGATTTGGACATTTTTTGTAGGAACTAAAAATCAGTATATTAATTAATAAATGCAACTTTAGGCAATTTTAATAAATTCCAGATTTATCCAAAAATTATGAAAATTTATGTGGCACTGTTTTAGGGTAGAACCTATCTGTAGGGTAAGTTTGGGCCCAATTGGAAACTCTTAGGACACTTGTTAATTAAATATGGGTTTATGTGATAATAGAATTAATTTAAACATATAATCCCTGTTGTTTGGTGTGATTTTGGATTGATTGGGTTCATGGATCTTTCACCATAGTGATCCTTGACAAAAGTAATGAAATCACTTGTTGGTTGTAGTAAAGCTGTGCAGCGGCTTTCTATGACCGTTAAAATGGTCAATAAAACAAAAGTATGAAAACACTGTTTTACTTTCCGTAAAACGTTTACAACTTTACCGTGAAGGAAAGTTGTACTCAAGGTCTAAATGGTTTACTTTTAAGCATTTCATTCATTGTCCTTATACCATGCTAAGCATACATAGTGCCCGTCCCCGAGGAGGTCCAAGTCGAGGCCACTGCCGAGGAGGTCACTCCGGAAGTCGTCCAGGGATTCGACATCTGCGGGACTAAGCCCGACCCGACGCTGTACGCAATTCAAGGCAAGCCCCGGTGCATTCAGCCCCGACTTGTGTTTTATAAAATATTTATAACTTGAGTCTATTATTGCATTAGGTTGTTAGGAGTTGTTTGTCACCTATATTGATGCATTACCTGCCTTGATACATAATATCCCGAAAACCTGTTTAAAAATAAAAATATTCAAAAACGCTTAGCCCTGCTTAATCAATTTAGATTTGCATAAAAAGGCTATTTTTGACCTTGTGAATGGGATAACTATGAATCACGAGAAAGGAAAAAGGGACAGGAGTCCGTTCGGGGATTGTGTACTTGGGTAGCAGCCCCAATGCACCGTAACCGACGGAAAGGGGTTTTCCGTTCATTGGTTGTGACTTTGGGTTAGAGTCCCAATGCTTGACCATCGGCGGGAAAGGGATTTGAAAACCGTTGGGACAATTGTATTTGGGTTAGAGTCCCAATGCAATGTCGCCGGCGGAAAAGAATTAGGGACCGTTCATTGTAGGCCTGCTGTGATCGAGACTTTGCAACTAGCCACATACTACGGAAAGCTCTGACTCCGGTGGCTCTACTACTTGAACCGACAACCACGCACTGGGAGTGGAGAGATGGCGAGAGTAGCGTGTACCTTCGTGGCCGCGTGCCTGGAGAGGAGAGGAGTACTGTGTTCTCGGGTGTCGCAGGACCAGCTCAGGGGTAGAAAAGCCGTGGTAGCCGGAGTTGGTATATGCAAGCTTAAGTGCTACATATGCAGTGTGGATAGGGATCCCCAGCTAGGTACTAATCGATTCGAATCGTCATTGCTCCTCGGATATGGAGACTTGATCCTTTGACCTACAACCGAAAAGTGGTTCGGAACTAGGTGTTTTGAGAATGATTAAAGAATTTCAAAAAGTATGATTTTATATGAGAATGAATTCGGAATTATGGATTATGATTAGAATAAAAATTGAGTAAAATATTGAAATAGGGTAGTAATGCTTTTCTGCAAAATCTTTGACTCTTGCTCAAGCCTTACCTTGACTCCCCCCAGTCTGCATTCCTTAGTCTCATTCTTTTTTCTTAGTCGGGTAAGTCTTGCGGAGTACCCCAGTACTCAGGGTTTGTTAACCCTATGTTGCAGGGATACAGCAGTTGGAGGTTTGTCTCGCCCCCTGCTGTGTGACAGTGGTACAGGAGGGAAGTGAGGAGGAGTAAGGTTGAACCCATGGGCAGGGTTCTTATCATTAAATACTTAATTATGTTGTATCGTCATTCCACTGCTACTTATTTTATTTATGGTCTGTAATATTTGCACTTTCATCATATTTGGACAAATGGTTTGTAATCTAAGTACCTTATAATCTTTCCGCGCTTTTACTTATAATCTTTCCGCGCTTTTACTCTGATGTAATTTGTTATGAAATGTTGTAATTCTGTAATGGCTTCGCAATGGGATCCTGTCGGAGGACATCGGAAGCTAATGTAGCCCGGCAGGACCTTCTAGATCATTTGGGACACGGGCCCGGATGTCAGAGGTCATTAGTGACAATGACAGGTGCCTGTGGGCCATGTGATTTAGACGGTTCTATCACAATGGATTAATATATAAAACCTTTATTTATTTTTAGCATTATTAATTAGGGATGACAACCTAGTTCTTGCATAAGAATGTTGGTAATAGAAAAGTGGCTAGTTGCTAATGACAAGTTAATTAATTACCATTCATCTTCTAATCTTGCCTCTCGCATTAAAAGTTGTATAGTTATATTTGGCGACCTTAGTAGATGTCAACACTCTACTCCTGTGATCTAACCTTATCAAACAGATGAAACGACTAGGATTGCTATATTACTACTTGTATTGCTAGGTACAGACCAAGACAGTAGAGGTGAAAACCTCTACCCGAAGCGACTATACTCTTATGGGAGCCTACGTTTTAAGAACTTGCTTAAAACACGTGGTGGGATGATAAGACTTAACAGGGCTGTCACCACCTGTAAGTACCCACAAACAATCCATGCAGCAAGCGGCAATCAAAGGTGAGATCTAGTCTAAGCACCACGCTTACACTAATTCTTGCTACTCGAGCTGTGATCAAGGCAACTAGAGCACCCTATGACAGGCGATGAATAGCAAACAAGAGTTGGTTACAGGATCACAATCTAGTATGTAGCAACTGTGAGGTAAGATAAATCAGAACAATAATATTGCAAGAATAATATTGCACAAAGTAAATACCCAGTAAAGTAAAGCAAGAATGTTATATTAATATAATATAAGTCTTACAAAAAGAGAAAGGTATAAGATCTATACTAGACTCAGCTCGACTCTAACTCCCACACTAGACTACACTACTACTAGAAGTGGAACTACACTATTTCTCACTTGTATCTTGAATGAATCATGCCTTTAGAGGATGGAGGCGGTCCCTATTTATAGAGGGAGTGGAGGGGTGCCACGCCAGCGATCCGCGTGCTCCTCCATTCTCCTCTCTTGGATGAACCACCTCAAAACCGACTCAAAATGGACGATCAGCATTGAGCCAGCTGCATAGAGACATGTACAAGGTCGGTGGAGTCTGGCGGTGGGCTGAAGCCACCAGAGGGGAGTCGGCCGACCCCCCTATGATAGGCTGGGCCCACCACCATGGCCCCCACTTGTCATAGAGCATGGACATGTGCTGGTTTTGCTTTGGTCTTGTCGGTTCATGCCTTGATCCATGTGCTTTGATCTTACACTGTTGAATGAAAGCACAACTTTGATCCAAAGGTAGAAATGAGCTGGATGGAGTGTCACACGGATCGTGCCATGTCAGCAGAGCCAAGTAGGCTCCATACATGGGTCGGCCGGGCCCATCTTGAGCTCTACTTTCTCCTATATGCTTCCATGAGTCATGCCTTGAAACGTGATGGCTTGAAGCCAGAATGAGTGGGTCGGCCGACCCACTCATGGGTCCTTCAGAGGCTCATTTTTTGACCTATTTGGTCCTCTCTGCATTCAAAAGCTAAGAGTATAAGTGGAACTAGTTATTTGATAAAATATGTTCATGTCATGCTAATCTTCCATCAAAACCGTGGCCTGTTAACGGTGTTTAAATATGTAATTTTATTACTTATTCACCGTCAACAAGATCCTCCAAGCTTAACCTTTGCTCGTCCCAAGCAAACAATTAAACTTAGCCTCGGTGGATCAGGAGTTGCTACCATGTTCATATTTCAATAGTACAATGTGTACAACAAAATACTTCTCTTTTGAATGGAAAGATTGGCTATAAAAACTCACCCATATTACCTTAATCCTCTATGGGGCTGGTGGTCTTTCCTTTGCCTTAGGTGTTTGAGAGACAAAACAGTTTGACTTGAGCACTAATTTTCTCATTCTTTGCAAGTTTTATACTGGAGGTTTTAGCAATGTTTTTCAAAAGAAAACTTAATGTTCCTTATATGGTTCTCTCATGTCGCTCAAATGGTGTATGATTCCTTACCAAGGTACATAGTAAATGTTGTCTTCTCTTTTCATCCTACTTTTACAAAAGTTTATCTGGAGCTCAAGGTAGTAATGAAAGAGCATAGCCTACTTACTTTGCATGTATTGTAGAGTCAAAGCTTGGATCCAAAGAGAGAAGTGTCATGCCCTTAGATCAAGATGTGCAAGTGCGTGAAATATGGTGGACTAAAATGCTCCTCTATTTAGAATTGTATCTCTCTCTACTAAATTTTCGAGACTTGGCTATCATTTTTCTTTTCTTTTATTCATGAGCTTACACTTGCTCATATTTTTTATGGACTTCCACATGCCCATCTTCTTTCTTTTTCTTTTATTTCATTTTGCATAGACTTTTGTCTCTTCTACCATATCAACTAAGAGAGATATTCTATGACTTTAAAGCATGGAGCATTATTTGGTGAAAATGAATGGCATGTTGTTGCGTACTTCCGGTAACACTCTAAGTGTTAATCATGCATTAACATATGCATAAGCCTTATTTACATTCATAATCATGCACACATGATGATGATTGTTTTATTGTTACCTTTGTTATTTAATTGCTTGGATTGATTTGTTTGAATTTAAGAATATTAGGTCAAACAGGGCATTTGACCCTAAATCAAAGTTGTAAAGGAAATTATTTGCCTCAACTTTGGTTTAGTAACTTAGCCCTAGTTTATTTTCTAGTTTGCTCAATTTGGAACCCCAAATCATTTCCTATTTGATTTATTCAAATATCTTTTATTTATTTAAAAAAGAAACTCAAATTCAAAAGCTAGTTTCAAAAATATTGAGAATATAACTTTGGTCCAAGAACTAAAGATGTAGAATTAAATATTTGGAACAACTTTCATATTTTGAGTTTTTCAAAATTTCACTTGGAAATTTGGATTTAACCCTAGATTTGAATTTAAAGTTTCAAATTCAAACTCTATTTCAAAAACTAGTGAGAATTTGAATATGTGCCTTAAATGAAAGTTGTAGGAATTGAAATTCTACACAACTTTTATTTTTGGAATTTTTGAATTTTATATGTAAATTTTGGAGTAATTTTAGAAGGGGAAAGATCTGGGGGTCAGCTACAGTAATACTACCGTACCATGCCCATCCCTCTCTCTGTTCCGCCGGCGCCATGGAATTTTTGAATTTTATATGTAAATTTTGGAGTAATTTTAAAAGGGGAAAGATCTGGGGTTCAGCTACAGTAATACTACCGTACCATGCCCATCCCTCTCTCTGTTCCGCCGTCGCCGTGGCGCCGGCGAGCCCTTCGCGCAGCTCGGCCGCCCGACCATGACTCTGGAAGCATTGAAGACCTAACCTTGCTGTCATCAGAAGAGAAGAGCCTTTGCACCTATTCCATCGATGGTGGCAGCTCGCCATTGTGCCTCCCTCACTGGTCAGGCGGGAGGTGGAGCCGCCGGCGTCTTCCCAGCGCTTCGGCCGTCTTGCCACCTCCATGGATGCGTGGGCGTGTTCGCGACGCCTCTGGCCACCTGCCCCTTCCATCCTTTGCCTATAAAAGCAGCAGCCGGCCGTCATTTTTTTCTTCACTCCTCACCACACCACCGCCGACGAGCTCTCTGCCCGCCGGCAAAATTGGCCACCACTAAAGCCTCTCGCCCAAAATTGAGCACTGTTCTAGCTTCACCTTGTCGGGATTTATCATTTGAACCTAGCTGCGACACCTTTTGGTCGTAGGTGAGGCCGCAACGGCTTGATGCCATCCCTGTGCTCGCCATGGCCGCCGAGTGTAAGCTCGCGCGTGACCAGCGTGCTCCAATCTATATATGTTCAGTTTTGTTAGCGTTTCATATGAGTATTAGTTTGTAGAAGCTTTTTCAACTAAAACTTTAAACGCTACCATCGTCGTTTCTCCGGAACAGGACATGCCGCCGCCGTGCTCCGGCCAGATCGCCGCTGCGCGTGCGCGCGAGCGTGTTAGACACCTCTGTATGCCTCGTTTTCTAGCTTAGATGATGCGCGGTGTTGTCCCGAACGCATGGGTGTCGGTCTCGTCGCCAGTGACCCCACCGTCGGCGAGATAGCCGGTCGGCCGATGGCCCAGAGCGGCTCTGTGCCTCGCGTGGGAGAGAAGGACCTGAGAATTAGAATAGAAAGAACATTAGGGGGTTAAGTGAAAACACACGTGACTCATGTGAATAGTACTCAGGGTTGCGGGTTTATCACTTTTAAAGGCAAGGGTTTCTTTGCAAATCTGACTGGGCAGGCGCGAGCAGGCCGACTTGGGCCGGTCTGTGGGCACTGTTGGGCCGACTGTGCGTTGGCAGGCCGAGCAGAGCGGGAAAAGCCAGCCTGCGGCCTTTTTCCTTTTTCTTTTGATTTATTGATTTCCTGATTGTGATGAATAGTATCTGGTTTGTTATTTTCATAACTATTTATTTATAAGTGATAAAATTATGAAAATTTGTGTGTATGTTCTTCATGATGTGTACTGTTATATAAAAATATGATTTATGTGTTTTCAGTACTTTTATCATGTTTTCAAATTCAACCTTTTAATTAATAAATGTATTTTCCATGAATTATGTAGCCCAAAATAATATTCTTTTTATTCTAAAATTTTTTGTGTATGTTATACATGCTACTGTTTACCTTCAAAAAAATTTGGCATTGTTTTGATAACTTTTACTGTTATAACTATTTTCAACCCATTTTAAATATTGTTTTTCTTTAATAAATAAAACACCCAATTCATTAGTATGATACATGATTAAGTTAAGTGCTTTTGGTATGTTGCGTGAAGCCCGTGGGACACTTCACCCATGATGTTCCATGGCAATGTTGATGTTTTGCTAGTTAACCCTAGTATATGGTTTATATTTATTATTTTGTGCATTATTAGGAAATAGAGATAGGTTTTGTTGGCTTGCAACTTTATCGTGAATACCATGTCATGTCTGTTCATGTATTGCTCTGTAAGGTTGTAAACTTCTCTACCAAAGAAGAAATATGCACGTACTCATAAATAGGATTCAAGCAATATTGTTATTTCATGTAATGCATTCATCCTAGCCTTGTTTTCCGATCAGGGTTATGTTTGTGGCATAATCATAACATCATACCATTCCATTAGCATAATTTGGAATATTGTTTTCATTTATGCACGATTCACATGCATATAGGATCGGAGGAGAATCTAGTAGAATACGAAATCGTCGGGAAGGAGAATCCTCAGGAGTTGCCACCCGAAGGCGAAGGACAAATTTCTGACTCACTCCCAGAGTGCCCTAACCACGGACCCTCCATATTTCGCCGAGGCAAGCCCCGGACATTTTATACGCCTATCTATTCTATTTCTGAATTACATGTGAGTATTTTACCTTTATAGAATTGTGCATTAAGTTAATAGGATATGATTGATACCGTTGATGCATTACCCACCTTGACCAAAAACACTTATCATTTTTTTATACTAGTCAAGATCGCTCTATGCTTAGTAATGCTTAGACCGGTAGAAGCCGGGTGATTTCCGGTCACCCGCGAGATATAGGTGATCACTATTTTCTGGAATACCTGTGAATCATATTGAGGATAATAATTGGAGACCGGACGGGATTTTATTGTAGATGGTGCTACAGGATTTGCCTGTACCCTATCTCGTCTGTGTTGATTAGGAATCGTCCGATGTCTGGACCTTGGTTGAGATTGAACGTACCATCACATAATGGCCGGATAGCTCGTTCCGACCGTGAAGCTGTAAACCTATTCAAGCTGAATTTTGGACCGTTAGCATTTCTAGGAGGAGAGTAACTGGTGGAAGGGGACTGACCCATGACCCTGTTTGCTGCTGGGCTACGGGCACCTGGCAATTTCAGGTGAGGCCGCAGACCCATTGGTTTTTCGAAACGGTCCAATTTCACCGTCGAATGTGGTAAACGCTGATTTGCGCAACCTCGTCGCGAAGGAAGTGCGAATGTGTGATACGGGCTTTATCCAGCTGGATTAATTCGATTCGAATCGCCGTCTCTACCAGTTAGCGAGAAACTTACCCTAGCTCCAGCATCGTAGAAATTAATCAATGAAATGAGAGAGGTAGGTTATAAAAATATGATCCCTGTGATGCTCTATAATCAAGTGTTTGGCATAGGATAGACCAAACATAGATGGATAAAGGATTATTAACTCTTTTGCTAAAACTAAAAAGTAGGAATTATGTAGTAAGCTTTTTTGCAAATGATGCTAGCCAAATAAAACCCCAGATATAGCCTTGCATATCCTTGGAGTATTTTATTTTCTCTGACGGGCAAGTCTTGCGAAGTACAATTGAGTACTTAGGGTTTATTCCCACATATTGCAGGTGACACCCTATATGAGGGTTATTGTATTACTTGCTTCAGTCTAGTTGAGGACTTAGAAGAATAGACCAGTGGGCATGGTCGTATTCCTTATACTTATCTCCTCTGTTGTTTAATGGAGGTAGTACTATATTGGCAATAAAGATGTTTCAAAACTAAGTTAGTGATGTGTAATATTTGAACTTGGTTTGTAATATTATTTTATCAAACTCGGTTTGTAAAATGATCTTCCGCTACTACTCTGTTTGTAATACATGATGTCCCCTTAATTATGTGCGATCCTGTTGTAAAGTTGATTTACCGAGGTCCATCGTGACACTCGGCGGACTACCGGGTTTATGTGCGAGAGGGTATAACTAAGTCAACGCTATTAGCGGGGATTGTTATACTTAATCTTGCATAAATTGGTCGGTTCTGTCACACTTCCAGTGTATAAGCAGCATATATGTGGCGTGTACGTGATCTTGATCTTGGGAGCATGATAAATCTCTCAATAAGGATCAATAAAACTCATTACATGGCAAATAGCTTATGTGAAAGGTTTGAAACACGTATAGCATATATGGCTGTGGTAGGAATTTATCACCATTTGAGGAACAATAAGGTTTTGATTGTTTTAAGAAATAAATCTCCAGTAATCATACATGCTTAGAATGATATTATAGTAGTTTTGTCTTACTATATCATGTCTCACAACAACTTGGATTTAGTTCTAGCACTTGCAACCCACAAAGTTTTTAGGTTCATAATGGTTTTATGTGAGCCAAGTGATCCATACTTAGAGAAATACCAAGTTGTAAACTAGGCACTAGAGAAACATCAACAGAGCAACTATTCATCATTTCCGTGAGGAAGATAAACATTCATGAAGCATATGGGAATATATATATATATATATATATATATATATATATATATATATATATAGGATCTCCCCAAAGCTTGCCCTTTTGTTAGGTGCCTAACTGAGGTGGATGTGACGGGTATGGTGGTGGATAATGAGGAGGATACTGCGGTGGGTATGCTGGTGGATATGGCTGCAGGAACTGCTGTGGATGCTGCGGTATATATGGTGGTAGTGGCATGTTATGGTGTGCGTAGAGAGCGGCCCACTGTCTACCACTCTGCTCCCGAAAGCCCTGGAGCTGCTACTGGGTTTTTACTGTGATGTTATGAATGGCTTAATGGCTGGTCCGCAGCACACCAAATTGGTTGGTGAGCAGCTCCATGTCATGACGGTGACTTCGGGTCCCTGCATCCTAAAAAGACGAGTGAGAGAATCTGGCACTTTGTGCCCTTGACTGGCGTCTCCCTCCAGAACTAGATGTCTATATTGCATTTGAACTACCTGCATAAGTACTGTCATCTTCTTCAGACGGTTCGTCAAGCTGTGCAGCTCGTGCTCATCCACGAGTAACAGGTCCTGTAAAATTCCAGCGGCCACCTACTCCTGCAATGTTAGGTACTAAAGGGTGGCCCCTATACAATTTTAATTTTGCACATGATAAGGTGAGTCTTACAGTAGTATTATGAAATTTAAATTCAATTGTTCCTTGGGGACCACCAGCAATAATGTGTGCCTTAATAAAATATTCTGCATCTAGGTTGGTTCTAGGGGTGGTTATGTACTGATTAAACCCATCAAGCATCTCAAGATGACTACAAAATTTTGTAATGATAGATGTAAAGTCAAATGAGCCAATTCTTGAGGGTGCAGATATCCAATGTTCTACCATAGCTTTCACAGGTGATACTCAAATTTTATGTACCATGACATATAATATTGTTAAACCAACTTCTCTAAGAATCCTTACATCATCCCTGGGGAATAAAGTGATTCTCAACCATCTATGCAGAAAGCGAAGCGTGGGGTTGCAAATATGGTTAGTACGTGGCTTGCCCATTTTGGTTCCCCTCGTTATCTCATGCCAAAATTCAAGCTTATTAGATCCTCGGGTAGCAGCTTCCAAATTTATGGTGCAATTTATAAAGCCTAGACAGGTGCTAAATTGATCCCACTGAAGATTAAATTCTTGATTAAACAAGCAAAAATAAATGATGTCTCTAGTTATTTGCAAGTGCTCATGAATTCTAAAGTGAGAAGCTTGCTACCTGGGTAATTAGAAAAATTCCAAAATTCACCCCAACCTATTGCACCAAATACATCAAAGAATTCCTCATTCATATCTGTGAGTTGGAGAAGTCCGGAATCAATTATCTTGGTATGCTCAAAATTGCGGTTGCGGATTGTGTTGAGGGTGAGTAATTCTTGAGCAGTGACCCAAATGCCTGTTTGTGGGTCCTGTGTTCTGATGGGTTGTTCTTCTTCATCGGACCCTTCATTGCTTGCCTCATGACCATGAGGTGGTTGCTCAATGTTCTGCTCGTTGTTGCTCTGCACGGGCAAAGTTGCTCCAGAAATTTGTTCATCATGTGACCCCAAGAGCCATATCTCAGTGTCATGGGAGGATTGTCCCTCCCATGATGAACTGTGTGAGCGTCGTGAAGAACTCCCGCTTAGTGCTACGCGTACCTTCCTTGCTGCGGCTTTGAGTGGGTTCTTCATGCTTGCACAGAAAAAAGAGACGAACAAAGCTTGGAAGAGAGGGGTTAGCTTAAATCAATGGTCCTTCTTACCGGATGAGTGTCGAAGTTCTTTGGAGTTTATGAGGATGGAAAGCAACTCTCCTTCGTGTGTTTTTAAAATGAGAGAGAGGAGGAGGAGTGGTAAGTTTTACATGGGTCGGCCGACCCTCTTCCTCAATCAATTTGCAAGAATCTTTGATGGATCGTGTCGTATATTGAAAGAAGAGAAAGCAGGTGTGGTGAGGGGTCACCTCATGGGTCGGCCGACCCCCTTATCACCTCAATTTTGCACTAGGCCAAAGTTTGGTGCTGGTGGCAGGTTCGCATGCTGGTGGAGCACTCTAGTGGTGGATTTTTCCCACCTTGTATGCTTGCTCAAGTGGAGTGCATGATGGAATGGAGAAAGAACAAAAGGAGGGAGCAAGACATGACCAAGATTGTTGGTCACTTGCTCAAGAGTTGTTCCCGGGAGAGCTCTCATGTGATTACTATGCAAGGTTTTCTCCCATGATTAATAAAAGGTGATCACTAAGTAAGTGCATGCCTAGAATCTACGGGAGAGTGAGTGACATGCATGGATGGGATGTGAAATTTCACTCTATTCCCTAGGTCTTATGCTAAAAAGAGGACAAGCAAAAGAATGGTGATCAATTTGTGTGCTCACTTGGCTGGTTTGGGAAAGGTTCTTTCATCATATGAAATTCAGCTCCAAAATTGATCATCATACCCTTGATTGCCTTGTTTAATTACTAAACCTCTTTTCTATTGCTAATCTCAAACTTATGTCAAGAGATGAGAGAGAAAGGGCCCCTCTCATTGTTCTTTAATATTTTCAATCAGTGCATTGTTGATGGGGGAATAGTGGGCGGTGGTAGGTCCCATGGAGGATTTACCTTCTTAAGTCCTTGAGGTAGGACTTTCTCCATGTAGTGGTGTGGTGAAGTGTCTTGGATGTGCAGCTGGTCGTACCACCTTTCTTGTCCAGACTTGTTTGCTTTTTGCTCGTGGTTGTGATTTGGGCTTATTCACGTCTGTCATAAAAGCAAAGGTTTGCAATTCTCTTACCAGGATTAATGAGCATTGCTCAACCTTCGGCCGGAAGTGAAATTCCTCTTGGGTCCTGTTAATAGTGAATTGAATTTCTCCTGCTCCAACATCAATGTGTGCATTGGTGGTGCTGAGGAATGGTCTCCCTAAGATGAGTGGAGTCTTTTTGTCTATCTCCATGTCTGGGACTACGAAGTCCACGGGGACGAAGAATTCACGTATCTTGACGGGGATGTTTTCAGCTATCCCCGCTGGATAGCGAACCGATAGATCCGCCAGCTGCAAACGTATTGATGTAGGGGACAAAATAGTATGGTTGAGTTTGTCGAATACTACCTTTGGCATGACACTGACACTTGCTCCCAAGTCACACAATGCATGCTCAAAGTACTGCGTCCCAATGGAGCAGTCTGTGGTGGGACACCCAGGGTCCTTCTTCTTGGGCGGTAATTGATTCAACATGGCCACGGTGCATTCTTCAGTTAATTTGACGATTTTCGTCGTGGGCAGTGGGCGCTTGTGGTTGAGGATGTCTCTCAGGTATTTGACATAGGTTGGGACCTGCATTGCATCAATTAATGGGATATGAACATATAGATGACGAATTACCTCAATGAATTTCCCGAATTGCTCGTCGATGGTTTGTTTCCTAGTCCTGGGGAAAGGTAGCAGCACATTGGTGTCGTAGTACTCCTGTGGGGCTATCTTTTCGTGGGACTTGGTGTTATCTTCATGAGGTGGTGACTCTTCTTCCTCTTCCTCATCCTTGTCTTTTCTTGCAGGCTTCCCTGTCATGTTAGGATGCGGTGGATGAGTGGTCTTACCTCCCCTCGTGGTCACCGCATTGATATTTGAAGTATTGCAAGAAATTTCAGGAGATGGAATAGTATCAACAAGTTGAGCTATTTGAGATTCTAACATTTTATTAAAACTCATCTGCTCCTTAACAGAAGAAGCAAGAGCATCCATCTTAGCAGTTAATGTTTCAAGGGTCTTATCATTTGCTATCAACGATTCATAACAAGATCTTTTAGTGATAATTGGTTATTTTTGGAAGTACCAAGACTTGCATTACCTTGAAACTTGGAGTTTGACGCCCATCTTCCTTGTTGAGGATAGTTGTATTGTTGTAGATGGCGTCTACCTTCTCAGGATTTTTTTCTGAATGCGTTACACTACATACCTGGTTCCATTGATTTTTGGAAGCATAATGTTGGATGGCCTCTCGATCTTTCTTGAAGTTAGCACGTTCTTCTAGCTTTCTTAATAAGAGGTCAATCTTTTCAGCAATTGTATCTACTTCATGGATGGTATACGTACTCTTTTTCTTGGATTGGAGTCGGTATTCATTCCACCCTTGATTTGTCACCATCTTTTCTATTAGGTTCTTGGCTTGTGTGACACCGAGGGAAGTGAATGCTCCTCTAGCAGCGGCATCAAGGTGACTACGGGCTATGGAGATTAGCCCATGGTAGAAACCTTGAATCAGGAGCCATTCCCGGATCCCATTGTGGGGGCATTCCCGAATGTATTCCTGAAGACATTGCCATGCTTCGGGAATCGTCTCTTCTATTTGTTGTGTAAATCCTGAAATCTTTCCTCGAAGAGCAGTGGTTTTGCCTATCGGAAAAAACTTCTTGAGGAATGCATTGGCACAGCTCGTCCAATTGCCAATGTCTTCAGGACAAGCATAGAACCATTGTTTTGCCTTTCCGAGCAAAGAGAACGGAAAAAGGTGAAGATAGATGGTGTCTGCTTTGACTCCTTTTATAGCAATAGTGCCACACAACTCCAGAAAATTTTGGAGATGTGCGTTTGCATCCTCATGAGGCTTTCCGCTAAATGGGTTGGCTTGCACCATATTAATAAGAGCTGGCTTGAGCTCAAAAGTGGCAACCCCCAACTTAAGCTGCGGACCGGTGGCGACATTGTCGGCCGACGGTGCAGAATATTCGGAGATGGTCTTTTGGGCCCTAGCTTCCTTAGGTGACAGTGTAGAGCCTCCTTCCTTGAGTGATTCCAAAACCGAATAGGACTTCCAAGAGTAGGCTGGACGAGGTCTAGAACTCCCGGTGGATGTCTCGAGATTTTCTATTGCTGTGGCTTGAAACTGAAATCCACTCATATATTGCATTGTTTCACGATAAAGAGAAGCAAAGACATGGGTAAGCCCTCCTACAACTAATTGGTACTAAATTGATGATAGATTCCGGATTCGATCTTATTAAAATTTCTAGGCTATGCTTTCCCCGGCAACGACGTCAGAAATGCTTATTGACACTTCATAGCGCAATCACCAAAGACAGGGTGTTAGGCTATCTCTGATAACGGCGCCAGAAGTGCCTATGGTATTTCTTTTGTCTATTGGATAATTCCGCAAGCGCACAGAATATACCGATGTAGCACTTCACCCGGGAGTATTCCAAGGTATCGTTATTTATTTTATCCCGAGGGAAAGCGGTAGCTAGAAATGATAATGGGAAGAGATCCTTAATTCTATCTCAACTTAGTAACAACTAGTGTAGAGGGGGTAATCGAAGTATGATAGGAAGGTGATGATTCAAGGATAAACAAATGAGATGTTAAAAGATAACTAGTGTAGTATAGCTAGGTGGGAGGACAATGAGCGAGAAAAGTTCCTGCGATTCAGACTCTACTCTTGTGATCTAACCTTATCAAACAGATGAAACGACTAGGATTGCTATCTTACTACTTGTATTGCTAGGTACAGACCGAGACAGTAGAGGTGAAAACCTCTGCCCGAAGCGACTATACTCTTATGGGAGCCTACGTTTTAAGAACTTGCTTAAAACACGTGGTGCGATGCTAAGACTTAATAGGGCTGTCACCACCTGTAAATACCCACAAACAATCCATGCAGCAAGCGGCAATCAAAGGTGAGATCTAGTCTAAGCACCACGTTTACACTAATTCTTACTACTCGAGCTGTGATCAAGGCAACTAGAGCACCCTATGACAGGTGATGAATAGCAAACAAGAGTTGGTTACAGGATCACAATCTAGTATGTAGCAACTGTGAGATAAGATAAATCAGAACAATACTATTGCAAGAATAATATTGCACAAAGTAAATACCCAGTAAAGTAAAGTAAGAATGTTATATTAATATAATATAAGTCTTACAAAAAGAGAAAGGTACAAGATCTATACTAGACTCTTCAGAAGACGACTCCAGAGACCCCGAGCTTAGCTCGGCTCAACTCTAACTCTCACACTAGACTACACTACTACTAGAAGTGGAACTACACTATTCCTCACTTGTATCTTGAATGAATCATGCCTTTAGAGGATGGAGGCGGTCCCTATTTATAGAGGGAGTGGAGGGGTGCCACGCCAGCGATCCGCGTGCTCCTCCATTCTCCTCCCTTGGATGAACCACCTCAAAACCGACTCAAAATGGACGATCAGCATTGAGCCAGCTGCATAGAGACATGCACAAGGTCGGTGGAGTCTGGCGGTGGGCTGAAGCCACCAGAGGGGGGTCGGCCGACCCCCCTATGACAGGCTGGGCCCACCACCATGGCCCCCACTTGTCATAGAGCATGGACATGTGCTGGTTTTGCTTCGGTCTTGTCGGTTCATGCCTTGATCCATGTGCTTTGATCTTCCACCGTTGAATGAAAGCACAACTTTGATCCAAAGGTAGAAATGAGCTGGATGGAGTGTCACACGGATCGTGCCATATCAGCAGAGCCAAGTAGGCTCCATACGACCCATGTATGGGCCCATCTTAAGCTCTACTTTCTCCTATATGCTTCCATGAGTCATGCCTTGAAATGTGATGGCTTGAAGCCAGAATGAGTGAGTCGGCCGACCCACTCATGGGTCCTTCAGAGGCTAATTTTTTTGACCTGTTGGGTTCTCTCTGCATTCAAAAGCTAAGAGTACAAGTGGAACTAGTTATTGGATAAAATATGTTCATGTCATGCTAATCTTCCATCAAAACCGAGGCCTGTTGATGGTGTTTAAATGTGTAATTTTATAGCTTATTCACCGTCAACAATTGACCCCCTTTCCTTTCTTATCTTTGTGACTTTCTTCTCCCCCTTTGTCAACAATCACCAAAAAGGTGTAAATTATGGGAGTATCAAGTCAATTAATGGGGTTATAGTTCATTTTCACTTTGGTTCAATCTAGATCACTTGCCTAGAGTATGTAACTAAGTTTGATTCAAGGACAAGCTTCTTCACACGTCACTAGTAGGGTTATGTTAACCATGTTAAGTTACACATCATGAGCTCATTTTCTAGATTCAATACTAGGTTTGCAAGACCATCAATATGTCATATGCTACCACTAGGTCATTCAAGCACAAAGAACAATAGTGGTACCATATATATACATCAAAGCATTTGATTTTCCATGAATGAGCCTATAAGATGCATTTCATGTCTATATGCACTAAACAAGTCCTAAACAAAGTATGAATGCCATGTCACACAATTTTACTTTGGTTTAGTCGAAGGAGAGGCATGTCATATAATGTTGGATGCTTTTCACTTCATGTTGGAGTAGTCTATTATGTTTAGCTCACTTCTCAACTTGCAAAATCTTGACTCATCAAGTGGCTTGGTAAAGATATCTGCTAATTGGTCTTCGGTGCTGTAACAGAACCGGCTAAATCACCTGGCCCACCGGCACCTGTCATTGTCACTAACGACTTCTGACAGCCGGGCCCGTGTCCCAAATGATCTAGACAGGTCTGTCGGGCTACATTAGCGCCCTTTTCTCCGACAGGATCACCATTGCAGAATCATCACAGGATTACAACATTTCGTAATAAAATACATCAGAGTAACAGTGCGGAAGATTACATAACATTTAGATTACATACCGGTTGTTCAAATAGGATTCAAATATAGTTATTACAGACCAGAGGACATAACAGTAGCAGTGGAATAGTTACACAATACTAGATAAGATAACTCGAACCCTGCCCACGGGTTCCACTTCACTCATCGCCGCTTTCTTATTCGACCACGGTCACGCAACATGGAGCAAGACAGATCTCCGACTGCGGTCCTCCTGCAACGGGGTTAACAAACCCTGAGTACTTGGGGTACTCCGCAAGACTTACCCGACTAAGGGTGTAAAATGAGACTCAGGAATGCAAGGCTATGGGTAAGGCTAGCAGAGGATGAGGAGTTTGCAGAAAAGCAATCTATCCTGTTCCATATTTTATTTTATCAATATCATAATCACAACTATAGTTCCGACATTCAATCTCAAATATCATCATCCTTCAAATTTCTTTATTCATTCAGATAACCTAGTTGAGAACCACTTTTCGGTGTAGAGTGTGAGGATCAAGTCTCCATAACCGAGGAGCACGTCGATTCGAATCCAGAAAGTACCCAGCTGGGGATTCTAACCACACTGCATATGCAGCACGCCGGCATACATATACCAACCCGTCGTCACGGCTTTGCTATCCCGGAACCGGTCCTGCGCCACCCGAGAGCACAGTACTCCACTCTTATCCAGGCACGCCGGCCACGTGGGTACAAGCTACTCTCGCCATCTCTCCACTCCCAGTGCGTGGTTGTCGGTTCCAGCAATAGCGTCACCGAACTCTAGGCTTTCCGCATTGGTATGTGGCTAGGCTGTTCATCATGATCACAGCAGACCTACAACGAACGGTCCCTATTTCCTTCCTGCCGTCAATCCTGCATTGGGACTCTAACCCAAGTACAAGACTACCCGACAGTTTTTATTATCGTGCCTGTCGGGTGAGTGAGACATAGGGAACGCCGCCCCATGAGCTGGCCACCCAACGAAACACGTTTCCAAAGACATCGACCAGTTCCAAACTATTCCGGAAGCGACCATGCATTGGGACTCCAACCCAAATACACATCGACCAGCGGATAACAAGTTCTTCACCAATCAAAGTATAAGTATAGTCATGGCACAGAAAATAGTTTTTCTTTTATGCAAAGCTAAGTTCATTAAGCATGCCTAAGCATTTCTCAAACCATTTTATTTAAATCAGGTTTCAGGGTATTTATTTGAGACAATGCATCTGGATAGGTGACAATCAACTCCTATCAACCTTATGCAGTAGATTAACTCGAATTATAAACATTTTGTAATAGAGGGGCTGAATGCACCGGGGCTTGCCTTGGATCGTGTACAGCGTCGGGTCGGGATCAGTCCCGCAAATGTCGAATCCTTGGATGACTTCTGGAGTGGCCTCCTCAGTAGTAGTCTCGACCTGGACCCCCTCGGGAACGGGCACTACACGTATGCAATGATGTATGCTTAGCGTGGCATGAGGGCAACAAATGAAATGCTTGGAAGTAAACCATTAATACCTTGAGTACAACTTTCCTTCACGGCAAAGTTGTAAACGATCTACAGAAGGTAAAAGTAATGTTTCCTACTTTTGTTTTATTGACCTTTTTAACGGTCACAGAAAGCCGCTACACAGCTTTATGACTACTACCAAGCACTAAGTTCTCAAACTGCCAAGGATCACACAGCGAAAGATCCTTGGTCTTCATTCAACCCAAAATTCATACAACAAACCTAAATTCATTTTTCTATTTACTTTATTAATCCCTAATTTCACATATATTCATTAATTGACCAAACTAACTTCAATTGCAACCAAACTTTACCAACAGTTAGGTTTTATCACCAAACAGAGCCACAATAAATTTCATGATTTTTTGGATTTACAGAGAATTAATTAAAATTACACAAACTTGCATTTATTAATTACTTCACTGATTTATACAGCAGATTAAAGGCACTGGAACACCCTATATTATATTTTTAACAAATACTACATACTTCAGAGAGCATACACAATTATTCTCACATTTTTCCATTCAACAGATTAATTCATATGAAAATAACAAACATCAGCACTATTCAAATAAATTAAAATAGAAAAGGCATTTGAAATTCCTTTGGAAAAAATGAAAACGGCCCACTCGGCCGAGACGGCCCAGCCGACCGCGCTCGCGCCCGAGCTGGCCCAACATGGCCCAAGCGCACGCGCGCACCGCTCCCGCGCGCACGCGGCCCACGGGCACGCGAGGCGGGACGCTGACGGGCGGACCCCGCCTGTCAGCTCCTCCTCCTACCTCCCGCCGGCTCCCGTGCACGCGCACGCGCGCGCGGCTAGCACGGCCCTCGCCGCCGGCGACCCCAGCGACGAACCCGAGCGACTCTACGGCTACCCTAACTCCTAACGAGCACCCCCGAGAGGTTAGGCTCTAGCCTAGCATCCCACGGTGAGGAGCATTTCGCCCATGGCGGAAGCCGACGGCACAGCGGCTCTGCGCCGGCCAAAACAAAG
Source organism: Eremochloa ophiuroides (assembly GCA_038502445.1). Classification (NCBI taxonomy): domain Eukaryota; kingdom Viridiplantae; phylum Streptophyta; class Magnoliopsida; order Poales; family Poaceae; genus Eremochloa; species Eremochloa ophiuroides. The sequence continues at coordinate 9,567,775 of JAHLJS010000005.1, forward strand.
TGATAGAGGAAGGGAGAGAGGACGGGAAAGACTCAGTGGCTCACCACGAAGCCAACGGGCGAGTCGGTGAAGGCAGCAACGGCTTGGAGAGGGCGGCTTGACGGTGATGGCGGATCCGGCAGCTCGGCTCCGACGGCGACCCCGCGTTCCGGCGATCCTAGAGTGCCATAGACCCAACCGCCAGGCGCATGAGAAACAGCGAGTGATAGAGAGTTCGAGACACGAGACCGAGGGAGAAGAAACTCACTCCAACACGCTCGTCGCGTCGGAGATGGTTGCGGTGGCGCTCTGGCCACCCGCAGGAATGGCGACGAGCACTCCGGCACCTACAGACCACTACAACCCTCGCCAACGGTGGCAAACAAAGCGCAAGGGAGTTGGCGAGCTAGCAGGGAGATGGAGAGGGTGGTGGTGGTGTGACGACGGCGAATTTGGCCGGCGACCGAGAGGTGGCGATGGTGACCGGGAGGGAGAAAATGGAGAGGGGGAGGGCCTCGTCGCCCTTTTGAAGGCCGGGGAAGAGGGGGACAGGGTCAGAGCGTCGCGGCGCACGTCGATCCTCCTCCGAACTGGCGCCTGGGCAGGATCCCGGCCGGCACGGCTCGCGCGGCCGCCCGCCCGGCACGGCGCTCTGCCGGCTCTGTTCGCGAACAGGAAGAGGGGGCGAAGTACTGTAGCACTCATTCCCTAGGGGCTGTCGGTTTTTGACCAAATTCGACTGATTTTGCATACAAACATGAAAAACTGCAAAAACAAAAGTTGTAGGGTTTGAAATTCTGAACAACTTTGCTTTTGGAACTAAATCCAAATTCGAAATATTTTTGAATCTACAGAAAAGGGGGTAGAATAGGGTTTTAAATTTCAAACTGTATTTTCAAAATTACTTTTAAATTTTCTCAACAACTTGAAAAGTTGCCAAAATAAAAGTTGTTCTACTCAATGAGCTTTACAACTTCTATTTAGGAAGTTTTGCCAGATTCCAAATAATTTTTGAAATGCCAATCCAAAACTAAGTTTTAAATCATTGTTTTGAAATAAATTTGAATTTCCACCACAGAACTTTGAAATCTCCAAAAATAAAAGTTGTTCCATTTTAAAAGATCTAAAACTCTTATTAAGGGACTATCTCAAAATTCCTTTTATATTTTGAATTAGGTTTTGGTCCTAATAAAAGTAAATTTTTAAACCTTTATTTGGGAATTTAATTTTACAAACAAATACTAATTAAATTCAAATCACTCTAGGGACCTAATCACAATCATATGCAAATAATTAATTTAAATATGATGACATGGCAGATTAATTAAATCCGTAATACCCGGGGTATTACAGGTGCCAACACTTTCAATTGCAATGTCCCCTTTGATTTGGTGATCTCTAATGAAGTGATGCCTTATGTCAATGTGCTTTGTTCTTGAATGTTGCACGGAGTTGCTGGTTAGCTTGATAGCACTCTCATTGTCACATAGCAAAGGCACTTTCTTGTATTTCAATCCAAAGTCACTCAAAGGTGCCTTCATTCAAAGGAGTTGTGCACAACAACTTCCGGCACTAATGTACTCCGCTTCGGCCATTGAGAGAGCAACACTATTTTATTTCTTTGATGACCATAAAACAAGTGACCTTCCTAGCAATTGGCATGTTCCACTTGTGCTCTTTCTATCAACTTTGCAACCGGCATAGTCGGAGACTTCCAATCATTGATCTATATAGCTTTTGGTCCACCATTTTGCCACTATCATTGTAACAACCCTAAAAATCCACACAATCTAAAAATCCCAACCAATTAAAAATTTTCATTTATTTATTGTGAAAACCCATTTTTCTTGTGCAAGCATATAGATTTTATTATGAATTTGGTAAATAAAGGAGTGTAGTTTGCATTTTTATTTCCATTCACATAGAATAATAGCCTATGCATCACATTTGGGATTTATTGCAATTTATGTTTGAATTTACTCAATATTTAAAATGAGCAATATATGTATATATACACTAAAATGAAAATAGAAAAGGAAAAAGAGAGTTAGGCCAGCCATTCGGCCAGCCGGGTCGCTAAGCCAGCCCAAGCCAGCCCGACCTTCCTCTCCTCACCTCACCGCGCGCGGCCCACGTTGCGGCTCGGCAGCGCGCGCGCGACCGGCACACACACGCTCGCGCTCGCTGCCAACCCGACCCCGCCTGTCAGCCGCTCTCGCCCCCCCACTGTTCTTCTTCCTCACGAAGGCGACGCGCCTGCCGGGGGTGTCACGCGAATGGCGTGACCCCGGTCCCACAGCCGGCAGCATGGCAGAGCCCTGACCCCGCTGTCCCCCTCCTGTCCCCTCCTTTCTTGGCCGCCAAGCGAGCCCGCGTGCACCCTGAAGCCCTAGCGTCGAGCGGCCGAAGCCCTCTGATCTACCGAGGTCAATCGCGGCCGTCCGCCATGGGAACCTACCAAGCTCGCCTATAAATTGGAGCACCCCGAAGCCCTACCCTCATTTTCCCTCGCCGCCACCGCAGCACAGACCGGCACACCGCACCAAACCGAGAGAGAGAGCGTAGGAGAAGGGCGGAGCAGAGGAGGAGAAGCTGCCGGAGCGCCGCCGCCGCGGAGCACGCCGGAGCCGGACACGGAGGAGAAGCCCGAGCTGCGGACGAGGAGCGGCACGGCACTGCGATCGCTCTGCACGGCTCCGACTCGCCACTGCACCGCCATCCTAGCTTCACCGACACCACGGTGAGCCACCGCACGCCATGTCCGAACCTTGCCCTGCTTTTGCCATGGCGTTCCACCCTCGGGACGCGCAGGCACGAGCCTTTACCGGCTCGGGAAGATCATCTGCACCATGCACTCATTCGACCGGCCGAAACCCCCGGACTACAAGCTTGCTAGACCGAGAACGCAGCACGACGCGTTCTCGGCGGAGCGCGCTCACCACCGACGCGTTCCGACGCCGAATCACCCGTTCCGAGCAATCCGACTAGCACCCGTATAGGTTAGAGCGTCGTGGAGCACCGCCACGACCCCTTGAGCTAGCTACGCGGATCTAAGCGCTAGAGGAAGCCTGAATCGCCTTGGCCGCGTGCGCCGCGACCTTACCGGAGCGCCGCCGTGAGCCGTCGCCAAAAGAAGGTCATGCCATGGCTAAAGTTCGCCACCAGAGTGTTGTATGCCTCTCTGGCCTCACTAATTTGACAAGACCGCATTCGATTGAACCAATACTTGGTCGTAGCCGCGATGCCGCTTTCCGCCATCGTCGGCGACACGCCGCCGCCACAACCGAGCACCTTGGAAAGCTCGGTAGCCAAAATTGGTAGTTGGTATACCATCGCCATAGACCCTGGACGCGTAAACATCTCCTAGAAGACCCCCTTAGCCCCGCCAGAACCTCACAGTCGCGACGACATCGCCGCCGACACGTTCCGCCTCCCCTAAAATCCGTTCCGAGAACCCCCGGTCGCCTCGCGCTGCGGAGAAATGCCGCCGAGGTTCGCCAAGTCTGCCTCGGCACCGCCGCTAGATAGCCGAGCCCTGTCTTGCCGAAATATGGTCATCGCCGCCCTGTCATCGTCCGCCGCACCGGAGAAACACCGCCGCCTTGAACAGACGCCCTGGAACCCTGCTAGCACCAAATCTCCGATTCGCCCGAAACTCCCCAGGAGAGCTCGGGAGAGCAGCACCCTCGGCACACCAAATCTCCGATTCGCCCGAGCCTCCCCAGGAGAGCTCGGGAGAGCAGCACCCTCGGCACACCAAATCTCCGATTCGCCCAAGCCTCCCCAGGAGAGCTCGGGAGAGCGGCACCCTCGGGCGCCCAAATTTCCGATTCGCCCGAGCCTCACCGGGAGAGCTCGGGAGAGCAGCCCCTTCGGCGCCCACATTTCCGATTCGCCCGAGCCTCCGCGGAGACCTCGGGAGAGCGGCACCCTCGGGCGCCCAAATGTCCGATTCGCCCGAACCTCCGCGGGAGACCTCGGGAGAACGGCACCCTCGGCGCCCCGAATCTCCGATTCGCCCGAGCCCCGCCGAGCTAAACCGAACTATGCCGAGCACCGCCAAGCTACCCCCGACCACCGCCGAACTATGCCGAGCTCCGCCGAGATACCCCCAACCACAGCCGAGCTACCACCGACCACCGCCGAGCCACGCCGAGCTACGCCAACTCCGGCAACTCTCTGGGAACCAGCATCGAACACCTGGTGGGCGACCATCGGGTCTGTGTTCTGTTGAGGCACCACTTGCCGCACTACTGGACCCACGCGCCACGTGGACCAATCCCAAGCTGCCCCTGATTAACCGACCAGTTTTCCCATTTTCAGAAAATAGGATAATCTTCGGAAATTCATAACTTATTCATACTAAGTCCAAAAATTGCGCACCATATATCAAAATTCTCAGAAAAATGAGATCTACAATCTAAGACTATGTTTGTGTGCGTTTGGCTCTTTATTTTATTGGATTTTTCTGAAATACTCTATAGGAGTCGCTGACGCGACTATTTCGTGTTCGATTTCAGAGCCGGAGGAGGATCTGACTAAGGAAGACGACCACGAGTACTTCCAAGAGCTAGGAGACGACTACGAAGGTGCCACGTCCCACCAAATCCTTAGATCCTAAATACGCATTGCAAATGACATTGTTGCTATTGTTTTATGATTATGTATGGATTGGTTGCATGGTAGTATATTTGAATTCCCTGCCTTGATAAGACTTTACCCTGCTATCCGCTGTTAGGTTAGCTGCTGCTTAATTTACTGTTACTCTTCCACTACTTTCTACTTGCTATATGCTATGTGGTGGAATTGGGACGGTGTATAACTGATTATAACCACTGGGAGAGAGTGCTGCGTGCGTCTTGGGTGCGTGGTAAGGGTTGATGTCGACCAAGTGGGATGTGAGACAAGCCCATGGGGCAAGTCGTGCCGGGGGTGCAACCTGGGCATCCCCAAAGTGAGATACCTGTGGCGGGTAAAGTTGTTGAGGAGGTTCCGGGTGGGATAGCCTTGGTGGTTTGAAGCCCGTGGACGGAGGTGCTGTGATAGCACGGGGAGAGTATCCCCTAAGTGGAGATGCCTGCTTGGTCACAACCTAGGATCTGACTAGTGACCGGAAACATCTGGATTCCCTTGCTACTCGCTCGCTTCTGATGGGCGGGAGACGGCTGGACTACTTGGTAGGGCGGTGCCACTACTGCTAGGTTGAGAGGTGATAAGGGTGGACGGTGACGGATGGCGGATTCCCGTACCGTTCTAGATGCGCAGTACCACTGATGGGGCCCGGTACTGCATCTCCCAGTCTCAGCATGACGGTGTTGGATCCGGAATATCCCAGGGCTGAGTGGTAGGGTGGCATCGACCTAGGCAAGCAAGCACCCGGAATTCTGCCTAGATGATTGTACAGCATCGATGATGGCTAATCTTGTGAGTAGTAAAACCTCTGCAGAGTGTATGGTTGATCGATCGATACATAAGTCAACTCGTTGGCTATGGACCTTTCCTAATGTTTCTGCAACCACTATTAGATGAGAGCATATTCTTTTCTCCCCCTGGATAACATTGTTCCGGCAGTGTACCCGTTGTGGTAGTGTGCCGCTGAGATAGGCCCGAGAGGGAGTTGGGCCTGTCGAATGAGAGTGAGGTGTGGTGATGGGAAAAGAGATAATGGTGTTAACTGGTGATAAAACTTGACTAATTAAACATTGATTACAGCTGCATAGGAAAACCTCAGCCTATAGGTCTGCTTGTATAGCCTTGCATCCACTTTCCACAAAGCAAATGCTGCATAGGTGGGCTCCATGGCCAGTACAAATCGTACTGATAAATTTGCTGTCAGGTGACGAGAATGAGTACGACTTCGAGGGAGATGATGACGAGGAATAGGGTCACGTGCTACACTCAAGTTGGCCGTGAAGGATGAATCGCTTCTGCATCTTCTAAAGCTTCTCTGAATGTTGATTCCGCCAGTGTGGCGATGTAATAAATGTTTATGTAAGACTTAATTATCGTTGTATGGATCCTGGTGTCAACTGAGATATGGGTAATTTCATGGATTGTCCCAAGCAATCTGTTGAATTACAATTCGAGCCTGTGGATTTCCCTTCGTGGAAATCGAGGTCGTTTCAGTTGGTATCAGAGCCATACTTGACTGTAGGACGAGACCCATAGAGAATGGACGTTAGAATAGGAAGCCAGACTCTCTTTCGGTTATATTACCGACCTTGCATTCACTTTTTATGCAATGGCTTATCTAATACAAGGACCTGCTAATCCGTTTCTTGAAAAATTCGCAGATGACCAGCCTTGGACCACCACTTCGTCCACTGCACGATGGCACTATTGAGATCCCGATCAAATGGCCATTGACCTTATGCACCAGTAGCTTATGGGACCCTACGTGGCCCTTAGACTAGTGATACCATGAGTTGTCCTATCATTGGCTATCTGCGCATAGCACGATCTTCTTAGCAGCTAGGAACATCCTTTATATAATAATAACCATGTGATGAGTGACATTTGGATCTTATGCTTCTTATGGTTCTCTATACTTCTTTGGTTGAGTGTAGGATAGCCTGAAAAATGTTTTAATTCATTTAAATCGTTGAAAACATCTAACTCCTACTTAAACCACTACAAGATTATTACTGCACTGAGCACGTACCTAATAGCTTCAGATGTCGATGAGACGTTCCGCGCGCCTGGAGAACCGCCAGCCCTCCCCTGCACCTGCGCCAGGACGCGGGCGTGGTCGCAACCGTGGACGCCCAGCTGGCAGGTGAGTTGGAGTTAACTTGGAAGAAGAGCTGCGCCGGGCAGAGGATGCACCGCAGGTGAACGATCCACCACCACAGGGTGAGAACGTGCCTCCGCCACCGCCACCGCCGCCGCCACCGACGTTGGCGGAAGTGATGGCTCAGCAGACCCAGCTGCTGAATGCCATAGCTGCTGGGATGAACAGGCACCACGGGCCACCCCAGAATGACTTCCAAATGAAACTGGAGGGTTTCCTGAAGCTGAGGCCACCTACCTTCGACGGGACCGACAGCGATCCTCTCGCTGCCGACGATTGGCTTAAGGAGATGGAGAAGAAGCTGGACCTGACCACTTGCTCCGACGAGGAGTGTGTTGGGATTGCTAGCCACCAGCTGACCGGTGCTGCATGAGCATGGTGGGACAATTACACCAGCGCTCACGAGGACCCAGCCCGCATTGACTGGGATGAGTTCACCGAGGCTTTCCGTGACCACCACATTCCTGAGGGAGTCATGGAGGCCAAGGAGAACGAGTTTCGTAACATCTCCCAGGGAGCTGATCGGATCCACGAGTACACCACCCGCTTCAACTGCTTGCTCCGCTACGCACCTGCGTCTTGCGTGAGTTCCGAGAAGGAAAAGATGTACTACTACAGGAATGGACTTCAGACCAAGATCAGGTTGGCTCTGTCAGGGAACAAGAGCTACACTCTACGTGAGCTGATTGACCGCTGTATTGAGATCGAGAAGGATCGCATGGAAGCACGACTGGAATTCGAGGTCCAGAACAAGGGAAAGAAGCGCCGCTCTGAGGGACCCGCTCGCACTGCTCCACCCCAGAGACAGCGAACGGGTGCACCTCCGCCTTTCCGAACCCGCCAGGGACCTTCTTCGGGAACGAGCCGTGGTGGTACCAACAGCAGCAACTATCACCGCCCCGCTCAGACCTACCCTGCGCCGACTCGAGCTGTGCAGAACACACCCGCCCCCGCTACCAACACGCCAAGGACAAGCAATTGGAAGGCTCCTGCGACAGCCACAGCAGGCAGTGCGCCCTTCACTTGCTTTGGATGCGGAAAGCCTGGACACCGTGTGGCTGTGTGCCCCGACCTCAACCGTGCACCAGCAGCTGCACAGGGCACACCAAACCGGGGATCTGCTACCCGAGGAAGACTGAACCACATGACCGCTGAGGAAGCTGAAGCTGCACCTGATGCTGTGTACGGTACGTTCCTAGTTCAGGGTAACATGGCTACAGTTCTGTTCGATTCGGGAGCTACATGTTCATACATTTCATCTGCATATGCACGTAAGCATAACATACCTGTAACCCCGAGAGCAAACCCCATCCTAACTAGCTCGCCCTTAGGAACCTTCAGAAGCGTTCACATATGTAGAGGAGTGATAATCACTATCGAGGGACTTGACTTTCGAGCTGACCTAACCCTACTACCCTCCAATAGCTTAGATGTCATCTTAGGCATGGACTGGCTAACCAAACACTGGGGAGTGATATCTTGTTCACCTAGATATGTTCAGGTAACCCACCCTTGGGGAACAGCTGTCCGATGTGTACCCCAAACCGAGAGAGTCCAAGCCCTCCTATGTGCCCTGGAGACTAAAGCAGATAAGACAGAGCTGACATTCAGGAATGTGCCAGTAGTCTGTGAATACAATGACGTATTTCCAGAGGAGTTGCCAGGAATGCCACCAGATAGAGATGTGGAGTTTGTTATAGAGCTGATGCCAGGGACTGCACCGATTGCCAAAAGACCCTACAGAATGTCGGCTGATGAGTTGAAGGAACTCAAGAAGCAGCTGGGAGAATTACTGGAGAAGGGTTTCATTAGGCCTAGTGCTTCGCCCTGGGGATCTCTCGTTTTGTTTGTCAAGAAGAAGGATGGCACGATGAGGATGTGCATTGACTACCGGAATCTGAATGCGGTTACAGTCAAGAATAAGTACCCATTGCCCCGCATCGATGATCTGTTAGATCAATTGAGTAAGGCCAAGTACTTCTCAAAGATCGATCTCCGATCAGGGTATCATCAGATGAAGATCAGGGAAGAAGATATCCCGAAGACTGCATTTGTCACTAGATATGGACAGTATGAGTGCACAGTAGTCTCATTTGGACTCACTAATGCTCCAGCATACTTCATGAACATGATGAACAAGATCTTCATGAATGAGCTAGACAGATTTGTGGTAGTATTCATTGATGATATATTGGTTTATTCAGCCACAAAAGAGGAACATGAACACCATCTGAGGACCGTATTGGAGAGGTTGTCTCGCAACCAGCTATACGCCAAATTCTCCAAGTGCGAATTCTGGCTTGAGGAAGTTGCTTTCCTTGGACACGTACTGTCAGGAGAAGGAGTCACAGTAGACCCAGCCAAAATTGAAGCTGTGAAAGAGTGGGAACAACCCTGTAATGTGTCAGAAATCAGAAGCTTTTTGGGACTTGCAGGATACTATCGCAGATTTATTGAAAATTTCTCCAAGATTGCAAGACCCATGACCAACTTGCTGAAGAAAGAGAACAAGTTTATCTGGACTCCTGAATGTGAGAAGAGTTTCCAGACCTTGAAGGAGAAGCTCACTACTACACCTGTACTAGCCCTACCCGACATTCACAAAGATTTTGTTGTATATTGTGACGCCTCTCGGCAAGGTTTGGGCTGTGTACTAATGCAAGAAGGAAGAGTGATAGCTTATGCCTCAAGACAGTTGAAGGAACATGAGCAGCGATACCCGACTCATGACCTAGAACTTGCAGCCGTGGTACACGCACTCAAGATTTGGAGACACTATCTGATGAGCAACAAGTGTGACATATACACCGACCACAAGAGCCTGAAGTACTTCTTCACACAGGAAGATCTGAATATGAGGCAGCGCAGATGGCTAGAACTCATCAAGGACTATGATCTTGAGATCCATTACCACCCAGGGAAGGCTAACGTAGTCGCTGATGCACTTAGCCGCAAAAGCTACTGCCATACCCTCATCATCAAGTCTATGCCGTCTGAGCTCAGGAGAGAGTTTGACGCGTTCCAGCTCGAGGTAATCTCCTATGGCACGCTAAATGAGCTTCGCGTCGAGTACAATCTCACCTCACGAATCCGTGAAGCGCAAAAGAACTGTCCTGAGATAGACTATATCCGTGGTTTGATGAAGCTGGGAAGAGGCCCTGAATACCGAGAAGATGAGCAGGGAACTGTATGGTACAAAGATAGAATCTGCGTACCGACGGATTCAGCGATACGAGAAGAGATTCTGTCAGAAGGGCATGACTCCAAATATTGCATTCACCCAGGGTCAGCCAAGATGTACCATGATCTAAGGAAACACTTCTGGTGGGAGAATATGAAGGCGGACATTGCAGGGCATGTAGCCCGATGTGACACTTGCAGCAGAATCAAGGCCGAACATCAACGACCAGCCGGCCTACTACAACCCCTCGCAATTCCAGAATGGAAATGGGAATGCATTTCGATGGATTTTATCGTTGGGTTACCCCGCACCGAGAAGAAACACGATTCGATTTGGGTGATAGTCGACCGTTTGACCAAAGTCGCTCACTTCATTCCCATCATCATTGGCTACGATGCCGAACGGCTGGCGGATTTATACATAACCCACATTCTGAGACTACACGGGGCACCCACAAGCATAATATCTGATCGAGGCTCACAATTCACGTCTCGATTCTGGCAAGCCTTGCACAAATCCATCGGAACCAAGCTGGACTATAGCACGGCTTATCACCCACAAACTGACGGTCAAACAGAAAGAGTGAACCAAATTCTCGAAGATATGCTCCGAGCTTGTGTGATAAAATACAAGACCAGTTGGGAAAGCTGCTTACCCCACGCTGAATTCTCGTACAACAACAGCTATCAAACAAGCCTCAAGATGTCACCGTTTGAGGCATTGTATGGGAGACCCTGCAGGACCCCGCTAATGTGGTCAGAACCCGGAGAGAGAGCCTTCCTTGGCCCTGCTAAGATTGTAGAAGCAGAGGAAGGCGTAGCACAGGTCAGAGAAAATTTGAGAATTGCACAGAGTAGGCAAAAGAGCTATGCAGATAGGAGACGTAGAGAGCTTGAGTTCAAGGTTGGGGATTATGTCTACCTCAAGGTATCTCCACTTCGTGGCACTGTCAGATTCCACGTGAAGGGGAAATTGGCACCACGATATGTTGGGCCATACAAGATCTGTAAAAGGGTTGGAAAGCTTGCTTACAAGCTGGAACTACCGGAGGAATTATCTGGAGTACACGCCGTGTTCCATGTCTCGCAATTAAGGAAGTGTTTGAAGCTTCCCGAGGAGCAAGTTCCTACGGATGCATTAGACCTGCAAGACACACTTGAATACAAGGAACATCCGATCAAGATCTTGGCACGGGATACCAAAGAGACGCGAAACAAAACCATTCCGATGTGCAAGGTACAGTGGAGCAATCACACTGAAAGGGAAGCTACGTGGGAGAAAGAATCAGACTTGCGGATTATGTTTCCTTACCTCTTCGATGGGTACGTTATCCCTGAATCTCGAGGTCGAGATCCTAATGAGGGGGGAGGACTGTAACAACCCTAAAAATCCACACAATCTAAAAATCCCAACCAATTAAAATTTTTCATTTATTTATTGTGAAAACCCATTTTTCCTGTGCAAGCATATAGGTTTTATTATGAATTTGGTAAATAAAGGAGTGTAGTTTGCATTTTTATTTCCATTCACATAGAATAATAGCCTATGCATCACATTTGGGATTTATTGCAATTTATGTTTGAATTTACTCAATATTTAAAATGGGCAATATATGTATATATACACTAAAATGAAAATAGAAAAGGAAAAAGAGAGTTAGGCCAGCCATTCGGCCAGCCGGGTCGCTAAGCCAGCCCAAGCCAGCCCGACCTTCCTCTCCTCACCTCACCGCGCGCGGCCCACGTTGCGGCTCGGCAGCGCGCGCGCGACCGGCACACACACGCTCGCGCTCGCTGCCAACCCGACCCCGCCTGTCAGCCGCTCTCGCCCCCCCACTGTTCTTCTTCCTCACGAAGGCGACGCGCCTGTCGGGGGTGTCACGCGAATGGCGTGACCCCGGTCCCATAGCCGACAGCATGGCAGAGCCCTGACCCCACTGTCCCCCTCCTGTCCCCTCCTTTCTTGGCCGCCAAGCGAGCCCGCGTGCACCCTGAAGCCCTAGCGTCGAGCGGCCGAAGCCCTCTGATCTACCGAGGTCAATCGCGGCCGTCCGCCATGGGAACCTACCAAGCTCGCCTATAAATTGGAGCACCTCGAAGCCCTACCCTCATTTCCCCTCGCCGCCACCGCAGCACAGACCGGCACACCGCACCAAACCGAGAGAGAGAGCGTAGGAGAAGGGCAGAGCAGAGGAGGAGAAGCTGCCGGAGCGCCGCCGCCGCGGAGCACGCCGGAGCCGGACACGGAGGAGAAGCCCGAGCTGCGGACGAGGAGCGGCACGGCACTGCGATCGCTCTGCATGGCTCTGACTCGCCACTGCACCGCCATCCTAGCTTCACCGACACCACGGTGAGCCACCGCACGCCATGTCCGAACCTTGCCCTGCTTTTGCCATGGCGTTCCACCCTCGGGACGCGCAGGCACGAGCCTTTACCAGCTCGGGAAGATCACCTGCACCATGCACTCATTCGACCGGCCGAAACCCCCGGACTACAAGCTTGCTAGACCGAGAACGCAGCACGACGCGTTCTCGGCGGAGCGCGCTCACCACCGACGCGTTCCGACGCCGAATCACCCGTTCCGAGCAATCCGACTAGCACCCGTATAGGTTAGAGCGTCGTGGAGCACCGCCACGACCCCTTGAGCTAGCTACGCGGATCTAAGCGCTAGAGGAAGCCTGAATCGCCTTGGCCGCGTGCGCCGCGACCTTACCGGAGCGCCGCCGCGAGCCGTCGCCAAAAGAAGGTCATGCCATGGCTAAAGTTCGCCACCAGAGTGTTGTATGCCTCTCTGGCCTCACCAATTTGACAAGACCGCATTCGATTGAACCAATACTTGGTCGTAGCCGCGATGCCGCTTTCCACCATCGTCGGCGACACGCCGCCGCCACAACCGAGCACCTTGGAAAGCTCGGTAGCCAAAATTGGTAGTTGGTATACCATCGCCATAGACCCTGGACGCCTAAACATCTCCTAGAAGACCCCCTTAGCCCCGCCAGAACCTCACAGTTGTGACGACATCGCCGCCGACACGTTCCGCCTCGCCTAAAATCCGTTCCGAGAACCCCCGGTCGCCTCGCGCTGCGGAGAAATGCCGCCGAGGTTCGCCAAGTCTGCCTCGGCACCGCCGCTAGATAGCCGAGCCCTGTCTTGCCAAAATATGGTCATCGCCGCCCTGTCATCGTCCGCCGCACCGGAGAGACACCGCCGCCTTGAACAGACGCCCTGGAACCCTGCTAGCACCAAATCTCCGATTCGCCCGAGACTCCCCAGGAGAGCTCGGGAGAGCAGCACCCTCGGCACACCAAATCTCCGATTCGCCCGAGCCTCCCCAGGAGAGCTCGGGAGAGTAGCACCCTCGGCACACCAAATCTCTGATTCGCCCGAGCCTCCCCAGGAGAGCTCGGGAGAGCGGCACCCTCGGGCACCCAAATTTCCGATTCGCCCGAGCCTCACCGGGAGAGCAGCCCCTTCGGCGCCCACATTTCCGATTCGCCCGAGCCTCCGCGGAGACCTCGGGAGAGCGGCACCCTCGGGCGCCCAAATGTCCGATTCGCCCGAACCTCCGCGGGAGACCTCGGGAGAACGGCACCCTCGGCGCCCCGAATCTCCGATTCGCCCGAGCCCCGCCGAGCTAAACCGAACTACGCCGAGCACCGCCAAGCTACCCCCGACCACCGCCGAACTATGCCGAGCTCCGCCGAGATACCCCCAACCACAGCCGAGCTACCACCGACCACCGCCGAGCCACGCCGAGCTACGCCAACTCCGGCAACTCTCTGGGAACCAGCATCGAACACCTGGTGGGCGACCATCGGGTCTGTGTTCTGTTGAGGCACCACTTGCCGCACTACTGGACCCGCGCGCCACGTGGACCAATCCCAAGCTGCCCCTGATTAACCGACCAGTTTTCCCATTTTCAGAAAATAGGATAATCTTCGGAAATTCATAACTTATTCATACTAAGTCCAAAAATTGCGCACCATATATCAAAATTCTCAGAAAAATGAGATCTACAATCTAAGACTATGTTTGTGTGCGTTTGGCTCTTTATTTTATTGGATTTTTCTGAAATACTCTATAGGAGTCGCTGACGCGACTATTTCGTGTTCGATTTCAGAGCCGGAGGAGGATCTGACTAAGGAAGACGACCACGAGTACTTCCAAGAGCTAGGAGACGACTACGAAGGTGCCACGTCCCACCAAATCCTTAGATCCTAAATACGCATTGCAAATGACATTGTTGCTATTGCTTTATGATTATGTATGGATTGGTTGCATGGTAGTATATTTGAATTCCCTGCCTTGATAAGACTTTACCCTGCTATCCGCTGTTAGGTTAGCTGCTGCTTAATTTACTGTTACTCTTCCACTACTTTCTACTTGCTATATGCTATGTGGTGGAATTGGGACGGTGTATAACTGATTATAACCACTGGGAGAGAGTGCTGCGTGCGTCTTGGGTGCGTGGTAAGGGTTGATGTCGACCAAGTGGGATGTGAGACAAGCCCGTGGGGCAAGTCGTGCCGGGGGTGCAACCTGGGCATCCCCAAAGTGAGATACCTGTGGCGGGTAAAGTTGTTGAGGAGGTTCCGGGTGGGATAGCCTTGGTGGTTTGAAGCCCGTGGACGGAGGTGCTGTGATAGCACGGGGAGAGTATCCCCTAAGTGGAGATGCCTGCTTGGTCACAACCTAGGATCTGACTAGTGACCGGAAACATCTGGATTCCCTTGCTACTCGCTCGCTTCTGATGGGCGGGAGACGGCTGGACTACTTGGTAGGGCGGTGCCACTACTGCTAGGTTGAGAGGTGATAAGGGTGGACGGTGACGGATGGCGGATTCCCGTACCGTTCTAGATGCGCAGTACCACTGATGGGGCCCGGTACTGCGTCTCCCAGTCTCAGCATGACGGTGTTGGATCCGGAATATCCCAGGGCTGAGTGGTAGGGTGGCATCGACCTAGGCAAGCAAGCACCCAGAATTCTGCCTAGATGATTGTACAGCATCGATGATGGCTAATCTTGTGAGTAGTAAAACCTCTGCAGAGTGTATGGTTGATCGATCGATACATAAGTCAACTCGTTGGCTATGGACCTTTCCTAATGTTTCTGCAACCACTATTAGATGAGAGCATATTCTTTTCTCCCCCTGGATAACATTTTTCCGGCAGTGTACCCGTTGTGGTAGTGTGCCGCTGAGATAGGCCCGAGAGGGAGTTGGGCCTGTCGAATGAGAGTGAGGTGTGGGTAAGTGAGGTGTGGTGATGGGAAAAGGGATAATGGTGTTAACTGGTGATAAAACTTGACTAATTAAACATTGATTACAGCTGCATAGGAAAACCTCAGCCTATAGGTCTGCTTGTATAGCCTTGCATCCACTTTCCACAAAGCAAATGCTGCATAGGTGGGCTCCGTGGCCAGTACAAATCGTACTGATAAATTTGCTGTCAGGTGACGAGAATGAGTACGACTTCGAGGGAGATGATGACGAGGAATAGGGTCACGTGCTACACTCAAGTTGGCCGTGAAGGATGAATCGCTTCCGCATCTTCTAAAGCTTCTCTGAATGTTGATTCCGCCAGTGTGGCGATGTAATAAATGTTTATGTAAGACTTAATTATCGTTGTATGGATCCTGGTGTCAACTGAGATATGGGTAATTTCATGGATTGTCCCAAGCAATCTGTTGAATTACAATTCGAGCCTGTGGATTTCCCTTCGTGGAAATCGAGGTCGTTTCAATCATCCAACTCCAAATGACCATTAGTTGCCATAGGTGTACTCATTGGTTTTGCAAATTCCAATTCAAATTTCTTCTTCACCATGTCCCTTATGTACTTGCCTTGACTCACAAAAGTACCATTCTTCATTTGATTTACTTGAAGACCAAGGAAGTACCTAAGTTCACCAATCATGGACATTTCAAACTCACTTGCCATCATATTTCCAAATTCTTCACAAAAATCTTGATTTGTTGATCCAAATATGATATCATCCACATATATTTGCAAGACAAACAAATTATTGCCAAGCTTCTTAGTGAAGAGAGTAGTGTCAACCTTTCCCATTATGAACCCTTTAGAGAGCAAGAAATCTCTCAATCTCTCATACCATGCTCTACGTGCTTGCTTCAAACCATACAATGCCTTCTTTAGCTTGTACACATGGTTGTGCTTCTTATTATCTTCAAAACCAGGAGATTGTTCCACATAAACCAACTCATTAATATACCCATTTAGGAATGCTCTTGACATCCATTTGATATAACTTGATGTTGTGGACACAAGCATAGGCTAATAAGATTATAATTGCTTCCAATCTAGCAACCGGTGCATAAGTTTCTCCAAAATCAAGTCATTCTACTTGAGTGTAACCTTGTGCAACCAATCTAGTCTTGTTCCTTTTGTTCCTAAAGACCCATTTGGTTTCAATCACATTGTGTTTCTTTGGTCTTTCCACTAGCTCCCAAACTTGATTTCTTGTGAAATTGTTGAGCTCTTCATGCATAGCATTAACCTAATCAACATCTTCTAATGCTTCCTCAATCTTGGTTGGCTCTATGGATGATACAAATGAGAAATGCTCACAAATTTGAGCTAGCCTTACTCTTGTTTGAACTCCACTTTGAATACCACCAATAATTTAGTCCAAAGGATGATCCCATGCAATTGAGACCGGTTGGAGAATAGGAACATGATCATTGGATTGAAATGAACTAGTTTGTTGATCTTGCACTTGAGATTGATCTTATGAGTCATTTGCACTTGCATCATTATCAACTTGCACATTTGTATGAATAGCACCATCATCTTCATCATCATTGACTTGTCTTGGCCTAATATCACCAATATCCATATCTTTCATTGCATTTGCCAAGTCATTGCCTCTCACATCATTGAGATTTTCAACTTCATCTTGAGAACCTTGGGTTTCATCAAATTCCACATCATGCACCTCCTCAAGAGTACCACTAGTCAAATTCCAAACTCAATATACCTTGCTTGTGGTTGAATAGCCAAGTAAGAAACCCTCATCACATTTCTTCTCAAACTTGCTCAATCTTGTGCCTTTCTTGAGAATATAGCATTTGCAACCGAAAACCCAAAAATATACAATGTTGGGCTTTCTACCATTCAATAGCTCATATGGGGTCTTTGCAAGCATACCATGACAATAGAAGCGGTTGATGTAGTAGCAAGCGGTGTTGATAGCCTTGGCTCAAAAAGAATGACTAACATTGATAGCATTGGCTCAAAAAGAATGACTAACATTATATCAATCAAGGTTCTATTCTTCCTTTCAACAGTGCCATTTGATTGTGGTGTATACTTGGGTGAGAATTGATGTCCAATGTCATACTCATCACACAACTCGTCAATTTTAGTATTTTTGAATTCACTACCTGTCGGGTACCAAAGTTAGGGGTACCCAACTTCAATGCAAAAACGATCATTCCCAACACGGCCTGGCCCAAGTAAGGCCAGTGGAAGCCCACGAAGGCCGCGCCTGAAGCCCGCGAAGGCCGCGTCTACGGAGGCCCACGACGTCATTGCACCAATGACAGCCAACCCTCGGGAGAGCGGCACCCTCGGCGCCAATTCTCCGATTCGCCCGAGCCTCCCCGGGAGAGCTCGGGAGAGCGGCACCCACGGCGCCAATTCTTTGATTCGCCTGAGCCTCTCCGGGAGAGCTCGGGAGAGCAGCGCCCTCGGCGCCCATTCTCCGATTCGCCCGAGCTTGCCCATCCCCCTCGAGCGCAATCTCACAAAGGCATCCAAGGCACTGGTGATGTCAGCAGAGCAATCTTGGACCACAAGAGACCTCCCTGACCACTTTAGAGGCACTGTCCCGTCAGGCGAGATTCTCGACGCGACTGTGCTTCGCACGCCCCTGACAGCCATACCACCTGTCAGGATTTCCCTGGCAGCGGATTTGATAGGCCCACTACGGCCGTTCTCTCCACGGTATGGTCTACGGTGCGCCGCCCCGTTTTCCGTCGGGGTCTATCAACTACGACTGCGACAGTCCGAGCGCCTGACGACGGGCTATGCAAGAACGGGAAAGGTGCCTACTGCACTGTCCACTCGAAAGGACGAGCACGCCTTCCATCCGGGCCCACCTAACCCTCGGGAAGTACTATTCAAAGGCCGAAAATACGACCAAGGGGAGATATCACCCTGCTCCATCCCATCACGCCTTCAGGAGTCCCGAGCCTCGGGAGACAACGCCCCGAGACGACTCACCCTCTTGTCACATCATGCGAAAGGACAGCCATCAGGTGTGACCCTACGACACGCCGTAATCCGACGTCTGTCGCCGCCTTGGAACTCACCAAGATCGTGCGAACCACTACGGCCATACCCCGGAGACGCGAAGAAAAGACCGTAGCTGACGACATGCCGTAATCCGACGACTGTTGCTGCCTCAGAACTCACCAAGATCGTGCGAACCACTACGGCCATACCCCAGAGACGCGGAGAAAAGACCGTAGCTGATCATAGTCAAACGAGGAACAGCAACTCCTCACTGTAACATACGTAGCATTGTAAGCGCTGCCCTTGCCTCTCCCTTGCGACTATAAAAGGGAGAGCAGATGCCAGCTTTAGAGGGACCTCGGAAGTCCTAAGTTCTCACCCACACATACACACCAACAGCAAAGGACTTGCATACACTTAGACACTCACAAGAGATCTGGGAGCACCTTCCTCTCTCGCTTAGCTTGTAACCCCCTACTACAAGCACCCCGGTGCAAAGCAACACGACTCTCCTCTCCACTGGACGTAGGGCTTGCTTGGCCTAAACCAGTATAATCCCCGTGTTCCCCCTTGCACACCATTCATAGCCTCAACCGCAAAACACATATTTACTAGCCGGTGTTAGCCCCGCTAAAACTAGCACCGACACTACCATTGTCACTTCTAACTTTCTTGATGGTTGTTTCAAACTCATTTTGGCTTCTCTTGACAAGAGACTTGAATAAACCATAAACTTCACTCTTGTCAACTAGAAAGAATACCCATGTATATCTAGTGTAGTCATCCACAATCACAAAATCATACTTATTTCCACCAATGGTAGTATATGTGGTTGATCCAAACAACTCCATATGCAAGAGCTCAAAACCTTTACTTGTACTCATCATGCTCTTCTTTTTTTTTGAAACTTCATCATGCTCTTCTTAGGATGTGTGTTTCCTACTTGTTTACCGGCTTGACATAAGCTACAAAGCTTATCTTTTTCAAAACTGACATCTTTCAAGCCTCTAACTAGATCATGCTTTACTAGTTTGTTCAATTTTTTCATTCCAACATGACCAAGCCTTCTATGCCATAACCAACCCAAACTTGACTTTGAGATCAAACATGTTGACAATTGAGTTTCACTAGCATTGAAATCCACAAGATATAGGCTGTCATATCTAAAGCGTTTGAATATCAAATTTGAGCCATCAGCACTAATAATTTCCACATCATCAACCCCAAATATGCACTTGAAACCAAAATCACATAATTGTGCAACCGAGAGCAAATTGAAGTTCAAGCTTTCAACTAGCAACACATTTGAGATGGACATATCATTAGATATTGCAATCTTATCAAGTCCTTTCACTTTCCCTTTCTTGTTATCACCAAATGTAATTGCATCATAGCCACTATTTGCACTTGTGCTAAGAGAACCAAGCATACTAGAATCCCCGGTCATATGTTGTGTGCATCCACTATCAAGCACCCAATGCCGTCCTCCGACTTTGTAATTGACCTAAAAAAGAGATCAATTTTTTTAGCTACCCAATGTTGCTTGGGTGCTTAGAGGTTAGTGAATAAACTTTTTGGTACCCAAATGGCCTTCTTCTTTAGACCCAACGTGGATGTACCAACAAACTTAGCCTTCACACCATTTGAGCCCTTAGTGAGAATATAGCAAGAATAAAATTTAATTGAGAATACATGAGTGTTGGATTTCTTACTTTTGCATTCATGCTCTAAATGACCAACTTGCTTGCATTTTGTGCAATACCGGCCATTTCTCTTCACAAAACAAGTCTTGTGAGGAGTAAATGCGGTATTGCCTTTCTTGGGGGTATAGCCTAATCCCTCTTTACGGAGAGATGCTCTTTGGTTACCCAAGCACATAAGCAAGTGGTCCTCACCACCATAAGCCTTAGTTAAGGAGTGATTGAGTTTTTTAACCTCCTCCTTGAGATTATTGTTCTCAACCATCAGTGAGGGATCACTAGTTGGTGAGATAGTAGTGGAAGTGCTACAAGAAGGATTAGTGGTGACAACAATAGGTTCACAAGATATATCACAAGTTACACCTATGTTGCAAGTTTTAGTTTCCTTCTTTTTGGTTTGACTTTGCAAGTCCTCATTTTGAGCCATTAGAGAGGAATGAGCTTCATCAAGTTTAGTGTGAGACTTTTGAAGCTTCTTATGATCTTCCTTTAGACTCTCATAAGATGATCTAAACTCCTCAAGTTGTTGCTCAAGGGATAGTTTATCCTTGCGCAACCCCTTGCATTCCTTTCTAAGTGAATCAAAGTGAATATGAGCATTATCAAGCATGTCAATTAGCTCCTCTTTTGTTAAGTTATCATCAATATCATCATCACTAGATTCACTATCGGATGATACCTTTGAGCCCTTGGCTATGAAGCATGAAGGAGTGTCGAAGATAGAAGGCTTGTCATGAATAGCAATGCTTGCATGTGCCTTCCTCTTACTTTTCTTGTCATCATCACTATCTTCACCACTTGAAGATGCATCACTATCCCATGTCACCACATGAGAATAGTTCTTCTTCTTCTTGTGAGATGACTCATCCGTTTCCTTCTTCTCCTTCTTCTCATGCTTGTTCTTCTTTTTGCCCTTGTTCACATCATCATTAGAGTGTGGGCAATCATCTACCAAGTGATTTTTGCTTCCACACTTGAAGCATCTTTTTGGCTCATCAAACTTCCTTGATGTCTTCTTTCTTCTTACCCGGTAGCCCTTCTTCTTCATGAATTTGCCAAATCTTCTCACTAGAAGGGTCATTTCTTCATCACTCTCACTTGTGCTTGAAGGGTCTTCACTTGATTCAACTTTTGCTTTGCCCTTACCCTTTGATGATGATGTGGCTTTGAATGCCACACTCTTCTTCTTCTTATCTTTGGAATCTTCATCTTTCTCTTTCTTCTTCTTGTTGACCAACTCTTCCTTGTCATCATCATCTCTATAAGCATCATCGGTCATCACCTCCGCTAGCACTTGGTTTGGTGTCAACTCACTCAAGGTAGTCTTCACTAAAACCCTGATCAAGATAGCAAACCGCTTGGGCAAGCTCTTCAAGAACTTCATGGAGAAGTCACTATCCTTCACTTGTTCATTGACGGTTTTGAGATCATTCACAATGACTTGCAATCTATAAAATATTTCTGGCACACTTTCATCATCTTTCATTTTGAAACTAGCAAACTTGTCCTTTAGGATGTATGCTCTTGCAGTCTTCACACCCTTAGTGCCCTCATATGATTCCTCAAGCTTCTTCCAAGCTTCATGAGCACTCTCAATGTTTTTGACTTGCTCAAACACCTTCTCATCCAAAGCCTCATGAATAGCACAAACTGCAATGTCATTCAATTGAAGCAATCTTTCTTCGGCGGTTGTGAGGTTCTCCGGATCGGCAACCTCAAACTTGGTTTCCACCACCTTTCACACCTCTCTATTGATTGACTTGATATGAGATGTTATCTTTCTTTTCCAATATGCATAATTTGTGCCATCAAATTGGGCTGGCTTCTTGGTGTTGTTGATGTGAATGTTGAGTTGAGCCATTTTGTCACCGTAGGTTGTTAAGCCTCAAATCAACGGTGCCTCGGCTCCGATACCACTTGAAAGGTCCTAAATGCCTAGAGGGGTGAATAGCCTATAAAATTCTACAAACAACACTTAAGACAAGTGGTTAGTTAATTAAATGGCGAAGCGAATTTTACGCTAGCCTACACAAAGCGCTGCAAGCCACCTAACCATTCTAGTCTATTGTCTCTAAGTTCACACATAAGAAGCTAAGTCACTACTTTACTCTACTCCTAAGTGAGCAACTACACAAGAGAGCTACACAAAAGTAAATGCAAGAAAGTAAAGAGTAGAGAGGTGATTTTTATACCACCGGTTGTAGAGAGGATGATCCAATCAATAAGTATACCAACACAAGAGAAATCCTCGGCAAGAGAATGATGACATAAGAGAAATCCTCGGCAAGAGAATGATGACACAAGAATGATGACACAAGGGGGAAGGCTCAAGAACCCCTTACAATCTTCACCGATCGGAGGCGGAGACAATCACCAACTCCCCTCAACAATCCTCGCAGCTCCAAGCCATCTAGGAGTCGGCAAACTCCAAGAGTAACAAGAGAATACGTTGCGAAATCCAATCACCAAGTGTCTCTATACAAACACACTCATGCAATGCACTTGATGCCCTCCAATCTTACCAAATGATGATCACAACCAAGTGGAAGGTGTGAGAGAGGAGTGGAGAGTCTCACTAGCTTGCTATGTCAATAAAATGTGCAAGAGTGAGAGCACAAGCCAGCCCCTCCAACTTATATAGCCCCCACTCCAAAAAACCAACCGTTACACAAGTTTACGGGGGCACCGGACGCTCCAACAGTAGCACCGGACGCGGAACGCTCAGCGTCCGATGTAGCACGCGGTGACATGTGTACTAGCCGTTTGAATTTGCCCGCTGCGCAGGCTCACACCGGATGCGTCTGCCGTCACACCCGACGCTCGGACACCAGTGTCCGGTGCGGTTCCAGAGAGGTTCCAGAGAGCACATTTGCTCACCGGACGCTCCTCAGCGTCCGCCGCTCCAACGGCTATCTGCTGCACTCTCAGTCAGTAGCACCGGATGCGTGAACAGTGTTCACAGCGCGTCCGGTGAAAAAATTCACCGAACCGACCCGAGAGCACGGAGTTCACACCGGACGCGTCCGGTGCTACCCCACCGGACCAGCGTCCGGTGCACACGTTTTAGCACTTTCACGAAGAGTTAGCCACCGGAAAACTTTGGCAAGTGTCCGGTGTACTTTTCTACTAAGAGATATCACCGAAAAGCGCTGAATTCTGCCTCGCAAGCTCCGCAGGAGGGAGAGAGGACCCAAACCCCCCTCTAACTCTCAAACTTCATCCCGTTTCCAAATGCGCTAACACTCTAAAGTGTCTCTCACTTTAGTGCACGTATGTTAGCATTTTCCATAGAGTTTTCACGGGTTTAGTTAGTGTCACTAGCATCTACATGCATATGCAACAAGTATGAACATCTAGTGGCACTTTGATAACCGCATTTCACGAACGAGTTCTCCCCTCTTGATAGTACGGCTATCTATCCTAAATGTGATCACTCTCTCTATAGAGTCTTGATCACCAAAAGCAAAAGAGCTCCTATTGGTTATACCTTTGCCTTGAGCTCCTAGGTTTTCTCCATCTTCCTTCTCTTCTTTTGATGAAGCTTGTGGACACCTTTGATGATGGACTTATATCATTTGCATGGATGCCGTCATTAGGGCTTTCTCCTTTTTGTTGATGGACTTACACCATTTGCATGAACGCCGTCAATGCCCTACACTTGTGGCCTCCACCGACCTGGTCCTTTGCTCCATCTTGTTGTTTGCTAATTGTTCTCATGAAACACTTAGAGCAAACATTAGCAAATTAGGTTTCATCAATTACTCAAAACCAAACATGAGATTTCACACGGGATCGACGTCGACTACACTACACGATGTCCAGGGGTGCGGAGTTGAACTTCACCCACTAGGCCACTTCGTGTTCCCAGGCAACGTGGGACCGACGTCGGGCTACACTAAACGGTGTCCTAGGGTGCGGAGTTGAACTTCTTGGTGGCAGAGATCGGGCAGGACGAGACGGTGTCACCGACGGCGCACCCGCTCGACTTGGGGATTGAAGGGTAGGTGGCATTTAGGTGTGTCTCTTTCATTAGGGAAAAAATTGTGTTCCGAGGATTCCTTTTCCTATCTCTATCTCAACACGGTAAGTATGTGCCACACACTTCAATACACAGATGGTGTTCCGAGGATTCCTTCTCCCATCTCTATCTCAACACGGTAAGTACATGCCACTCACTTCAATACACAGATGACTAGGAATTTGCTGGGAGTGGTGATGGCAGAGGGTTTTGCAAGATTAGCAACTTAGAGCAGGTGCAATAATAGACTTATAACTAAGCAAATGTTGATGTGGAGGAGAGAGAGGAGAGCTTCGCTCCTATGCAAGCACCAAGCTGGACATGAAACCATATGTATAAGTGGGTACAAATAGGAGATGTTGTGAGGAGAAATAGAAAAGAGAAATCTTTTCAAGATAAATAGGAGCCATCTATTATATGACTTGACTCTTACAACTTAGCTTATAGCCAAGCAACTTGGGGGTCTATTATTGACCTTGCTCTTATTGGCATCGATGGTGCTGCATGATAACCTATGGAATGGCTTTGTGTTCTTGGATTTGATGAATTGACCTGTGCTAGCTGGTATCGTCGTTGAGACTTGGACATCTCACATCTCTGGTTAGGCCTCTTCTCTTCTGTTCTTGGTGTGTGTGTGGGGGGGGGGGGGGGTGTTTATGCCATGGAGAAGATTGAAGCTATTCTTTTCAGGATTAGAAACAGAGTCATGTAATGCAGAATTTTACATCGAAATGATTATTCACTGCATCCTTAGGATCTGTAATTCCAGAAGCAACTCACATTTTGTAAATTACATACGCCAGAGAATATTGTCTCATAGCATAAAATTCCTAGTCCATATTGTTATGTGCTCTTGAAAAGCAAATGTCAGATTTTTCTGTCATCCAATGGCAGCTTGAACGCCTGTACGCATGGTTGTATGCTTGGATATACAGTTGGATGTGTTGTACATCCACCGTTCTGTTCTATACAGTGGGGTGGGGATCACCATTCTGAACATTCATAGGAATTACTGCATGTACTTTCGGTGCTGTGCACAAGGGATGATGCGTTAGAACGTGATGAATGGACATCACCAATCTGGTGAGACCGTGAGAGCATGGTTTTGTGCTGCCCTTGCTATTAGTTCCTCTGCGTATGTAACTGAAATGTGTACGGTGTAAAGAGTTCAGTATCTGTTTTCCACTTGAGATAGTGGTAGGCTATCCGCACCGCACCACCCTCTAAAACACATTCTAAAGGAATATTCTGTCCTAACCATCTAGGATTTTCACCTCTATATTAGCTTCTCCAGCACCCATACATATAATCTATATCCTACTCTATACCAACAACAATGTCATATCCTCTCTCTACTCTCTCTTTCTCTCTCCTCCCTTTACAGGTGCGCAAAAAAGAAACGCCACATTTGGCGTGTCACTATAGCCACCTGAGGCATACAGGCTCGCATGGCATGTCCCGGTGCGGAGTCTGTAACGCTATTTCTAGCGTACCGAAGGCTTTGCAATCCCGCGCTGCGGACAGCCTAACGCTGAATGTGTGCAGTGTGGTCCATTCCACGGCAGCATTTCTAAGCACCAACGTGCCACAGATCACTCAGGTCGACGCTACAGAAAATATGGAGAATGAAACTGACACCGGACTACCGGAGCAGGCAAACTGCCCAAAACTACATTACTAAATCTGGAGAATGCAGCTGCCACCGGAGCAGGCAAACTGCCCAAAACTACACTACTAAATCTGGAGAATGCAGCTGCCACCGGAGCAGACAAACTGCCCAAAACTGCACCAGTAAAGTTCAGCGCTTCACTGTACATGATCTTAATAAATGAATTTGATTCCAGGTCAAGTTACAGCTTACAACATTAACGAAGGCGTAACTAAGCAGGGTTACAGATGCTGCTGGACTACAAAGTGAAGACCGATAGCATATCAAGAAATCAGCGAAGCCTGGCGAGCTAGAACAGCCAGTGCTTCTTTTTAGTTTTCCGTGTCGGAAGATCTGAAAGGATAGTGTGGGGTCAGATGAGCTTATGCCATAGAAATTTTTGGAATACAAGGTATCAAATATTGGCAAACAAGTGAATAAACCCCTCACCTTCAACTGCATACAATGAATTGTAATGTACTTCACACCAGAAACTTAGCCAAAGCTCTACAAAAAGGTACAAGCGAATAATGAGACACCAAATCTTCTGTTATGATTTACATACCTTGTATATGTGCATGTGGATTCCAGAAACTTAACAAAACGCTAAAATGATGAAGGAAAATCACAATACCAAAGCGGTCAGAGTGATGATACATAAACAAAAGTTCATGGTTCTTAGGGGGAAAAAGGTCTTTTTCTTTTTGCGCATAATGGCAGGAGCTCTGCCAGTCTGCCTTTTAATTAAGAAGAATAGAATTGACCTAGTTTATAAGGGAAACCAAGCCTAAAAACCTTACAGACGGAAAGGCCAAGAGGATACAATAGTTGATACATGATATAGACAGAGAACTGGAAAAGACAGGACAGGATCTAACTCTAACCTCTTGTAGGAGTGGCGTCTCTGGGGACTATCTCAATTAGGCATGTGTCCCTAAATGACGTCAACAGGCATATTTTAGCAGCAAACTGGTTTAACAGAAAAAAAAAATTGATGGTGTTAGCAAATGCATATCATCCTAGTGATAATATAACTATTTAGTACTCTATTGAAACAGTTTGAAAGAAATATTCAAAGAACTATGATACAAGACAAGTATACAATCTCTCCCTCCAGCCACAACTCACAACTAAGTGACATTTTGGATATCAAATATATCTGTAATCACAAAATTCTATTGTAATATATCTACGAAGTGTAGGAAAAATATAATATTATTATGATACTGCTTTTAGTGACAAATTTAATCATACCAGATTTTCAATCTTAACATGCAATAAACAGAAATTGGTGGACCAAATATAGATAGTTTGATTAGATGCAACCAAAAACGCTACTGATTTGTGAATATATAAGCTTAAAAATATCTAGAGAGTTCTATTAAGTACAACTAGAAGTCTACAACAAGAGGTCACAAGATAAATAATGCCAAAAACCTGTAGATAAAATGGTTTTTACTCATAGCTTGAAAGTGTTATATACCCTGTCTGCTGCTGCCTGTAAGGTCACATGATCTCCCCATTCCCCAGATCTACAGTGTTATATGAAAGAAAGGCACACATCAGGAAATGAGGAAAAAAAATCGCAACACAGAATTAGGCATCTTCAATTTAATACAGACTAAAAACCTTTTCATTTTCTTCAAGTAAACCTTATATTCCATTGGCACATAACCTTCATAGTGTTTCCTGAATTCCTTCAGCTAAACAGAGATATAATACTTCAGAACAGTCACATATCTAGGAAAACTCTAATTAAGATAGCAAGATATTTTTCCTATGGAATAAACAAATTTGGTAGGTAAGAAATCTATCAGAGAAAGAGAGAGGAAAAGGTGGATATACCTGCTTCACTACCGCCTTCCTCACATGTTTGTGATAGTCAGGATTGCGGAATATCTGGTCCGCCAGAGCTCGGAACTGCAACAAGAACAAAGCACAACATGTATAAAATGTAAACGACAAAACAAAACCACCCCAGCAATGAACCAAAATGTCATAATCAGATTTGCTCATGGCAAGAAGAAGATTAGTAAATTACAAATAGCTAAAAAGAAGATAGATTGAAGCAATAGTACCCCCTCCCCTCTCCTGCCAACCCATTAAGGGTCTGTTATTTTGATCCCAAACCCAAGGGAATTGGGAGGGATTGAGGGGGATAAATCCCCTACAAGTCAAAACCCCCCTCAACCCCATCCAACCCCCTTGACTTTGATAACAACCGGACAAGGCCTAGTCTATCAATACAAATGGACGATGAACATAACATAATCAATTAATCTACAGAGAACAAGATTATGATTTAGAGTAACAATAATATATATAGATGAATTTACTTCATATAAATGAAAAGGCAATTCTGTACATGATAGAAAAAGCTAACCTGGCAATTCCCATCTCCTTCTATGTGGTATTCAGCTAAGCCATAAGTGCCCAATCTGCCACCAAAAAGTGCTAGGGTAAATGAACCTAACAGGAAAACAGAGGATAAAAGCAAGAGCACCATAAAAAGTTTACCTTTCTAATAATGATTCATGATCAATTGTCGCATTATTAAAATCTGGAATTTTCCCATTAACACGCGGAGTGTGCTGCCATTAAGAACATCAGCAGCTTGGTACAAGGGCTAGAGTTAAGCTTGCAGCATAGTAATTTGATTTAATAGTAGATGCTGATTATAACATTTTATATCTAAGTATAGAAAACTCTAATATAAATAAGCAGAAACATGTTTATTATTGTTGCCAATTATCTTTATTGAACACTACATGGACATGTTCTATCTCAAACCAAACAGCTCAATAATAATTTTCTCCAATCAGGAAATATGGTGCATCCAGAAGGTAAACTTCAAGGAATCAGAGGTGCCAGCATTATTATCAGAGAAACATATTGCACAAATGAGATTAGTACCGGGATCGAATCTAAGTGTGAAAGGCGCCTTCCAAGGCTCTTTGCACTGTTTGTTGTTTTTGTTGCTTCGGTTATAAGGGTACCAATGGTCAGTTCCTCCTCACTCTCCTGAGTGCTGGTGCTAATACTTGAGGAAGAGCTCTTGCTAGCACCTTCCTGCTGTTCAGACATGATACCTCACAAGTAACATCTGAGGTTGAATGGGTTGACTGTAGGCTGCCAAATTGAGAAACAAAAAACAGTTTGGTGATGCTGATGCATAACAATATGGAGGACAAGGTAACCATCATGTAAATGAAACTGGTGGGTAGCAACCAGGTAGCTCATGTGCACGATATAGCATCAAATGGCTTCTACAACAGTAGAGTCCAAACATCTATCTAACCATTACGACATTCTGCAGCTTTCGATTATTACTGCAGCTTGTGAAAAAAAAGGTTTACCGCTATCCATACTATTCCAGAGTAAATACGACGATTGGCCTCGCAGCTTACGGATTCTTAATGGCTACTGCTCATTTCATGGAGCACATAGATCCCAAGTAACCACCTGGAGTCCTTTTCATAAGAAAGAATTGCATGCGAGTTATTAGTCAGAAAAAGACGCGTCATTCCACATCACCATCTAGAAGCTTATTTCAGATCCCAAGCTCAATTTCTAAACAGTGGACTCTTCTCCAAAGAAATTATAGTCCAAGAAACGAACGAACGAACGCGTGGCGCGGCGGCACGTGGAGTCACCGAGACGAGACGCGCGCGCGCAGCCGCGCTCGGTTCCGCCGGCGCTGGCCGACGCCACCACCAGGCGCCGCCGCCGGCCTCGTGGCGGTGCCCACCACCGGTCATCCGCGAGCTGAGCCTCTCCACGGAGACGGAGCTAAACGAACCACAAGAAGCATTCACCAGCGAAAGGGGGGAGCACACAGAAGGAAAGAGAGGGACGCAACAGGAAACAGAGCAGAGCTTTGCGCCGCCGGGACCGGTGGAAGATCCAAGGATCCGGGACGGCGGGGACACTCCGGCTCCGGAAGAGCCTAGCCAACCGGCGCTGCTGCGCGGAGGAGAGGAGACTCACCGGCTACTCGGATCGGAGGCGGTGGCACGCGCGTGGGGGCAGGGGAGAGGGAGCCGCTCCAGCTGAGAACCTCCTTCGCTTCGCTTCTCTTTCTTTCGCACCAAAAACACTCCTCAGGAAAGGGGGAAGTCTCCGTGTGCGTATGGAGATTAACTGAAATGACCCCTGGACTATTCCCTTGTTGAAAGTGGGCCCCTCTCACCCCTTTAGAAAGTGGGCCCCTCTTAACGGGAACTCAAAAACACTATGCTATTTTGGGATGTTTAAATCGAGCGAAAAGTTTTTGCGTGTCACATAATATGAAAGAGTTTTTAGATACTAATAAAAAACTAATTAATAAACCATAAGACAAATTTATTAAGACTTAATTTAACAAAACGTTGTGAAATCATAGACTAATCAAACTTAAAAGATTTGTCTCACAGTTTACAATTAATTTTTCTTTTCTTCTATATTTAATACCCCATGTATATGTCTAAACATTTGATATGATGGATACCTTGCTAATTAGGCCATCTTTTCGCTTTTTGGCATGTATGCTGAACTGCTGCTGATGGGGATTCTTCAACGTGATCGGTGATCCGACGTAATGAGAGCAACAGCTTTGTCAAATCATTTCAGTTTTTAGGGGGGGTGTTTATAACTGCAATTGGTTATTTGGTATTTCTTTCTTTCTTTTCACTCAACTGGGGCAGAAACATACGCTACATGGATATCATATTTTGTGTTTCAAAATAGTCGACAAACCGCAAGAATGTTTTGCAAAGAGAACATACCGAACTTTATTAAGATAGATACTTGTTTGTTGAGAAGGTATAAGTTTGTTGAGATGTATATAAGATAGATACAAATACAACTTAAACTGATGTGTGTATTCAGAAGCTAGTAGTATTATAGAACGTATAAACACCGTAGAGGTATTACAATTGCTCAAGCTGTGAGAGCCATTGGTCTCGTGCTTACATAACCTCCCCATCGACAAAATGGTGTGTGCGCACCAATGTGTGTTCCACGCACCGTACAATCATGTAGCAACATAATTGAAAAGGCTATATCAACAAGCTTAAACTATGACAACTCTTCTACTTTTTTTGGGATCCAAAATCAGAGAAAGCAGCGGTCATAAGGAAAAAGTCTACATCACCCTCCCAACTATGGAGCGATGATCACTTAACCCCTCAAACTATGAAACGGTCTAATTTACCCCCTGAACTATCCAAAACCGTTCAAACTACTCCCTGGAGCGGTTTTGGACAGCTGCTTTGCTACAGTAACCACGGTTTTGCCTTTTTCTTTTTCTATTTATTTCCGCTGAATCTTTAAAAAATCATAGTAAATCACAGAAAAATCATAAAATGAAAAATACAATTTTGTTGGACTCCACACGAGTAGGTCTACACAATGAATATATAATATGGTATACTTTAATACAATTTTTTTGTAGCTTTAAATTAGTTAGATAATCAAATTTTGTCTGTAATTAATTGAAATAATTTATAGCTTCCGCTTCTATGGTCCAGTTGTGGTGAAATTTTTATGGTGGGGCCACCATAAAAATTTCACCACAATTGGACCATAGAAGCGGAAGCTATTAATTATTCCAATTAATTACAGACAAAATTTGATTTTCTAACTAATTTAAAGCTACAAAAAATTTGTATTAAAGTATACCATATTATATATTCATTGTGTAAACCTACTCGTGTGGAGTCCAACAAAATTATATTTTTTCATTTTATGATTTTTCTGTGATTTACTATGATTTCTCAAAGATTCAGCAAAAATAAATAGAAAAAGAAAAAGGCAAAACCACAGTTACTATAGCAAAACCGCCATCGAAAACCGTTCAAGGGGTAGTTTGAACGGTTTTGGATAGTTGAGGGAGTAAATCAAACTGATTCATAGTTCACGGGGTTAAGTGATCATCACCCCATAGTTTGAGGGGTGATGTAGATTTTTTCCGCAGTCATAATATAATAACACTTACGACTAAATTAGCATTATAGTAGGTAGCAAAGAAACCTGTGTTCACTGAGATCTCGAAGTCACGTCGAATATCTGACGTTTTCTTTTCAAACATACTAGGGCTCTATTTAGATCCACTGTAAATTGCAATTGCAACTACTCATATCAACGTTGCGGCATAGCATGAAGTATTAAATGTAGACGAAATGTTCGTATGTTTATACTTTTTGCATGTACATCACGAGACGAATCTTTTAAGCCTATTTGGGCCATAATTGGACAAAAGTTATTAAATATAAACGAACCTGCTATAGTGCAAAATTACAACTGCAACTGGGATCTAAACACAGCCTAGATTATAGGATGCTGTCATTGAATCCAACCTTTTGCTGATGTGAAAGCCAAGGCTGCTTTCCAGCGGCATAGAGTACACCGTACAAGCCCCAAAATTACAGAAGTTGCGTTCAGTAGCAGAATAACGAACTAATCTTCAGAGTCGCATTCACTTGGTTTTTCTTTATATTTTCTGTCAGTAATCAGTATATTACAATATGTATTTGTGCAATTGGGATTGCCGAAGGAATGTTGACAAGTACTATGCATTGCACGTATCAACCAAAGGGACTAAACATAGAGGATGATTTCAATAAGTGGGTTGATCACTCTTCTGTCCTCACAAAGCAGAGCAGTTATGAATGTTGCCTTATGTTGATTAGCTCGATGTCGAAGATAAGTGTACCGAGAGTAGAACCCTCACCATTTGCAAGACGCGTTGGGTTGAAAATAGTAGTAAATAGCCTCTGCCGATCAAAGAACTGCATGAAGACAACAAGTGAAGTTAGTACTCTATTATGTGCAGCCAGCAGTACCGTTTCAACTACAGATATGAAATGGATACTTTCTTAATCCAAGCACACCCATGTATCTCAAGGGAATATACCAACCACGAAGCCATTTTTAAATAAATTGTGCATGCAACAGAGAGTAATGATTAGGAGCAAGCCAGACTAGAGATACTTCATTTGATCACCAGCTACATGATATAACAAATAAATCTAGAATATTGAGACCACAGGAATTACATTAGGAGGAATTGGTTCTTGTGATGTGTTCTGGTATCCCTGTGATGGTGGAATGATCACCCGGCGAAGACCACCAACTCTCATGGACTTCACTGCTGCTTCCATACCAGGTATAACCTGAAAGATCCATATTCTATTATGGCCTGTGTATCAGCCCCATAATGATTCCACAAACGACCATCCCATAAAGTTTATTTTGTTGAATGCTAAGATAATGGGTATGAATGATATTCAGGGAACTCAAAATGCATAAGAAATTAACAACAGATGGTTTATAATCCTACAGATGCATAGCAGCTGCGATGCTAGTATGAAAATAGCCTGCAATAACTATACTTCAAACCAGAACAACTGTAACTCCATGTATCGAAAATAACTAGGATTCTCAATCATGTTTTCAAGAACATAGGAATACCAATGCAACGCTGTAATATCAAACTTTCGCCCATGGAACTTCAGAGTGGAAGAATACAAAGTTCAGTTAAGATCTTTTTCCAAAACTGCAGCGGTATCAATACCATAGATACATTTCAGTTCTTCTGCACAAGTTAATAAATCTGTATCTCACTTTGCCAGACCCAAGGGTGAAGACAAATGGCATGGGATCACCGGTCTCGTCCTTATGATCATAGGTGGAATCAAAGCGCCATCCTTGCTTAGCTGCTAATCTCCCATAATAGTGAATTGCAACCTATGTAGTTCATACAGGTGTGACAAATATGAGAACCTTTCATACATATTTCCTAGAAATAATACAAGCCACAAAATACCTGCATGAGCAATCAATGAAATCTATGCACTCGCAGCTCCTTACTCGTAAGAAGAAATTGTAGTGAGCTTATGCGGATCATCAGCCCAGAATCGACAGATAAGGTCGAGTAATTTCAAGGTGTGAAATTGGTTAACTATAGGCCAAGCAAAAATTGTGCTAAAAAGCGCAGTTAGTGCCGATAGGCGCGTCTTTACCTGGTCGCCGACGACCGGGATCTCTCCTGAACCCTCCCGGAGGTCCAGGGCTCTCACGCCGCCGGAGCCGGGGATCTCGGCGAAACTTGGGGGCGCAGCCGAGGCGGCGGCTGTGCGGAGGGTGGAGGCGGTGGCGACCGCGGCGAGGACTTGCCGTCTAGTGAGGGTGGGAGGTGGTGTTCTGGCTGCAGTTACTGCTTTGGCTTTCCGAGGCGGCGGCACGGCGGCGGCGAACGCCGCGACGGCATTGGTGACCATTGGTGGCTGTTATTTGCATTCCGCTCTGCTTCTCTTATTCTTTTCCTTTTTACTACTATGCTATTGCTTTATTCATTTTTAGCTTGTTTCCTTTTCTCCTATTTATTCTGTTACATTTCTACTACTATCAAAATGTTTTATATAAACCTGAACAGATAGATGTTTCTTTAAAAAGTAGACTTAGAGAAAATTACACTGCATATGAGGTGATCCTTAGATGTTTGACATCCACGCTAGATTAGCAAACTACTCAACTCTTGATATGTGTTGAGATTGAATAGATCCGATTGGTCCTAAGGGCTCGTTTGACTGATGGAATCGGTTCCGAGATTCTTCAGATACGCTTGGAACGGTGCCAAAAGACACAGGGTGATTTTTCGTACTCTTCCACTTCTATATGTAGCCTATCAAAATCTTGCGTACCGTCAAATGTTTTTCAAAAAAGATTATGTTTGAATCCAAAATGTTTCTATGAGAATGTAAATTCCTACTAAATGAATTCTAAATCTCTGTTACTAAGTCTATTAGTTGTATATATGTGTATATATGAATTGGTTTTCTTTGTCGTGTACCTTATCTAATGGAAGTAGGTATCCCCTTTCAAAAAAGTTTATACCATTTTGGACTCTGTTCAATTGTCTGAAAAAAACGATAATTTCTGCTTATGCTTTGTTATGGGAGAAAAATAATATTCTATATCTGAAAAAAAGTCGAAATCTGAACAAGTGAATATGGACTTGGTACTTTGGGATAACCATGGTCATTGATCAGTCTTCAGATTATGATAAACACACCCTCTCAAAAAAGGAGACCACGATAAACATGATTGAGTGAAAAACTCTTTGAGATCTCACTTTTGCACATATCTTTTTTTTTTTTTGCGAAGCACTTTTACACATATCTGTTAAACAACCTTTTTCTAAAAATTCGTACATGCATGGTCTATGGATCCAATTATCCAGATACAACCTCCAATTCGAGGTGAATTCAACCGGTGTGAACATGAGAAACTTTGAGAAAAAAATAAAAAACAGAATCAGTAGAAATATATCTAGAAAATCCCTAGGTCTATTATTAATAAGTTGAGCATTATGCATGCTGAGTAGGGATAGAAATGAGTAGAGCAGACCTCGCTGTGGTTGGCCAATCCTGACACATTATCCTCTCCTCATCCAAGCCGAGAGCGTAACCAGCTCAACCAGATCAGAATCCAGACCTCGGCTGAGCCCATTCCTTGTGCATCTCGGCCTCTCCTCTCTCCCTTCCTCCCCGCCTAGTCCTCTCACCCTCCCCTCCAGCCAGCCGGAGATGGTCTCGCTGCGATGCACCACCGCGCACCACTCCCTCCTCGGCTCGCCGACCTGCCTCGCGCGCCCGCGGCGGCGGGCATGCCCCGTCGTGCGCGCTGCCGTCGCCGTGGAGGCCGGCGCGCAGGCCAAGGTCTCCCTCATCCGGATTGGGACGCGTGGAAGGTGGCTGAATTCGACCCTTTCTGCTGTTTCTTTGGTTGGGAGGGCGCTGAATTTGGGCTTATGTTGGTCAAAATCATGGCTTTAGGTCTATTCATAGTTGCATTTGGGGCCAGTAACGCAGCATCCAGAATCTTTAGCAGGAAGGATGCACTTCTTTGCATTGTAGATGCAATTCCGAATCAGTAGTAACTTGGCGTTGACATTGATAGAGCTAAAGAATGGTTCTTAATAGTCGGCAATTGTACATTTTAGATCTTACCTCTGCTATTTTGGGTCAACGCCAGATTCTGGATTGTTCTTGTGCTATTCTCATGCTAGCTAGTGGTTTCATGTCAGTGTTTGCAAGGCTTTGCCTTGACTTAGTCTTAGCTAATTTATTACTACTTTTCTTGGATCTTGACATCTTGTGGAAATTCTATGCCTTTTAGACATTTTCCTTTTGTTGAGAAAAAGTTACTGAAGAATTCGTTTAAACAACAGGAAGAAAAAGTTACTAAAGAAAAGTCACTGTTACTGCCCAAGAAAATTGTTCCGTTCACTTTTTAGTTCAAAGTGTTGTTTGTTTCCTTTTTTTTCATGTGGAATATGCAAATTTGTAATTCTTGTCATTGGTTATTTAGGACAGTCCTCTGGCTCTTGCACAAGCCCATGAAACTCGAGAAAAACTGAAAGCCGCACACTCTGAGTTAGCTGAGGAGGGGGCTATTGAGATCGTCATCATAAAGACCACAGGAGACATGATCTTGGACAAACCCCTTGCAGATATTGGAGGCAAGGGTTTATTCACCAAGGAGATAGATGATGCGCTCTTGCAGGGAAGGATTGATATCGCTGTGCACTCTATGAAAGATGTTCCAACATATTTACCTGAAGGCACAATATTGCCCTGTAATCTCCCACGAGAAGATGTCAGAGATGCATTCATATGCTTGACTGCAAATTCACTTGCGGAGCTACCTGCTGGCAGTGTTGTTGGAAGTGCTTCCCTGCGGAGACAATCTCAGATTCTCTACAGATATCCATCACTGAAAGTAAGTATGATGGTTTTGCTCGTCACACTTTCCCTCCCCACCCCCTATGCTTATGATTTTAATGCTAGCCGATTCACTAATGTGTTCATAGATACCGATTGCATATAAAGAGAGCGAGCTTTCTAAGCTCACTCTAAGTATAGAACATAGATTTTCTCTCTGTCAATTGCAATTCCTGACTTTTTTATAAACTGTTAAAAAACACTTATAAATATGTATGTTTTTTTATTTCTATGATTGTGAATCTGTCGTTTTCAATGCCATACATGTGAAAAGATGCCTATCCTGGAGGCACTATTGCAAATTTCTCTTTTTGTTTTTGTTATACAGAGAATTCTGTTCAGTTGACGGTTGTAGACTCTCACCCCAGTCTTGTACTTAGTTATTTAGAAGCATGTATTTTATAATTTATTTAGAAGTGTGTTTTGATTAGGCATTGACCTTGATTAGTCTTCTTCTTAACAGTATTGATTGGTTTTCAGGTAGTTAACTTCAGAGGAAATGTTCAGACACGGTTAAGGAAACTCAAGGAAGGAGATGTCTCTGCTACGTTGTTGGCACTGGCTGGATTAAGGCGGCTAAATATGGCTGAAAATGCAACAGCTGTACTCTCAGTGGAAGAAATGCTTCCAGCAGTTGCCCAAGGTGCTATTGGAATAGCTTGCCGAAGCAACGATGACAAAATGGTAAGGGGTCCAGTGTTGTAGTATGCTGGTAGATGGAGAAAAAATGATGCTTGCATGGTTCCATATACAAATGTGACACTAGCTTTCTATCTTTTCTCTATCAAACTTTGCATGCTACTTTGATTAAGTTATGAGTAAGGCGGATCGGATTAGGAATTATTGATGTCACTAGAATAGCTATGGTAGATCTGACGTGTCATTGTCTCTCATTAAGTTTACACAAGTCATTGCTGTCCGGTGACAGCACTACTAATACTGTGGATCTGCCCCTTGTGATAAGGTCCAGTGACCATTTTATTCTCCTGAATAATGACCATATTAGATGATGATATTTAGGCAGCACAGATAATTGTTTTAAGATCTGATTTCTTTTTCATGCCATTGTTTGCATTTTTTTTATTTATCAAGTCTCTTATTTATTTATTCTTTATCCTGGCCATGTTGCATGTTATGGCTTTTCCGAAAGCATTTAATCTTTGAAACTATGCCTTACAGTAGGTTTTTATTATATTTCTAATTTCTGAGTGCACATTGTTGTTTTAATCTGCAATGTACATGAATGTACTATGCAGGCATGCAGCTGTGCAGGGCATGCCAGACGCTTGGGTTCATGGCCATTTTAACACCATTTTTAGCTAAAAATGATAAGATCCCTTTTTGTAGATGGAGTATCTATCCTCGTTGAACCATGAAGATACCAGATTAGCTGTTGCATGTGAAAGAGAATTCTTGGCAGTTCTTGATGGTAACTGCCGAACTCCAATAGCGGCCTATGCTTACCGTGATAAGGATGGGAATTGCTCATTCCGGGGTCTATTGGCTTCACCAGACGGATCTAAAGGTACACTTGATTTTCGATTGAAAAGATCTTAATATGATTTTGTTGTATCTGTCATCGAATGACAACGCTTGGTCACTTGTATGATTCTGCTTACAGTATTTGAGACAACAAGAAGTGGATCGTACTCTTTTGACGACATGGTTGAGATGGGCAAAGATGCTGGTCATGAGCTGAAGACAAAGGCTGGGCCTGGCTTCTTTGATAGCTTGAAATGAAAAGAATGAGTGACCAATTTCAGTTGCCACTCTTTTGGTTAGAAACAGAGGGCCCAAGTAGAGTGTTGAGAGGTTTGTTTTGTTTCTTCTTTCTCCTACTAGTTCTGCTAGAGCCATGTACACCACTCATTGAGCAGCCCCATTCAGCTTTTTTGTATCTCATGTTGTTATAGCACTCTGGGCTAGAGCCTTATAGGTATCTGCACAGCACAGCTATGTTGTGTCGAAGAAGTATCTGCACAGCTACGTTGTCATGTTGTAATTGGATGTGACTTTGCAAATAGTTGTTCCAAGAATTAATTGAGCTCATGATAACCATGGGAGTAAGATTCAATGTTCTTTGAAAAATTAGCCTTGCTTATTGATTCTCAGATGAGTCTGATGAATGTCACATCCCTCTGTTAGAGGTTTGACAATTACATCCCTGATTTTTGGGTATATGTGTTGAAGTCCGAATTCTCGACGGTTCCTACATGTGTCCAGTTTTTGGACATTCTAATTCTACTTCTACCGAGTTGGTGTAGTTGCTGGCTGCATGCACACATACCTATTGAATGGTTGTGTGCGTTCCTTTTATGAGCCAGTCATTTATAACCTGCATGTAATTCTTAGTGGCTATACAAACCAGGCATAGTCGTACATGCCGTGAGTAACACAATTAGCAGAGTCATTCTACATTTCTCCAATTCCTCTTATACTCTGCTTGGGTTGAATTAACCACTCGTTGTAAATCCCTAGCATTTGTAGACCTCCAGTTATATTGAATAGTGAAGATCATCTTTGTGTATTTGTGTCTTGCTTCCAAAAGAGTTTTCACATAAATTGGTGTCTCTCGTGGTTGTGATCATACTTGTTTCGCCAGTTGATTTCTAACATGTTATGTTATATCATTCGGTAACAAGCAAAATTTGAAGCATAGATGAGTTTTCCTGAACTTGAACCCCTCGCGCATCTGGCCGCCTGATTGGTTGGCTACCAAAATTCGCTATGCCAAGAATTTGGTAAGTCAAAAGTTGGGCAAAAAAAAAATGTCAAAGATTTGCCAAGCCAGATGTGAGAAGTTGATAAGTTTTGGTAGCCAACTAAGTCAGCGTCTCCCTGCCTCACGCATGCAGTCGTCCAACCCTCTCCAGCCCGTCGGAGATGGTGTCATTGCGATGCGGCATCGCACACACCACTCTCTCCTTGCCCCGCTGACCTGCCTCGTGCAGTGGAGGCCATCGCGTAGGCTAAGGTCCTCCTCCTCATAATCGGGACGCGTAGAAGGTGATCAAATTCGGTCCTTTATGTGGTTTCTTTTGGGGGTTATGATCCTCTGGGAATAGGGGTTTTGAGCTGCGCCTCTTTAACCTATCATGTCTTTTAGAATGTTTAGCACAAAGTATTTGATTTAGCACGATATGCATATATATGGCTTCGTTTTGTTGCAATCTTGGATCAGTAGTAACTGGCGTTGGCCTTGATAAAGCAAAATGACAATCTCTTAGTAATCGGTTAATTTATGTTGATTTTGCTCATGAGAGTAGGAGTTCAAATGTTGATGCTCATAATTTAGCTAGGAGCATGATCTTGTTTATAACAGGCATTCCATCATCATTAATAATGACAACAATCCACTACTTATGTGCTTCTGCTTACAGTATATGAGACAACAAGAATTGGACCTTACTCTTTCGACGACATGGTTGAGATGGGCAAAGATGCTGGTCATGAACTGAAGGCAAAGGCTGGGCCTTGCTTCTATGATTGCTTGCAATGGAAAGAATGATTGATGATGTGCAATTTCAGTTGCCACTCTTTTTTTGTTAGAAACAGAGGGTCCAAAGTAGAGTGTTGAGAGGTTTGTTTTTGTTTCTTCTTGTCTCCTAGTTCTGATATAGCTTTGTACTCATACTGACCAACCCCATTCTAATATGTATCTCCTGTTCTTGTAGCACTCTGGGTTAGAACCTGAACGTCCATTGTTTTGTAATTAGCCTTGACTTCTACGACACATGAATTGATGATTAAGTGCGCATTATGCATGTAAGATTCGGTATTCCTATGGGAAATTAGTCTGCCAATTGATTCTCTGATGAATCCCACAGGGTACATCTGTGAGGCCCAACAAAAACATCGTAGGATCTAGTACTAACTACCAGGCTGAGGTTTTCTAATAAGATCCCAATCTGACAGTGGAAGAGGCACCTCCATTGTAATTTCAATGTATCAGATCTACTCACTAATCAGGTCGTGATGGGGTAGATTAAAACTATGGTGAAATGCATGTATGCATGTTTATTTGACGTTATTGCCCGTAACAAATCTGATTCTTCAAGATCTTGACAAAAGAATTATGAATCTTTGGATTTTTTTCTGCAGTCACATCAATGTAAGATAAACACAAAGGCAACACTGGCACTCTTTCATATATTAGAGATAACTGATAGTCTGACTCTGATACAGGTCCCAATCTAAATTACCCAGGCAATCTCACGTGCTACTGAACACGGATCTCCTGAAGCATCTTACCCTAAAGCCTAAATATTACCGAGTGGATGCATTCAAATAATATCTAAAGAAGATATCTTGTCGAGATGGTTTGTCAAATCGAAATTGCATTGAGTACGGACCTTTTTTTTTACTGTGCCACAGTTAATTCATAATCATCATACAGTGAATCTAGTTGTCCTGATTCTGCATTGCTGACATGTTAGTCAGGTCTTCAGCAGTCACTGGTTTGTGCATCTGTAAAAACAGGAAGCCACAATTAGGATCATGCCTGTCAAAGTCTTCTTTTTTTTTTTTTTTTTTGGGAAAATAGCCTGTCAGTCTGTGTGATGACATTTCCGCTGTTTCACATAGCTAACCACGGGAAGTTGAGACAGTCGAAACTGAATTTGCATAACTGGACAAGAAACAGACCCATATATCTTAGGTGAAGAAATGATACTCACCGCATTAGCAACGGTTAACCAATGGAAGCACCTCGGGAGGGAATCCTCTGCTGATGGCATGGTATCGTGATTCCAGTAGGTTATGTTCTGGAATTCAGCTCGGGATACAAAATTGCTAACTTCAACATATGAATCGTGTCCAGGCCTCTTCTCCAATACATAACCTACAGAGAATATTAAGAGCATTATAAACACATCTAGCTCAGCCTTATAGCACAATGTTTTGGTTCAACCACCACAAACTACAAAAAAATTGGAAAGTCTGGGCACCTTCAAAATGCAAATTCTTTTCATGGCAAATAATTCAAAATAGAGTTTGGACTTCAGATAGACTAGCGACGAGGGGCTGGCCAAACAACATTTTCTGCCCATTATGTAGCTATGCACATGAGACTACCCATCACTGACTCGTCGAGTGTCGGTACACTAAAAGAGTCTGGAATCTACATGCAAATTGGGTCTCACTTCAATGTATTGCCGCAGATAACTGGGAATTAAATGAGATTGTTCATGAATGGTGGATAAGACTTGCTTATGCACATCCAAAAAGGGTTGTTCGAACACTCATCCTTTTAGTGGCATGGGAGATTTGGAATGAAAGAAATCAGAGTCTTTCAGAGAAGAGTTATCCACCCTTTCAGTTCTTGCAAAAATCAAGGATGAAGCTAGAACCTGGACGCTGGCAGCAGTGGCGGATCTACAAAACAAAAAAAAAAAGGGGGGGGGGGGTGCTGTTGGACTAATGTTGTTGCCCAGCCGATTAACCGATAGATAAGATTGGTGCATATGGATTCATAGTTTCATATAAGTCAGCACAGATTTGAGATTCGGTAAAATCCAACATATTGCAACTAAATAGAACACTATGACCGTGAAGTTACAGTTGTAGAAAAAGTTAAATGTGCATGCAATTATTCAAGTCCAAACTCAACGAGCAGTTAACTATTATTGGCAATGGCATGTCAGGGCTCTATCTCTTCAAGCCCACAGCTATCAATCAAAGGATAGTGTATCTCAATCATCACCTAATTCTAATTGCCAGACTACAGAAAAATAGAAATTCTATACTGCAATTGCTTGCTAGCTTCCATGCAAGGCGAGCAAGTGGGCAGCAAGGAGTTGACTGACTTGCCAACTTCCTGCTGCAGCAAAATGAGGACAGCAGCAGATTATTATCTTACATTCTATTGATCCAGAATGGCAGATTGTTACCACTGATCACCACCTATCATCTCCACACATCTAGAATTCTAGATGTACATGCAAACTTAGCATCCCAA
Source organism: Eremochloa ophiuroides (assembly GCA_038502445.1). Taxonomy (NCBI): domain Eukaryota; kingdom Viridiplantae; phylum Streptophyta; class Magnoliopsida; order Poales; family Poaceae; genus Eremochloa; species Eremochloa ophiuroides. The sequence continues at coordinate 9,610,063 of JAHLJS010000005.1, forward strand.
GACAATTTTTTTAAAGTACATCCCAAGACAATTTAACATTTGTTATTTGTACTAAGTAGGCCGATGACCATATTTTAGATAAAAAAAACGGAATCACACCACCATTCAGTGATCACTTCTGCAGTCAAACTCAAACTGAAACTTCAGGATGTGTGCACATGGCTTCCTTATTACTTCATAGTTTTTATACTTTTTAGCATGCATTTGAATCACAATTTGATTCCTATTAGAACAAGTTATTTGAATTTACTCCGTACCCTTTATTTATGCTGCTAGAAGATCAATGTTTGCACATAAAGCTTCAGTTTTTATCAGCACCATACACAACAATTCCTCCAATCACCTAAAAGGTGTGCAAGCAATTAAGGGAGAATGTCGAATTAAGGTGCATCTAGTTGCAGTTACACTGATTCTTACAGCTTCACTGTCATCCAGACCATAAATGAAAGCACATTGCTATTAACCGATGAAGAACAGAAGAAGGAGGGAAAAAAAGTCACATTTCCCACTCCAAAGGTACCAAACTGATGATAAATTCACAAATCTTGTAGGCTTGAAGAAAGCAGAAGAGGAAACTCAGATCACCTCGGTAGCCATCCGGGAGCGCTAGGGTAGCGCCCTGCAGCTTCCTTCCGCGGAAGAAGGCCTCTTCCACCTTCACCCCCTCCACCTCCACACCTGTAAGGAGGCCCACACAAATCCTTGAACCAAATGAGCGGGAAAAAGGAAACGAGAGAATGAGAGATTTGAGCCGAAGGAACGGACCTGTGGTCCTAGGTTTGAAGTAGTCCGATACGGGGGCGCCACCGTTCTGCCTGATGCCGCAGGGCAGGAGGTGCGCCCCGCCGAGGTCCGCGGCCACTGGGGAGAGGTCGACGGTGGCCGTGACACCGGCGGCGGGTGCCGGAGGGGTCGCCGGCTCCATGTTGGGCTCACGTTCGTGGAATTTTCGCACCCCACGAGCGACCGCAGGAAGAAAAACGGGAAGGAAATTGAGATGATGGGCTTGCTGTTTTTCTTCCTGTTTGGCCTGTCACGAAATTGCTAACCGTTCCTCTTTTTTTTTTTTTCTTCTTCTTCTTCTATCTGAATTTACCACCACTAGTCCTTGGGTACTTTAACTGCCAAATCAGCTTACTCTCCTATGTACATTTTCTATTTTCTATCATTCATGTATTAACTAAATTAATAGGAATTATTACGAGAGATCGCATAAGAGAAACTACAAAAATACGAGGAAATTAAAACAAAATTCTTAAAATGACGTCAGCCATTCTCACTCTTTATGACATGTTAATTGTCTAAGACAACTGCAAATGCCTGCGTACTTTAATTCTGATGAGATCACTCTAGGTCTATTTAGAGAGGCATCCGCTTCACAACAATCACCCTTGGATTGAATATTTCTTGAGATGCCTGTGGGATACGAAATGTACAAATATGACATTTAAACTCCTAAACCAACTGGTAAAATAAGAAGAAAATGGCATGGCATATATATGGTACCCTTTTCGGAAAGGAAAAAAACCACAAGCAGGTTCAAAGAATCGTAAATCTAATTTTTAATTCACAATGTCTTTAGTATCTCATTTAAAAATCTCTAAGAAAAACTCGTGTAGGATCACTGGAAACTTAGAGAGGGGTGAATAGGTCTAAAAAACTCAAGTCGAGCAGATATCAAAACTTAGGGCGGCACTGCCGCACTCTGTAAAATAAACAAAACTGCGCAAGTGATATATGGATAGAAAGAGTATACTCCCAACAGCTTGTTTTCCAGAATTTCACCTAAGTTCACAGCTCTAAGACTGGATACCACAGAAATCCTCCAAATCACCGAATCGGGCCAAACCCTAGAACAAATCAACAACACAAGAGTAATAAAGAGACAACAGCACATGGTGATTTATCCCGTAGTTTAGCTCGTCACTAGGCTTGCCTACGTCCACATTGTTGAGGCTTGCCACAAATAGGTTAGGGTTACCACAAAGGTTGTCCTATTCCTCGTTCTCAGATCAAGAGAGTGAACTCTTGAAGAGAGGGGTAATTTCTTAGCTGCACACGAGATTACAAAACTCTCTAGGCTTCCACAATGAGATTAGAAAGCTCTAGGGCGGCGCCTAGCCGGCTAGGAGCAAAGCTCCAAGGAGTAGACCTCAAGAACGCCGGTCAAACGTGAACCAAGTGCTCTCAAACTTTGAGAATCAGTAGATCTACTCTCAACTCGCAGGTTGCTGCCCTTTTTCTCAAGTTTCTATGGTGGAAAGTCGAGATCCAACTTTGAGCTCAAGGTCAATAATGGAGGAGAGAGGGGAGCTGCTTTTTCTGTCTGTAACGGGCAGAAAGTCGGGAGCTGGAAGAAGAGACCACTGTAAGGGAGAAAAGTAGTATTTATACGCTGTCATTCAACGGTCAAACAAAATGCGGCACTGCCGCCGTTTAAGTGCGGCACTGCCGCACTGGCAATTCCCATCATAAGGATGCATGTGAGGTATTGCTGGAATTGTTAAGGTGTGAGGATGTTGTTTCTGGGAGATGAGCACTTGATTCAACAATTTAGCTGGCATCCCTAAGAACTCATTGATAGTACGACATCCATAAACTCAAATTCAAAAGTAAAACAAAATTAAACCTCCGTTTGAATTGGTCACCGCAGCTGCAAGTTAGCATCAAGTTCTTTGAAACATATCTCATCATCTCACATGAATTCCCTGCTCACCATCTCAATAGCAATCATTAGTTCTCTAATCTAGTGGCCATCAATATCAAAACCCACATTAGGGAGTGATTGCACTTTCAATCTCTCTCTTTTTGGTAATTGATGACAACCCAATTAAAACTTACAAAAGATAATCAATAATACTGTAGATAGCAAGCTTTGGATTAAAGAACTTCTCAAAAGTTGGTGAAATGGAATTTGAATTTCCAATTTGGCATAAAAGGCCAAACATCCACACACAAGTGAAGATAGGAGAATTTCTTTATATTCAAAGGTTCTATGGGGTGCTGCACACTGTGTCAAACAATTAAACGTGATGCATATGACAGTTCAAGACACACAAGATTTGGCTAAGCAAGCACAAGGCGGCACTGCCGTACCCAGAGGGCGGCACTGCCGCACTGACTTCTTCAGTCAGATCACAGTCAAATTTCAACATCACCTGCACACTCACAAGATCTACACAGATATAAAATATGAAGTTTCAGATCACACAAACATAATATATATCTAAATATGATAGAGATAGAGTCGAGTAGATAGATAAAATATTACAAACCATAATAAAAATAGTTTTAACTCTCAATCTCACACACTACTAAACTGAAACTAATCTCTAACTGCAGCAAGGCGACGACGAAAACGATTTGACCCCTCTAATTTCTCCCCCTTTAGCATCAAGTACCAAAAAGAGAAAAAAAAAGAGAGTTCAATCCTGAAGCTGAGACCAGTCGACGCCGGTATCATCACCACCATCATCACCATAGCCTGAACCTGCACCACCTCGAACACCACCATGAGGGCTGCCATCATCATCAGAGTCTGAAACAACTGCCTTGCCCTGACGGTGAGTAGTAGCTGTGAAGCGCGTGGTGCCTGAAGTGCCCGCTCCCTGAGTGGTGTGACCAGCACGCCTCTGTTGGCGCTGCCACTGCTGATAGGTAGCAAGAGAATCATCCCAATCGAGCATACCATACTGAGGCCAGTAAGGCGGCTGCTGACCATACTGAGGCTGCTGGTATGGCTGATACTGCTGCTGAAAAGGATCATACTGCTGCTGTCCTCCATCATCATTATTATTATCATCATCAGAATCATCATCATTATCATCAGAATCAGAAAGAAGCTGGAAGGGAGGAGGAGGCTGAATAGGATCTAAATTAGGAAGACCCAATTTCTGCCTAGCCTCCCTAACCTCAAGTCTGACTCCATAAGCTGTAGCTGCTGAATAGGTACAAGTAGCAAAGATAGCTGTCAGTAGAGCTGGGACTTGGGCCGTGCCATTTGAGGGCGGGCGCGGCATGGTCATTTGGCACGACCCAAAGCACGGCACAGCACAAAATATTTTGGGCAGTGCCAGCACGACCCGAACGCGAGGGTCGTGTCGTGCCTAAGATCTCAGCACGATGGGCTATATGGCACAGCCCGAATGTTGGGCCGTGCTTGGGCTAGCACGACACGAAAATGGCACGCAAGTATATTTACTTGATACATTGCATTTTTCTAGCATTTACTATACTATCTCTCATCTAACTCTTGAATAGATTATAAAAATCATTAAAAATTTTATAAAAATAGTACATATGCAAAATATATGTATGATATCTTGAGTGTATAAAGAAAATTAGTAGAGATATCATGAGGGCCGTGCTTGGGCCGGCACGACCCGAAGGCGTGCCACGGGCCGTGCTTGGGCCGAACAAAAGATATATCGTGCCATACGGCACAGCCCGATGGGCCTCACGTGCCTAAAGGACAAAACCCGAAGTGGCACAAGGCACGAGAGGGCACGGCACGGCACGGCACAAGTCCCACCTCTAGATGTCAGCATCTTCTTGATGAAGCCCTTTTTCTTATCCCTTCTTCTGCCATGGGATGACCCTGAAATATCTGTATGAGCCTGATGACTGCCACTTCCCTTCTCTACCTCATGTGACCTTGGCCTGTCAATCTTGTACACCTGATGTGCTGTATCATGAGGAATGCGAATATCAGAAACCCTCTCAATAACAAACATGAGATAGGGGGCATCAGGCAAGCCCCTTCTCCCATCATCCAAAGCAGTAGACAGCTCATAGCACATGAAGCGAGGAACATTGAACCTCTCACCTGTGTAAAAGCGAATAAGCACGTTCCTGGCATATCCATTAATATCAGAAGCTGCTCCATCCTTTGGGTTAATTGTGTTTCTGATCAAGCTGTTCATCACATAGAACACTGTGAGCAAACCCTTCCTCTTGCCATCAGCCACCCTAGAGTCCCTATAGAGAACCCTCATCTGCTCAACCTCCAAGCGAGACTCATCATGAATCTCAGAAAATTTCCTGTGCACATCACCAAAACTAAGAATGCGACTGAAAGTGATAAAATCAACTCTGTAGTGTCGCCCCTCAGTCATCCAATGAATCTCATCAGTGTTTGCATTGTGATAATAAGTGGCATGAAATTGTGTAAGTACCTCTGTGTTCCATCCATACCTGAAACTCATCAAATCAGTCAAATCAAACCTATCACAAAGCCTGATGGCAGCATTGAACTCCGGGTCATTTCTGTCTCTCATATCCTTGAAGTCCACATACTGCATGTGCACAATCTTGGATTTCCTGGCACCAAGAATAGCTATCCTATAGAAATTGGAGTGGAAAACAGTCCAAAATCTATAGTCAATCCCCAAAAGACTATGAGAGGTATATGGGTTGACAGCTCTAGCCTGCTGAGTCTCTGACCAGGACTTGGAATAATCAACCACATGATGAGGCATATTATCCACAGGAGCATGCAACTTGAGATTCTCATCAGAGTCTCTCATATAGCTGTCATCAAACTCATTCAAATGATTTGGAGTGCAAGTACAACCTCTATATGATATAGTGAATTCCTCCAGCTGGCGTCTCCTCATCCTGAATATACTGCTCATGAGCAGCACGATCTCCAGCAGCATAAGGAGCAGGGTTGCTGCTGGTACTCCTGCGTCCTCTCCTGGATGCTTTCTTTGACAGCTACTTCTTCAGCATATGAGGGCCACTTCCACCTCCTTGCTCCATCTATGCAATAAAATGAAACTTTGATAAGAAACTGTGTAAACTAGAGCTATAGACCTTGCTGTACTGAAACTTTAACCATTTAACCAAGATGTACATTGTCCAGAAAGCAGAGCACCTGGAGTGAAATCCAGGCAGGGCGGCAATGCCGCACCCAGCTCTTCCATCAGAACTCTGCACAGTTTGATTCAATGGCTAACTTTCCAGTCCAACATCTTCTATATTCCATCACAGTCTCAGAAATCGAAGTTTGACAACAGATAGGGCCATGAAGTCCACTTATGAATGAGACAGGGAGTAATGTTTTGGATTTGAGGGATGCACTTTCGAAAACAAAATCTTGGAGGAAAACTGAATTGATCCACGGGAACCTGGCCGTGAGCACTTGCTCCAGCAGAGTGCGGCAACGCCGCCCCTGCAGGGCGGGGTTCCCCGAATCAAATTAGGTTTCTTCCACGATTTTGCCAGAGAGGCTCCCCCTAAATCCATGATAAGACCCCTGGAAACTCGAATCCACAACTGAAAATCACGCATTGCATAGATCGGGATGGTTTAAGGTTTCACCTTGATTCAAACCGAAGATTGAGGAGGAAAGAAGAGCAATGTCCATGCCTCCACACCTTGACCAGCACGAGAAGGAGCAGGAGATGCCAGCCCAACGTGCACCAATGCCGGGGAAACTCCGGTAAGACGGCGGCGAGGAGCACCGACGCCCTCAACTACACGAGAGAGAGAGGAGTTGGGGGCGACTCGGTCTAGGGACGAAACAGAGGGAGAGAGATGGTGGGGTGGCCAGAAATAGATGAGAAGGACAGGCCCCACGTCTCAGAGAAATTTGGGCCGAAATCTCACGGGTTTCAGAGTGCGGCACTGCCGCACCCTATGGGCGGCACTGCTGCCCTGCCCAAACAGAGCTTTTCAAATCCTATTCTCTCGACCCTGTTTCTATCACAGAGATATACAAATTTTCAAGATATCATGACCAGAAACATTCAACAATAAAAACTATGGTCATATACCTTAAAAACCCTTTAGAATTAGTTTTGAAAGACAACATGAAGCTTTTCAAAAACTTTTCCTAAGTCACTAGATTGTCAAACAAGTGTGTGCTACATGTCAAACCAGGTTCCTTGAATCAAGTATATTTAGTTCATTTCTCAAAGCACAAAATCTTGATTCGTCGAGAGGCTTAGTGAAGATATCGGCTAGTTGCTTTTCGGTGCTCATATGGCAAATTTTGATATCTCCTTTGGTTTCGTGGTCTCTCAAAAAGTGATGTCGGATGTCTATGTGTTTTGTTCTTGAGTGATTTACCGGGTGGTTTGCAAGTTTTATGGCACTTCCATTGTCACACAAAAGTGGGATTTTCGTAAAATGACATCCGAAATCTTTTAAGGTTTGCCTCATCCAAAGTAGTTGAGCACAACAAGCGTCGGCTACAACATACTCGGCTTCGGTGGTGGAAAGGGCTACACAATTTTGCTTTTTAGAGCTCCAAGACACTAGGGACCGTCCAAGGAATTGACATGTCCCCGAAGTGCTTTTTCTATCTACTTTGCAACCGGCATAATCGGAATCCGAATACCCAAGTAGATTGAACTTAGAGCCCTTAGGATACCACAAGCCAAGATTTGAAGTATGATCTAAATATCTCAAGATTCTTTTAACAGCGGTTAAGTGACATCCCTTAGGATTGGCTTGAAATCTAGCACACATGCACACACTAAGCATTATGTCCGGCCTAGATGCACACAAGTAAAGTAGAGAGCCGATCATAGAACGATATACCTTTGTATCAACGACTTTCCCTTCTTCATTGAGATCAAGATGTCCATTAGTTGGCATGGGAGTTTTGATAGGCTTGGCATTCACCATGTCAAACTTCTTGAGCATATCATGGGTGTACTTCGTTTGGCAAATAAATGTTCCTTCCTTCAATTGCTTGATTTGAAAACCAAGGAAAAACTTCAATTCACCCATCAGGGACATCTCAAATCCCTTAGTCATGATCCTACTAAATTCCTCACAAAAAGATTGGTTAGTACTACCAAATATTATGTCATCGACATATATTTGGCACACAAAAATATCTTTGTCAAATTTGTGAGTAAAAAGAGTAGGATCGGCTTTGCCTATTTCAAAGCCTTGCTTAAGCAAGAAGTCCTTAAGGCATTCATACCATGCTCTTGGTGCTTCCTTAAGCCCATAGAGCGCCTTTTGGAGTTGGTAGACATGGTTGGGGAACTTGGGATCTTTAAAACCCGGTAGTTGCTCAACATACACAAGCTCTTGGATTGGACCATTGAGTAATGCACTTTTGATATCCATTTAATATAACTTGAAGTCATGATGGGCAGCATAGGCAAGAAGCATTCGAATTACTTCAAGCCTAGCCACCTGTGCATATGTTTCCTCAAAGTCCAAACCCTCTACTTGAGTGAAGCCTTGAGCAACCAATCTTGCCTTGTTCCTTGTCACCACGCCATTCTCATTTTGCTTGTTGCGGAAGACCCACTTGGTGCCAATCACATTTGTATTGGGTCTCTTCACCAAGGTCCATACTTGATTTCTTGTGAAGTTGTTGTGCATTGCCAATACCCAATCCGGGTCTTCAAGTACATCTTCAACCTTAAGAGGCTCCAAAGAGGAAACAAATGTGTAATGTTCACAAAAATTTGCTAAATGAGAATGAGTCATTACTCCCTTTCAAAGACTCCCAAGGATATTATCAACGGGGTGATCCTGTTGAATCATTTGACATAGCCTTGGATGCTCAACACCTTCTTACTATTCTTCTGGCGCATCATAATCTTCCAGACCAAAGATTGGAGCAAGTTCTAAACCATAGTTCAGACCTGACTCTGTTCTGGCTGCTGATGTAGGGGCGGCACTGCCACCCTGCATTCCTGTGGCAAGTGTTCCTTGCTCTTTTCTGGTGAGTGCGTCAGCGGAGTCTTGTTCAACAGCATCTTGAGGCTCCCTCTGTTTGGCTGCAGGAATTTCTTATGGCCTTATATCACCAATGGTCAATTGCTTGATAGACTCACAAGGTGGATCCTCCTTATCTATAACACTAGAGTCAACTTGCTCTACTTGAGAGTCATTAGATTCATCAAATGTCACATCTACCGCTACTTCAACTCGACCAGAGTTTTTGTTGAAGACACGGTAGGCATGCTCATTTGATCCATAACCAAGTAGGAAACCTTCATCAACTTTAGGTGTAAATTTAGAGGTTTTGGTTTTCTTGTTAAGTATGAAACACTTACACCCAAACACTTTAAAGTAAGACATCTTTGGTTTGTTACTGGTGAGGAGCTCGTAGAAGGTCTTCTTCAACTTCTTGTGTAGGTAGAGGCGGTTGATGGCATGACATGCGGTGTTGACGGCATCACTCCAAAAGATGTCCGATGTCTTGTACTCATCAAACATTGTCCTTGCCATATCAATGAGTGTTCTATTTCTTCCTCTCTACTACACCATTTTATTGAGGGGTGTATGGAGTTGAAAACTCATGCTTGATGCCCTCTTCATCAAGAAATTCTTCCATGGAGGTGTTCTTGAACTCGGTCCCATTGTCACTTCTCACTTTCTTGATGTGAAGACCGAATTCCTTTTGTGCCCTCCTAACAAAAGTTTTCACCTTCTCTTGTACCTAGCACTTATCATAGATAAAGAACACCCAAGTGAAATGTGAATAATCATCAATAATGACTAAACCATATTTGTTACCACCAATGCTAAGATAGGCAACCGGCCCAAAGAGATCCATATGAATCAACTCCAATGGTTGTGTAGTGGTCATGATGTTCTTTGGTGGGTGAGGTACGCCTACTTGCTTTCCGGCTTGGCAAGCGTTGCAAATCCTGTCTTTCTCAAAGTGAACATTGGTTAGTCCAAGGATGTGGTTGTCTTTTAGAAGTTTGGCCAAGTTCCTCATCCCAACATGTGCTAGGCGGCGATGCCACAACCAGCCCATGCTGGGTTTTGCCACTAAACAAGTCTCAAGGTTGGCTTTACCTTTATTGAAATCAACTAGGTAAATCTTTCCCTTTAGTTGACCGGTAAAAGCAATAGAGGAATCCTCCCTTCTAGTGACTTCTACACCCTTATCCGTAAAGAGACAATTGTAGCCCATTTCACACAATTGTGACACGGACAATAAGTTGTAACTCAACGAATCAACATGTAAAACATTAGTAATTGAATGTTCATGAGTGATTGCAACTTTACCAAGACCTAGTACACCTCCCTTGGAATTGTCTCCAAAGACAATATTTTCATTTGAATCTTCCTTGGGGGTGTAGGATGAGAACATACTCTTCTCTCCGGTCATGTGATTTGTACATCCACTATCAAGCACTCAACTTGATCCACCGAAGGAGTATGCCTGCAAAACAAGTTTAGTTCCTTGAATTAGGTCCCCAAATTTTCTTAGGGCCTTGCATGTTAGTTACAAGAATCTTAGGAACCCAAATAGAAGTGTTATGATAAGCATTCTTTTCTTTGCCAATGTACTTGGCAAACACTTCACCCTTGCTGTTGTTTTTCAACACAAAGCAAGAACTCAAGCTTTGTCTAGGTGCAACAGTTTTTGGTTGATAGGAATACTTGTTTGGTTGCCCCCAGATTGATTTCTTGCTTTTCTGTGGAACCTGCTTTGGCTGGAAGACCTTCTTTCTGTGCTGAACATTTCCAGAGGCAATGGAAGTGACCATCCCTTTCTTTGGGGGAGCGACACTGTCGCCCTTCATTGCGGCACTGCCGCCCTGTACAGGGTGCAGTGCTGCTCGGGGGGCTGGTCGTGCTGATCTCTGTGCAGGTCTCTCTGTACTTCCACTGCTGATAGAAATGAAATGCACACATTCATAACCTTTTATTACCTTTATCCCATTTATTTTGCCTCCATGTCGGTGCCTAAGCCCGGTCTTGATGTGTGGATGTCTCCCATCCTTGAATTGTGGCTTCTTTGGTTGATTCACTTGGCCACCAACATGCTGGTTCTCAGATTTGCTCTCTTTAGCAATTATTTCATTGAGCCTAACTATTTCCACCTTCATAGCATCCATGTTTGTAAGGTTAGTAGCATAGATATCCAAATCAAGATCATGACATTTTTCACATCCTTTACTAGTGGAGGCAATAAAGATGTCATTTGCTTTAGAAAGATTTGAGGTGCTCTCCCAATGAAGGTTATATTGCAACTCAAGTTCTTTGTGCTTTTCACATAAGACACAATACTTTTCATCAAGTGAAATATGAGCCTTCTTAGTGAGTGCATGGTCCTCTTGCTCTTTGGCCAAAGCCTTACGCAAGGATTCCACCTCAATTCTTTCCAAAGTAAGTGCTTCATTGCTAGCAATATAGAGATTTTCTTGTTTGATAAGAAGTTCCTCTCTAAATTCTAGCTCGGCTTGGACACTCCCTAAGTTCTCCATTAACTTAGAGATGAAGAATTTAGTTTTAGGATCCAAGTTCTTGGTTATGTTATCTAGCTCCTCATCACTAGAAACATCATCACTATACCTTTCACTAAGTTCGCTACTAGAGATGTCACTAGGGGAAGGAAAGGTTTGGATTTAGCTTTTACCTTCTCACCCTTTGCCATAAGACAAGTGTGAGGGGAGTAGTATTCATCATCATCGGTCAAGTTATTGAAGAGCTTTGATGGTGAAGACGTCTTTTGAATGGTCACGGTTGCAATCTTCACATCTTCATCACTTGACCTATCATATGTTGAATCCCATTCATGACCAATATGAGCTTCTTCCATTGTCTTCTTGCTGCCCCTCTTGTATTTTTGCTTATTTTCTCTCTTGTCCTTGTTATTCTTGCCATCTTTTCAACATGAAGACATTGGGCAATGAAGTGCTCTGTGCTACCATACTTATAGCAAGTTCTCTTCTTCTTATTACGAAATCTCTTCTTCACAAGCTTGTAACCTTGCTTCTTCAAACCTTTGCCATACTTGTTCATGAAGAGTGCCACATCTTCTAGTTCCTTGAACTTGGTGTTGTCATCTTCACTTTCACTTGAGGATGATGTTGACTCAACTTTTGCTTGAATTTGCTTGATTTCTTTGTCTTTGCTTGTAGTTGCTTGCTTGCTGCCCTTATGCTTGTGACTTTGACTTGGCTTGCTTGCTTTGAGTGCTATGTCCTTCACTTTCAAGCCCTCTAACTTGGCTTGCAACTCTCCAAGCTTTCTCCTCTCATTTTCTTCTTCTCTTTACATGTCAAATGTCAAAAGTCTACCAAGCACGTCATTGGGGGTGAATTGCTCAAACTTCTTCTTGTCTCTGATTAGAGTGACTACGGTCTCATTTCTAGGTGAGTAAGCCTCTAACATGACTTTCACCACCTTGTGATCATCCAAGTCATCACACCCATAGCCTCTAATCTTGCCAACAAGTGTCATCAATCTATCAAACATAGCTTGTGGGCCTTCATCATCCAAGATCGCAAACCTATTGAGCTTGGCCATCAATATCTCAATCTTTGCCTTTCTAACTTTGTCAACACCTTCATGAGCAAGATGCAAAGTGTCCCAAATCTGTTTTGCCATATCAACTCTCATCACCCGATTGTACTCATTCCCATCCAAAGCACTAAGTAGCACACTAGTAGCTTGCCCATTTAAATGGACAGCCAATAGCTCCTCATGTGTGGGCTGCTCGGGGTCGACGGGAGGCTCAAACCCATTGCACACAATCTCCCAAATGCCGGGATGAAGACCTATAAGATAAACCCTCATCAAATGCTTCCACTTGGCAAAGTTAGTCCCATCGAAATGAGGCAACTTGCCCGTGGGCACATTGATGAAAGACTTGCGATCACGGTTAGTCATATGAGCATAATTAAAGGATACAGCGGCATATTTCTTCTTGGTGGTGGTGCTGCCCTTATCCTTCTTGGAAGCATGATAGGAGACATCATCATCGCCATCAGCGGAGCTACTAGAGAGCTCACTAGATGACGTGTGCACCTCCTTGGCCTTCTCTTCCTTCTTCTTTCTAGCTTCTCTTCTCTTCCTTCTTTCTTCTCTCTTGAGTCTTCTTTCTTCTTTTCTTTTCTTCTTTTCAGCTAGCCTCTTCTTCTGTCTTTCTTGTTCACGAGCTTCACTTCTTTGCTTCTTTTTGGCCTTCCTTATTCTTCTCTCTTCCTCATTTTGTTGCCTTTTCTCGGGGTCGGAGGCAACAAGGGGAAGATCTTCCTTTGCTGTGGAGGTCGAGAGCTCACTGCTCTCAGTGTCGGTGTCGGTGTTGTGGATATCCACGTCCTTTGCTTTAACTCGAACGGATCGAGTTGAGCTCGCTCCGGGCTCCATACTTCACGCGGTGAAGCGTATACGAAGCAACCTGGCTCCGATACCACTTGTAGGATCACTGGAAGCCTAGAGTGGGGTGAATAGGCCTACAAAAACTCAACTCGAGCAGAGATCAAAACCTAGGGCGGCACTGCTGAAAGGTCCTAGTATGGCTAGAGGGGGGTGAATAGCCTAATAAAATTTCTACAAAATACTTAGGCTAAGAGGTTAGTAACAAATATGGCTAAATGTGCAAAGTTATAGCAACTACTAACCTAGGCAAGCCACCTACACAATTCTAGTTAATCCTTAGTTCTAAGCCACATAAACAAGCTAGCAAAAGCTAAAAGACTACACAACTACTCAAGACAAGAGGACAAGCTACTTAGCACAAGGATAAGAAAGAGATGATTGTCGATTATACCTTTGCCTTGAGATAAAATCAATCACCGGGATAAAGATCAAGTCACACACTCAAAGATGAGGAAAACAATATGAGCACAAAGATTTATCCCCGAGGTTCACGTGCTTGCCGGCACGCTACGTCCTCGTTGTGTCGACTTCAACCGGTGGTTCGGTGGCTAATCGGTATCACACAACGAGCCTACACTAGGCGCCACAAGAACCTATCACGGAGGAAGTAACTCAAAGACACGAGCAATCCACTAGAGTTACCTTTGAGCACCCTGCTCGGGGAAGGCACAAGAACCCCTCACAATCGCCGGGTGTAGGCAAGCACAATCACCAAGCTCCTCCACACCTTCTCCTCCAAGCCGTCTAGGGACACGGCAATGTCCCAAGAGAATAAGAACTGAACCAAGGCTTGCTCTCAAGTGCTCTAAAATGCAAAACAATAGCAAGGATGCACTTGAGGTTCACTCAATCTCACTAAGGATGATCAAGAAAATGAACTAGTGAGAGAGTGGGAGGCTAGAATGCAACAAATTGTATGACAATGATCCAAATGTGCAAGAGAGTCATCAAGTGACCAGGGAGGGAGTATAAATACCCCTAAGTCCAAATCTAGCCGTTACCCACTCCAAAACAGCCGTTAACCACGATTTTCTACCATCGAACGCAACCGTCGGACTAAACGCCAGCGTCCGAAGCTCGGATGCGCGCCACGTTTCAACAGGTTTAAACTCCGTCCGTCCGATCTCAACGGTCGACTTCGCGCCAGTTTTTACACCGTCAGACTAGGGGCGTCGGACTAAACAACAGAGTCCGACGCCCTGAAACGACCTCGATTTCCACGAAGGGAAATCCACAGGCTCGAATTGTAATTCAACAGATTGCTTGGGACAATCCATGAAATTACCCATATCTCAGTTGACACCAGGATCCATACAACGATAAATAAGTCTTACATAAATATTTATTACATCGCCATACTGGCGGAATCAACAATCAGAGAAGCTTTAGAAGATGCGGAAGCGATTCATCCTTCACGGCCAACTTGAGTGTAGCACGTGACCCTATTCCTCGTCATCATCTCCCTCGAAGTCGTACTCATTCTCGTCACCTGACAGCAAATTTATCAGTACGATTTGTACTGGCCACGGAGCCCACCTATGCAGCATTTGCTTTGTGGAAAGTGGATGCAAGGCTATACAAGCAGACCTATAGGCTGAGGTTTTCCTATGCAGCTGTAATCAATGTTTAATTAGTCAAGTTTTATCACCAGTTAACACCATTTTCCCTTTTCCCATCACCACACCTCACATACACACACCTCGCTCTCATTCGACAGGCCCAACTCCCTCTCGGGCCTATCTCAGCGGCACACTACCACAACGGGTACACTGCCGGAACAATGTTATCCAGGGGGAGAAAAGAATATGCTCTCATCTAATAGTGGTTGCAGAAACATTAGGAAAGGTCCATAGCCAACGAGTTGACTTATGTATCGATCGATCAACCATACACTCTGCAGAGGTTTTACTACTCACAAGATTAGCCATCATCGATGCTGTACAATCATCTAGGCAGAATTCCGGGTGCTTGCTTGCCTAGGTCGGTACCACCCTACCACTCAGCCCTGGGATATTCCGGATCCAACACCGTCATGCTGAGACTGGGAGACGCAGCACCGGGCCCAACCAGTGGTATTGCGCATCTAGGACGGTACGGGAATCTCTCCATCCGTCACCGCCCACCCTTATCACCTTTCAACCTAGCAGTAGTGGTACCGCCCTACCAAGTAGTTCAGCCGTCTCCCGCCCATCAGAAGCGAGCGAGTAGCAAGGGAATCCAGATGTTTCCGGTCACTAGTCAGATCCTAGGTTGTGACCAAGCAGGCATCTCCACTTAGGGGATACTCTCCCCGTGCTATCACAGCACCTCCGTCCACAGGCTTCAAACCACCAAGGCTATCCCACCCGGAACCTCCTCCACAACTTTACCCGCCACAGGTATCTCACTTTGGGGATGCCCAGGTTGCACCCCCGGCACGACTTGCCCCATGGGCTTGTCTCACATCCCACTTGGTCGACATCAACCCTTACCACGCACCCAAGACGCACGCAGCACTCTCTCCCAGTGGTTATAATCAGTTATACACCGTCCCAATTCCACCACATAGCATATAGCAAGTAGAAAGTAGTGGAAGAGTAACAGTAAATTAAGCAGCAGCTAACCTAACAGCGGATAGCAGGGTAAAGTCTTATCAAGGCAGGGAATTCAAATATACTACCATGCAACCAATCCATACATAATCATAAAGCAATAGCAACAATGTCATTTGCAATGCGTAATAGGATCTAAGGATTTGGTGGGACGTGGCACCTTCGTAGTCGTCTCCTAGCTCTTGGAAGTAATCGTGGTCGTCTTCCTTAGTCAGATCCTCCTCCGGCTCTGAAATCGAACATGAAATAGTCGCGTCAGCGACTCCTATAGAGTATTCCAGAAAAATCCAATAAAATAAAGAGCCAAATGCACACAAACACAGTCTTAGATTGTAGATCTCATTTTTCTGAGAATTTTGATATATGGTGCGTAATTTTTGGACTTCATATGAATAAGTTATGAATTTCCGAAGATCATCCTATTTTCTGAAAATGGGAAAACTGGTTGGTTAATAGGGGCAGCTCGGGATTGGTCCACGTGGCGCGCGGGTCCAGTAGTGCGGCGTGTGTCGCCTCATCAGAACACAAACCCGAGGGTCGCCCACCAGGTGTTCCATGCTGGTTCCCAGAGAGTTGCCGGAGTTGGCGTAGCTCGGCGTGGCTCGGCGGTGGTCGGTGGTAGCTCGGCTGTGGTTGGGGTATCTCGGCGGAGCTCGGCATAGTTCGGTTTAGCTCGGCGGGGCTCGGGCGAATCGGAGATTCGGGGCGCCGAGGGTGTCGTTCTCCCGAGCTCTCCCGGGGAGGCTCGGGCGAATCGGAGATTTGGTGCGCCCGAGGGTGCCGTTCTCCCGAGGTCTCCCGCGGAGGCTCGGGCGAATCGGAAATTTGGGTGCCCGAGGGTGCCGTTCTCCCGAGGTCTCCTGCGGAGGCTCGGGCGAATCGGACATTTGGGTGCCGAGGGGGGCTGCTCTCCCGAGCTCTCCTGGTGAGGCTCGGGCGAATCGGAAATTTGGGCGCCCGAGGGTGCCGCTCTCCCGAGCTTTCCCGGTGAGGCTCGGGCGAATCGGAAATTTTGGGCGCCCGAGGGTGCCGCTCTCCCGAGGTCTCCCGCGGAGGCTCGGGCGAATCGGAAATGTGGGCGCCGAAGGGGCTGCTCTCCCGAGCTCTCCTGGGGAGGCTCGGGCGAATCGGAAATTCGGTGCTAGCAGGGGTCCAGGGCGTCTGTTCAAGGCGGCGGTGTCTCTCCGGTGCGGCGGACGATGACAGGGCGGCGATGACCATATCTCGGCAAGGCAGGGCTCGGCTTTCTAGCGGCGGTGCCGAGGCAGACTTGGCGAACCTCGGCGGCCTTTCTCCGCAGCGCGAGGCGACCGGGGGTACTCGGAACGGATCTTAAGCGAGGCGGAACCTGTCGGCGGCGATGTCGTCGCGACTGTGAGGTTCCGGCGGGGCTAAGGAGGTCTTCTAGGAGATGTATACGCGTCCAGGGTCTAAGGCGATGGTATACCAACTACTAATTTTGGCTACCGAGCTTTCCAAGGTGCTCGGCCGTGGCGGCGGCGTGTCGCCGACGACGGCGGAAGGCGGCATCACGGCTACGAACAAGTATTGGTTCAATCGAGTGCGGTCTTGTCAAATTGGTGAGGCCAGAGAGGCATACAACACTCTTGTGGCGAACTTTAGCCATGGCATGACCTTTTTTTTTGGCGACGGCTCGCGGCGGCGCTCCGGTAAGGTCGCGGCGCACGCGGCCAGGGCGATTCAGGCTTCCTCTAGCGCTTAGATCCGCGTAGCTAGCTCAAGGGGGTCGTGGCCGTGCTCCACGACGCTCTAACCTATACGGTTGCTAGACGGATTGCTCGGAACGGGTGATTCGGCGTCGGAACGCGTCGGTGGTGAGCGCGCTCCGCCGAGAACGCGTCGTGCTGCGTTCTCGGTCTAGCAAGCTTGTAGTCCGGGGGTTTCGGCCGGTCGAGTGAGTGCATGGTGCAGGTGATCTTCCCGAGCCGGTATAGGCTCGTGCCTGCGCGTCCCGAGGGTGGAACGCCATGGCAAAAGCAGGGCAAGGTTCGGACATGGCGTGCGGTGGCTCACCGTGGTGTCGGTGAAGCTAGGATGGCGGTGCAGTGGCGAGTCGGAGCCGTGCAGAGCGATCGCAGTGCCGTGCCGCTCCTCGTCCGCAGCTCGGCTTCTCCTCCGTGTCCGGCTCCGGCGTGCTCCGCGGCGGCGGCGCTCCGGCAGCTTCTCCTCCTCTGCTCCGCCCTTCTCCTACGCTCACTCTCTCGGTTTGGTGCGGTGTGCCGGTCTGTGCTGCGGTGGCGGCGAGGGGAAATGAGGGTAGGGCTTCGGGGTGCTCCAATTTATAGGCGAGCTTGGCCAGTCTCCAATGGCGAACGGTCTCGATTGCGCTCGGCCGATCGAAGGGCCGTGGCTCGAGTGGATCTAGGGCTCCGGATGGCGCGGGTTCGCTTGGCGGCCAAGAAAGGAGGGGACAGGAGGGGGACAGCGGGGTCAGGGCTCTGCCATGCGGTCGGCTGTGGGACCGGGGTCACGCCATTCGCGCGACACCCCCGGCAGGCGCGTCGCCTTCGTGAGGAAGAAGAACAGTGGGGGCGAGAGTGGCTGACAGGCGGGGCCGGGTTGGCAGCGAGCGCGAGCGCGAGCGCGTGTGTGCTGGTCGTGCGCGTGCGCTACCGAGCCGCGACGTGGGCCGCGCGCGGTGAGATGAGGAGAGGAAGGTCGGGCGGGCTCGGGCTGGCTTGCTGGCCGAACTCTCTTTCTCCTTTTCTGTTTTCAGTTTAGTGTATATATACATATATTGCCCATTTTAATTTATTGAGTAAATACAAACATAAATTGCAATAAATCCCAAATGTGATGCATAAGTTATTATTCTATGTGATTGGAATTAAAATGCAAACTACACTCCTTTATTTACCAATTTCATAATGAAACCTATATGCTTGCACAAGAAAAATGGGTTTTCACAATAAATAAATGAAAAATTTTAATTGGTTGGGATTTTTAGATTGTGTGGATTTTTAGGGTTGTTACACGCCCTCTCATGGTTCACTGTGCGCGCACCGTCAGACGATCGCGTGAGCACCGTCGGACAAAAGTAACTCAGCGTCGACACTTCCAGAGACGTTTGAAATCGCTAAAACTTCGTCGGACTCCGTCCGACGCTCGCCATCGGACTTTTCTCAAGTGTCTGACTCTCCTCAGCGTCCCACTTGGAGTTTTGATCACTAAAAGAAAAGCCCTATTTGGATATACCTTAGCCTCTAGCTTTCCTTCTTTAAGTCCTTTTCTTACTCCTTGATCATTCCATCTTGATCTTCACTTAAGCTCATGTCATCTTCCTCCTTATCACTAATCTTCTCTTGGCTACACATACTTAGCACTTAGATTAGTAACTAGGTTTCATCAATTACCAAAACCAAACTAGGGTCTTTCAATCTCCCCCTTTTTGGTAATTGATGACAATCCTTTTACAAAAGAAATATGCATTAAGATTTTGAACTTATTATGCTTGTCCATAGTAGATCATGAAAGAATTTGGACAACCATCATAAGTTCTATTCTGGTAGTATTGGCTCCCTCTACATATGTGCATCGAGTTTGGATTGAAAGCTAGCACATATGTATTGAATAGAGAGTAATTCTACCAAAATTGTGCTAATAGTGTATAGAATGGACCTTTGAAGCGTGATACCATCGGAGTTGCCATGTACACCATCCTTAACACCTTACTAACTAGAAGGTCACAAATACTAGAGCATACCATGAGATCACATTATAAGCAAACTCTAGTTGCCACTTGAAGAAATACGGCCAACTAGTTACCCCTACACACTCTAGTTGTTCAAATCATCATTCAAATCCTATTACTAGCAATACACCACACAAGCATGTGTAAGAAAGTAAATACAAATGCAATGAGCAATCATATGATTAATGCACATCCGAATGCAACAACTTGCATATGTGATTGCTCCCCCTACTTGTGTGCTTCAAAATTTTAATTACCCCTTTCCTTTGGCCTATTGCTCTCCCATCATCGGCCTAATGATGGTTCATCGCGCTTTCTCTTTATTTTGTAACTTTCTCTCCCCCTTTGTCAACAATTTCTCAAAAAGGTTAAGTGGAGTAGAGATAGTTAGTCAAATTCATTTGATTTTGGAAAGAGAGTTGATTTGATTTTTTTTACTTTGGTTCAATCTAGTGCACTTTCCTAGGATATATAACTAAGTTTGATCCAAGGACAAACTTCTTCACGCCACTAGGGGTTATCTTGCCCATGTTAAGTTATACACCTTGAGCTAATGAACTATATTGAACACTAGGGGATTAAGCACACATGCATGTTATATGTTACCACTAGATCATACAATCAAATAAGGCAATAGTGGTAGCATATATCCATCAAAAGCATTTCAATTTCCACGAATGATCATAAGATGTGAATATGTCTATATGCTCTAAACATGTCATAACAAGTATGATGTTATGTCAAACAATTTTACCTTATTTTGTCGGAGTAGAGGCATGTCATATGTGTGGGGGTGATCTCAACTCATATTTGAGAAGTCTAGAATGTTCAACTCATTTCTCAACTTGCAAAACCTTTTCTCATCTAGTGGCTTGGTGAGTATGTCGGCTAATTGATCATCGGTTCCAATGCTTTGAATGTCAATGTCACCCTTTTGTTGATGATCCCGGATAAAATGGTGCCTCACATCAATATGCTTGGTTCTTTGATGTTGAACCGGATTTTGAGTTAACTTGATAGCGCTCTCATTGTCACAAAACAATGGCACTTTCTTGAGGTTGATTTCATAATCCCTCAAAGTTGCCGTCATCCATAGGATTTGAGCACAACAACTCCCCGCGCTAATATATTCGGCTTCGGCGGTGGAGAGTGATATGCTATTTTGCTTCTTTGATGACCATGAGACAAGAGATCTTCCCAAGAGTTGACATGTGCCCGATGTACTCTTTCTATTTATCTTGCAACCGGCATAGTCCGCATCGGCATATCCAATCAACTCAAATTTTACACCCTTGGGATACCACAATCCAACATCTTGAGTGTGCTTCAAATATTTCAATATCCTCTTTGCGGCCTTCATATGACTCTCTCTAGGAGATGCTTGATATCTAGCACACATGCACACACTAAACATGACATCCGGTCTTGATGCGGTGACATAGAGCAAACTTCCAATTAGAGACCGATATGCCTTTTGATCAACCATATTGCCACTTTTATCTTCATCCAAGCTTCCACTAGTCCCCATGTGAGTGCTAATTGGTTTTGCATCTTGCATTTCAAACTTCTTGATCATGTCTCTTGTGTACTTGTCTTGACTTATGAATGTGCCATTCTTCATTTGCTTAATTTGAAGTCCAAGAAAGTATGTGAGTTCACCCATTATAGACATCTCAAATTCTTTAGCCATAATCTTTTCAAACTCCGCACACAAGGCTTGACTAGTTGATCCAAAAATAATATCACAAACATAGATTTGCATGATCATCAAGTCATCATCAACCTTCTTGGTGAATAGAGTGGTGTCAACCTTGCCCATCTTGAAACCTTTAGAGAGGACAAAATTCCTTAGCCTCTCATACCATAACCTTGATGCTTGTTTCAAACCATAGAGTGCTTTCCTTAACTTGTACACATGATTTGGTTTCTTCTCATCTTCAAAACCGGGTGGTTGTTCAACATATACTAACTCATTGATGAATCCGTTGAGAAATGCACTTTTGACATCCATTTGGTAGAGCTTGATGTTGTGAGCACAAGCATATGCTAGAAGGATTCTTATTGCTTCCAATCTTGCAACCGGAGCATAGGTTTCACCAAAGTCCAATCCCTCTACTTGAGTGTACCCTTGTGCCACTAATCTTGTCTTGTTCCTTATTACAACACCATCTTGATCTTGCTTGTTTCTAAATACCCATTTGGTGCCAATAACGTTGTAGTTCTTTGGTCTCTCTACCAATTCTCAAACTTCATTTCTTTCAAAATTGTTGAGCTCTTCATGCATAGCATTTACCCAATCACTATCTTTTAATGCCTTCTCAATGCTCTCTGGCTCTTCAAATGACACAAATGAATAGTGAGCACAAAATGATGCTAGTCATGATCTTGTTTGCACACCCTTTTGAATATCACCAACAATTTGATCCAAAGGATGATCTCTTACAATGTTTGTGGGTTGAAGCACCTGATGTTGATTGCTTGAGCTTGATTGTGCATTTGATTGATTTACTTGAGAGGAACTAGCTTGATCTTGATTTTGCACTTAAGAGTCACTAGCTTGATCATTTGAAGGAACTTGCACTTGATCTTTGTTATCTTCTATGTCAACCACTTGAGTCGGCCTTATGTCACCAATATCCATTTCTTGCATAGCCTTTGCCAATTGAGGTCCACTCACATCATCTAGATTCTCATTTTGATCTTAAGACACATTGGTTTCATCAAATTCAACATCATGAACTTGCTCAAGTTGACCACTTCCCAAGTTCCATACTCTATAACCTTTACTAGTGGTGGAGTAACCGAGCAAGAATCCCTCATCACATTTCTTCTCAAATTTGCTCAATCTAGCTCCTTTCTTCAATATGTAGCACTTACAACCAAACACCCGAAAATATGCAATATTTGGCTTTCTTCCATTCAAGATCTCATATGGAGTCTTCTCTAACATAGGATGGCAATAGAGTCTATTGGAATAGTAACATGCCATGTTGATTGTTTCGGCCCAAAAAGATTGACTTACATTATACTCACTAAGCATAAATCTTGCCATATCAATGAGTCCTATTCTTTCTTTCAATTAGGCCATTTGATTGAGGTGTGTACTTAGCTGAGAATTGATGTTTGATTCCTAAGTCATCACATAGCTCATCAACTCTTGTGTTCTTGAACTCACTACCATTATCACTTCTCACCCTCTTGATGGTTGTTTCAAATTCATTGCAACTTCTTTTGACAAAAGATTTGAAGATACCATAAACATCACTTTTGTCAAACATGAAGAAAACCCATGTATATCTTAAGAAGTCATCCACTATCACCAAACCATACTTGTTGCCGCCAATGCTTGTGTATGTAGTTGGTCCAAACAAGTCCATGTGCAATAACTCAAATGGTTTGCATGTGCTCATCATGCTCTTCTTAGGATGAGTGTTGCCTACTTGTTTTCCGGCTTGACATGCACTACATAACTTATCCTTCTCAAACTCAACATCTTTAAGACCTCTAACCAAGTCATGCTTCACAAGTTTGTTCAATTGCTTCATTCCAACATGACCAAGCCTTCTATGCCATAACCAACCCATACTTGACTTAGAGAGTAAGCATGTTGATAATTGTGATTCTCTAGCACCAAAGTCCACTAGATAGAGATTCTCATATCTAAGTCCCTTGAATATCAAATTTGATCCATCCACACTAATGATTTCCACATCATCAACACCAAAGATGCATTTGAAACCAAGATCACAAAGTTGAGCCACCGACAATAGGTTGAAATTCAAACTCTCAACTAATAGCACATTGGAGATGCTTAGATCATTTGATATTGCAATCTTTCCAAGACCCTTGACCTTGCCATTGCTATTATCCCCAAATGTGATACCATCATACTCATTGCTACTAGAATTGATTTGATTGAACATTCTTGAATCACCGGTCATGTGTTGAGAACACCCACTATCAAGAACCCAATGCCTCCCTCCGGCTTTGTAATTTACCTACAAAACAAATCAATGTCTTTTAGATACCCATACTTGTTTGGGTCCTTAGAGGTTAGCAACCAAAGCCTTTGGTACCCAAATAGCCTTCAACCTTGGGCTCTCTTTAGGTGTGCCAATGTATTTGACTTTGACACCTTTCTCACCCTTGGTAAGCATGAAACAAGAATCAAGTCTAATAGATTTAACACTTGCAAATTTTATTTGCTTGTTCTTGTTGTTGGTGATGCAATTTGCCGCAATATGCCCAACTTGCTTGCACTTGTAGCAAAACCGACCATTGCTCCTCACAAAGCTAGGTTTTGGAGTTACAAAGGCCGCCTTGCCTTTCTTGGAGTATAGCCAAGTCTCTCCTTAGAGTTATTATATCTTTGGCTACCCAAACATTATAGCAAGCGGGCATCACCACCATAGGCATTGCCTAATGCGCGGGTTAGCTTGTCCACTTCCTTCTTCAATTTCTCATTTTCAACTTTTAGTGTTGGATCAACACTAGTAGTGAAGGTAGAAGTAGAAGTGGATGATGATGAAGAACTAGTGTTATTAGGTGTGGTTGCAACAAGTGTTTCATTAGTTGATTCATTCATTAGATCACAGGTTACACCCACATCACATGTTATAGCAACATCCTCTACCTTGCTTAGCTCTAAGAGTGAGGAGTGAGCTTCCTCAAGCTTGGTGTGAGCTAGTTTGAGATCCTCATGGTCTTCCTTTGGACACTCATGAGAAGCACTTAGCTCATCAAAGGATTGTTCAAGAGTTTTTAATTTCTTGGACAATTCTTTGCACTTCTTAGACTTAGAGCTAATAAGATATTCGGCTTGCTCTAACATGTCCATGACTTGTACTACACTAGGCTCATCATCATCACTATCACTATCATTATCATCTTTTTCATCATCACTTGAGTCATCATATTTTACCTTAGTGGACTTAGCCATGAAGCATGATGAATCAAATGGTGAAGACTTCTTGTTGATAGCAATAGAAGCCATGGCCTTCTTCTTGGATGTCTTCCTCTCATCATCATCACTAGAGTCATCATCAACAGAGGAAGCATCACTATCCCATGTCACCACATAGGATCCACCTTTCTTCTTGGAGAAGTTAAACTTCTTCTTCTCCTTCTTTTCCACCTTGTCCTTCTTGTCCTTCTTGCCTTTCTTCTTGTAATCATCTTCATCATCACTAGCATTGGGACAATCCGCCACAAGATGATCCGTGCTCTTGCAATTGTAGCACTTTCTTACTACATTTTTGCCTTTGAAGTTATCTCTTCTTTTTCTAGCACCATAGCCCTTCTTCTTCATGAATCTTCCAAACTTGCGTACAAAGAGAGCTAGTGCCTCATCATCACTATCAAGGTTAGATGCATCATCATCACTAGATTGTACTTTCTTGCCCTTGCCCTTGTTCTTGGATGAGGAGGTAGTGGACTTAAATGCCAAGGTCTTCTTGCTCTTCTCATCGTCCTTCTTCACTTCTTCACTATCACTCTTCTCGTTGTATTGATCCTCGGTCATTACATCACCAAGAATCTCATTTGGAGTGACACCCTTCAAGCCACCCCAAAAGATAATTGTTCTCAAGGTCTTGAACCTCTTGGGCAAGCACATGAGAAATTTGTGAGAAAAGTCCTCATCACATGTTTTCTCACCCAAGGCCTTCAAATCATTGATGATCACTTGGAGCCTATAGAACATCTCCGGAATGCTCTCTCCGTCATCCATCTTGAAGTTTGAGAGCTTGTCCTTGAGCATGTACAACTTGGCACTCTTTACCGTTGAAGTGCCCTCATAGGTTTGCTCTAATCTTGTCCATACTTCACTTGCTCTATCCAAATCCTTGATTTGCTCAAACACCTTTGAATCAATGCCAATATAAATGGTGTTGAGAGCCATTGTGTTACATTGGTTGTTCTCTTGATCTCTAGGTGTGGGGCTTGCGGGATCAAGCACAATGTATTCCTTCTCGGTGACTTCCCACACCTTCTCATGAATTGAGCCAAGATACATCCTCATCTTTCTCTTCCAATAGTCAAATGAGCTTGTGCCATCAAAATGAGGTGGTTTGCCCCCAACATGATTGAACATGATATGAGCCATTTCAATACACCGAAGGATGTTAAGCCTTGACTAAACGGTGACCACGGCTCCGATACCACTTGAAAGGTCCTAGTATGGCTAGAGGGGGGTGAATAGCCTAAATAAAAATTCTACAAACCACTAAACAAGATATTAGAACCACAAGAGGCTATTAATGCAATGCTAAGGCAACCACTAACCTAGGTAAGCCACCTACACAATTCTAGTTAACCTTAGTTCTAAACCACACAAGAAGCTAGCAAGAGCTAAACAACTACACAACTACTCAAGACAAAAGAACAAGCTACTTTGCACAAGAATAAGAAAGAGATGATCGTCGAATAAACCTTTGCCTTGTGAAGAAGCCAATCACCGGGACAATCAATAAGCCACTCACTCGAAGGTGAGGAAATCAATAGAGACACCAAGATTTATCCCCGAGGTTCACGTGCTTGCCGGCACGCTACGTCCTCGTTGTGTCGACTTCAACCGGTGGTTCGGTGGCTAATCGGTATCACACACCGAGCCTATACTAGGCGCCACAAGAACCTACCACGGAGGAAGTAACTCAAAGACACGAGCAATTCACTAGAGATACCTTTGAGCACTCCGCTCGGGGAAGGCACAAGAACCCCTCACAATCACCGGGTGTGAGCAAGCACAATCACCAAGATCCTTCACACCTTCTTCTCCTCCAAGCCGTCTAGCGACACGGCAATGTCCCAAGAGAATGAGAACTAATCCAAGGCTTGCTCTCAAGTGCTCTAGAATGCAAAACACAAGCAATGATGCATTGAGGTTCACTCAATCTCACAAGAATGATCAAGATGATGAATTAGTGAGAGAGTGGGAGGCTAGAATGCAACAAAGTGTATGACAATGATCCAAGTGTGCAAGAATTTCACCAAGTGACCAGGGAGGGAGTATAAATACCCCCAAGCCAACTTCTAGCCGTTACACTCTCTGAAACAGCCGTTAACCCCGTTTTTATACCGTCGGACCGACTGCGTCGGACCAAACGGTGGCGTCCGACGCTCGGATGAACGCCACGTGTCAACAAATTTAAACGTCGTTCGTCCGATCTCAACGGTAACTGATTTCGCGCGTTTGAATACCGTCAGACTGAGGACGTCGGACTAAACCGCAGAGTCCGACGCCCTCTCTCAGCTCACTTCTCGCGTATCGTCGGACGATCCCGCGAGCACCGTCGGACTAAAGATTTCACCCGTCCGACGTTTCCAGAGAGGGTTGAAAACGCTAAATCGTCGTCGGACTTTCCTTCAAGCGTCCGATGCTCCTTAGCGTGCCACGCGTCATTCTTCGTTGCTCGGCACCGTCGGACTGAAGGCCACAGTGGTCCGACGCTCGGTAAACGAGCGTCCGACGCTCACAGACAGCTCAGGCGTCGGACCGAATCAATGGTCCGACGCTACGCCCACTAACAGTCCGACGCTCTGTAAATAGCCCTTTTCAAGTCTATTTCTCACCCCTTGCTTCTATGTGCTAACACTCAAGGTCTTCTACACCTGTGCACAGTGTGTTAGCATTTTGCAAACATTTTTCAAGGGTTTTCAAAGGGATTCTCTAGGTTGGTTAGATTAATGCATATGAGATGCAACCTAGAGCACTTGAAAGTAATCCAATAGCTTAGTTCTCCCCTTGATAGTCGGCTATCTATCCTAAATGTGATCACTCCCACTTGGAGTCTTGATCACTAAAAGAAAAACCCTATATGAATATACCTTAGCCTCTAGCTTCCCTTCTTTAAGTCCTTTTCTTTCTCCTTGATCATTTCATCTTGATCTTCACTTGAGCTTATGTCACCTTTCTTCTTATCACTAATCTACTCTTGGCTACACACACTTAGCACTTAGATTAGTAACTTGGTTTCATCAATTACCAAAACCAAACTAGGGACTTTCAGAAGGTGCTGCCATTTTCACCACTGCTGAAGCTGAAGGACAATCAAGAATTCAGATGGGGTGATGTACGGCAAAAAGCTTTTGACAAAATCAAAGAATACATGAAGTCTCCACCTGTATTGGTACCACCACAGGTAGGAAAGCCTTTCAAATTGTACGTGACGGCCAAAAGCCATACGATTGGTTCGGATTTCAAGAGTTTGAAGGAAAAGAGAGAGCAGTTTTCTATCTAAGCAGGAGTCTTTTAGACCCTGAAACAAGATACACACCAACTGAGAAGTTGTGCTTGTGTTTATTCTATTCATGCACCAAATTGAGGCACTACTTATTGTCAGCCGAGTGTGTGGTGGTGTTCAAGGCAGATGTGATCAGGCATATGTTGTCAATGCCAATTTTGAATGGACGAATCGGCAAGTGGATCTTGGCACTCTCTGAGTTTGATTTGAGGTTCGAATCGGCTAAAGCAGTCAAAGGGCAGGCAATAGCCGATCTTATCACTTAGCATCATGGCGGCACTATCAGCATGATTGATGTGGCACCATGGACTATGTTCTTCGATGGGTCATCTTGCCAGCAAGGTGGAGGTGCTGGTGTAGTGCTTATATCACCTCGAGGGCGGCGTTTTGAGTTTGCTTTCCAGATTGGGCCTACAGTGACAAACAACCAAGCTGAGTATGAGGCAATTTAGAAGGGACTTCAGCTGCAACACAAAGCAAAGGCCGATGCAGTTGAGGTTTTTGGGGACTCATAGTTAGTGATCAACCACTTGCTCGGCCTATATGAGTGTAAAGATGACATACTTAGAGGCTATCGTGCTCAGTGCCAAGCTTTGATCAGAGGATTCTTGGTGGTCTCGCTTAATCATATTCCCAGGGCCCAAAACCAGGAGGCTAATCGGTTGGCACAGAGCGCGTCAGGCTATAGGCCAATGCAGGAGATTCTCAACACTGAGCAGGCGTTTGATGACTGGCGGGCTGATATAGCAGATTATCTTACAGACCCTTCACGAAGAGTCAGTAGAAAGTTGAGGTACAAGGCTATTAATTACGTGTTGCTAGATAGTCAGTTGTATTATAAAACTGTTGAAGAGGTGCTGCTAAAATGCCTTGGGACAGAAGAGCCGACGAAGCTCATGAGTGAGGTTCATGAAGGAGTTTGTGGTGCTCACCAATCGGCTCACAAGATGAAGTGGATCATTAGAAGAACTGGTTACTATTGGACAACCATGCTCGAAAATTGTTTTAAGTACTACAAGGGTTGCCAAGAATGCCAAAGATTCAGTAATGTACAGAAATCTCCTGCTTCTGCCATGAATCTTATTGTCAAGCCATGACCATTCAGAGGATGGGGAATCGATCTGATCGGCCAAATCTATCCACCGTCGAGTAAGGGTCACAAATGGATACTGATTGCAACTGATTAATTTACCAGGTGGGTAGAAGCTGTTCCTTTGAAGAATGCTATATTTGGAGATACAATTGAGTTTATCAAGGAGCACATTATCTACAGGTTTGCTATACCACAGACCATCATGACTGATCAAGGGACAATGTTCACTTCAGATGAGTTCCTGACTTTTGCCGGCGACATGGGTATCAAAATTTAGAATTCTTCACCTTATTATGCCCAAGTCAATGGTCAGCCTGAAGCTTCAAATCAGATTTTGATTAAGGTCATCAAAAAGAAGATTGAGCAGAATCCCAGAAGGTGGTTTTGACTTTGAGTGAGGCGCTGTGGGCATACCGGATGGTTCAATATGGATCGACTAAGGCCGCACCATACGAATTAGTCTATGGACACGCTGCTGTCTTGCCTTGGGAGATTCAGTCTGAAACACGGCGTGTCACGTTGCAGAATAAACTTACGGCCGGGGAATATAAAGACACCATAATGGACAGTCTTGAAGACTTGCACTGTCATCGGCTTAAAGCTTTGAAATGCATTGAAGCAAATAAGATGTGGGTGGCTAAGTATTACAATACCAAGGTGAGAAGCAAGAGTTTTGTTGAATCAGAGCTGGTATGGAAAGTTATCCTGCCTATCGGTACTATGGACAGCCGATTCGGTAAATGGTCGCCAAACTGAGAAGGCCCGTATCGAATCACAGAATGCGCGCTCGGCAATGCCTATATTCTTGAAGATTTGGAAGGGAATAAGTTTGCAAGGGCGATCAATGGAATTTATCTGAAGAAATACTATCCTATCATCTCGGTCGGAGGTTGACGGCCGATCTATTTGAGATCTGGCTCTGATAGCCGATTCTGAGCAATGGATCGCCTTCAGGACAAAAAATTAGAACTATGTAATAGCCGATTTCATTTTAACGAATCGTCTTTAGCGCAAAAATGAAACGCCCTCGAAGGGGTGTAATAGCCGATGCGATAAGCATCGCCTTTAGAGAAAAAACAATAAAAACCAGCAGAAGTTTGGATTACTGATACCAGCGGGGTTCGTATTATTGACAAATTTACATAGTGCCCTAATACATTCTAATTTTCTGCATTGGTGGCTCTATTGATGACGTCCTCGGCGTCGGTGACGACGGCGACTCCTTCGGCGTGGGGGAAGAAAGCCCCTAGCTGGGCGTGGGCCTCTCCCATGTCTTGCCCCTCCGGGAACCCCGGCTCGATGGCCTCAAGGGCTATGCCGGAGCGGAGTCGCGTGGCTGCAAGGGCCCTGGTGGCGCCGTGACGAACGCCGGACATGGCCACCTGCCGGACCCGATGGTGGATGTCCTGGAACCTCTGCACCAACGTCTCGCCGGGCATTGACGGCGTCCTCGGCGGCGACGCGCAGGTCATTCAGCTGCGCGGTCAGGGTTGCGAAAAGATAGAAAAGTCAGCATCAAGATCTCCACCGATGGATTGCAGAATCAGTTCAAGAAGTCTACCTGCCACCGCGGCGTCCGATTCGGCCAGGTGGGCTTGCATGGTCGCCAACTCAGTCTCGGCGGCAGCGAGCGCAGTTGCTTGGGCTTCGTTGACGCCCTGCAACCGGCCATTCTTCTTCGTAGCCTCTGAATAGAGGTTATGATATTCCATCATCTGATGGTGGAAGCGGCGGCCATCGGCGACGGTATAGGAGTCGGCCGAGCCCGAGAAGACCCTGAGCTGGATTCCCCCCGAGAGGCGGCACTGGAAGTCGGACGCTGCTGAAGGATCAGCTGAGGCGCGGTGCGGCGCACTCGAGAGTCCTCGCCTATTGGTGTGCCCGAAGGTAGATGAAGGGGCCGCCGCTGACTGGAGGATGGCGAAAAAAAGAAGATGTATCAAATTCAAAAGACGGAATCTAATGCCATAGGTGTGGATCGGCTTACCTGCTGTAGACGGTCAGCTGCCGGTTTGTCGCCCAGCGCGTCGGGGCGCGAGATGAGCCCGCGGCTTCACCCGTTGTGGGGGTGGCTTCAGCAGCCGCGGGAGCGGCCTGAGAAGATCCGGCGGCGGTTCCAGAGCCATCAACGCCGGCGGTTGACCGATTGTTGCATGAACGGTGGTGATTAGATTGGAATCAGATACATCAAGAAATGAACAAAGGTATCACCTCAGGTAAGTCTCTATCAGACCAGTCCGCGCCCTGATGGAGCGGAGTCCCCGGAGGAGCTCGTCGCTCTCAGCAGGGTCTGATGCCGGACGCTTGCCGCGGTCTCCATTGCCGGCCATTGCGGTGGATTGAAGGTCGCCTAAGTTTAGGTCTGAGGAAGAGAGATGAAGGAGAAAGGCCGAGCGAATGGAGACTGATGGGGTGTGCGGTTGCTCGATCAGGCCTGGTGTCTATTTATGACACAGAAGCGTCGAGGCGGTTCCCTCGAAAGGCGAGATGACGCGGCGGATTTATGCTGGAATTAAGTCACGGTTCTTGAATCCGGAGCAAGTGCGTGGAGAGCGGAACGTCTCGATCGACTGTTGTATTCGACAACCATTTCAATCAATTATTCTAGTACAGTCAGAAATCGGCTATCGGATCGGCTTGTAGGGCAGCAGTAAAGGGATCAGGCTATTTAGCCGATCTGAAAACAAACAAATGAAAATGGCCGATCCACGGCTGAGCAAGATTGTTTGACACTGTTACGTACATGGGCAGATGTTCATTATATTAATGAAATTACAAGGTTAACAGTGACCGAATGGAAGCAATGACTTCAGCGTGGAGAGCTTGTCCAGCCTGTATTGATTTTTGGTCTTCGTCAGCCATTGTTCTCAGAAGGTTCCGGCGCTGGTGAATCACTCTACCATCAGCAACTGTTATGCTCATATGTTTCTTCTTTTGATTGATGACGGTGGTGTCAGTTGATGCAGTTGCCTCTTGCTGAGTGATGGCCAGATTCACCTCTTCCAGCTCTTTCATCAGCTACTCGCACCTGGTTCTCAATGTCTGCAAATCTGCCTCGGCTGTGGTGATAGAGGTCTTTAGTGTTTTGATTTCTTCAGCTAACTCAGTGGCTCCCTGCTTGTTCATCAGTCTGTTATTCTTCAGATTATCCAGCTCTATCAGCTTTGAGTGAGCGGAGGCAATCCTTGAAGATATGTTCTTAAGAATGGTTAGTTGCTTTAGGGAGATGAGGACCTCTTGACCTGATTGCTGCTGAATTAGCTGAATGGCTTGGTCAATTGGCTTGGTGTGCAGGGTTAAATTGATTAAATTTGCTTCCAGCTGAGGGAGGAGCTCACTTACTGGTAATGCCTGTGATTTTGAATTAAGCTCTTCCTCATCACAAAACTCTTCTAGATTGAAGGAGTAACTGGGAGATGGAGCTTGTAACGCCTGCATTTGTGCACAATATCATTAGGAGATGCGATGATAAGGGTAATTGGCAAATTTGCCAACAACTCTAACTTGTCAGTATCTGGCACGGATGGGGGTTTTTTGTTTTTGTTTCCAGAGCTACCTCTTTCCCAGCATTTGGTGAAGGATCGGCTTGTGTTTCTATAATCAAGTCTGGTATAGCTGACTGGGGCTCTGCAGAAGTGAAGGTCAGTAATATAAAGAAAACATAATGGTGTTAACAGCCGAATTACCCTACCTGGTGGTTCAGTGGGTGGTGCCCTATCTTTTTCAAGCTTAGACCAAGTATCTTCAGAACCAGAGGAGGGCTGTTCGGCTGTATTTTTAGAGATATGACTAAGTTAAGAACTAAAACGTCCAGGAAAGAGTGATCATGTGCTTAAGTTTGGTTTCAACAGGTACCTGAGTTTTGGCTGCTTCCAAGATTTCCTGTTGAATGTCAGGGATTATTGCCATGCTTGAAGAACCTATAGTGGGATCTGGCTGGCTTGTAAGCTCTGTTTGGTCTTCGGCCTGGTCTCACTCTAATGAACCTTGAATTGGCTGAATGTTTACCTAATAATGGCCGGTTTTAGTTGGATGACTGGACAGGTAATGCAGGAAGGGTTTCAGAATGGTCAAATACCTGAGCAGGTTTCCTCTTGGATCGTTGCTTTTTAGTTATTTGCTTTCTAAGACTAGATGATGAGGCTTTCCTTTTGGAAGCGGAAGTAATTGCTATCACAGCAGGGGCCTTCATCATTTTCTTCAGTGATGGTGCTTGGGAGCCTAACCTTGTATTTGGACAAGGGGGATAATAGTCGATTTTCTTTGGCGGATTAGACTCTAGGTCCTGTGATAACAAAGGTTAGGATGCAGCTGATAGCCGGTTTTAGATGAAATCGGTTAGGGATACTTACTGCTGATTCAGAAGTGAAGCTACTGTCCAAGGCCTTACACTTATCATGGATTGCTTGACAGAACAAATGAGCATGCCATTGCTGCCACCAATTGTCAAAACTTTCATAAGTAATTGAGATTTGACTCCATTTTTCTACTGTATAGCGTGGCAGGTCTGTCCCCAATCTGAAAACCCTGTCAGCCTCTAACATTTCAGTGATTTCATCCCTAGGCTTCAGGAGATGCAGAAATGAAAGCTTGGGGGCAGTTGGCCAAAATCTAGTTGCCTTGCTGCAACATTCGGTGATAAAATTCATAAGAAGGCCAACTGGGTTCGTTGCTGCTGGTACCTCAGAGGTGTTTAAAATCAACTGGCAATATGCAAGGTTTTATGATAACATTAAAGATTTCAATGGCCCCATCATCAGAGCATCCTGTGCTGAATTTGAAATTATGAGGCATTGGAAATTCTTCATCCTCTGCATATGGGAACCAAACCAAGATGTTTGCCTCCAAACCTCTGTAGACTGTTTCAAGTAATTGGCCTCGGTTGACATTGATAGTTATGGCTGAACCAGCTTCATCAAAGTTCTGGCAGCCTCTGGTTCTTCTCCTCCTCCACATAATTAATGGAAGGATAACTGAGGTTGTTGAGGTTTGGCCTGACCATTTTGTGCAGATACAAGTTGAGTCATAACTGAATTAGCCACCAAGGGCCTGTTGTGCACCGTACTTCCTCGCCTTTCAGCAAATAGCCGGCAACTCGGCTCATCAGCCTGTAAGCAGATCCCAGCAAAAGCTTACCTAAGGGGATTGAATTGCCACGAGCCAATTGTTCTGCAAGGGCTTTGAAAGGATACGCTGGTCCAAGGGAAGCACCACAGAAAAGGAATCTTTCCAGCCACAAGATTAAAAATGCTATATACTCTTTCTCGCTGATGCTAGAGGTTGTCAGGTGATGAGTTGTGATATAGCCAGTCCAACCTTTATAATCTCAAAGTTTGGGAAGCTGTTTCTCGCCTGTGGAAAGCAAGCTCCAAAGCTGGCAGCTCCCAGTGATCTGAAGGCCGGTGAGCATATGAATGTCACCCAGAGTGATGGTCATCGGCCCATCCTCAAATACAAAGGCATTCAGAGAATTGGAGCAGAAGTAGCTTGCAGCAATCAGGAGGGATTCATTCTTTTTCATCTGACAAAGAGAAAGATCAAGGCACTGACTCAGGTTGCGCAGCTCCTAGTCTGCCCGCTTTTTCTCTGAAACGCAGTGGAACCAATTTCTCCATCCAGTGGGCATATTGGGCCAGTTCCGGAAAGAATTCTTGGTCCATGAAGATGCATCCACCAGTGAGCCCTTAAAGGGGATTTGGTTAGTCTCTTTACTGATGAACTCCGCAGGATTCGAATCTCCCATTTGACCCAGGTAAAAGGCAGATGGGACATTATTCAGCGGAATCAAGATCTCGTTCTTCAAGTCCTGGGTGATGAATAATATATGACCGATGGGGCAAGGATTCGTGAGTTAGAAACAAAATTAGTAAGATTCGTACCTCGGGGATCTCAGAGGGAGTTGCCATTTGCTCAAGATTTTGAAGGCGGCGGATCGAAGCCTGGGTAGGAATGCAACAGAAGCTTTCTTGGTTAGGGTTTCGATTTGGTACGGAGCTTTGAAGTGCTGAGCGGGAGACTGCGGTTTTGGCTGTGAAGATCGATTAAGGCTCAGTGTCAGTTTTGGAATAAAACCAGTTTATCCCAAAATTGGGGGGCATGTGTTTACACCAAAATTTGGATCAGGAGCAGATAGCCGATACCGAGGGCGAATAGCCGATTTCGAGGGCAGAGCCTGTTAAACGAAGAGCTGAGAACAGCCGATCGGGTCCTAGATGGAGTGTTGGGCTGAAGCAAGGAAGACGCAGTCAAAGACAGAATCGATTGACAGATAACGTCATCATAGGTCTTTGGCGCCAGGAAGCGATCACGTACGGAGTCCATTTTGGAAGGGAAAGATTGGACTCCAAGTTACCTTTAAAATAGAAGAGTTTGTTAGTTTCCATATTTGTTTGAGTTGTAATTCGACTAGGACTCTATCTAGTTAGTCCAGGGTATAAATATAAACCCTCGGCCATTGTAATACGTACGTACACATCAATACAGCACACCTTTCGGCTCTGGCCAAACCCTTAGGAGTAAGAGTAACGTAGATTCCGGCGAGTTTTTTCGAACGGGTTGAGTGTCATCCGGTGGACGCGGGTTAGCTTGTCCACTTCCTTCTTCAATTTCTCATTTTCAACTTTTAGTGTTAGATCAACACTAGTAGTGAAGGTAGAAGTAGAAGTGGATGATGATGAAGAACTAGTGTTATTAGGTGTGGTTGCAACAAGGGTTTCATTAGTTGATTCATTCATTAGATCACAGGTTACACCCACATCACATGTTATAGCAACATCCTCTACCTTGCTTAGCTCTAAGAGTGAGGAGTGAGCTTCCTCAAGCTTGGTGTGAGCTAGTTTGAGATCCTCATGGTCTTCCTTTAGACACTCATGAGAAGCACTTAGCTCATCAAAAGATTGTTCAAGAGTTTTTAATTTTTTGGACAATTCTTTGCACTTCTTAGACTTAGAGCTAATAAGATATTCGGATTGCTCTAACATGTCCATGAGTTGTGCTACACTAGGCTCATCATTATCCCTATCACTATCATTATCATCATTTTCATCATCACTTGAGTCATCGTATTTTACCTTGGTGGTCTTAGCCATGAAGCATGATGAATCAAATGATGAAGACTTCTTGTTGATAGCAATAGAAGTCATGGCCTTCTTCTTGGATGTCTTCCTCTCATCATCATCACTAGAGTCATCATCATCGGAGGAAGCATCACTATCTCATGTCACCACATAGGATCCACCCTTCGTTTTGGAGAAGTTGAACTTTTTCTCCTTCTTTTCCACCTTGTCCTTCTTGTCCTTCTTGCCTTTCTTCTTGTAATCATCTTCATCATCACTAGCATTAGGACAATCCACCACAAGATGATTCGTGCTCTTGCAATTATAGCACTTCCTTACTACATTCTTGCCTTTGAAGTTATCTCTTCTCTTTCTAGCACCATAGCCCTTCTTCTTCATGAATCTTCCAAACTTGCGCACAAAGAGAGCTAATGCCTCATCATCATTATCAAGGCTAGATGCATCATCATCACTAGATTGTACTTTCTTGCCCTTGCCTTTGTTCTTGGAAGAAGAGGCGGTGGACTTGAATGCCACGGTCTTCTTGCTCTTGTCATCCTCCTTCTTCACTTCTTCACTATCACTCTTCTCATTGTATTGATCCTCGGTCATCACATCACCAAGAACCTCATTTGGAGTGACACCCTTCAAGCCGCCTCAGAAGATGATAGTTCTCAAGGTCTTGAACCTCTTGGGCAAGCACATGAGAAACTTGTGAGAGAAGTCCTCATCAATTGTTTTCTCACCCAAGGCCTTGAGATCATTGACAATCACTTGAAGCCTATAGAACATTTTCGGAATGCTCTCTCCATCATCCATCTTGAAGTTTGAGAGCTTGTCCTTGAGCATGTACAACTTGGCACTCATTACCGTTGAAGTGCCCTCATAGGTTTGCTCTAATCTTACCCATACTTCACTTGCTTTATCCAAATCCTTGATTTGCTCGAACACCTTTGAGTCAATACCATTGTAAATGGTGTTGAGAGCCATTGTGTTACATTGGTTGTTCTCTTGCTCTCTAGGTGTGGGGCTTGCGGGATCAAGCACAATGTATTCCTTCTCAGTGACCTCTCACACCTTCTCATGAATTGAGCCAAAATACATCCTCATTTTTCTCTTCCAATAATCAAATGAGCTTGTGCCATCAAAGTGAGGTGGTTTGCCCCCAACATGATTGAACATGATATGAGCCATTTCAATACACTGAAGGATGTTAAGCCTTGACTAAACGGTGACCACGGCTCCGATACCACTTGAAAGGTCCTAGTATGGCTAGAGGGGGGGTGAATAGCCTAATAAAATTTCTACAAAGTACTTAGGCTAAGAGGTTAGTAACAAATATGGCTAAATGTGCAAAGCTATAGCAACTACTAACCTAAGCAAGCCACCTACACAATTCTAGTTAATACTTAGTTCTAAGCCACACAAGCAAGCTAGCAAAAGCTAAAAGACTACACAACTACTCAAGACAAGAGGAAAAGCTACTTAGCGCAAGGATAAGAAAGAGATGGATTATCGATTATACCTTTGCCTTGAGATGAAATCAATCACCGGGATAAAGATCAAGTCACTCACTCAAAGATGAAGAAAACAATATGAGCACAAAGATTTATCCCCGAGGTTCACGTGCTTGCCGGCACGCTAGGTCCTCGTTGTGTCGACTTCAACCGGTGGTTCGGTGGCTAATCGGTATCACACACCGAGCCTACACTAGGCGCCACAAGAACCTACCATGGAGGAAGTAACTCAAAGACACGAGCAATCCACTAGAGTTACCTTTGAGCACCCCGCTCGGGGAAGGCACAAGAACCCCTCACAATCGCCGGGTGTAGGCAAGCACAATCACTAAGCTCCTCCACACCTTCTTCTCCCCCAAGCCGTCTAGGGACACGGCAATGTCCCAAGAGAATAAGAACCGAATCAAGGCTTGCTCTCAAGTGCTCTAGAATGCAAAATAACAGCAAGGATGCACTTGAGGTTCACTCAATCTCACTAAGGATGATCAAGAAGATGAACTAGTGAGAGAGTGGGAGGCTAGAATGCAACAAAATGTATGACAATGATCCAAATGTGCAAGAGAGTCATCAAGTGACCAGGGAGGGAGTATAAATACCCCTAAGTCCAAATCTAGCCATTACCCACTCCAAAACAGCCGTTAACCACGATTTTCTACCGTCGGACGCAACCGTCGGACTGAGTCCGTCGGACTAAACGCGAGCGTCCGACACTCGGAGGCGTGCCACGTGTCAACAGGTTTAAACTCCGTCCATCCGATCTCAACGGTCGACTTCACGCCAGTTTTTACATCGTCGGACTTGGGGCGTCGGACTAAACAACAGAGTCCGACGCCCTCTCACAGTTCACTGTGCGCGCACCGTCGGACAATTGCGCGAGCACCGTCGGACTAAAGTAACTCAGCGTCCGACACTTTCAGAGAGGTTTGAAATCGCTAAAACTTCATCGGACTCCGTCCGACGCTCGCCGTCGGACTTTTCTCAAGCGTCCGACGCTCCTCAGCGTGCCACGCATCACTTTGCCGCTGCTCGGTACCGTTGGACTGAAGACGACAATGGTCCAACGCTCGGTAATTGAGCGTCCGACGCTCACTCACAGGTTAGAGCTAGGTTAAGGCGTCGGACTCTAGACAATAGTCCGACGCTGCCCCTGCTAACAGTCCGACGCTCACTTCTCAGCGTTTTTTCAAGTTAATTTCACACCCCTTGCTTCTATGTGCTAACACTTAAGGTCTTCAACACTTGTACACAGTGTGTTAGCATTTTGCAAACATTTTTCAAGGGTTTTCAAAAAGGTTCTCTAGGTTGGTCAGATCAATGCACATGAGATGCAACTTAGAGCACTTGAAAGTAATCCAATAGTTTAGTTCTCCCCTTGATAGTCGGCTAGCTACACATACTTAGCACTTAGATTAGTAACTAGGTTTCATCAATTACTAAAACCAAACTAGGGTCTTTCAACTGCCGCACCCCTAGGGCGGCACTGCCGCACTCTATAAAATAAACGAAACTGCGCAAGTGATAAATGGATAGAAAGAGTATACTCCCAACAGCTTGTTTCCAGAATTTCACCTAAGTTCACAGCTCTAAGACTGGATACCACAAAAATCCTCCAAATCACCGAATCAGGCCAAACCCTAGAACAAATCAACAACACAAGAGTAATAAAGAGACAACAGCACACGGTGATTTATCCCATGGTTTAGCTCGCCACTAGGCTTGCCTACGTCCACGTTGTTGAGGCTTGCCACAAATAGGCTAGGGTTACCACAAAGGTTTCCCTATTCCTCGTTCTTAAATTAAGAGAGTGAACTCTTGAAGAGAAAGGTAATTTCTTAGCGGCACACGAGATTACAAACCTCCCTAGGCTAGCACAATGAGATTGGCAAGCTCTAGGGCGACGCCTAGCCGGCTAGGAGCAAAGCTCCAAGGAGTAGACCTCAAGAACGCCGGCCAAATGTGAACCAAGTGCTCTCAAACTTTGGGAATCAGTGGATCTGCTCTCAACTCGCAGGTTGCTGCCCTTTTTCTCAAGTTTCTATGGTGGAAAGTCGAGATCTAACTTTGAGCTCAAGGTCAACAATGGAGGAGAGAGGGGAGCTGCTTTTTCTGTCTGTAACGGGCAGAAAATCGGGAGCTAGAAGAAGAGACCACTGTGAGGGAGAAAAGTAGTATTTATACGTTGTCATCCAACGGTCAAACAAAGTGCGACACTGCCGCCCTTTAAGTGTGGCACTGCCGCACTGGCAATTTCCAGCAGAAGGATGCAAGTGAGGTATTACTGTAATTGTCAAGGTGTGAGGATGTTTTTTCTGGGAGATGAGCACTTGATTCAACAATTAGCTGGCATCCCTAAGAACTCCTTGATAGTACGGCATCCCTAAACTCAAATTCAAAAGTAAAACAAAATTAAACCTCCGTTTGAATTGGTCACCGTAGCTGCAAGTTAGCATCGCGTTCTTTGAAACATATCTCATCATCTCACATGAATTCCATGATCATCATTGTTGACGGTGGATAACGTCAACTTTTATTAGAACTTTAGACATGAAAGGACACATGAATACATACTAGTCTAGGGTTTTAACTGATAATTTTCACGAGTTTTGCATGTTCTGTATTTTTCAGGGGCTATTCCAGAAAAGCATAAAAGAAGGGTTAAAGAGCATAAAAGA
This sequence comes from Eremochloa ophiuroides, assembly GCA_038502445.1. Classification (NCBI taxonomy): domain Eukaryota; kingdom Viridiplantae; phylum Streptophyta; class Magnoliopsida; order Poales; family Poaceae; genus Eremochloa; species Eremochloa ophiuroides. The sequence continues at coordinate 9,650,038 of JAHLJS010000005.1, forward strand.
TACGAAACTTAACCGCGAAGGAAACATCATCACAAGAACACTAGAAGCCTCTGGAACACACCCGAGCAACCGGGGCCCCGGACCCCACCAGGTGGGGCCGGCCGGCTCTAGGGTGGGGCCGGCCGGCGCCCCCCTGCTGGACTGCGGGCCCCGTCTTCTGGAATCTTCCTCCCACGCTTCCTTGGCACCCAAGTAACGCATCCCTACGTTGATCTAAGGTCGGGTTGATCCGACGGTGCATATAATATGAGACGTGGATCAATGACATGGCGGTTCCTTGGCCCCTACTCCACCTCGGCCTATATAAGGACGCTTCAGGCCCCCTCCAGAAGGCATTCTACACCCCGGTGCTTCATATTCTCTACATAAATTAGGGTTAGGGTCCCTCTAGTTGATCTAGTTCTAGTTCATCTAGTTGTAGCAGTTAGGAGAGACTAGTTCATCTATATCTAGTCTTGTTTAGAGATTAGAGAGATAGAGTAGGAGAGTAGAGATTCTGGAGGAGTTCCGGCCTGTCGGTGCTTCTTCGTAGCTGTATTCTTCTGGATTCAGCTTCCTCGCCCGGAGCTGCGTTCTGAGATACTTTTGTATTCAACTTCTAATTCAAGTAAGCATTTATTCTTATTCGTTGTTAAGTTTGCAACTCATATTGAGTGCTTTGATCTTGGCCATTACTTAATTGAAGTAGTATTTCGTAGTGTAGGCGTGGTGCCTAGGCTAGGTTTACTTGTGAATGTCCCCTAATTGGCCGGATAGTGGTAGATCGCATAGGTGACTGGCTGCGTTGAGTTCGCTGTAGTCCACTTCCCGTTGATAGGATCGATAGGTGTATAAGTGTCTGGTAGGAGGAACTCTGATTTTGCCTCTTATTCATTTCACTGCCCAGTTAGAACAATATTATTCAAAGCTTACCGGTTGTTGGAACTAGATAATCATTAGCTATTTCCTCTTTCTTGATATTATCTAGCCTAATTGTAGGGTTAAGTCATCGGCTTGGTCATTATCACCTACTGTTCCTTGTGGATTCGATATTTAAAACCTCCGGGTGAAATGTGACAGCGGTATATTATCTGTGCGCTTGCGGATAGTCTGAATACAATCTTATTTAAGTAGAGTGCAGTTAATTTATACCAACAAGCATTTCTGTTGCCGTTGCCGGGGAACGGTTTGTTGATTTTGACTGATTTTAGGTTAATCTTGTATTATACTTTTATCTTTCCTATTTTATCCCTACCTTTTCATCATTTTATGTTCATCCTAACACCTGGCTATGAGCTGCACCCATGTCTAATTAATATGATTCGGGATAAACCCTTCTCGGGAGAAGGTAACGAAAATCCATACTTACACCTACGAGAATTCAAGCAAACCTGTGCATGCTTGCACATTGCTGGCATGTCTGATAAGACTTTAAGGTGGAAGCTTTTTCCATTCTCTTTAATCGGAAGAGCTAAACGTTGGTATAATCGAGCCGTAGGAAGTATGCAAGGTGATTGGGAAACATTATGCTCTGAATTTTGTTTATATTTCTTTCCCATCCATAGAGTAGTTAACCTTCGAAAAGAGGTTCTAACTTTTAGGCAACTAGAACAAGAATCTCTTAGTACATCATGGGATCATTTTAATGAACTTGTTACATCTGGCCCTGACCTTGGTTTTTCGGACCCCGTACTTATTCAACATTTTTATTTGGGTCTTATCAAGAATTCTAGGGAATCCCTTGATTTATCCTCTGGAAGAGCCTTTCCTTATTTGCCTATAAGTAAAGCAAGAGCAATGATTAACAAGATTGCTCTAGCTAATTCCGAGCTCTCCGAGGAAGAGAAGGAATCATACCCCGAATAAGCAGAGAAAGCTTTCATAGCTAAAACACAACCACTCCAATCCTAAGATTTAGATGTCAATTCTAAACCATCGAAACTCCACTTTGATGATTTAGACTTCCAATTAGCTAAGATGCTCGTAAATCAATGTAAATCAGATCTTCTTAGAAGAGCATCTTGGAAAAAGTGTCGTCAACTTTCTTCCCCCCTGAAAGACATTGGGAAGAATGTAAGGATGGCATGTCTAGTGATGCCATAGAAGGAGAGCCAAGCCACTTAGGAATCAATTCAATCTTCTCCCCTTCTATGCTCACATTAAATGTCTCATCTGAACCCATTTCTAAACCCATCCTTGACCCTGATGATCCTTCTTATGCTCTCTCTCCTAAGTCTCATAATGACCCTAGCATCCCATTAAGACATCCTAAGAATAGGAGTCATGAAGATTTTTGAATGACCAAGAAGAGCTACAACAATGGTAGGAATGCATAGAACACACTAGAAACACATACGCTATTGTCAAAGAATGGATGGACGAGGACGAAGCCTTAGTACTAGCATCTAAACTTGGTCTAGATTTAAATGGTGAGCTTAAATCAATTTCTGTAGTAAACATAACTCATCCAAGTTTAGAGAAAGCCTTAGACGAGACCAAACTTAGAGACACCAAACCATGGGAAATCTAGAAAATAAAACATCCAATGAATGTCGTAGACATGAAATAATAGAGACAAACTTGTTGCCTATATACATCCATGAAGAAACACCCTTGGAGTTTGAAAAGGGAGATCATATCGATGAGCATGGAAATTACTTCGTTAACACCTCATCGAATCCATGCTCATATGAGAAATCTCCTGAATCAATTGGTCTCTCTAACATTATCACACACGAGATCTTTAACCCCCTCATTCTACCTGTTCATAAATTTTTCGAAAGGGTGGTTGTAGATGCGTATGTTTATCATAAATATTGTAGATCTCGTTGTAATCTTGATATAGGTGCACAGAGGTTGGTGTTCTAGAGGAAACCACCTCATGAATTAAAGTACAATAATTAGCAGGTTCTTAAGAATGACTTTGTGTCCTAAAATAACCACTCTTGAAAAATAAATTGAGCTTGCACCTTTAATTTTACTATAATGCCCTTGTGAATTGAGCATAGAATTATAATTATGAAAATATTCCTTTGGGTATTTTTGTCACTAACCATTTCAGGTTTGAAGTAGAAGAGTAACAATGCAAGGTATATCCAACCAATCATCATACAATATTGAATTATATCCATCCAAGTTTAACTTTGCTTTGCAAAATTCCAGCTCGGGGGAATGGGCTTAATTAGAAAATCTTATGTTGCTAGTATTGGTTGTCTCTACCTTTCTAATCCATGTTCAATTGTTCGCCTTTTCGTCTCTAGCTAAATGAATAAATCTCTATAAGTGCTTTTATGTCACCTTTATTTGCCATAGTAAGATTTGGTTTGGAAGTACTGCAAATACTTCCATTGGCATTTAAATTGAGCGTGGTGCTCAGGTTAAAAATGCCTTCCTTAATTAAAACTAGACATGGAGTTTGGTTTGGTTATTGAAATAGAAATTGCTGTAGTAGACATTGGATATTTTGTTGGACTAACCCCTACAGAAAATTTTCAAAATTAATCCTGGGTAAGTCATGAGGTGAATTCCAATCGGCGATAAGACAGGGCATATGCTGAACTTCAATAACTTTGCAGAGGAAGACACAGCTCATTCATTATGGATAGAAGAACTGTGAGTATTAATGATTCATTCACTTCATCTTCTACTGTAAGTCACTTTACCTCAAGCCATGCCTATATAGAACATGATCTATGCTAACGTAATATCAACCCTATCTTCTTAGTAGCATAGATGGAACATGATAAAATTCTGGACAAACAACCTATGTTCCAAAATTGTATATCCCTTCAGGTATGTGTTGTCCACTAATCTGTTGCAGGCATAATAATAAATGGACTGACAAGGTGTCATAAGATCAAAGAAGCAAAAGATGGCAAAGATGATAAGCAACAAAGGAGACAAGATGCTCATGAACAACTCAAGATGCAAGAGAAGGAAAGGACCACCAGTCATCTACCCTTCATTATTTAGTGCCATCACGCTCTAATAATGAAGGTAATATCTTAAGGTAAGTGGTCACTATTCTCCTCTTGATCTTGGTATGCACATAAATGAAGATGCAAACATGCTAGAGTTACAGCTTTAATGGATTAACCTAATTAACTCAACATGCTTTGTCCTTTAAGATTGTTCATGGCATCATTCTTTTGATCTCAGTCTTAACCAAATGTGCTAAACATTGTATTCTATTTTTGGAAGATGATAGTCACACTCATGTGAAAATTTATATATTATGTAGAGATGGACAACCCTTCCATTGGTTAAGCAATTTAAATCTTTTCCGCCATATGAACTTAAATGCAACATAAATGCTTAATATTCTGATCTTACCACTCATGTCATAAGTAAACAAATTATGCAACACCAATTTTGTCTTGTTCAATGTGCCTAAGGCTAGAGAAGAATAAATAAAGAAATAGATTTGGTTCTGTTGGTGTTTTTTCACCAATAGAGCCCATGCACTTGATTTCTACCTTGGTTTTGCAAGCAGGACAACACTTCGAGCAAAGTTTGTTAATTCCCAAAATTCCACAAGTGGAAGTTCTGTGAACATGCACACTGAGCAAGATGCTGCCAGCTCCCACTATTAATGCTCTACTCCAACTGCTAGCCAAACAAAGGATAAAAGTGACATCATCATTACAAGGGGTGCAACCATCAAGACCTCCATCTCTAAGACAGAGAGATACACAAGAGTGGAAGAAAAAGTCCTGTCGGTAGACTTTAAATCCTGCTCCTTTGCCATAAGGTAATATAGTAGTTATCTAATTAGTATTCATAATTTGCATTAGTAATTTTACTTTAGCATATTCATCTTTATGCATATCAAAAGAAAAAGAAAAATCTTTATTATCTTATTTACTGCATCACAAAATATTGAAGCCCGACGTGAATAAACTTATGGTAACCCTGTAGGAGTATTTACTGTGGTGGCATAAAAACATGATAATTGCATCTGTATTTACTTTCTTGCATTATAAAAACCTAAGCCCCATGAGAATAAATATTCTCCGTGGTGGCATAAAAATAAAATATATATCATGCATACATATTTACTTTTCTGCATAAGAAAATCAGAAAATCCTAAAAAGAATCCTACTAGAATCTGTCAATTGAAATCAACTCGTAAGAATAATCAATTACTTATTGGCTGATCGCTAACCTCTTATTAAACTCGAGCCTCGAGTTTTGGTTTTCTTGTCGGAGTATAATTATGCAGGATAACACTATGTGTGAGGAGTGAGTTCATCAGTGGAGTCCAGTAGGACTACTGCTGACAAGCTTGCTCTAAAGACCATCAACACCAAGTATTACAAACATCTAGCTTGGGGAGGAGTATCCCCTAGTTATCAGATAACTATACCTATACGATTATCGAGTCTGTTTTATAAAGTCATAAAATACCAAAAATATGTGAGCATATGAAGGTTCACAATAGTATCATAAGAATATCTAAAAATACCAAAAAAATATGTGGACACATGAAGGTCCACACTTTTTAAAAAAACCAAAAATATGTGGGCACATGAAGGTCCATACTCTTAGAGAAGTTTACTAATTGGGCAAAGAAGCTTAAACTTCTGCTGGAAATATAAAATCAATCACTTACCATAGAGTGGTACTAAACCTAACCCCTCTCCATGAGATTTGGTATTTTTGTTGGCAATTGAGTTTCACAGGAAAATATAAGATCAAAGAGCTAGTCAACCTGACGCCCTTACATTGCCGATACACCTGCTCTCAGAAGGATCACTCAATTTACAACATCAAAGACCCTGTCAAACGTCAAGCTTGGGGGAGGGCACCCTCCATTTAAAATCCAGCTAAGTATAAGTTTCCCATCTTATTATTATTGTACCATATCGTTTTTTCGTGTGAGTTAGCTAGTAAGATAAAATTTGAAAACCAAATAAATACTTAGCTATATATTAGAGTGGTCTTAGAGTGTGTCTATAATCAGTCTAGGTTAGAGTCAAATAAAAACTGGAGAACATTAAAATTTTATCTTGGAGATGATGAATAGTTGCTCTGCCATAATTCCTTTCAAGTGTCTAGTTTTCAACCTTAAATTCTTCCGAGTTTTGGATACTACTGTTTTGGCTTAAGAATTTACTCTGAACCTGAAACTTGTGGAGGCATATGCTTGAGCTAAGTCTAGGTGATTGATTGATATGATACATGAAGGTTGAGCTGCTTTTTATCTTATTCCTACCAATACTAAGTTCTGGAGATTTATTTTAAATTTAAAATCTTACATGATGAGCTCTTGTATGACAAAGTGTAAATTCCTACTAAAGCCATATATGATACATTTAGAGATAGGAAAAACTTTGCACATTTATGCTGCTTGCTTTGCATTGAGTTTAGTCAACCTTTGTTGTATACCTTATGAGAGTCTTGTCATGCTTTTAAAATCAAGATCACTTACACACTCCACCCACATATGCATTACTCCTACTCTGGGAGTAAGCGCAATCATTTTCCACTTCCTACCAGATCCACCTTAAAAATGTTTTTCTCCTACACTAGGAGTAAACACCCAAAAATATACCCTATAGGATAGCCCCTGTTTAATTGCTCTAAGTTCTTATCATTATCTCTCCAATTATTTATATTCAAAGACGCATGTGGCTATGCAAAAGTATTGAAAAAAAGAGAAAAGGGAGTAAAAGATGGACAAGTGTCCCAACAATTAAAACAATGGGTACTTAGATGCCCGCCTCCCTATGAAAAAAAAGAAAAAAAAAGAGAAAGAAAAGAAGAAAAAGAAAATAAAGATAGCCCATGTTTTTTCACGAAAGTTCTAAGTTCCAAGAGAGAGATCTATTTTTAAAGAGCAAAAGTAGAATTAGGATTAGCCACCTTATATACATCTATCCACCATATTCCATACACATGCACATCTTGGTTTGATTGTATGACTTGACTCTCTATGGATCTATTGTTTGACTTTACAATATATGAATTGCAAGTATGCTCATCTTTGTTATTGCCACTCCTATAAGCTCCACTATAATATTTAGTTGTAGTAAGGCATAAAATCATTAATGCCTCAGTGAGATCCATAAATACCACATATATTAAGAGACTTGAGGGTGTCATACAATTAAGCTCTGAGTTTTATTTCGAAAACTTACAAAACTCCGGAATATTGGTACTGTGAAGAATTTGAGACATAGTGCTGGACTTGATTATTCTATCTTTCGATTGCTCAAGACTTATGCAAAAGCTGAGAAGCTCCATAGTTAAAGGTAAAATGGGTAAATTTGAAAGTTAGAGTAGTTTTGTCTAATCCGGAGGAGAATTTCTGTTTGAAAGCACGTGTACTAGGAAGGCATGAAAGCATTGTAGCAACTCCTGATCCAAATATAATAGTCATTAGGCTTAGGTTGTTTGCTAAGGGACTGGCAAAAGATAAGCTTGGGGGAGTTGTTGACGGTGGATAACGTCAACTTTTATTAGAACTTTAGACATGAAAGGACACATGAATACATACTAGTCTAGGGTTTCAACTGACAATTTCCACGAGTTTTGCATGTTCTGTATTTTGCAGGGGCTATTCCAAAAAAGCATAAAAAAAGGGTTAAAGAGCATAAAAGACACGAAACTTAACCGTGAAGAAAACATCATCACGAGAACACTAGAAGCCTCTGGAACACACCCGAGCAACCGGGGCCCCGGACCCCACCAGGTGGGGCTGGCCAGCCCTAGGGTGGGGCCGGCCGGCGCCCCCCTGCTGGACTGCGGGCCCCGTCTTCTGGAATCTTCCTCCCACGCTTCATTGGCACCCAAGTAACGCATCCCTACGTTGATCTAAGGTCGGTTTGATCCGACGGTGCATATAACATGAGACGTGGATCGATGACGTGGTGGTTCCTTGCCCCCTACTCCACCTCGGCCTATATAAGGACGCCCCAGGCCCCCTCCAGAAGGCATTCTACACCCCGGTGCTTCATATTCTCTACATAAATTAGGGTTAGGGTCCCTCTAGTTGATCTAGTTCTAGTTCATCTAGTTCTAGTTCATCTAGTCAGTTAGGAGAGACTAGTTCATCTAGATGTAGTCTTGTTTAGAGATTAGAGAGATAGAGTAGGAGAGTAGAGATTCTGGAGGAGTTCCGGCCTGTCGGTGCTTCTTCGTGGCTGTATTCTTCTGGATTCAGCTTTCTCGCCCGGAGCTGCGTTCTGAGGTGCTTTTGTATTCAACTTCTAATTCAAGTAAGCATTTGTTCTTATTCGTTCTTAAGTTTGCAACTCATATTGAGTGCTTTGATCTTGGTCATTACTTGATTGAAGTAGTATTTCGTAGTGTAGGCGTGGTGCCTAGGCTAGGTTTACTTGTGAATGTCCCCTGATTGGTTGGATAGTGGTAGATCACGTAGGTGACAGCTGCGTTGAGTCCACCGTAGTCCACTTCCCGTTGATAGGATCGATAGGTGTATAAATGTCTGGTAGGAGGGAACTCTGATTTCGTCTCTTATTCATTTCACTGCCCAGTTAGAACAATATTATTTAAAGCTTACCGATTGTTGGAACTAGATAATCATTAGGTATTTCCTCCTTCTTGATATTATCTAACCTAATTGTAGGGTTAAGTCATCGGCTTGGTCATTATCACCTACTGTTCCTTGTGGATTCGATATTTAAAACCTCCAGGTGAAATGTGACAGCGGTATATTATCTGTGCGCTTGCGGATAATCTGAATACAATCTTATTTAAGTAGAGTGCAGTTAATTTATACCAACAATCATCTCGATAGAAATCATTAGTTCTCTAATTTGGTGATCATCAATATCAAAACCCACATTAGGGAGTGATTGCACTTTTAACTGGAGACACAATATTTTGATATCTCCAGTCTAACAACATACCAAAATTTAACTCCACAACCTCAGAAAACGTGAGGAGAATAATATTTTGGTATGTTGTTAAACTCCTATAAAACCTTATTTGTTGTTAAACTCTTATAAAACCTAATAATAAAAAAAGTCACAGACATAGTATGATCTTGAATCATATGAGAATAACTTTCGTTAAAACCTAATGGTACATATAAGGTGGGCTGATTTTTAACATTGGGATCCAACACATGCCCTTATTGTTCCATGTGGATATCTATTCATATTCTTCTTGACTCCCACCATACTAGAAACATACAAAGAAATTAGAGATGGATCAACGACATGCATATCTAAATGATAATTAGGGACGGGCGTGTCTCTAATTCTCTATAATATTGGCTCCCGCGTGACTGCAACCGGCTACATGGCTAAGCGACGAAAGACCTTGTTGTTCTACTCCTATCCTAGGTTCCAAAAGCATCTCCAAGACTCTCTAACTCAAAAGCATCATTTGGAATCAATGATTAAAAATTACTCTATCTTTTCACCCTCCAATAACTTCTTTATACCTTATGCCCACTCTAAAGAGCCAACACCGCTCTTGATCTATAGCTAGTGAAAATCTAGAATAATGTCTATATTTAAAGATCTAATTAAAGAAGAAATTGAAAAATATTTTTTTCACTAAAATCTCTATTTATATGAATTACGAAGGATACAAACAGTCTTGGAGTTGCTGTAAGACCGCCAGAGCATCAAAGTGTTTTGCTCCAGGTTTGCGACTTTCAACCCACCAAACCATGATAAAAAAAAAAGTCTACCGGGACCAGGACAACCCCCCACCCACTCCCCCAAACAAAAAAACGGTTGTTTGCATTTTTTTTTAGATTACACAGTATAACACAAATGGCCACAGACGCACACACATAGGTATCATCCCACCGGACAATCCTTGTTTGCATTGGCCGTAACGTACTCATCAATAATTCATATTTCCTATGTACATTTGCTATATCTGGCATCAATATTAATCACAACTTAATAAGTTTTTAATCTCAAAAAATAAAATTTTGAGTTCCTTCGAATCTCCATATGCATCAGTAGATTTTAGTCCGTCTATCATATGCTCAGCTCAGGTCTCCACTATTCACTTTAAGGATCGCTCGCCTTCCTTTCAAAAGCGCCATTCCTGTTCCACACACACTAAGACACACCCTTTGTGCTTTACGTTCCAAAAAAACTTTGTGCAAATTATGAAAGCCCTTCGCTCTTCTCTTCATCTTGCGGAAGGTGCCAAGGAAGCCCAATCACATGTAAAGGATTAATGGTTGTATTATCTGTCAGAGGCGATGGATTCTTCTATCCTTCTGATTACAACGCTGAGACTGTGGCCGTCTTCCAGTGCTTTGACTGCAGCTCTATGAGCTTTCTTGTGCCACTTCAGGAGGTTATAAGATTGCATTACTGACCAACGAGCTCGGTTTGCCATCTGATAAGCAGTGGAAAACACTGATGAATCATATCGGTCTATTCAGAAATAAGTAATGTGTGCAAGATAACAGCAAAATAATATGAACCTGTGCAACAGAAAGCGGTGGGTTCAGTAGAATGCACAAACTCCTGAATAAGTTCTCGTCATTTTCTCCACCTTCTGCCTCCCCATAAACAAGTGCTTCAGCAGCAATTCCGGCAAACAGAATCATGGAGTACCTGCCATTCATCTCCCAATTCTGAAAAGTCAAATGATGTCCAAGAACTCCAATTGCCAATATTCAGACCAAATAACTAGTTTATTTACCTGTCAAATGCAGTACTTGATAGGTGACCCTCAGCTAGTTCTTTTTCCATCTTTTCATCCCAGAACTGAGTCCCTGCCTACAGAGGTACCAAAGCACCCATGAGAGTTCTATAACACGTGAGATATATATGAAGGGCATGAGATGATAAAAGCAAAATGGGAATGGCACGATAGCTAAGCCTGAGATCCTCCAGAAGAAAAAGGAACGCAATACAACTACAAATGTACAAGGCAAAACCATAAAATCTAATATTCTACAAGTGTAATCCGGTGAGCCAAGTAAAGAAACAGGAGATGCGATCGATCATGTGACCTCAAATCTCATGGCAGGATTTAATTTTTTTAAGGATAATATCAAACATCAGAAAATATACGTAACATCATTTGTCACTTTTTTTTGAGAGAGAGAGAGAGAGAGATTCTCGCAGAACAGAAAAAAAAATCTTTTGCAAAAAGTTGATATCGAGGCCTAGCCCTCAAGGGTGAAGTCTTCAAGGGACATAATTTTTACAGCCTCATTGGATAATAGAAACCAACCGCTGCAGATAGAGAGCCACAGTATCAAAATTAACAATAGTTGTACCTGGCCCTGAATGCCCATTCGCAATGCCACAACCGGATCCAAAATGACTCCTCGTATCGGGCAGCCCATTAGATATGCTATAAATAAGTGCAAAGGAAGTAAGAACATTACTCAAGTAGAATCTCAGAAGTCAGATAAATTACCTACTGGAAAAGGTAAATTGAAAACTATTCTCATAAAACGGGAGCCAGTGAATAATGTAAGAGGAAAAAGGTAGGAAAAGGTAAAGCCATACCGGTAAGAAGATGGCCTGCTTCGTGCACAAGGATCCGACGTTTATATGGAGGCCAGAAACATGAGATTTGAGCAAGACAAGTACCACCAAGAAACAATGCATCGGCTGTTGCTAATCCCAATACAGCACCCAATTTAGGCCGTAGATCAACCCCTTGGGTTAGTAGAAAGGATGCACCTCCAAGAAATCCCATGAGAACATACGGAGAACTTCCAGACAGACCCCATTTCTTTGGCGCAAGTTTTTCAGCTGAAGAAATTAATGAATTAAAAAACATATACCTTTATGCCATAGTGATGATAGATCCCAATAGATGAGCTTAAGTTCCTTTGAAACAGCTCTATCAGCTTGTTATGAGTATGTTTTGCTAAAGGATGTTGAAGTAGTATTTTCACGTTTTATATAGATTAATAAAAGAAAAAAGTGCTGCCTAAACTTCCTGCTATGGTAGTAACTGGCAACCCATTCCAATTTTTTAATGTAGAATATCACAGGATAGTGGAAGAGAGGGGACAGGACACTGTCTCTATCCTCACCTTCCAAACCGGTCATCTCCTTCAAAACCGTTGGTGTCACTTCTCTTGGCCCTTCCAGAACTGTAGAAAACGGAATACATATATACAGTCAATCTGAAAGGAGGTCGGAGCGAGAACGTTAACTGATAAACTGCAAGAAAAATTGAAGTCGCGAGGCATATTAGTAAATGACTATTATCAATCAAGTCACCACATTTCAGAAACAGCGTTCCACAAGTCGTGAAGCTAAACTTATTAATTCGGTGCCATGTCCAAATCGTGAAGGCATTTCGCAACTGCGTTCCCCAAGTCCCCAACTCACCGATGTTCTTGCACTTTCCGTAGCTGGCGAGGACCCCGCGGTCGACGAGGAACTGGTACGCCCGGCCTACGAGGCGCATGTCGTCGGCGTCGATGCAGGCGTCGAGCACCTCCCAGTCCCGCCCCGGGGGCACGGGGACCGCGACCTGCACCGCCGCGGCCCCCGGCGCCGCCGCCGCCGCGGGCTCCACGGACTGCAGGAAGCGGAGCGCGCGGGGGAGGTCCTTCCTCCTGACGGCGTCCTCGAACTCCCGCCACTCCTTGACCTTGACGGCGCCCGCGTCGTCCTCGAACTCGCGCCACTCCTTGACGGTGCCCGCCCGCAGGCGGGGCCAAGAGCGGCGCGGGAGCGTGCACGGCGCGCGGCGGAGGAATCGGTTGGGGACACAGGTGGAGGTGCTGACGGAGGCGAGGGGTAAGTGGGATGGGGCCGTCGGCGTTGTTGCCATTGGTGCGGGTCGCGGAGGTGAGCGAGGGGAGTAGGGTGGAGGTGGAGTGGTTCTGCAAGTTCTGGTCGTCGTGGCGTCGTCCACGGCCGGCCACTGCGGCGAGGGACGTCACGTGGGCCGAACCTTGCTGGGCCTGTGGTCGAGTGTTTTGGGCCGGTCTTATTTCCTGTCCAGTCTAGCTCGGGCCGAACGTTTTAATTCTAATGTTTCTTTCTTTTACTTAAAAAAATGTACGGTAATTCAAATGTTTTTTTTTCTAGGATTATAGACGCTAACAAGCTAGCACACTCGTCTCTATGAACATATGTATGTAAACCTTATTCATATGAGAACCTCTTATTTTCCCTGGACAGCCCTGAGCCCCTAACACTAGGTAAAACCTAGCATACTGTTTCGTGTCGCCTTTGAGAAAACTTATTATACCCATCTTATTTTGTCAATTAATCAATTATATGATTCCCTACAAGTGATTTGTAGTAATCATCACAAGCGAATGTATAGTAACTCTTATTTGTTGCTTCGACCTTAACAGATTTTGCGCACCCTTGGGCGAAGAACTGCCAGATATAACCCTGGACGAAGCACTGGCATAGATCAAAGAGTAACTAGTTCTGAAGATTTTTGGTCTTCCGCGGATCGTTAAGTTAGTTTGTAGCTATCGTATATGCATGTTGTGCTAATGAATAGTAGATGCAATGCTGAACTTGAACTGGTATTCAAATAATCTCCCACGTCTGAGAACTGAGATTGATACTTAGTCAATTTTTTTATTGTGATACTTTGATTTTTTTTTTTTTGAGAAACTATTGTGATACTTTGATAGTTGATAGTCATGGATTCATGTGTTGGTTGCACAATTAGTTGTTAGTTCTGGGCCTCAAATGACTGTCCTGGCCCATATATAAAGATATTGTGTGTCCTTCCTTTCAACCTTTGAAATTGTTTTAGTGATCAAGGCCATGTTTAAATACCCTCCAACTTCCAATTCTAACTAATCATAACAATGTTACGGCATATGCATGGAACATTAAATGTAGACAAAATATTTGTATGTTTGCACAGATTACATGTACAGCACTAGACGAATCTTTTAAGCCTACTTAGATCATAATTGGAAACTTATTAAAAAGATTCCAAAATTTCAAATTATAAACAGATCTAAACACAGCCCAAAATAATCATGTTTTTAGCAACTGCTCATGGCAGTTCTAGAGTAGCACACAAGGGCGTCAGTCACTGACAAGGCAACTGCCCATTGGCCATGTACATACAGAATGTACAATTCATCAGAGAATAGATCCGTCATTTTCATCCATTCACTTTTACAGTTTCAAACAAAAACAGCATAACAACTCCACTAATTTAATTGTGATTGTGCAAACAAGAAAAAGGGTATCTCGGCAACCTCACGCTCGTGCTGCTCCTGAGGTCGTCTTGGTGTGCAGCAGCCAGCAACCGGAGGAGAGGGAAGGAAGCACAGATAAGCCCAAAAAAAAAAAAAAAAAAAAAAAAAAAAAAAAAAAAAAAAAAAGGCGCCAGAGAAGGAGCACGTCTATTTCTTAAAACATGGTTTCATACCGGTACCAGCTTGTCACTATGTAGATATTTCCTAACAGAAATCATAGTCAAAGCTGTACTCTGTCTATTGAATGCTGCGATCGTGTCTAAAACATGAGTTCTCTGTATTTTGAACATTTGCCTGGATAGGATTTCAGGTCACTGAAGTACTTTGGTTAAGTACACAAGCAGCCGAGAACTAAGAAAGTGAAACAAATAGATTCCATCTTGCTGATCGAGGTTTTCGAGCAAACTGTTCAGAAGCACGAATGAGAAGTATACATGCAAAGCAACGACCAACGAAGCACCATAATGCATTGCAACACTGAAACGATTCTCAGTGCAGCAGACGCCGGAGAACTGTTTTCAGAATCAGCAGATATTTTGTTTCAATATTCTTTTGTGTCGTCAAAGCATACAGATCATGCAACGTTTACTTTATTGCTGTACGGCAGCTCAAGATCTCGTCCCGTGCAAGCTGTTGAGCTATGGGTTCACAGTTCTCAGCAATCGCTTTTCTTAAGAACACAGAATATATAAAATGCAGAATAGTGACAAATCTCACCACACAGTCAAAACAAATAAAAACATTCCAGAGCAGACTGTCTAAGCTTAATGTCTTCTACATACAAATACTTTGCACCATGATCATCATACATATCTGATCAAGATCATACCATTAGCAACCCAGAGCCTACCACAAAGCGACCACAGCAGAATCAAACTCACAATCAAAAACTAAGTGACATCTTTTATCAAACAACCTATGTGAAACATGGTCAATTCACCATCATCATAAACTAAGTGACGTCTTTGGCATCTTTTATCAAAGAACCTATGTATGAGAAATATAGTCGAAACATAGCCAATTGTCATGCCATGGTAACATAAAATGCAAGACACACACACACACTGATAGAAAGAATCTCTTGTGAAGGCTACTAAAATAGAACCTATAGTGATAAGAATTAGGAGTCGAGACTGAAAGCATTGGGTTTTGTTCTTTGAATCAGTCCTACATTGTTGCATCAATCTCACACAATTAGCCGTATCAGAGAAATACCAAGCTTCTACCCATAAGAAATGCATATATAATATAATGCAGATATATCATTAAGAAACTTAAGGATCACAGCTTGCAAGATATGGAGGGACGATATATCTGAAATATTTGAAGGAATTGAACTCGCATTCGTTACCACGTGCACAAAACCGGGGTCTCATATAAATCATAAGACACTGTCTCACAACACATGATCCATGAAAAATGTATAAATTTTCTTAGCACGGATAGGTGAAACAAGATGCAAAAAGACCTATGCGGTGAGCAGGACGGCGCCTCCGGCAGCCTTGATCTTCTTCTCGGCGACCTTGGAGATGAGCTTGGCCTTGACGACGATGGGCTTGGGCGGAAGCAACCCCTTGCCGAGCACCTTGAAGTAGCCGAACTGCGTCACGTCCACGAGCGGGGCCTTGTCCCCACCGGCCGCCGCCTCCGCGGCCTTGTCGGCGGGCACCATCGACCAGAGCCGCTCGACGTTGACCGAGGGGCAGTAGAACTTGTTGCGGAGCTTGTGGAAGTAGCGCATGCCGACCTTGCCGAAGTAGCCCGGGTGGTACTTGTCGAAGAGGATGCGGTGGTGGTGCATGCCTCCGGCGTTACCGCGACCTCCCGGGTGCTTCCGGTGCTTGCCGATGCGGCCGTGCCCCGCCGACACGTGCCCGCGCTTCTTCCGGTTCTTCTTCAGGCTCGTCGTCATCGCCGCCGCTCGACGCCGCCGGGTGTTGGGGTTGGAGAGGGAGGAGTGGTGGGAGGAAACCCTAGGAGAAGGAAGATGTTATTTATCTTTCTTATAACGCGAGCGCGAGGTGTGACTACCGTCGGATGGGCAGGTGGGTGATCTGGGACCGTTGGATTTAATGGGCCATCGCCGTAGCATCCTGCTAGGGTTTTGCTTTGGGCTACAACTGGGTTGATTTTGGACTGAGCTTAAAATTATGGGATTTTACTGCTGTGGCCGACATCGGGCCGGTTCTTGTTGCGTTTCGAGATGTTGGGCCAGTCTTGTCTGATAGAATATCTTGGGCCGAGGAATGAGAGTGAGCTAGTCTCGGTTGCCAACATTGTCAAACTTAAAATAGGCACCCTCCCTAATAAGAAGGCAACCGCAAACCACGACCTCTATGTAAACCTGTGCAAATCATGGTAAAAAATCGTCTAAATTTACCAAAAAATCATATATATAGATAATATGATGATACATGATCTTTTAAAATATCTTGTCCAAACTCGACTTTATTTGCAAAATATAAAAATAACAAATTAGAAAATATACGTGCATCAGTACATCTCATCTCTATAATAGGAATCTTAACCCAAAAGACAGGCGGTGGATAGAGCCACGTAACCCGTTAACTGATAACAACCTTGAAAACGATAAATAATAAGGCAGAGAAAATGCTATAAATAATAAATTCTTCAAACCTTGTGTTCTTATGAAAGGTTAAATAAGCTGCTTGGTTACTCTGTGTTTTGTTGAACTTGTGACTTAGAGCACATAAACAAATCAAATTGTTTCAGTATGCCTGCAAAAAGAAAAGCCCAATTGTTTCAGTATGCATGAAATTCTATCACAGCTTAAATAAATTGTTGTATTGACTCAAGTAATATTAAATAGTTTCAAATGACCATTGCTCTCAAAAAGGCACTGAAGATAGGAGACTGTACGCTCCTGGCGCGCTTCCCTGGTTTGCTTCCTTTGGTGGTCCTCCAAAACCTGTTCACATCCTACACAGGTGACAAGTCCAATCAGTAGCTATTAGGTTCTAGAAATCAAATGACAATTGAAGCAGACAGTGCAATATCCAAGAGGAACCTTCACACTATTTTAGACAGACATCTTCCAACATGAACTCTATAGGCTAGCATGAACTGCAATTAGCTTGCAGATGACTCACCCAGTCACCCTCATTCGTTTTAGTATCGATAGGTACATTTCCATGTCATGTAACCATATCATGAGCAGCCTTTTTTACTTTTGCTGTGACGTCCAAGGTTTCTGCGTCTTCAGGCATATCCGGTATATCCTCTTTGCGATGCCAAGAGAGTGTTCGCTAATAAAAAAAAAAGTTAATTTTGACTAATACTGATTTATTTATGTGAGAAAAACACAAGTACACTACTATTGTTTACACCAAAATTTGGACCAGGAACAGATAGCCGATACCGAGGGCGAAGAGCCGATTTCGAGGGTAGAGCCTGTTAAACGAAGAGCTGAGAACAGCCGATCGGGTCTCAGATTGAATGTTGGGCTGAAGCAAGGAAGGCGCGGTTAAAGACAGAATCGATTGACAAATGACGTCAGCATAGGTCTTTGACGCCAGGAAGCGATCACGTACGGAGTCTGTTTTGAAAGGGGAAGATTGGACTCCAAGTTACCTTTAAAATAGGAGAGTTTGTTAGTTTTCATATTTGTTTGAGTTGTAATTCGACTAGAACTCTATCTAGTTAGCCCAGGGTATAAATATAAACCTCCGGCCATTGTAATACGTACGTACACATCAATACAACACATCTTTCGGCTCCGGCCAAACCCTTAGGAGTAGGAGTAACGTAGATTCCGGCGAGTTTCTTCGAACGGGTTGAGTGTCATCTGGTGGACACAAGCTTGCTTATAAATACCATCATACCTCGCTAAGTTTTGTTTCTTCTATGTCATCCGGTGGACATAAGAGCATAGTAGATCGGGGTTGATTCTTGTTTGGCATGGGTTTTAGCGTCATCCGGTGGACGCGGGCTTACATCAAATAAGGATTAGTTATCGATTCATGTTTGTTTTCTCGGTTAATCTATGTTTAGCGTCATCCGGTGGACGAGGGCTTAGATTAAACTGGTTAGTATGCATGAATTAGTTATCGGCTCTAACTAAATTTGGCACCTTAGTTAGATTCTTTAAGTTATCGGTGATGTTTGAATCTATTTGTTTATTTATGGGTAACACTCACCAAATTTACCCAGTCTTGATCTAGTTATGTCGGCTTCATATCTTATAAGTCTATTTGATCGAAGGATGATGATTGTCACATGTTTATTACATTGATAAATAGAACGTGTTTACATTAGCCGATTGATTTAGATCTTGATTATATACGAGTTGCACTCAACGCTGGGAGGAGCCCGCTATCAGGACGAGCTAGCCCGTCGCCGGGAGGAAGAAGAGGGCCATTGGTATTGCCCGTTTTTTCGACACTGCTGGAATGAAGGTTTGAAGCTGCCAACCATTCGCAACTGCCCGGAGTGCAGTGATCAATACCGGGAGTATAGGCATTCTCAAACCAAACGTCGGTCCGTGCATGAAAGGCTCGGACACCCACATGATATGCAGGATCGGCGTGAAAAAAGAGACGTGCACGATCGGCTCGATGCGGCATTAGTCGATCGCGAAGAGTCGGTTTGGCAGGAGGGCCAATGGTGTCCTGGATACTTGACCAGGAGCCAGAGGCGCAGAGTGCAGCGTCTGAGGAACACAGAGCTCAAGGCAGAGGGGCACCCGAAGCAAGTTTGGCGTGAAAAGTCTTCTCAGGATAAAGGGAAGGCAATACCCGATGCACAGATGGTGTTCGTGCTGCAATAGAGTTCATGGCGCCGAAGGCCAGGAGGTGTGATACTTCTTCCGATTCTGATGAATCAGAGTCTGAATAGGGCGCTGCCAGGCTGATCTTTGCACAGCAGGCTACTTTCGACAAGCCAGCCAAACACCGGCACCTAAAAGCCCTATACCTTAAGGGATACGTTGATGGGATGCCAATGACCAAGATGTTAGTGGATGGTGGCACCACGGTCAATCTCATGCCCTATACCACATTCCGCAAGCTAGGCAAATGCCCTGATGATTTGATTGAAACTGATATGATGCTCAAGGACTTTGGGGGCAATTCTTCTAACACCCGGGGGGCAATCAATGTCGAGTTGACAGTCGGGAAGAAGACGCTGCTCACCACCTTCTTCGTGATTGACAGCAAGGGCTCCTATAGTTTGCTACTTGGGCGTGACTAGATTCATGCCAATTGCTGTGTGCCGTCTACAATGCACCAATGTGTAATCCAATGGCATGGCGATGAAATTGAATTGGTCCCGGCTGACAATTCAGTGAGTGTGGCTACTGCTGATGCTGCCTACTTGGAAGCCGGGGATCATGATTGTTTTTCTGGCAAGACTTGGGACGAAGGCTCCATCAAAGTTAACGATGAGAGTCAACAGCCGGTCCGGTCAATCGGCTCTGAGTCTTTTTATTAATGGAGAATCCGATTGATGGCACCGAGGGCAAGCTTGGACAGGGTTTTACGTCGGCCGATAAGCTTGAGGAGGTAGACATTGGACCTGGTGACCTACCAAGGCCGACGTACATTGCTGCCAATCTTGACCCTGAATTCAGGCAGGAGCTGATCAATTTATTGAAAGAATATAAAGACTGCTTCGCCTGGGAATACTATGAGATGCCCGGATTAGATAAATCGATTGTTGAGCACATGCTGCCTATTAAGCCTGGCTATCGGTCGTTCAAGCAGCCTCCGCGGCGGTTTAAGTCAGAAGCAATGCCCGATATCAAGGCCAAAATCAAAAGGTTGTTGGAAGCCAAATTCATTCGAGTTTGCCGATACGCCGATTGGGTATCGAATATTGTCCCTGTATATAAGAAGAATGGCAAGTTGTGAGTCTGCATTGATTTCAGGGACTTAAATAGAGCTACCCTGATGGATAGCTATTCCATGCCAATAGCCGATATGTTAGTCGATTATACTGCAGGGCACCAAGTCATCAGCTTCATAGACGGTAATACTGGCTGCAATCAAATTTTTATGGCTGACGAAGACATTCCTAAAATAGCTTTTCGATGTCCTGCTGCGATCGGTTTGTTCGAGTGGGTAGTGATGACTTTTGGGTTAAAGAATGCCGGTGCAACTTATCAAAGGGCTATGAATTATATTTTTCATAAGTTGATCGGCAAAATTGTTGGAATCTATATTGATGATGTAGTCGTGAAGTCCAAGAGCTATAAAGGTCACTTAGCCGATTTGAAGGCAACCCTAGAGTGCACAAGAAAGCAAGGGCTGAAGATGAATCCTAACAAGTGTGCATTTGGGGTATCAGCTGGTGAATTCCTAGGTTTCATGGTTCATCGCAAGGGAATAGAGGTTAGCAGCAAGAGCAGAAAGGCCATCGATCAGCTCGTTCCTCCAACCAATAAGAAGGAGTTGCAGTTCTTACCTGGCAAGATCAATTTTATCAGGAGGTTTATTCTAATTTACCAGAGAAGGTGCTGCCATTTTCACCACTGCTGAAGCTGAAGGACAATCAAGAATTCAGATGGGGTGATGTACGGCAAAAAAAGCTTTTGACAAAATCAAAGAATACATGAAGTCTCCACCTGTATTGGTACCACCACAGGTAGGAAAGCCTTTCAAATTGTACGTGACGGCCAAAAGCCATACGATTGGTTCGGATTTCAAGAGTTTGAAGGAAAAGAGAGAGCAGTTTTCTATCTAAGCAGGAGGCTTTTAGACCCTGAAACAAGATACACACCGACTGAGAAGTTGTGCTTGTGTTTATTCTATTCATGCACCAAATTGAGGCACTACTTATTGTCAGCTGAGTGTGTGGTGGTGTTCAAGGCAGATGTGATCAGGCATATGTTGTCAATGCCAATTTTGAATGGACGAATCGGCAAGTGGATCTTGGCACTCTCTGAGTTTGATTTGAGGTTCGAATCGGCTAAAGCAGTCAAAGGGCAGGCAATAGCCGATCTCATCACTTAGCATCATGGCGGCACTATCAGCATGATTGATGTGGCACCATGGACTATGTTCTTCGATGGGTCATCTTGCCAGCAAGGTGGAGGTGCTAGTGTAGTGCTTATATCACCTCGAGGGCGGCGTTTTGAGTTTGCTTTCCAGATTGGGCCTACAGTGACAAACAACCAAGCTGAGTATGAGGCAATTTGGAAGGGACTTCAGCTGCTACACAAATCAAAGGTCGATGGAGTTGAGGTTTTTGGGGACTCATAGTTAGTGATCAACCACTTGTTCGGCCTATATGAGTGTAAAGATGACATACTTAGAGGCTATCGTGCTCAGTGCCAAGCTTTGATCAGAGGATTCTTGGTGGTCTCGCTTAAGCATATTCCCAGGGCCCAAAACCAGGAGGCTAATCGGTTGGCACAGAGCGCGTCAGGCTATAGGTCAATGCAGGAGATTCTCAACACTGAGCAGGCGTTTGATGACTGGCAGGCTGAGATAGCAGATTATCTTACAAACCCTTCATGAAGAGTCAGTAGAAAGTTGAGGTACAAGGCTATCAATTACGTGTTGCTAGATAGTCAGTTGTATTATAAAATTGTTGAAGAGGTGCTGCTAAAATGCCTTGGGACAGAAGAGCCGACGAAGCTCATGAGTGAGGTTCATGAAGGAGTTTGTGGTGCTCACCAATCGGCTCATAAGATGAAGTGGATCATTAGAAGAACTGGTTACTATTGGACAACCATGCTCGAAAATTGTTTTAAGTACTACAAGGGTTGCCAAGAATGCCAAAGATTCAGTAATGTACAGAAATCTCCTGCTTCTGCCATGAATCCTATTGTCAAGCCATGACCGTTCAGAGGATGGGGAATCGATCTGATCGGCCAAATCTATCCACCGTCGAGTAAGGGTCACAAATGGATACTGATTGCAACTGATTACTTTACCAGGTGGGTAGAAGCTGTTCCTTTGAAGAATGCTATATTTGGAGATACAATTGAGTTTATCAAGGAGCACATTATCTACAGGTTTGCTATACCACAGACCATCACGACTGATCAAGGGACAATGTTCACTTCAGATGAGTTCCTGACTTTTGCCGGCGACATGGGTATCAAAATTTAGAATTCTTCGCCTTATTATGCCCAAGTCAATGGTCAGCCCGAAGCTTCAAATCAGATTTTGATTAAGGTCATCAAAAAGAAGATTGAGCAGAATCCCAGAAGGTGGTTTTGACTTTGAGTGAGGCGCTGTGGGCATACCGGATGGTTCAATATGGATCGACTAAGGCCGCACCATACGAATTGGTCTATGGACACGCTGCTGTCTTGCCTTGGGAGATTCAGTCTGAAACACGGCGTGTCACGTTGCAGAATAAACTTACGGCCGGGGAATATAAAGACACCATAATGGACAGTCTTGAAGACTTGCACTGTCATCGGCTTAAAGCTTTGAAATGCATTGAAGTGAATAAGATGTGGGTGGCTAAGTATTACAATACCAAGGTGAGAAGCAAGAGTTTTGTCGAATCAGAGCTGGTATGGAAAGTTATCCTGCCTATCGGTACTAAGGACAGCTGATTCGGTAAATGGTCGCCAAACTGAGAAGGCCCGTATCGAATCACAGAATGCGCGCTAGGCAATGCCTATATTCTTGAATATTTGGAAGGGAATAAGTTTGCAAGGGCGATCAGTGGAATTTATCTGAAGAAATACAATCCTAGCATCTCGGTCGGAGGTTGACGGCCGATCTATTTGAGATCTGGCTCTGATAGCCGATTCTGAGCAATGGTCGCCTTCAGGACAAAAAATTAGAACTATGTAATAGCCGATTTCATTTTAACGAATCGCCTTTAGCGCAAAAATGAAATGCCCTCGAAGGGGTGTAATAGCCGATGCGATAAGCATCGCCTTTAGAGCAAAAATAATAAAAACCAGCAGAAGTTTGGATTACTGATACCAGCGGGGTTCGTATTATTGACAAATTTACATAGTGCCCTAATACATTCTAATTTTCTGCATTGGTGGCTCCATTGATGACGTCCTCGGCGTCGGTGACGACGGCGACTCCTTCGGCGTGGGGGAAGAAAGCCCCTAGCTGGACGTGGGTCTCTCCCATGTCTTGCCCCTCCGGGAACCCCGGCTCGATGGCCTCAAGGGCTATGCCGGAGCGGAGTCGCGTGGCTGCAAGGGCCCCGGTGGCGCCGTGACGAACGCCGGACATGGCCACCTGCCGGACCCGGTGGTGGATGTCTTGGAACCTCTGCACCAACGTCTCGCCACGGGCATTGACGACATTGACGGCGCCCTCGGCGGCGACGCGCAAGTCATTCAGCTGCGCGGTCAGGGCTGCGAAAAGATAGAAAAGTCAGCATCAAGATCTCCACCGATGGATTGCAGAATCAGTTCAAGAAGTCTACCTGCCACCGCGGCGTCCGATTCGGCCAGGTGGGCTTGCATGGTCTCCAACTCAGTCTCGGCGGCGGCGAGCGCAGTTGCTTGGGCTTCGTTGACGCCCTGCAACCGGCTATTCTCCTTCGTAGCCTCTGAATAGAGGTTATGATATTCCATCATCTGATGGTGGAAGCGGCGGCCATCGGCGACGGTATAGGAGTCGGCCGAGCCCGAGGAAGACCCTGAGCTGGATTCCCCCCGAGAGGCGGCACTGGAAGTCGGACGCTGCTGAAGGATCAGCTGAGGCGCGGTGCGGCGCACTCGAGAGTCCTCGCCTATCGGTGCGCCCGAAGGTAGATGAAGGGGCCGCCGCTGACTGGAGGATGGCGAAAAAAAGAAGATGTATCAAATTCAAAAGCCGGAATCTAATGCCATAGGTGTGGATCGGCTTACCTGCTGTAGACGGTCAGCTGCCGGTTTGTCGCCCAGCGCGTCGGGGAGCGAGATGAGCCCGCGGCTTCACTCGTTGCGGGGGTGGCTTCAGCAGCCGCGGGAGCGGCCTGAGAAGATCCGGCGGCGGTTCCAGAGCCATCAACGCCGGCGGTTGACCGATTGTTGCATGAACGGTGGTGATTAGATTGGGATCAGATACATCAAGAAATGAACAGAGGTATCACCTCAGGTAAGTCTCTATCAGACCAGTCCGCGCCCTGATGGAGCGGAGTCCCCGGAGGAGCTCGTCGCTCTCAGCAGGGTCTGACGCTGGACGCTTGCCGCGGTCTCCATTGCCGGCCATTGCGGTGGATTGAAGGTCGCCTAAGTTTAGGTCTGAGGAACAGAGATGAAGGAGAAAGGCCGAGCGAATGGAGACTGATGGGGTGTGCGGTTGCTCGATCAGGCCTGGTATCTATTTATGAGACAGAAGCGTCGAGGCGGTTCCCTCGAAAGGCGAGACGACGCGGCGGATTTATGCCGGAATTAAGTCACGGTTCTTGAATCCGGAGCAAGTGCGTGGAGAGCGGAACGTCTCGATCGACTGTTGTATTCGACAACCGTTTCAATCAATTATTCTAGTACAGTCAGAAATCGGCTATCGGATCGGCTTGTAGGGCAGCAGTAAAGGGATCAGGCTATTTAGCCGATCTGAAAACAAACAAATGAAAATGGCCGATCCACGGCTGAGCAAGATTGTTTGACACTGTTACGTACATGGGCAGATGTTCATTATATAAATGAAATTACAAGGTTAACAGTGACCGAATGGAAGCAATGACTTCAGCGTGGAGAGCTTGGCCAGCCTGTATCGATTTTTGGTCTTCGTCAGCCATTGTTCTCAGAAGGTTCCGGCGCTGGTGAATCACTCTACCATCAGCAACCGTTATGCTCATATGTTTCTTCTTTTGATTGATGACGGTGGTGTCAGTTGATGCAGTTGCCTCTCGCTGAGTGATGGCCAGATTCACCTCTTCCAGCTCTTTCATCAGCTACTCGCACCTGGTTCTCAATGTCTGCAAATCTGCCTCGGCTGTGGTGATAGAGGTCTTTAGTGTTTTGATTTCTTCAACTAACTCAGTGGCTCCCTGCTTGTTCATCAGTCTGTTATTCTTCAGATTATCCAGCTCTATCAAGTTTGAGTGAGCGGAGGCAATCCTTAAAGATGTGTTCTTGAGAATGGTTAGTTGCTTTAGGGAGATGAGGACCTCTTGACCTGATTGCTGCTGAATTAGCTGAATGGCTTGGTCAATTGGCTCGGTGTGCAGGGTTAAATCGATTAAATTTGCTTCCAGCTGAGGGAGGAGCTCACTTAGCCGATTTTTGAAATCTGGCTCTGGTAATGCCTGTGATTTTGAATTAAGCTCTTCCTCATCACAAAACTCTTCCAGATTGAAGGAGTAACTGGGAGATGGAGCTTGTAACGCCTGCATTTGTGCACAATATCATTAGGAGATGCGATGATAAGGGTAATTGGCAAATTTGCCAACAACTCTACCTTGTCAGTATCTAGCACGGATGGGGGTTTTGTGTTTGTGTTTCCAGAGCTACCTCTTTCCCAGCATTTGGTGAAGGATCGGCTTGTGTTTCTATAATCAAGTCTGGTATAGCTGACTGGGGCTCTGCAGAAGTGAAGGTCAGTAATATAAAGAAAACACAATGGTATTAACAGCCGAATTACCCTACCTGGTGATTCAGTGGGTGGTGTCCTCTCTTTTTCAAGCTTAGACCAAGTATCTTCAGAACCAGAGGAGGGCTGTTCAGCTGTATTTTTAGAGATATGACTAAATTAAGAACTAAAACGTCCAGGAAAGAGTGATCATGTGCTTAAGTTTGGTTTCAACAGGTACCTGAGTTTTGGCTGCTTCCAAGATTTCCTGTTGAATGTCAGGGATTATTGCCATGCTTGAAGAACCTGTAGTGGGATCTGGCTGGCTTGTAAGCTCTGTTTGGTCTTCGGCCTGGTCTCACTCTAATGAACCTTGAATTGGCTGAATGTTTACCTAATAATGGCCGGTTTTAGTTGGATGACTGGACAGGTAATACAGGAAGGGTTTCAGAATGATCAAATACCTGAGCAGGTTTCCTCTTGGATCGTTGCTTTTTAGTTATTTGCTTCCTAAGACTAGATGATGAGGCTTTCCTTTTGGAAGCGGAAGTAATTGCTATCACAGCAGGGGCCTTCATCATTTTCTTCAGTGATGGTGCTTGGGAGCCTAACCTTGTATTTGGACAAGGGGGATAATAGTCGATTTGCTCTGGCGGATTAGACTCTGGGTCCTGTGATAACAAAGGTTAGGATGCAGCTGATAGCCGGTTTTAGATGAAATCGGTTAGGGATACTTACTGCTGATTCAGAAGTGAAGCTACTGTCCAAGGCCTTACACTTATCATGGATTGCTTGACAGAACAAATGAGCATGCCATTGCTGCCACCAATTGTCAAAACTTTCATAAGTAATTGAGATTTGACTCCATTTTTCTACTGTATAGCGTGGCAGGTCTGTCCCCAATCTGAAAACCCTGTCAGCCTCTAACATTTCAGTGATTTCATCCCTAGGCTTCAGGAGATGCAGAAATGAAAGCTTGGGGACAGTTGGCCAAAACCTAGTTGCCTTGCTGCAACATTCGGTGATAAAATTCATAAGAAGGCCAGCTAGGTTCGTTGCTGCTGGTACCTCGGAGGTGTTTAAAATCAACTGGCAATATGCAAGGTTTTATGATAACATTGAAGATTTCAATGACCCCATCATCAGAGCATCCTGTGCTGAATTTGAAATTATGAGGCATTGGAAATTCTTCATCCTCTGCATATGGGAACCAAACCAAGATGTTTGCCTCCAAACCTCTGTAGACTGTTTCAAGTAATTGGCCTCGGTTGACATTGATAATTATGGCTGAACCAGCTTCATCAAAGTTCTGGCAGCCTCTGGTTCTTCTCCTCCTCCACATAATTAATGGAAGGATAACTGAGGTTGTTGAGGTTTGGCCTGACCATTTTGTGCAGATACAAGTTGAGTCATAACTGAATTAGCCACCAAGGGCCTGTTGTGCACTGTACTTCCTCGCCTTTCAGCAAATAGCCGGCAACTCGGCTCATCAGCCTGTAAGCAGGTCCCAGCAAAAGCTTACCTAAGGGGATTGAATTGCCACGAGCCAATTATTCTGCAAGGGCTTTGAAAGGATACGCTGGTCCAAGAGAAGCACCACAGAAAACGAATCTTTCCAGCCACAAGATTAAAAATGCTATATACTCTTTCTCACTGATGCTAGAGGTTGTCAGGTGATGAGTTGTGATATAGCCAGTCCAACCTTTATAATCTCCAAATTTGGGAAGCTGTTTCTCGCCTGTGGAAAGGAAGCTCCAAAGCTGGCAGCTCCCAGTGATCTGAAGGCCGGTGAGCATATGAATGTCACCCAGAGTGATGGTCATCGGCCCATCCCCAAATACAAAGGCAGTCAGAGAATTGGACCAGAAGTAGCTTGCAGCAATCAGGAGGGATTCCTTCTTTTTCATCTGACAAAGAGAAAGATCAAGGCACTGACTCAGGTTGCGCAGCTCCTAGTCTGCCCGCTTTTTCTCTGAAACGCAGTAGAACCAATTTCTCCATCCAGTGGGCATATTGAGCCAGTTCCGGAAAGAATTCTTGGTCCATGAAGATGCATCCACCAGCGAGTCCTTAAAGGGGATTTGGTTAGTCTCTTTACTGATGAACTCCGCAGGATTCGAATCTCCCATTTGACCCAGGTAAAAGGCAGATGGGACATTATTCAGCGGAACCAAGATCTCGTTCTTCAAGTCCTGGGTGATGAATAATATATGACCGATGGGGCAAGGATTCGTGAGTTAGAAACAAAATTAGTAAGATTCGTACCTCGGGGATCTCAGAGGGAGTTGCCATTTGCTCAAGATTTTGAAGGCGGCGGATCGAAGCCTGGGTAGGAATGCAACAGAATCTTTCTTGGTTAGGGTTTCGATTTGGTACGGAGCTTTGAAGTGCTGAGCGGGAGACTGCGGTTTTGGCTGTGAAGATCGATTAAGGCTCGGTGTCAGTTTTGGAATAAAACCAGTTTATCCCAAAATTGTCCCAAAATTGGGGGGCATGTGTTTACACCAAAATTTGGATCAGGAGCAGATAGCCGATACCGAGGGCGAATAGCCGATTTCGAGGGCAGAGCCTGTTAAACGAAGAGCTGAGAATAGCCGATCGGGTCCTAGATGGAGTGTTGGGCTGAAGCAAGGAAGGCGCGGTCAAAGACAGAATCGATTGACAGATAACGTCATCATAGGTCTTTGGCGCCAGGAAGCGATCACGTACGGAGTCCATTTTGGAAGGGAAAGATTGGACTCCAAGTTACCTTTAAAATAGGAGAGTTTGTTAGTTTCCATATTTGTTTGAGTTGTAATTCGACTAGGACTCTATCTAGTTAATCCAGGGTATAAATATAACCCCCGGCCATTGTAATACATACGTACACATCAATACAATACACCTTTCGGCTCTGGCCAAACCCTTAGGAGTAGGAGTAACGTAGATTCTGTAACAACCCTAAAAATCCACACAATCTAAAAATCCCAACCAATTAAAATTTTTCATTTATTTATTGTGAAAACCCATTTTTCTTGTGCAAGCATATAGGTTTCATTATGAAATGGGTAAATAAAGGAGTGTAGTTTGCATTTTAATTCCAATCACATAGAATAATAACTTATGCATCACATTTGGGATTTATTGCAATTTATGTTTGTATTTACTCAATAAATTAAAATGGGCAATATATGTATATATACACTAAACTGAAAATAAAAAAAGAGAAAGAGAGTTCGGCCAGCAAGCCAGCCCGAGCCCGCCCGACCTTCCTCTCCTCATCTCACCGCGCGCGGCCCACGTCGCGGCTCGGCAGCGCACGCGCGCGACCGGCACACACGCGCTCGCGCTCGCGCTCGCTGCCAACCCGGCCCCGCCTGTCAGCCACTCTCGCCTCCACTGTTCTTCTTCCTCACGAAGGCGACGCGCCTGCCGGGGGTGTCGCGCGAATGGCGTGACCCCGGTCCCACAGCCGACCGCATGGCAGAGCCCTGACCCCGCTGTCCCCCTCCTGTCCCCTCCTTTCTTGGCCGCCAAGCGAACCCGCGCCATCCGGAGCCCTAGATCCACTCGAGCCACGGCCCTTCGATCGGCCGAGCGCAATCAGGACCGTTCGCCATTGGAGACTGGCCAAGCTCGCCTATAAATTGGAGCACCCCGAAGCCTTACCCTCATTTCCCCTCGCCGCCACCGCAGCACAGACCGGCACACCGCACAAACCGAGAGAGAGAGCGTAGGAGAAGGGCGGAGCAGAGGAGGAGAAGCTGCCGGAGCGCCGCCGCCGCGGAGCACGCCGGAGCCGGACACGGAGGAGAAGCCGAGCTGCGGACGAGGAGCGGCACGGCACTGCGATCGCTCTGCACGGCTCCGACTCGCCACTGCACCGCCATCCTAGCTTCACCGACACCACGGTGAGCCACCGCACGCCATGTCCGAACCTTGCCCTGCTTTTGCCATGGCGTTCCACCCTCGGGACGCGCAGGCACGAGCCTATACCGGCTCGGGAAGATCACCTGCACCATGCACTCACTCGACCAGCCAAAACCCCCGGACTACAAGCTTGCTAGACCGAGAACGCAGCACGACGCGTTCTCGGCGGAGCGCGCTCACCACCGACGCGTTCCGACGCCGAATCACCCGTTCCGAGCAATCCGACTAGCACCCGTACAGGTTAGAATGTCGTGGAGCACCGCCACGACCCCCTTGAGCTAGCTACGCGGATCTAAGCGCTAGAGGAAGCCTGAATCGCCTTGGCCGCGTGCGCCGCGACCTTACCGGAGCGCCGCCGCGAGCCGTAGCCAAAAGAAGGTCATGCCGTGGCTAAGTTCGCCACCAGAGTGTTGTATGCCTCTCTGGCCTCACCAATTTGACAAGACCGCATTCGATTGAACCAATACTTGGTCGTAGCCGCGATGCCGCTTTCCGCCGTCGTCGGCGACACGCCGCCGCCACAACCGAGCACCTTGGAAAGCTCGGTAGCCAAAATTGGTAGTTGGTATACCATCGCCTTGGACCCTGGACGCGTATACATCTCCTAGAAGACCTCCTTAGCCCCGCCGGAACCTCACCGTCGCGACGACATCGCCGCCGACAGGTTCCGCCTCGCCGAAATCCGTTCCGAGTACCCCCGGACGCCTCGCGCTGCGAAGAAAGGCCGCCGAGGTTCGCCAAGTCTGCCTCGGCACCGCCGCTAGATAGCCGAGCCCTGTCTTGCCGAAATATGGCCATCGCCGCCCTGTCACCGACCGCCACACCGGAGAGACACCGCCGCCTTGAACAGACGCCCTGGAACCCTGCTAGCACCGAATCTCCGATTCGCCCGAGCCTCCCCAGGAGAGCTCGGGAGAGCAGCCCCTTCAGCGCCCAAATTTACGATTCGCCCGAGCCTCCCCAGGAGAGCTCGGGAGAGCAGCCCCTTCGGCGCCCAAATCTCCGATTCGCCCGAGCCTCCCCAGGAGAGCTCGGGAGAGCAGCCCCCTCGGGCGCCCAAATGTCCGATTCGCCCGAGCCTCCCCAGGAGAGCTCGGGAGAGCAGCCCCCTCGGGCGCCCAAAATTTCCGATTCGCCCGAGCCTCCGCAGGAGACCTCGGGAGAACGGCACCCTCAGCACCCAAATGTCCGATTCGCCCGAGCCTCCGCAGGAGACCTCGGGAGAACGGCACCCTCGGGCACCCAAATTTCCGATTCGCCCGAGCCTCCGCAGAGACCTCGGGAGAACGGCACCCTCGGGCACCCAAATTTCCGATTCGCCCGAGCCTCCGCGGGAGACCTCGGGAGAACGGCACCCTCGGGCGCACCAAATCTCCGATTCGCCCGAGCCTCCCCGGAAGAGCTCGGGATAGCGGCACCCTCGGCGCCCCGAATCTCCGATTCGCCCGAGCCCCGCCGAGCTAAACCGAGCTACACCGAGCTCCGCCGAGATACCCCCAACCACAGCCGAGCTACCACCGACCACCGCCGAGCCACGCCGAGCCACGCCAACTCCGGCAACTCTCTGGGAACCAGCATCGAACACCTGGTGGGCGACCATCGGGTCTGTGTTCTGTTGAGGCGCCACATGCCGTACTACTGGACCCGCGCGCCACATCCCGAGCTGCCCCTGATTAACCGACCAGTTTTCCCATTTTCAGAAAATAGGATAATCTTTGAAAATTCATAACTTATTCATACGATGACCAAAAATTGCGCACCATATATCAAAATTCTCAGGAAAATGAGATCTACAATCTAAGACTATGTTTGTGTGCATTTGGCTCTTTGTTTTATTGGATTTTTCTGAAATACTCTATAGGAGTCGCTGACGCGACTATTTCGTGTTCGATTTCAGAGCCGGAGGAGGATCTGACTAAGGGAGACGACCACGAGTACTTCCAAGAGCTAGGAGACGACTACGAAGGTGCCACGTCCCACCAAATCCTTAGATCCTATTACGCATTGCAAATGACATTGTTGCTATTGCTTTATGATTATGTATGAATTGGTTGCATGGTAGTATATTTGAATTACCTGCCTTGATAAGACTTTACCCTGCTATCCGCTGTTAGGTTAGCTGCTGCTTATTTTACTGTTACTCTTCCACTACTTTCTACTTGCTATATGCTATGTGGTGGAATTGGGACGGTGTATAACCGATTATAACCACTGGGAGAGAGTGCTGCGTGCGTCTTGGGTGCGTGGTAAGGGTTGATGTCGACCAAGTGGGATGTGAGACGAGCCCATGGGGCAAGTCGTGCCGGGGGTGCAACCTGGGCATCCCCAAGCGAGATACCTGTGGCGGGTAAAGTTGTTGAGGAGGTTCCGGGTGGGATAGCCTTGGTGGTTTGAAGCCCGTGGACGGAGGTGCTGTGATGGCACGGGGAGAGTATCCCCTAAGTGGAGATGCCTGCTTGGTCAAACCTAGGATGGACTAGTTTCAGGTTCATGGGAATCCTTTTCTACTCACTCGCTTCTGATGGGCGGGAGACGGCTGGACTACTTGGTAGGACGGTGCCACTACTGCTAGGTTGAAAGGTGATAAGGGTGGGCGGAGACGGTCGATGGGTTCCCGTTCCGTCCTAGATGCACAGTACCACTGGATGGGCCCGGTACTGTGTCTCCCAGTCTCAGCATAACGGTGTAGGATCCGGAATATCCCAGGGCTGAGTGGTAGGGTGGCATCGACCTAGGCAAGCAAGCACCCGGAATTCTGCCTAGGTGTTTGCGCAACACCTATGATGGCTAATCTTGTGAGTAGTGAAACCTCTGCAGAGTGTATGGTTGATCGATCGATACATATGCCAACCTGTTGGCTATGGACCTTTCCTGTGAAGCTTCTACTAGTGTAGTGAGTGTTCTCTTCTCCCCCTGGATGACATTTTTCCGGCAGTGTACCCGTTGTGGTAGTGTGCCGCTGAGATAGGCCCGAGAGGGAGTTGGGCCTGTCGAATGAGAGTGAGGTGTGGGTATGTGAGGTGTGGTGATGGGAAAAGGGATGATGGTGTTAACTGGTGATAAAACTTGACTAATTAAACATTGATTACAGCTGCATAGGAAAACCTCAGCCTATAGGTCTGCTTGTATAGCCTTGCATCCACTTTCCACAAAGCAAATGCTGCATAGGTGGGCTCCGTGGCCAGTACAAATCGTACTGATAAATTTGCTGTCAGGTGACGAGAATGAGTACGACTTCGAGGGAGATGATGACGAGGAATAGGGTCACGTGCTACACTCAAGTTGGCCGTGAAGGATGAATCGCTTCCGCATCTTCTAAAGCTTCTCTGATTGTTGATTCCGCCAGTGTGGCGATGTAATAAATATTTATGTAAGACTTGTTTACCGTTGTATGGATCCTGGTGGCAACTGAGATATGGGTAATTTCATGGATTGTGCCAAGCAATCTGTTGAATTACAATTCGAGCCTGTGGATTTCCCTTCGTGGAAATCGAGGTCGTTTCAGTTGGTATCAGAGCCATACTTGACTGTAGTACGAGACCCATAGAAAATGGACGTTAGAATAAGAAACCAGACTCTCTTTCGGTTATATTACCGACCTTGCATTCACTTTTTATGCAATGGCTTATCTAATACAAGGACCTGCTAATCCGTTTCTTGAAAAATTTGCAGATGACCAGCCTTGGACCACCACTTCGTCCACTGCACGACGGCACTATTGAGATCCCGATCAAATGGCCATTGACCTTATGCACCAGTAGCTTATGGACCCTGTGTAGCCTTTAGACTAGTGATACCATGAGTTGTCCTGTCATTGGCTATCTGCGCATAGCACGATCTTCTTAGCAGTTAGGAACATCCTTTATATAATAATAACCATGTGATGAGTGATATTTGGATCTTATGCTTCTTATGGATCTCTATGCTTCTTTGGTTGAGTGTAGGATAGCGTGAAAAATGTTTTAATCCATTTAAATCGTTGAAAACATCTAACTCCTACTTAAACAATTACAA
Organism: Eremochloa ophiuroides; assembly: GCA_038502445.1. Lineage (NCBI taxonomy): Eukaryota > Viridiplantae > Streptophyta > Magnoliopsida > Poales > Poaceae > Eremochloa > Eremochloa ophiuroides. Next base: position 9,683,530 of record JAHLJS010000005.1, read on the forward strand.
GATTATTACTGCACTGAGCACGTACCTAATAGCTTCAGATGTCGATGAGACGTTCCGCACGCCTGGAGAACCGCCAGCCCTCCCCCGCGCCTGCGCCAGGACGTGGGCGTGGTCGCAACCGTGGACGCCCAGCTGGCAGACGTGCTGGAGTTAACCTGGAAGAAGAGCTGCGCCGGGCAGAGGATGCACCGCCGGTGATCGATCCGCCACCACAAGGCGAGAATGTGCCTCCGCCACCGCCACCGCCGCCGCCACCGACATTGGCGGAAGTGATGGCTCAGCAGACCCAGCTGCTGAATGCCATAGCTGCTGGGATGAACAGGCACCAAGGGCCACCCCAGAATGACTTCCAAAGGAAACTGGAGGGTTTCCTGAAGCTGAGGCCACCTACCTTCGACGGAACCGACAGCGATCCTCTCGCTGCCGATGATTGGCTTAAGGAGATGGAGAAGAAGCTGGACCTGACCACTTGCTCCGACGAGGAGTGTGTTGGGATTGCTAGCCACCAGCTGACCGGTGCTGCACGAGCATGGTGGGACAACTACACCAGCGCTCACGAGGACCCAGCCCGCATTGACTGGGATGAGTTCACCGAGGCTTTCCGTGACCACCACATTCCTGAGGGAGTCATGGAGGCCAAGGAGAACGAGTTTCGCAACATCTCCCAGGGAGCTGATCGGATCCACGAGTACACCACCCGCTTCAACTGCTTGCTCCGCTACGCACCTGCGTCTTGCGTGAGTTCCGAGAAGGAAAAGATGTACTACTACAGGAAGGGACTTCAGACCAAGATCAGGTTGGCTCTGTCAGGGAACAAGAGCTACACTCTGCGTGAGCTGATTGACCGCTGTATTGAGATTGAGAAGGATCGCATGGAAGCACGACTGGAATTCGAGGCCCAGAACAAGGGAAAGAAGCGCCGCTCTGAGGGACCCGCTCGCACTGCTCCACCTCAGAGACAGCGAACAGGTGCACCTCCGTCTTTTCGAACTCGCCAGGGACCCTCTTCGGGAACGAGCCGTGGTGGTACCAACAGCAGCAACTATCACCGCCCCGCTCAGACCTACCCTGCGCCGACTCGAGCTGTGCAGAACACACCCGCCCCCGCTACCAACACGCCAAGGACAAGCAATTGGAAGGCTCCTGCGACAGCTACAGCAGGCAGTGCGCCCTTCACTTGCTTCGGATGCGGAAAGCCTGGACACCGTGTGGCTGTGTGCCCCGACCTCAACCGCGCACCAGCAGCTGCACAGGGCACACCGAACCGGGGATCTGCCACCCGAGGAAGACTGAACCACATGACCGCTGAGGAAGCTGAAGCTGCACCTGATGCTGTGTACGGTACGTTCCTAGTTCAGGGTAACATGGCTACAGTTCTGTTCGATTCGGGAGCTACATGTTCATACATTTCATCTGCATATGCGCGTAAGCATAACATACCTGTAACCCCGAGAGCAAACCCCATCCTAACTAGCTCGCCCTTAGGAACCTTCAGAAGCATTCACATATGTAGGGGAGTGATAATCACAATCGAGGGACTTGACTTTCGAGCTGACCTAACCCTACTACCCTCCAATAGCTTAGATGTCATCTTAGGCATGGACTGGCTAACCAAACACCGGGGAGTGATATCTTGTTCACCTAGATATGTTCAGGTAACCCACCCTTGGGGAACAGCTGTCCGATGTGTACCCCAAACCGAGAGAGTCCAAGCCCTCCTATGTGCCCTGGAGACTAAAGCAGATAAAACAGAGCTGACATTCAGAGATGTGCCAGTAGTCTGTGAATTCAATGACGTATTTCCAGAGGAGTTGCCAGGAATGCCACCAGATAGAGATGTGGAGTTTGTTATAGAGCTGATGCCAGGGACTGCACCGATTGCCAAAAGACCCTACAGAATGTCGGCTGATGAGTTGAAGGAACTCAAGAAACAGCTGGGAGAATTACTGGAGAAGGGCTTCATTAGGCCAAGTGCTTCGCCCTGGGGATCTCCCGTTTTGTTTGTCAAGAAGAAGGATGGCACGATGAGGATGTGCATTGACTACCGGAACCTGAATGCGGTCACAGTCAAGAATAAGTACCCATTGCCCCGCATCGATGATCTGTTAGATCAACTGAGCAATGCCAAGTACTTCTCAAAGATCGATCTCCGATCAGGGTATCATCAGATGAAGATCAGGGAAGAAGATATCCCGAAGACTGCATTTGTCACTAGATATGGACAATATGAGTGCACAGTAGTCTCATTTGGACTCGCTAATGCTCCGGCATACTTCATGAACATGATGAACAAGGTCTTCATGAATGAGTTAGACAAGTTTGTGGTGGTATTCATTGATGATATATTGGTTTATTCAGCCACAAAAGAGGAACATGAACATCATCTGAGGACCGTATTGGAGAGGTTGTCTCGCAACCAGCTATACGCCAAATTCTCCAAGTGCGAATTCTGGCTTGAGGAAGTTGCTTTCCTTGGACACGTACTGTCAGGAGAAGGAGTCGCAGTAGACCCAGCCAAGATTGAAGCTGTGAAAGAGTGGGAACAACCCTATAATGTGTCAGAAATTAGAAGCTTTTTGGGACTTGCAGGATACTATCGCAGATTTATTGAGAATTTCTCCAAGATTGCAAGACCCATGACCAACTTGCTGAAGAAAGAGAACAAGTTTATATGGACTCCTGAATATGAGAAGAGTTTTCAGACCTTGAAGGAGAAGCTCACTACTACACCTGTACTAGCCCTGCCCGATATTCACAAGGATTTTGTTGTATATTGTGATGCCTCTCGGCAAGGTTTGGGCTGTGTACTAATGCAAGAAGGAAGAGTGATAGCTTATGCCTCAAGACAGTTGAAGGAGCATGAGCAGCGATACCCGACTCATGACCTAGAACTTGCAGCCGTGGTACATGCACTCAAGATTTGGAGACACTATCTGATAAGCAACAAGTGTGACATCTACACTGACCATAAGAGCCTGAAGTACTTCTTCACACAGGAAGATCTGAATATGAGGCAACGCAGATGGCTGGAACTCATCAAGGACTATGATCTTGAGATCCATTATCACCCAGGAAAGGCCAATGTTGTCGCTGATGCACTTAGCCGCAAAAGCTACTGCCATACCCTCATCACCAACTCTATGCCACCTGAGCTCAGGAGAGAGTTCGACGCATTTCAGCTCGAGGTAGTCTCCTATGGCATGCTAAATGAGCTTCGCGTCGAGTACAATCTCACCTCACGAATCCGTGAAGCGCAAAAGAACTGTCCTGAGATAGACTATATCCGTGGTTTGATGAAGCTGGGAAGAGGCCCTGAATACCGAGAAGATGAGCAGGGAACTGTATGGTACAAAGATAGAATCTGTGTACCGACGGATTCAGCGATACGAGAAGAGATTCTGTCAGAAGGCCATGACTCCAAATATTGCATTCACCCAGGGTCAGCCAAGATGTACCATGACCTAAGGAAGCACTTCTGGTGGGAGAATATGAAGACAGACATTGCAGGGCATGTAGCCCGATGTGATACATGCAATAGAATCAAGGCCGAACATCAGAGACCAGCAGGGTTGCTACAACCAGTTGAGATACCAGAATGGAAGTGGGAGTGCATATCCATGGACTTCATAATAGGACTGCCCCGATCCGAGCATGGATATGATTCTATATGGGTAATAGTGGACCGTCTAACCAAAGTTGCACATTTTATACCGGTAAAAAGGAAATATAGAGTCGAAAAGCTAGCAGATCTGTACGTATCAAACATTTTGAAGTTACATGGGGCGCCTCTGAGTATTATATCTGACCGAGGCTCACAGTTCGTATCACAGTTCTGGAAATCCTTGCACAAGTCCATCGGAACCAAGCTCGACTATAGCACAGCCTACCACCCGCAAACAGACGGGCAAACAGAAAGAGTGAACCAGATTCTCGAGGACATGTTACGTGCTTGTGTATTGAGGTACAAGGAAGGATGGGAGAGCTGTCTACCCCACGCCGAGTTCTCATACAACAACAGCTATCAAACAAGCCTCAAGATGTCACCGTTCGAAGCATTGTATGGGAGACCCTGTAGGACCCCACTAATGTGGTCAGAACCAGGTGAGAGGACATTCTTCGGTCCTGCTAAGATTGTGGAAGCAGAAGAAGGCGTAGCACAGATCAGAGAAAATTTGAGAATTGCACAGAGTAGGCAAAAGAGCTATGCAGATAGGAGACGTAGAGAGCTTGAGTTCAAGGTTGGGGATTATGTCTACCTCAAGGTATCTCCACTTCGTGGCACTGTCAGATTCCACGTGAAGGGGAAATTGGCACCAAGATATGTTGGGCCATACAAGATCTGTAAAAGGGTTGGAAAGCTTGCTTACAAGCTGGAACTACCGGAGGAATTATCTGGAGTACACCCCGTGTTCCATGTCTCGCAATTAAGGAAGTGTTTGAAGCTTCCCGAGGAGCAAGTTCCTACAGATGCATTAGACCTGCAAGACACACTTGAATACAAGGAACATCCGATCAAGATCTTGGCACGGGATACCAAAGAGACGCGAAACAAGACTATTCCGATGTGCAAGGTACAGTGGAGCAATCACACTGAAAGGGAAGCTACGTGGGAGAAAGAATCGGACTTGCGGATTATGTTTCCTTACCTCTTCGATGGGTACGTTAACTCTGAATCTCGAGGTCGAGATCCTAATGAGGGGGGAGGACTGTAACAACCCTAAAAATCCACACAATCTAAAAATCCCAACCAATTAAAATTTTTCATTTATTTATTGTGAAAACCCATTTTTCTTGTGCAAGCATATAGGTTTCATTATGAAATGGGTAAATAAAGGAGTGTAGTTTGCATTTTAATTCCAATCACATAGAATAATAACTTATGCATCACATTTGGGATTTATTGCAATTTATGTTTGTATTTACTCAATAAATTAAAATGGGCAATATATGTATATATACACTAAACTGAAAATAAAAAAAGAGAAAGAGAGTTCGGCCAGCAAGCCAGCCCGAGCCCGCCCGACCTTCCTCTCCTCATCTCACCGCGCGCGGCCCACGTCGCGGCTCGGCAGCGCACGCGCGCGACCGGCACACACGCGCTCGCGCTCGCGCTCGCTGCCAACCCGGCCCCGCCTGTCAGCCACTCTCGCCTCCACTGTTCTTCTTCCTCACGAAGGCGACGCGCCTGCCGGGGGTGTCGCGCGAATGGCGTGACCCCGGTCCCACAGCCGACCGCATGGCAGAGCCCTGACCCCGCTGTCCCCCTCCTGTCCCCTCCTTTCTTGGCCGCCAAGCGAACCCGCGCCATCCGGAGCCCTAGATCCACTCGAGCCACGGCCCTTCGATCGGCCGAGCGCAATCGGGACCGTTCGCCATTGGAGACTGGCCAAGCTCGCCTATAATTGGAGCACCCCGAAGCCTTACCCTCATTTCCCCTCGCCGCCACCGCAGCACAGACCGGCACACCGCACAAACCGAGAGAGAGAGCGTAGGAGAAGGGCGGAGCAGAGGAGGAGAAGCTGCCGGAGCGCCGCCGCCGCGGAGCACGCCGGAGCCGGACACGGAGGAGAAGCCGAGCTGCGGACGAGGAGCGGCACGGCACTGCGATCGCTCTGCACGGCTCCGACTCGCCACTGCACCGCCATCCTAGCTTCACCGACACCACGGTGAGCCACCGCACGCCATGTCCGAACCTTGCCCTGCTTTTGCCATGGCGTTCCACCCTCGGGACGCGCAGGCACGAGCCTATACCGGCTCGGGAAGATCACCTGCACCATGCACTCACTCGACCAGCCAAAACCCCCGGACTACAAGCTTGCTAGACCGAGAACGCAGCACGACGCGTTCTCGGCGGAGCGCGCTCACCACCGACGCGTTCCGACGCCGAATCACCCGTTCCGAGCAATCCGACTAGCACCCGTACAGGTTAGAACGTCGTGGAGCACCGCCACGACCCCCTTGAGCTAGCTACGCGGATCTAAGCGCTAGAGGAAGCCTGAATCGCCTTGGCCGCGTGCGCCGCGACCTTACCGGAGCGCCGCCGCGAGCCGTAGCCAAAAGAAGGTCATGCCGTGGCTAAGTTCGCCACCAGAGTGTTGTATGCCTCTCTGGCCTCACCAATTTGACAAGACCGCATTCGATTGAACCAATACTTGGTCGTAGCCGCGATGCCGCTTTCCGCCGTCGTCGGCGACACGCCGCCGCCACAACCGAGCACCTTGGAAAGCTCGGTAGCCAAAATTGGTAGTTGGTATACCATCGCCTTGGACCCTGGACGCGTATACATCTCCTAGAAGACCTCCTTAGCCCCGCCGGAACCTCACCGTCGCGACGACATCGCCGCCGACAGGTTCCGCCTCGCCGAAATCCGTTCCGAGTACCCCCGGACGCCTCGCGCTGCGAAGAAAGGCCGCCGAGGTTCGCCAAGTCTGCCTCGGCACCGCCGCTAGATAGCCGAGCCCTGTCTTGCCGAAATATGGCCATCGCCGCCCTGTCACCGACCGCCACACCGGAGAGACACCGCCGCCTTGAACAGACGCCCTGGAACCCTGCTAGCACCGAATCTCCGATTCGCCCGAGCCTCCCCAGGAGAGCTCGGGAGAGCAGCCCCTTCAGCGCCCAAATTTACGATTCGCCCGAGCCTCCCCAGGAGAGCTCGGGAGAGCAGCCCCTTCGGCGCCCAAATCTCCGATTCGCCCGAGCCTCCCCAGGAGAGCTCGGGAGAGCAGCCCCCTCGGGCGCCCAAATGTCCGATTCGCCCGAGCCTCCCCAGGAGAGCTCGGGAGAGCAGCCCCCTCGGGCGCCCAAAATTTCCGATTCGCCCGAGCCTCCGCAGGAGATCTCGGGAGAACGGCACCCTCAGCACCCAAATGTCCGATTCGCCCGAGCCTCCGCAGGAGACCTCGGGAGAACGGCACCCTCGGGCACCCAAATTTCCGATTCGCCCGAGCCTCCGCAGAGACCTCGGGAGAACGGCACCCTCGGGCACCCAAATTTCCGATTCGCCCGAGCCTCCGCGGGAGACCTCGGGAGAACGGCACCCTCGGGCGCACCAAATCTCCGATTCGCCCGAGCCTCCCCGGAAGAGCTCGGGATAGCGGCACCCTCGGCGCCCCGAATCTCCGATTCGCCCGAGCCCCGCCGAGCTAAACCGAGCTACACCGAGCTCCGCCGAGATACCCCCAACCACAGCCGAGCTACCACCGACCACCGCCGAGCCACGCCGAGCCACGCCAACTCCGGCAACTCTCTGGGAACCAGCATCGAACACCTGGTGGGCGACCATCGGGTCTGTGTTCTGTTGAGGCGCCACATGCCGTACTACTGGACCCGCGCGCCACATCCCGAGCTGCCCCTGATTAACCGACCAGTTTTCCCATTTTCAGAAAATAGGATAATCTTTGGAAATTCATAACTTATTCATACGATGACCAAAAATTGCGCACCATATATCAAAATTCTCAGGAAAATGAGATCTACAATCTAAGACTATGTTTGTGTGCATTTGGCTCTTTGTTTTATTGGATTTTTCTGAAATACTCTATAGGAGTCGCTGACGCGACTATTTCGTGTTCGATTTCAGAGCCGGAGGAGGATCTGACTAAGGGAGACGACCACGAGTACTTCCAAGAGCTAGGAGACGACTACGAAGGTGCCACGTCCCACCAAATCCTTAGATCCTATTACGCATTGCAAATGACATTGTTGCTATTGCTTTATGATTATGTATGAATTGGTTGCATGGTAGTATATTTGAATTACCTGCCTTGATAAGACTTTACCCTGCTATCCGCTGTTAGGTTAGCTGCTGCTTATTTTACTGTTACTCTTCCACTACTTTCTACTTGCTATATGCTATGTGGTGGAATTGGGACGGTGTATAACCGATTATAACCACTGGGAGAGAGTGCTGCGTGCGTCTTGGGTGCGTGGTAAGGGTTGATGTCGACCAAGTGGGATGTGAGACGAGCCCATGGGGCAAGTCGTGCCGGGGGTGCAACCTGGGCATCCCCAAGCGAGATACCTGTGGCGGGTAAAGTTGTTGAGGAGGTTCCGGGTGGGATAGCCTTGGTGGTTTGAAGCCCGTGGACGGAGGTGCTGTGATGGCACGGGGAGAGTATCCCCTAAGTGGAGATGCCTGCTTGGTCAAACCTAGGATGGACTAGTTTCAGGTTCATGGGAATCCTTTTCTACTCACTCGCTTCTGATGGGCGGGAGACGGCTGGACTACTTGGTAGGACGGTGCCACTACTGCTAGGTTGAAAGGTGATAAGGGTGGGCGGAGACGGTCGATGGGTTCCCGTTCCGTCCTAGATGCACAGTACCACTGGATGGGCCCGGTACTGTGTCTCCCAGTCTCAGCATAACGGTGTAGGATCCGGAATATCCCAGGGCTGAGTGGTAGGGTGGCATCGACCTAGGCAAGCAAGCACCCGGAATTCTGCCTAGGTGTTTGCGCAACACCTATGATGGCTAATCTTGTGAGTAGTGAAACCTCTGCAGAGTGTATGGTTGATCGATCGATACATATGCCAACCTGTTGGCTATGGACCTTTCCTGTGAAGCTTCTACTAGTGTAGTGAGTGTTCTCTTCTCCCCCTGGATGACATTTTTCCGGCAGTGTACCCGTTGTGGTAGTGTGCCGCTGAGATAGGCCCGAGAGGGAGTTGGGCCTGTCGAATGAGAGTGAGGTGTGGGTATGTGAGGTGTGGTGATGGGAAAAGGGATGATGGTGTTAACTGGTGATAAAACTTGACTAATTAAACATTGATTACAGCTGCATAGGAAAACCTCAGCCTATAGGTCTGCTTGTATAGCCTTGCATCCACTTTCCACAAAGCAAATGCTGCATAGGTGGGCTCCGTGGCCAGTACAAATCGTACTGATAAATTTGCTGTCAGGTGACGAGAATGAGTACGACTTCGAGGGAGATGATGACGAGGAATAGGGTCACGTGCTACACTCAAGTTGGCCGTGAAGGATGAATCGCTTCCGCATCTTCTAAAGCTTCTCTGATTGTTGATTCCGCCAGTGTGGCGATGTAATAAATATTTATGTAAGACTTGTTTACCGTTGTATGGATCCTGGTGGCAACTGAGATATGGGTAATTTCATGGATTGTGCCAAGCAATCTGTTGAATTACAATTCGAGCCTGTGGATTTCCCTTCGTGGAAATCGAGGTCGTTTCAGATTCCGACGAGTTTTTTCGAACGGGTTGAATGTCATCCGGTGGACGCAAACTTGCTTGTAAGTACCGTCATGTCTCGTTAAGTTTTGTTTCTTCTATGTCATCCGGTGGACATGAGAGCATAGTAGATCGGGGTTAATTCTTGTTTGGCATGAGTTTTAGCGTCATCCGGTGGACACGGGCTTACATCAAATAAGGATTAGTTATCTATTCGTGTTTGTTTTCTTGGTTAATCTATGTTTACCGTCATCCGGTGGACGAGGGCTTAGATTAAGCTGGTTAGTATGCATGAATTAATTATCGGCTCTAACTAAATTCGGCACCTTAGTTAGATTCATTAAGTTATCGGTGATGTTTGAATCTATTTGTTTATTTATACGTAATACTCACCAAATTTGCCCAGTCTTGATCTAGTTGTGTCAGCTTCATATCTTATAAGTCTATTTGATCGATGGATGATGATTGTCACATGTTTATTGCATTGATAAATAGAACGTGTTTACATTAGCCAATTGATTTAGATCTTGATTGTATACGAGTTGCACTCAAGTAATAAGATAAACACTGTTTAGATTCAATGACTAACATATTTAAGCCATGGTTTACATCACGGCTGTCTCGATCCGCTCGATCCCTGTTGTAAACAATAAATTGAATATGTTGGTTTGAAGTTCAGAACATTGTCCATCTTATAGGCTTGTATGTTGCTCGTATTTACTGAATCGGCTAAATAGACGATTTCTCCCTGCTATGCACCTAGACACTTTACGATTGTATAAATTCGACTTGTGTGCATCAATTATGTTATGATCTGTTTCATGAGTTATTATCCTCATTGATGCATATGAATTGGTTATATTACGCCACAATGCTTATCCTATGAAAATCGATTCATTGTAAATCGGATATCGACTCTTTAGTCGATAGCCTAGAAACAGGGCATGTAAGGCCGGATATTTGGAACTGTCTGGACACACCAGTTAGTTCCACCTTGTGTTATTGATCATTATCTTTTTTCTTGTCAATTGTAGGTAAAATTGACTGGCACGCTTGGGAGTTACCGACACTCTCGGACCGGGTTTGAAGCTAGCTTTCTACGAAGCTTCTGCGCTTTGGGGATTGTTTTCTGGCTTCGCTGGTGTGTTGAACGTGAAAAACTACTTTTTGTGCCAATAAATATATAATTAAAAATAAAGAAAATCTTAGTCGATTGGAGCCGCCGAAACAGGGCCCAAGAGTGCAGAAGCCCTAGAAAGATAGAAACAGATAGGCTGGTAGATGAGTTGGCCAAACGTCGCCACCGCTGCCGGCAAACACTGCATTGGAGATAGGAAAATGTGGCCGCCGAGGCGCCGATGCTCGACTGCGCTATCTCTTTGAGGCTCAAGGACATGAGGATGAGAATCTGATTCCTATAATGCTGCCCCAGCTAGCGCTGGAATGAAAGCTGCAACCAGTTTGCGCCAAAACAATGGTCCAGGCCGCCGGAGGCCACGAGACCAAGACCGAGACCGATCGATAGCACCCATCCTTTCTTTCCACAATTCCACTCACCGGTCTCCCTTCCAGAACCTTCCACCCTTCCATTCCAAAACCATCGAATCCGCGCCGTCCCTCCGCAATCCGGGGGCGCAGGAACCCGCAGGCGCCTGTCCTACCCCCTCCCCAAGCCACGCCGGTCTCCCACCGCCATCACGGTCCCACAAATCACGGCCCCACATGTCATCCGAATATCCATAGTCATAGGCCAGCCCCGCCTGTGGCCGACTGTCCATAAAGAAAACAGACCACCCATTCGACCGCCTCGCCCGAAGCTCTCACCTCATCGCATCCCAAACCCACCACCGCCGATCTCGTCGTCCGCCGATTCGATCCGGTTCTTCCAACCCGCGGTGAGTCGCCCTCTCCCCCCTCCTGTGGCGGGGCTGGATCCGTCGCCGTCTGGTCTCCCCGTGCTATACTGCTATGGTGTCGTCTGAGTCTGGCTGACTTTCCCTTCTCCCGCGGCGTCGGGGTCTGGTGGTGGTGCTGCTGCTGCGTGCAGGGGAGTGATATGGCGACCAAGAGGAGCGTGGGCACCCTCGGCGAGGCGGATCTGAAGGGGAAGAAGGTGTTCGTGCGCGCCGACCTCAACGTCCCGCTCGACGACGCCCAGAAGATCACCGATGACACCCGCATCCGCGCCTCCGTCCCCACCATCAAGTTCCTCCTCGAGAAGGGAGCCAAGGTCATCCTCGCCAGCCACCTGGTGAGTCACCCCCCTCGCGAGGATTGGTTTTCGCGACAGTGCGAGGATTTGGAGTCAATTTGGATCTAAATAAATCATTGTTATGGTGATGACTCAATGCTGTTGTGCCAATGATAATGGTAAGTAGCGATTAGCATCTCTGTTAGATGTGGATGTGCCGTCAGTCTGTGGCAAAGACCCGGTTTTAGTTTTAGATCTGTAGTTTATACTAGTCTGCACGGCTGCAACTCTTGTCTGATTAACGGACTGTCTGTAGTTCATTTATTTTAGACAATTGTTAGCTGTTGTGGCTCAGTGTAATAGATGAGCGTGCAAACCGTGCCAACCTTTTGCTGATAGTTGATATTGAGATTACTTGTTAGTGAGGTTCTGTGATTGTGTGCCTGGTCATTTTTTCTGTTGTGGCCTTGCCAGCAGTCCACTCCAGTAGTTCCACTAATAGTATGCCTTGTATATTAAGGGATATAAGCATGATTCAACATGGATTCTGGTTACCCATTAACTATTAAGTTTGCCTGCCTATGTATTTAAGAATTCGCATGATGGAGGGGTTGACCTTTAGGATTGTACGTTATAAAACTAAGTAGATTTTTTGGTACTGGTGAAGTACATGGGGTATTTGTCTTCGCTGTTGCTTTCGACTGATCGATGAAAGTTATTTTTTTTTCTTCTAAATGTAAACCAAAATTCCCTTTGGCTTCTAGTTGGAACAAACCTGGCTACAATGACATTCAATTCTGGCTATAATTATCATTTCCCATTCCATCCTGTCCTCTGCTGAAACTATTACTTCATTTTGTCTGACAGTATGGAAATAATAGCATTTTCCATGATATGAAATGATAGCATATCTAGAACCTGATAGCTGATGCTCAGAAACAACATATTTTTGAGAGATCTTGTACCCTTGGCAATTGAAATTTTACACCGCCATAATTTTTAAAGTGTACTGTTTTTGGAAATATCCAAACTAAAGCAGTTATATAATAAAGGTATTATTATTTTGCTTCCAATTGATTTTCTGTGGTTTCTTAACCTGTATGTCTTTTGTGAACTTTGTGGTTATTATCTGTAACACGTCAAACCTTTTTTTTTGGGGGGGATGGGGTCAAATGTAGTATCTCTGCCTTTTCTTTTTGTAATAATGTAACTTGTTGACGCCATTTCCAGGGTCGTCCAAAAGGTGTCACCCCGAAGTACAGCTTGAAGCCTCTTGTTCCACGCTTGTCTGAGCTCCTTGGAGTTGAGGTATGCTAACACTAGATTATTTTGATATCTGCTATCTGATATCTGCTATCTTTTAGTTATTCTAAGGGATATAATATGTGCATATACAGGTTGTGATGGCCAATGATTGCATCGGTGAGGAAGTTGAGAAGTTGGCTGCTGCTTTGCCAGAAGGTGGAGTTCTGCTCCTAGAGAATGTTAGATTCTACAAGGAGGAAGAGAAGAATGACCCCGAGTTTGCCAAGAAGCTAGCATCTGTTGCTGACCTTTATGTCAACGATGCTTTTGGCACGGCACATAGAGCTCATGCTTCAACTGAAGGAGTTACCAAGTATTTGAGGCCTTCTGTTGCAGGCTTCCTCATGCAGAAGGTAATAAAATGTCACCCTTGCTTATGATCTTTTGAGTATAATTTATAACGGGTAAATTTTTATTTTATACCTTTCAAAAGAGACCAATAAATATTTTTAAGAATTCGTTTTTTTCATAAAGATAAAAAAAGTAAAGGTTTGACAACTGACTTCAATTATCCCAGGAACTTGACTATCTTGTTGGAGCTGTTGCCAACCCAAAGAAGCCTTTTGCCGCCATTGTTGGTGGATCCAAGGTCTCAACTAAGATTGGGGTGATTGAGTCTCTGCTGGCAAAAGTTGATATCCTCATCCTTGGTGGTGGTATGATCTACACCTTTTACAAGGCACAGGGATATTCTGTTGGAAAATCTCTTGTGGAAGAAGACAAACTTGACCTTGCAACTTCCCTTATTGAGAAGGCGAAGGCAAAGGGTGTTTCTCTTTTGCTTCCCACTGATATTGTAGTAGCGGACAAGTTTGCAGCTGATGCTGAGAGCAAGGTTAGTTTATTTACACATAAACACCTCAGATGCCAATGCCATTTCAGAATTCTTTCTCTCCCTTTTTTTTCTTGGTAAGTTGTGAAAGGCCAAGTAATTCCACAGCTTACATGTGCAACAAAGTATAATTACACATGAAAATGGTTCAGTGTTACTAGTGATGTGGCATGTTTATTTTTATGATAGTAGTTTCACAGTGCAGCACTGGAAACAAATTTGTCGTGCTATCTTGATGCTTACTCTAGTATACCCCAACTTGCTAGGACTGAAAGGCTACGTTGTTGTTATATCTTGAATCTTGATGCTTACTCAAATGGCTTTACAGATTGTTCCTGCCACTGCTATCCCTGATGATTGGATGGGTCTTGATGTTGGTCCTGATGCCACCAAAACATTCAATGAAGCTTTGGACACCACCCAGACTATTATTTGGAACGGACCCATGGGAGTGTTTGAGTTTGAGAAGTTTGCAGCTGGCACTGAGGTTAATATAATCTTGCATTAAATCAATTGATCTGTGCTTGCATTTCCTTTTTTTTTATTATTTCTTAGTTTTGGTACCTAAGGACAATTGTGTTTCTTCAGGCAATTGCCAAGAAGCTGGCTGAGCTTACAACCACAAAGGGTGTCACTACCATAATCGGCGGTGGTGACTCTGTTGCAGCTGTTGAGAAGGCTGGGCTGGCTGACAAGATGAGCCACATTTCGACCGGCGGTGGTGCAAGCTTGGAGCTCTTGGAAGGCAAGACTCTACCAGGTGTCCTTGCCCTCGATGACGCCTAAGCTACTCGGTTCTGCCAGCTTGCATGTCATTTTGTTTCAGACCTTGGTGTAACACTGCAAAGTTATGGCTTATATGGACTTGGGATAGGCTTGCCATCGAGTTTTGGTAGATGAGTCGTGAATAAGCTTTTACTTCCTCTTTGCTGTGAGCGAAGGAATTCGGAAACTTGGAACTAACAACTCCCATGGATTTGTATGATATGTTTTGTTCGCCAGTTTGCTTCCCTTCAATGTTATATCTGATACGTCTTATTCTGGCAGTTTGCATCCCTGCGTTGCCGTTGCTGCTGTTGCTACTATTCGTTCCTGCTACCTGTACAGCCAGATGAGAATTGGCAATCAGGTTTTCTGATTTAGGCCCCGATTAGGAGCCAACTTTTTGGGCCAAAATTCCGTCACATCAATTTTGCGGCACATGCATGAAGCACTAAATGTACATAAAATTTTTGTATGTTTGCACAGTTTATCTGTAAATCGCGAGACGAATCTTTTGAGTCTACTTGTCCATGATTGAACATTTATTGTAAAAGATTCTTCGCTGCTATAGTGTCAAAATTTCAAAACTTTACGGATCTAAGCACCCCTTTAGTTACTTCTTCTCGAGCGATTACGCAGCCCTTGCGCATAATAATAACTTGGCCCTGTTTAGTTTCTCCTCAAAATTCTAAATTTTTCTGTTACATCAATTTTGCGGCACATGCATGAAGCATTAAATGTAGACGAAATTTTTGCATGTTTGCATAATTTGCGTGTAAATCATTTGAGCCTATTTGGGTCATGGTTGAACACTTAGGCAGCGTTTAGTTCACAAAATTTCCTTCTCTCTCCCCATCACATCGATTGTACTTTCCATCTGTATGGAGCACTAAATGAAGTAGCACATGTTGCATATTTGTACTTTTTGTCTGACTATCTCGAGATGAATCTTTTGAGTTTACTTTGGCCATGATTGGATAAAAGTTGTCAAATACAAACGAAAGTGCTACAGTTGCAAAACTTCCCAAAACTTCCAAACTAAACGCAGCCTTATTACAAAAGATTCCACTCGTGCTACAGTGAAAATTTTGTAAAATTTCTGGAACTAAACAGCCCCTTAGGCCCTGTTTAGTTCCTCAAAATTTCAAATTTTTCGTCACATCAATTTTACGGCACAGGCATGGGGTATTAAATGTAGACGAAATTTTTGCATGTCTGCACAGTTTGCGTGTAAATCACGAGACGAATCCTTTTGAGCCTATTTGTGTCATGATACTACAGTGAAAATTTTGCAAAATTTATGAAACTAAACGGGGCCTTAATTCCTGAGTTTGATGGGGTTGGCACACTATTTTATTTATTAATTTATTAGTTCGTAATTCATCATTATAGGCTTAAGTTTGGTTGCTTTTCCATTTCTACTTGTAAAGTGCATATTGTCATTGAGCTTTAAGGTTGGTTTGGTAGGGATTTGGATTTGTCTTAGATCTGAATTTTCTTAAAGAAACTTTTTTCTACTGAATCGGAATTATTTCGTCCAACTGTTTGGTTGAGCTTAAATCAGGAGAAACTAGAAACTGGTTCTCGCTTCTTGAACTTGAATTAGGAGAAACTAGAAATTGGTTTTTTAAGTGTTTCTCTGGAGCACTATTTGGCTTCTTGAATTTGAATTAGGGGAAACTAGAAACTGGTTTTTAGGTGCTTCTCTGGAATAGTACACTGATTGGGTAGTTCGCTGAATTCTTGAAACTGGAATTTAAATCAGGAGAAATCAGGTAACTAGAACTTGAATAAAGAGAAGTCAGGTTTTAGGTGTTTCTTTGGACTAGTAAAAAACTGAGCTAGTTCAAAAAGGAGGGTCGGTTCTAATGATTTTTCCCAAAATGTTTCCTTCTACCGTTTAATAATCGTGATTCTACCAAGAACCAATGTTTCTCGCTGCTGAACGCACCCTTTGTTTGCTTCTATATTCTCCATTTTTAAACAAATCAAGCTGTAACAAATAAAAAGAATAAATCTAGACCGGGCAACACAACAGAGCACCAGTAACGTTTCAAAAAAACAGAGCACTATTAACAACCTAAACGGTAGAGCAAACAAATGTAAGCAACTATAAGCACGACTGTCTACCGCCATATATTAGGATTTCAACATGCTGCACAACATGACTCGCCATCGCTCGCTGTTCTATACCATTATTTGTTTCACCCCAGACAAAGAGCTATTTACTCCAACTGCCGTATCACACGACCACTTGTTGACTACCATGGTACATTGCCATCACTTCACTAGAATGATAAAAATTCGACGTGTCACAAGCTGTCGTCACCATGCATGATTCCATGCATTATGTTCCCGGTATCCTCTAATTCATTCTCCATCCGTGATTCCATGGCCTCTTCTAAATTGTACTAGTTCTTATTTTCCCGAAAAGAGATGCTATTGGACGTAATTTTCTGAACCACTAGTAATTGTCCCATCAAAATCGAACTTCGTCACCTTCTTATTATGCTTCAGACCTGTTAGGCAGAGCTCCAACTCTGAGAACATAGATCCAGAGCACCAACTCCACTACTGAACAGCTCCAACGTGAATCTATGCTCCCACCGTGGATCTGATAAATTGTGTTTGGCTGAGACAACAGCTCGAGATCCAACCACAATGGATTTGGATGGATTGTTCACTTATGCCCTTTGTTTTTAAGGCTATTTGTTTTCCCATTACGTTAATTGCATGAATCTGTACGTCAATGGCGTGAGGCAAGCCTGGCCCAGGACCAATTACGTACCTCCATTGTGCGTTGTGCCTCGGTGCTGGAGCGGAGGAAGGGGACGGATAAGTCGAGGCAGCACAGGAAGCTGGTGGCGACGAGGCGGCGCTTGAGGCCGGATATGTCGAGGCAGCTCAGGAACCGGCCGGCGGTGGCGAGCGCGGCGGACATTACGTAAGGGTGCCAGATCGAACATGGTGTTCGCCCCCAAGCCCAGGTGGAAGCTCGCCAGCGTGCACCTGCTCCGGGCGCCCCGCGCTCGCGGCCTGGGCGCACGTGCGACGCGACGAGGTCAGCCACGGAGGTGACCGCGGCCCACCGGCCCGTCGTCGTGCCTGGATTCGACGAGGAAGATGGTGGTGGTTGTCAAGTAAGCATGCAACAACGTTATCCTAGATAGATGAATAGATTGAAATAGTGCTAGAACAAGCAAGCAGGAGTGAGCAGTGGCATTCTGACTATTTCCATGAACAGAGTGGATAACTGCATATTAAAATTGGCAACTCCTTAATTTGCTCAAATGGTGTATTTGGATCTGTTGGAGTAGGGATACTCACGAGTAGTAGGATTTGGAGGGGAGCGGCCGCCATCCCTCCTTTTTCGCTGCTGGCATGCTCGTCACGATCTAGTCCTCTCCTTTCCCCTGCCGCACCGCCATGTGGCTGCACCGCTCTGACGCGGCGGCGGCTCCTCTGCGGCTCAATGACGCCAGCACTTCCCGCAAGGCGCCCAGCTCCTCGCCCGTGCGAGTGCCACGGGCCCAAAGCCCCATGGCCCATGGCCGGCTCGCCCGTGTGGTCGTCGTCGAGTCTGACTGCGCCATCGCCCTCGATCCCCATGACGCAGCCTCGCTCATCCTCAAGGCCCTCGCCCTCGACCTCCATGGACACTGACTCCCCGCGCTGCGCGCCCCGCCCTCGTGAGCGCGACGGGGACGGAGCACCGACGCCGATGCGCGATGGTGAGGGCGAGGGTGATGAATGCATTTTTTTTTCCTTGGTCAGTGAATCGCGAGCCTGACCGTGGGGAGGGACGCACGCCCGCTACCTGCTTCCACTGCGCCGCTTGGCTTCCACGACTACGACCGCGGCGGGGATCGAGATGGCGGCGTGCCGGATCGGGGGCGAGGGCCACACGCAATCCCTTCTTGCTGCCGGCTGTCGGCTGTCCTTCAGAACCTCTGCATGTGTCTGCCTACCTTGAGGTATGGATGACAATTGGCTCGGTTCGCTGAAAGCTGAAGGTTAAAAGCTGAAAACTGATTTCTTGTGAGTGGAGAATACTGTTCTAGAACTGAAAAGAAGCCCGAATAAGCTGTTTATAAGCTCAAGCGAACAGAGCCAATATAGCACATGAACACATCAGGCTAGACAGGAACTTCCATTACTGCAACACATAATTCTTGCTGTATGTAATATAAAATGATTGAAATACTATAATTGCAAAAAATAACACCATACTAGCTAGTAATTATTACGGTGACAAATGCCACATTGGCATCCATAGTCAACATCGTCAACATCGTCCCTCCACCTGACCTTGCTGGCAACTCGGAATATTTCTTACAAGAAAGACAATAATAATCGTGGCAAAACCTTACACATTCTTCAGGATTATTCTTCTTCTGGCCATTCTGGCGTGCCAAAAACAACCATCATGTTCACCTCATCAACCACTTTACCCTCCTTTCTGTCAACGAAGATGTCTCCAGCGGTTACTATATCCATAGTAGCAAGAGCTCCATCGTCAACTCTGGTGCTCAGCACAGTGATAACCTCAGTGTAGTGCTCATTCGGTTGTGCATTGACCTGTGCTTGTACTAGTAGGGTGACACTGCACTTGGATCGTGGTGGCACGATGCCTCTGTCTGGCTCTGTGCAGATGCATTCTAGTTTTGCCTTTGTGACAAAGGCAATGTAATCATCCGTATCGTTGGTCAGCTCTATTGAGTGTGGCATCTTCGAGTCTTCCGAGGGAATGTGTATTTCCAGCGGCTCAAACCCAAGGATGTCCTCCAAGCAACAAGGGTTTATCTGCATGAGATAATAATACAAATGCCTTATTGCCACGGCTTATCGATGCATGCAAATCTAGTGCTGCTTAGGTTACCTGGGTTGGGGTTTGGCCATCTGTAGTATCTGTTTCCTTCAGTTCATCTATTATATCTGATATGTCAGGTCTGTCTATGGGGATATCTTGTACTCCCTCCGTCCCAAAATAAATGTCATTTTTGACTTTTTGAAATCGGTGTTTGACCATTCGTCTTATTCAAAAAATTTGCGAAAATATAAAAATAAACAAATCAAGATTAAAGTACTTCTAATAATAAATCATTTCATAATAAAATAATTAATTTTTTCACAAATTTTTTGAATAAGACGAATGATCAAAAGAAGATAGTTCAAATCCTAAAACAACACTTATTTTGGGACGGAGGGAGTATGCATCTTAGAGCCAACTCGAGACATTTTTCCACTTGTACATAACCCAATAATGATTGTTTCGTTGATTTATTCCACCTTCTAAGTACCTGTCATATCTTCACAATTAAAATACTATTCCATAGCTAGCTGTGAATATATATATATATTTGTACTATTCTCTAATTAAAGGGCGATTACTTTAGAAGTGCATATATATTTGCTGCATACAACTGTAAATAATAACTCTAGTTAATTAATCTGCATAGATGCTCTAGCACGGTGCACAAAAGCTGTAGTTATTGTCTGTATAACTATTAATAACTGGAAGTTTCTAAATTTTTCCTTGTTCGTTTCTAACTTTCCCCATGATATGTTGTGGTTTCTTAAATCCACTATGTGAAGTACATATACCATGGCTACCCTCACCTACCGGCTACCGCGAAACTAGCCCACTGCCACCGCTAATTCTTCATCAGGAGGCACTCGGCCATAGGGGGAGCTCGGGGGGCTACGTCTAATGTAGTTGGCAGCCCCGAGCTCGGGACGCATGTGCCCAGGTTAAGTTAGGGGACGCCTCGACTGGTTGCCCGACCTCGCCAACCAATAGACCGAGCGAAGTATGGGGACAAGAGAAGCCCCGACCCTGAGCTCAAAGTCGGGAGAACTCGCACAACCTTGAGTCCACCCATACCACCCAACCCTGAGTTCACCCATAACATTCGAGTGCCCGCGAGGGACCCCACCCGAGTGGACACGGGATCAGACAAGTATGAATTCTTCCGCCACAAGTCATGATGGTGATGGGCGTAGTCCTCGCGAGGAGGCGACCACAGCCTTTGTACCACGAACATACTTGGGCACGCTGCACAGGGGACGCCATGCTTGGCCCTATAACATCGCTATATGGAATAGGGAGACATACAGGACATGGTTCACCAGCTCCACCAACTCCGGCATGGATATAGCCATCTGCAGTCGGTCACCCCCACGATTTCCTCTATGACTACAACAAGATGGCGGCGGTATTGAGGACCATATGCCATGACACAAGCCCGAGGGACCCTCCTAAAGACTAGTAGGAATTTAGGAGTAGGAACCCCGCTCTTTCTTTCTCTCCAGTGTAACTCTGCACCTTCGACCATATAAAGGGCAGTAGGGGCTCGCTTTCTACTTCTTCTTCTTCAAAGCCCCCATAGTATTCAACCTTGCACCCGTTTGTAACGCCTACTACACAGTTGAGAGCATCAAGGTGATGAAGCACGAATCCTAAAGAAGAGGACAGGGTGTTGGAGAGCCATCAGGAACCAAAAAACAGGATGTTATTCAAGGCATGGGGGTGACATTGACACGCTTCTCTTAACATATTTGAGAAGGTACAATCTACAGGTAATTCACATATTTCCCAATATAGTCATAGACTTGCGATTCATACATCTATTAGTGATATTTTTATAAGAAATCTTAAAATATTGGTTAAGGATGGTAATTTACTTGTTAATAATTAGAGTTGTAAAACATATCGGTTAATGTGTTAGGCCATCTAGATAGCCAAATAGTAATACTATTATAGCTAAAACTTTTCATTGTTTTCTTCAAGTGTTTTTAACACAAAAGAAAACTGGGTATCATTACACACACAAACAAGAGGAAAATGCACCCCCGGTCCCTCGACTTGGCTCAAGATGTCATTTAGGTCCCTAAACTTTCAAAGTGATATTAATGGGTCCTTAAAGTTGGTAAAATGTGTCATTTAGGTCCCAAACTTTTAAAGTGATCATCGCAGGTCCCTAAACTTGACACAGGGTGTCATCCAAGTCTCAAACGCTGTAGATAATTCCAGCACCGAATTTTAAAAAAAGAAAATCTAATTTCGGGTACCGTAGGTACAATCTATAAAATATTCCAAAAATTGTATTTTTTTCATACGATCTCTGATGAAGATGAGTTTTATATAAAAATTGTAGCTTGCGATGAGATCTACAACTTTCTAGTTTTGAGTTTTTTTAATTTGAAGCGGTTAAGATGCTCAAAAAAATTAAATAAAATTTTTCAGCAGTATATTAATCACGTACAAGCGCGTGTCGTCTTGGAAAAATCATATCTTTCTTATATACTATCAAATTGAGATACTTTTTATATAAAAGTTGTAGCGTTCGACGAGATCTACAACTTTCTAGTTTTAACTTTTTTAATTTGAGGTCGTTAAGATTCTAAAAAAATTTAAAATACAAAATCACTGTGCAAGAACCCAAATTAGTGTTTTAATTTTTTTGAGAATCTTAACGACCTCAAATTAAAAAAGTTAAAACCAGAAAGTTGTAGATCTCGTCGAACGCTACAACTTTTGTATAGAAAGGCTGCGTTCGGTTGAGGGTATAAGCGCTTATAAGCGCTTATTTTTCAGCACTTCAACAGTATTTTTCTCTCACAATATTTCAGCACTTCTACAGCATTTCAGCGCTTATCTACAGCACTTCAGCTTCACCGAACACAGCCAAAGTATCTCAATTTGATAGTATATAAGAAAGATATAATTTTTCCAAGGCGACACGCGCTTGTACGTGATTAATATACTGCTGAAAAATTTTGTTTAATTTTTTTGAGCATCTTAACTATCTCAAATTAAAAAACTCGAAACTAGAAAGTTGTAGATCTCGTCGCAAGCTACAATTTTTATATAAAACCCATCTTCACCGGAGATCGTATGAAAAAAATACAATTTTTGGAATGTTTTATAGATTGTAGCTACAGTACCCGAAATTAGATTTTTTTTAAAATTCGGTGCTAGAATTATCTACAGTGTTTGGGACCTGAATGACACTCTGTGTCAAGTTTAGAGATCTGCGGTGATCACTTTGAAAGTTTGGGACCTAAATGACACATTTTGCCAACTTTAAGGACCTATAGATATCACTTTGAAAGTTCAGTGACCTAAATGATAACTTGAGCCAAGTTGAGGGACCGGGGGTGCATTTTCCTCCACAAACAAACAACACCACCACCATAAAAAAATAAGGGAAAAAAAACCCCAAAATGATTATTAACTTTGTTTTTGAAAAGAATGATTCTTAACTTGACACAAGCATATCTATGAATCTGTGATTGAAGGACATGTTGTGGCAGGACTATAGTTATGTACTACCTATAACTCATAATATTAGCAGCCACATATATACGGAAATTTTATCATGATTATGAAAATGTACAAAGGTGATTAAATCATTTGTCTTACTTTAGTTATATTGGGCTTGGTTCTACTTCCAGTCACTAGCTCTATAATTATTACACCCAAACTATATATGTCTGACTTTTTGGTTGCTTTGCTTCCTAAAATGTATTCTGGAGCCGCATATCCTCTGCACATTAATGCAACAGTTAGATGTGACATAATAAATAGTTTATATGTCTGAAATAATTTGAAACTTACTGTGATATGAGAAGTGTGGTTGTAGCCTTTGAGTAATCGTCGGGTCTAGAAAGACCAAAGTCTGTAATTTTGGGCACCACGAGATCATCTAGTAGTATATTGCCTGGTTTGAGATCCATGTGAATGATGCCCTTATCCTTGTGGAGATAATGAATACCCCCATAAATTCCGATAATTATTTGGTAGCGTGATTGCCATTCAAGTCCCCTCAATTCATCTGAAGAAATAAAAGATGAAAACATAGTAATTTAGAAGCTGGTAGTCATCAAATGTTTGATTTACGATTACTAAATGTTGGTGCAAATCCATACCACACACCGAAGTCCTAGCACGAAGTGACGAAGATCCTCGGAAATCTAGCCTAGACGGTTTGCACAGGGAACCCATGAAAACCTATTAATGCCTCCAAGGGAGGAACCCCCTAGGGATGTTTTAGGGCTGGCAGGCTACCTAGAATGCCCTAAACCACCATAGAGATGAAATGATGAATGATGAAAAATCAACTAACGAGGTTGGAAAATCTAGGACTTGGAAATAAAAATATATTGGATACCCTCAATCGGCAATAGCCCATTATATTTATAAGGTTGGAAGGCCTTGCAGTGCTTGGAGATCGTTTAGACGTTTACATGTCATTCTGTAGGAAGCTCCAAGTTCTACTCGGATCGATCAAATCCAACTTTGTGAATATACCAAATCCCACCTAGCCATATTGGCTCGCAAACCTTATATTGATATCAAATTGGGAAATAATAAATTGTTTATACACAAACATTGGATACTTCCTGTTTTATGGTCCATATTGTTGATAATTAATTAAACATGTCTTTAAAAAAGTAGAAGAATTAGGGATGATGATGTGATTAAGGAAATAAGTATATTCTATGAAAATGTGGTTTGGGTAAGATGTTCGGTCTAGAAAGAATTACATTCTAGATGAAAAAGTACAACGGAACTTCATATCATGTAGTGGAATGACTCTACCTTCCTCATGTTTAAACAAAATTTTAGCTTGTGAAGGACAGGATCGTGGTTGATTAACTTGTTATATTCCACCAAAAACAATGAGTGAGAAGATAAGGAACCACACACTATTCCTCAAACCCAATGATTAAGTGATCACTGCAATGTGGTAATGTACCTGTAAGATATTTCTCAAGGCTACCATTTCTTATGTATTCAAAGTAGAGCAACCTTTCTCGTATATCAGCCAGTATAGTTCTTCCTCCTGATTGTATTGCATGTTCTTCTGTAAAAGAACAATAACCAAGAAACCGTACTATATTTTGGTGCTTAGCCGAGATCAAACTTATAACCTCCCGGTGAAACATGTCTTTAATTGTTCGGATATTGAGAAGCCTCTTCACAGCAACGATCCCATTTCGAAGGATGCCCTGCTTAAATCGTCTTGTGAGCACAACCATAAGCATTATATCAATTTTTTCTATGCAGTCACTATTCAGGAAATTTGAAGGTGTGTGCATAAAAAATAAATTACCTTGTAAACAATTCCACATCCACCACTACCAATTTTGTTCTTCTCAGAGAAATTTTCCGTGATGCTCTGTAGAAGTGCTAAATCTAGATGTCTTGGTTTCTCACTTTCACTAACTATGTGCTCTAGGATATTGAGCTCCACATATCTGTCATTGTATTAAAATAATTGAATTTTAGGCAAAAGAAAAATTAGAATCTATCTATACTCTTAAAGCTGGGCTCACCCCCTCTCTCACAGTTCACTGTAGATGAACAGTACTCCTCTCACAGGAACACCGTTGCCATAACAATACCGGGTCACATGAACAGTAAATACCTGATATGAATAGTAACAACAACAGGTCTTCCTCGCCTGCTCTGACGGCGCCGACACGACGTGCCTTCTGGAAGTGCCGGCCACCCATCTCTCTTAGCTACTCTCTTAGGTCCCTAGGCTCTACCACCCCCCATTCCAAATTATAGATCATTTTGGCTTTGACCTAAATCAAATTTCTCTCTTTTTTTGTGAAGGCAATCAAATTTCTCTTTGACCAAGATTTTTGTGAAAAATAAAATTAGCATCTACAAGTTCAAATAAATGTTCTATCAAAATACATTTCATGGAGAACTTAATGAAACTAATTGATGTTATATATGTTGGTACATTTTTCAACAAACTTGGTCAAAGTTGACGAGGCTTGAGTTAGGACAAAACCAAAGTGAACTATAATTTGGAAGGGAGGGAGTACGATGCAAGAGCAAACTAACCTTTTGGAGTCATCGTCATCAATAGGGCTTCTGGAGTCATCGTCATCATCAATAGGTCCAATGGACATTGCTGATGTTGCCTCGGATCCAGCTGCCCCACTGTTTCCAACCTAGGCACAAAAAGGTAATCAGGCAGTCAGACATGCACAGTTGACAAGTACACTAACACAAGGATCAATGTAACTTGCAGATGTTCATCTTACTAAAAGTTACTATAGCACAAATTGCAGTACAAATGACAGTTACAGCTTATAGAATGCAGTTTATAACAATTACAGTTCAAGAGACTTTATTTTGCACACTGAACAACTGAGTATTGTGGGCACTAACATATAGCTAAAATGGTTTCTAACCTCAGACCCCCAAAGGTATGTGCATAGGGGTAACAGGTAAGATGGAAGCACAAATATCTGTGTTAGATTCAAGCAGAAAGAAATTGACACTCACCGTAGCAATTGCAGCATGAGTTATGTAAAGAACATCAACAACGGTCACAATATTTCCATCTGGATGAAGACAATGTGAATGTGTCATACCCATTTTAACAGTTTTACAAAAGACAATGCCTGGATTTAGTTAGTTCATGGTTCATAGACATACCCCTGTCCAGAACAGGCAAATGTAAAAATTTTCCATCATGCATTGTGTGAAGAGCATTAAGAATTGAGGTGTCCACTGTGGCACATTCAGGACTCTGAGTCATGACCTGTGGAAAGGAATTTAAAAAATGATGGCAGTTAGTTGATGAGTAGGTACAAATCATGAAATGCGCCCGCATAGTTATAAGAACATAATCATAAAGAGACTTGCCTTCTCGACCGTGGTGGACTTAGGAGGAAGATTTTGGGCGATAACACGCATCAATATATCTCTAGATCTGTCAAAGAAATCAAAGCAAGGTTTTTAGTTCCAGGCAGATCTAGAAATAGTTGTTACCGCGATTAGACTAAGAAAAGGTACTCACGTCAGAATTCCCCCAGGTTTGCTTTCAATTGCTACAACTGCTGAACTCACTCTTAATTCCAGCATCTTCTTTGATGCTGTCAGCACCGTGTCTGATGGTGCAACAGTGACAACTCTAAAGAATTAAGATCAGGACATAAGTTATTCTGAACTGGCACTTGTGTTACATGAATGCTCAAGAAGGCACTTAATTTGAAAAAGAAAGGATATTACCTACTAAAATTGTTAGGACCTGCAAAATAAACAGAAAAGGGATTAAAGGGGCACACTAGAAAAGCTATGAAGGCAAACTTTCATACATAAAGTTTATAATACATGTGAAACATAAAGGCAAGAATGGTAGAGTGAAGTTGAATGCATAATTTCGTTTTCGAAAGTAGAATGAAGATAAGGAATGTCTCGAGTACAGACCAGGTACAGATGCTCTCCAATGCTTTTCAACACCCTCAACAGCAGCGGCAATTGCTTTTCCTTTCTCCGGTGCCCTTTCCATCAGGGCAATAACATCATATAGGCACCTGGCTATGTCCAGCATTGCAATGACTTCGCCATTCTCCACGACAGGCAGATGTCTGAACTTACCTGGAACCAAAGGATACGTTTCATCAGGCAACATTAAAAGACGACTATAGGTAAGGCGCGCAGAAATCATGAGAGCATCCACAGACCTTGCACCATCTTTTGCAACGCCTCGACTACAAGCCTGTCAACGAGAACAAATACAGGGTTTCTGGTCATGACCTTGGAGACCGGTGTCTTTTCCATCTTCAACTCACGAGCAATCACCCTTGTGGTTATGTCCTGACCAGTGTTCCCAAAATACAGCATACAGTGAGAAATCAGGAATCTAAGGCATCAAGAACATCTATTGCAGCAGAGACGAAGGAACATCCCCTCACCTTGTCGGTAAGGATCCCACAGAGAAAACCATTGGAGTCGGTCAGCAACAAAGCATCGACCCTGCGTGCTGCCATCCTTCAACAGGCCTCTTGCACAGTCATGTGATCCGGTATCGTCAACGCCTTGGACATCCTCAGCTTTTTCACGGTCCTCTCGCCGGTCAGTGACCTGAAAAGGATCATGAGAAATAGTGTTTTTTCAGCTGTGAAGTCCATAACACGGTGAACGGATTTTGATCGTGTCCATTTGATAGAGCAGGCATGCCAATCATGGTTTTGACTTTTGACAGCAATCAACGCAGTGTTGTAGCAAGCTTTGTTTGTGTTAGTGAAACGTGTGTGGTTTAGTACGTTGCAAACAAAAATCCACAGCCAAAGTCATGCGTATGTAATACGACATTGCTGTAAGAGGTGAATGGGATTCAGCACTTCTGTTGTAACTGAAAAAGGAATGGTACTTGGTATAGACTAAAAAATGCGTAACATCCTCGGATTCTACAAATTAGGATCAAATCTAGGCTAACGAAAGCTCCCAGCTGCAAACGGATCGAGACTCACGGAAGCTACTCCAGGTAGTCACGCTACGCAACGCTCACCGCACCGAAGAGCTACGGTCCACGGTCTACGCATAACAAGAGCAGAGCAGCAGCGGAAGATGAGGAAAGCGGGTACGGCGGGGCGGATCACGTACGTGGAGTCACCGCGTGAGAGGGAGACGGAGGACGAGGGCGGCGGGCCCTCAAGGCCGTGCCCGTTCTCGGTGGGCGGGTCCCTCGTCCTGGATCCGGAGGACGAGGAGACGCTCCTCCGGCCGGCGCCAGCGCCCGCGCCCGCGCCGCCATCCATCTCCCGGCTCGAGCCGCCCGCCGGGGGAAGCGAGGGCCACCGATCGGCGACGGCGCTGATCCGCGGGGGCGGCGATGTGGGGGGAAGCAGGCGGAGACCGGGGCAAATTTAAATATTTGCTATCGTTGCGGTTATCAGTCACTTGTCCACTTGCCAATTTTAATTGAGCGTTGCTTGCCGTCCGGACGAGGTCAACCGTTCAGACACGGGCAGGCAGTTGAGGTGCGGGCATCTGAACGGTTTACCTCCTGCAGACATTGGAGGCTCCTGGTGTCAGAGGACGCCGGTGTAGGGGAGGGGCGCCACTAGGGGAGGAGGGCACCACCGTTCTGTTCGGCTGGGTAAATTATACGGTTGGCCGGTTGATTGTTATGAAAGAAAAACACTGTTAAATAGTTGGCTGATGCTAGCCGGTAAGTTCAAGCGAACAGAGTGCACACGTGTGGGGGAATTAGCCGCCGGAGTTGGGGAGGAGGACGTTGAGGTGGATAAATGAGCCGCTAGTGTATTGGAGCACCATAGCCGCCGGATCTGCGGCATTGGGGCCCCCAGTAGTGAACGCCGGTGTAGGAGAGAGGCGCCGAAGCCGCGCCATCGCCCGTCCTCTTCGGCTGTATGGAGGTTGCAGAGCGAGGACCGCCGTCGTCGCCTTCTCGAGTGCCTAGCATGTCTGCCCCAGTGGCCATGCACGGGGACAGCGACGGGGAGGGATGGACGAGGAGGGAGCAAGCGGCACAGGTGACTGGGGCGGGCGCGCGTGAGCGGTGGGGAAGGGGCGGCAGAGTAAGGCGGGCGAATGTATCTCCATGGCTTCATGCGCTTGCTCTGAGGCAGAGTAGTGAATGGATGAGAATAAGGATGGAGATATTTGTTGGAGAGAGAAGAGTAAATGAGTGGAGGAGAATGAGCTGTGGGTATGACAGGTTGAGTGGAGCACGTGCCGTCCTATTTTGTCTGTCCGTGCTTAGGAAAGCATTACCGATTTTAATCTTACATTTACACATTTGCCACTGGCCACCTCACCTGTCCAGCCTGTATGAGCTAAGTGAAATAAAAAAAGGTTACCCTGTACCCTGTTGGTCCTTTTCTTCCTCCATCTCTCCTGCTCTCACCCGTGGAAGCTCCCGCCATGGAAAGGGTCATGCGCGTGTATATCTCTCGCTGGATGGCCATGTTCGCTAGCAGCCGCACCTGCCTAGTCGATTACGATCTACTCCCACCGCTTCCCCAAGCCGATGCTATCCTTTCTCCTCTTCCCTTTGTTGTCGGCACCGCTGGGCAAGCAGGCCACTCGCCGCCGTGCGCATGCTTGGCCTAGCAGCAGCTGTGCTATACTGCCATCGGGCTAGGATGTTCTCAGTTGTGTCATGATTAGTGCCGACATGAACATAAGCAGGACGGATACTGTGGGAGGACAACGAGTACGAGCGTGGTGAGCATGACATGGCTACGCCACCGTTGCCGTCACTGTGTCACCGCCATCCCACCACACACGAGGGCTACACCGGAGGAACAGTGCTTTTGTGACCACACATCCATGCATGCCACTCGCTGCCACGGTCGCCACGGCCGCGCCCGCGCCCACAGCCGCTGTCGCCGTTCGCGCGCCTCTGCGGTTGCCCTCACGCGCTGACGAGCCTCGCCCACGCCGCTGTGCCGCATGCGCTTTTGTTGCCGCCCATGGCAGCGGATGCCGCACACCTCTGCATACGCCTCGCTGCCGTGCACTTCCAGCAGCCTGCCCACGCACGCCGCCTCATCGCCGTGGCTGCCCAACGCGCCGACGAGCCTGCCATGGCCACCATGCCGGCTTGGATGGCGAGGAGATAGGAGAGGTTCGTGGGAGGCGTCAGCGGCTGCAGGTAGCGCCGGTGCAGCAATGACTCGCGCAGGGAGGTGAAGCAGCGTCCTTCGCCTCCCCCTCCGCCTCCGCCGACGTACTCATCCTGGCCACGTTCCTCTGCTGCTTCCTCCACACTATGGTCACTAGCACCACCACCGAGGCCTCTGCCAAGACATGCCGCGACCTGGAGCTTCGCGTCGCCGACGTGCTCGAGCCGGCCACCGTGGAGGACCTACTCGGCATCACACTCGACATCGCCGGAGACCTCAAGATGCACCTAGTGCTGGCGCTTACCGCCTCTATAGAACAGGCAGAAGCACGACTTCCACGCGCGCTGGTTGACGGGACACGGGAGACGCTGCTCCTCATGCATGCGATTTTTTTATGCACACGGATGCATTTTTGCAGCTGCCTCAGCGAGACCGTGAGGTGAGAGAGGATAAGGAGGCAGGGGCACTACGATAATTTCTCTGGAGCACTGTTTGGCTAGTTTGGCTTCTTGAATTTGAATTAGGAGAAACTAGAAACTGGTTTTTAGGTGTTCCTCTGGAGGAGTACACTGATTGGGTACTTCGCCGGATTCTCAAAACTAGATTATCCGTACTCATCATTCTCTATATGCATCCTCTAAAATGAATATTCTGGTCTGGTCATCAACATTCTCTCTTTTATACTATTTTCTTCCATATCCATCCATACCCTATATCATCCTCTATCCACTGTAGGGCCCACTTGTCAGTTTAATACCCCGGTGAAAGCCTATGTTTGGTTTTGATAATTGATGAAACCTAGTTTGCTAATATTTGCTCTAAGTGTTTCATTAGATTAATTAGCAAACATCAAAATGGAGCAAAGGACCGGGTCGGTTGAGGCCACAAGAGAAGGGCATTGACGGCATCCATGCAAATGGTATAAGTCCATCAACAAAAGGAGAAAGCCCTAATGATGGCATCCAAGGAAATGGTGTAAGTCTATCATCAAAAAGTGTCCACAAGCTACATCAAGAGGTGATAAGAAAAATGGAGAAAAACGGGAGCTCAAGGCAAAGGTATAACCGATAGGAGCTCTTTTTGCTTTTGGTGATCAATACTCTATAGAGAGAGTGATCATGTTTAGAATAGATAGCCGTACTATCAAGAGGAGAGAAATCGTTCGTGAAATACGGTTATCAAAGTGCCACTAGCTGATCATGTTCATTGCATATGCATGTAGATGCAAGTGACATTAACAAACCCTTTGAAAAATACTTTGCAAAAGGCTAACACATGTGCACAACTTAGTGAAACACTTGGTGTTAGCACTTGGGAACAAAGGGTGAAAGTTTGAGCTAAAACTTGTGAAAACAAAGCGTCGGACGTTGGTGATGGCGTAGCGTCAAACCAATTGCTTGAGTCCGACGCCTAACCTTAGTTCTGCTCTGCCTATGAGCGTCGGATGCTGGTTTGTCGAGCGTCGAACTAATGCCCCTCTATTCGCCAGTGACAACGTGCTAACAGAGCGACACGTGGTGAGCTGAGAAGGCATCGGACGCGTTCGGTTGGTCCGACGGTAAGCACCCGATAGCGTCCGAGCATTTCTGGACCTCTCTGGTCAGAATTGCTTGCGTCGGACGCTGGAGTTGTTTGGTCAGACGCTTTGCCTAAAAGTGAGTCTGACGGTCGCGTGTTGTGAGAGTCGGACGCTTGGCGTTTGTAACAACCCTAAAAATCCACACAGCCTAAAAATCCCAACCAATTAAATTTTTTTATTTATTTATTGTGAAAACCCATTTTTCTTATGCAAGCATATAGGTTTTATTATGAATTTGGTAAATAAAGGAGTGTAGTTTGCATTTTAATTCCATTCACATAGAATAATAACTTATGCATCACATTTAGGATTTATTGCAATTTATGTTTGTATTTACTCAATATTTAAAATGGGCAATATATGTATATATACACTAAATTGAAAATAGAAAAGGAGAAAGAGAGTTAGGCCAGCCATTCGGCCAGCCGGATCGCTAAGCCAGCCCAAGCCAGCCCGGCCTTCCTCTCCTCACCTCACCCGCGCGCGGCCCACGTTGCGGCTCGGCAGCGCGCGCGCGACCGGCACACACACGCTCGCGCTCGCTGCCAATCCGGCCCCGCCTGTCAGCCGCTCTCGCCCCCCCACTGTTCTTCTTCCTCACGAAGGCGACGCGCCTGCCGGGGGTGTCACGCGAATGACGTGACCCCGGTCCCACAGCCGACAGCATGGCAGAGCCCTGACCCCGCTGTCCCCCTCCTGTCCCCTCCTTTCTTGGCCGCCAAGCGAACCCGCGCCCATCCGGAGCCCTAGATCCACTCGAGCCACGGCCCTTCGATCGGTCGAGCGCGATCAGGACCGTTCGCCATTGGAGCTGGCCAAGCTCGCCTATAAAAAGGAGCTCACCCCGAAGCCCTACCCTCATTTCCCCTCGCCGCCACCGCAGCACAGACCGGCACACTGCACCAAACCGAGAGAGAGAGCGTAGGAGAAGGGCGGAGCAGAGGAGGAGAAGCTGCCGGAGCGCCGCCGCCGCGGAGCACGCCGGAGCCGGACACGGAGGAGAAGCCCGAGCTGCGGACGAGGAGCGGCACGGCACTGCGATCGCTCTGCACGGCTTCGACTCGCCACTGCACCGCCATCCTAGCTTCACCGACACCACGGTGAGCCATCGCACGCCATGTCCGAACCTTGCCCTGCTTTTGCCATGGCGTTCCACCCTCGGGACGCGCAGGCACGAGCCTTTACCGGCTCGGGAAGATCACCTGCACCATGCACTCATTCGACCGGCCGAAACCCCCGGACTACAAGCTTGCTAGACCGAGAACGCAGCACGACGCGTTCTCGGCGGAGCGCGCTCACCACCGATGCGTTCCGACGCCGAATCACCCGTTCCGAGCAATCCGACTAGCACCCGTATAGGTTAGAGCGTCGTGGAGCACCGCCACGACCCCTTGAGCTAGCTACGCGGATCTAAGCGCTAGAGGAAGCCTGAATCGCCTTGGCCGCGTGCGCCGCGACCTTACCGGAGGGCCGCCGCGAGCCGTCGCCAAAAGAATGTCATGCCATGGCTAAAGTTCGCCACCAGAGTGTTGTATGCTTCTCTGGCCTCACCAATTTGACAAGACCGCATTCGATTGAAGCAATACTTGGTCGTAGCCGCGTTGCCGCCTTCCGCCGTCGTCGGCGACACGCCGCCGCCACAACCGAGCACCTTGGGAATCTCGGTAGCCAAAATTGGTAGTTGGTATACCATCGCCATAGACCCTGGACGCGTATACATCTCCTAGAAGACCTCCTTAGCCCCGCTGGGACCTCACAGTCGCGGCGACATCGCCGCCGACACGTTCCGCCTCGCCTAAAATCCGTTCCGAGTACCCCCGGTCACCTCGCGCTGCGGAGAAAGGCCGCCGAGGTTCGCCAATTCTGCCTCGGCACCGCCGCTAGATAACCGAGCCCCGAATCACGACTGTCGCCTTGGCTACGTGCGCCTCCACCTCGTCGGAGAACCGCCGTATGCCGAGGGAGAGAAGGAGGCCATACCACGACTCTAACCCGCCACCATCTAGTCGGACGACTGCCTGAGCACGCCAATTGGGGAAAGCCGAGCCCTGTCTTGCCGAAATATGGTCATCGCCGCCCTGTCATCGTCCGCCGCACCGGAGAGACACCGCCGCCTTGAACAGACGCCCTGGAACCCTGCTAGCACCAAATCTCCGATTCGCCCGAGCCTCCCCAGGAGAGCTCGGGAGAGCAGCACCCTCGGCACACCAAATATCCGATTCGCTCGAGCCTCCCCAGGAGAGCTCGGGAGAGCAGCACCCTTCGGCGCCTAAATCTCCGATTCGCCCGAGCCTCCCCAGGAGAGCTCGGGAGAGCGGCCCCCTTCGGCGCCCAAATTTCCGATTCGCCCGAGCCTCACCGGGAGAGCTCGGGAGAGCAGCCCCCTCGGCGCCCAAATTTCCGATTCGCCCGAGCCTCACCGGCAGAGCTCGGGAGAGCGGCACCCTCGGGCGTCCAAATTTCCGATTCGCCCGAGCCTCACCGGGAGAGCTCGGGAGAGCAGCCCCCTCGGCGCCCAAATTTCCGATTCGCCCGAGCCTCACCGGGAGAGCTCGGGAGAGCGGCACCCTCGGGCGCCCAAATTTCCGATTCGCCCGAGCCTCACCGGGACAGCTCGGGAGAGCAGCCCCCTCGGCGCCCAAATGTCCGATTCGCCCAAGCCTCCGCGGGAGACCTCGGGAGAGCGGCACCCTCGGCACCCCGAATCTCCGATTCGCCCGAGCCCCGCCCCCGCCGAGCTAAGCCCAAGCCCCGCCGAGCTACGCCAAGCTCCGCCGAGCTACGCCGAGCTCCGCCGAGCTACCCCCGACCACCGCCGAGCTCCGCCGAGCTACCCCCAACCACAGCCGAGCTACCCCCGACCACCACCGAGCCACGCCGAGCTACGCCAACGCCGGCAACTCTCTGGGAACCAGCATCGAACACCTGGTGGGCGACCATCGGGTTTGTGTTCTGATGAGCGCCACATGCCGCACTACTGGACCCGCGCGCCACGTGGACCAATCCCGAGCTGCCCCTGATTAACCGACCAATTTTCCCATTTTCAGAAAATAGAATAATCTTCGGAAATTCATAACTTATTCATTCGATGTCCAAAAATTGCGCACCATATATCAAAATTCTCAGAAAAATGAGATCTACAATCTAAGACTGTATTTGTATGCATTTGGCTCTTTATTTTATTGGATTTTTCTGAAATACTCTATAGGAGTCCCTGACGCGACTATTTCGTGTTCGATTTCAGAGCCGGAGGAGGATCTGACTAAGGAAGACGACCACGAGTACTTTCAGGAGCTAGGAGACGACTACGAAGGTGCCACGTCCCACCAAATCCTTAGATCCTATTTACGCATTGCAAATGACATTGTTGCTATTGCTTTATGATTATGTATGGATTGGTTGCATGGTAGTATATTTGAATTCCCTGCCTTGATAAGACTTTACCCTGCTGTCCGCTGCTAAGTTAGCTGCTGCTTAATTTACTGTTACTCTTCCACTACCTTCTACTTGCTATATGCTATGTGGTAGAATTAGGACGGTGTATAACTGATTATAACCACTGGGAGAGAGTGCTGCGTGCGTCTTGGGTGCGTGGTGAGGGTTGATGTCGACCAAGTGGGATGTGAGACAAGCCCATGGGGCAAGTCGTGCCGGGGGTGCAACCTGGGCATCCCCAAGCGAGATACCTGTGGCGGGTAAAGTTGTTGAGGAGGTTCCGGGTGGGATAGCCTTGGTGGTTTGAAGCCCGTGGACGGAGGTGCTGTGATGGCACGGGGAGAGTATCCCCTAAGTGGAGATGCCTGCTTGGTCAAACCTAGGATGGACTAGTTTCAGGTTCATGGGAATCCTTTTCTACTCACTCGCTTCTGATGGGCGGGAGACGGCTGGACTACTTGGTAGGACGGTGCCACTACTGCTAGGTTGAAAGGTGATAAGGGTGGGCGGAGACGGTCGATGGGTTCCCGTTCCGTTCTAGATGCACAGTACCACTAGCTGGGCCCGGTACTGTGTCTCCCAGTCTCAGCATAACGGTGTAGGATCCGGAATATCCCAGGGCTGAGTGGTAGGGTGGCATCGACCTAGGCAAGCAAGCACCCGGAATTCTGCCTAGGTGTTTGCGCAACACCTATGATGGCTAATCTTGTGGGTAGTGAAACCTCTGCAGAGTGTATGGTTGATCGATCGATACATATGCCAACTTGTTGGCTATGGACCTTTCCTGTGAAGCTTCTACTAGTGTAGTGAGTGTTCTCTTCTCCCCCTGGATGACATTTTTCCGGCAGTGTACCCGTTGTGGTAGTGTGCCGCTGAGATAGGCCCGAGAGGGAGTTGGGCCTGTCGAATGAGAGCGAGGTGTGGGTAAGTGAGATGTGGTGATGGGAAAAGGGATGATGGTGTTAACTGGTGATAAAACTTGACTAATTAAACATTGATTACAGCTGCATAGGAAAACCTCAGCCTATAGGTCTGCTTGTATAGCCTTGCATCCACTTTCCACAAAGCAAATGCTGCATAGGTGGGCTCCGTGGCCAGTACAAATCGTACTGATAAATTTGCTGTCAGGTGACGAGAATGAGTACGACTTCGAGGAAGACGATGACGAGGAATAGGGTCACGTGCTACACTCAAGTTGGCCGTGAAGGATGAATCGTTTCCGCATCTTCTAAAGCTTCTCTGATTGTTGATTCTGCCAGTGTGGCGATGTAATAAATATTTATGTAAGACTTAATTACCGTTGTATGGATCCTGGTGTCAACTGAGATATGGGTAATTTCTTGGATTGTCTCAAGCAATCTGTTGAATTACAATTTGAGCCTGTGGATTTCCCTTCGTGGAAATCGAGGTCGTTTCAGCGTTTGTCCGACGGCTAGCGTCAGACGGAGTCTGACGGTGGTTGCTGCTCTCGGGTTACTTTCTGTAACCGTCAGACGGCGGCGTTAGTTAGTCCGACGGGGTGTTCGTCCGACAAAGCGCGAAGGAGCCGTTGCGTGCTAATGGTCGTTTTCAAACGTAACTGGACACATGGCCTTCGCTGGTTCGCTGGTTCTTTTGGTGAGTTTGGAGTTCATCAAGTGCATTGCATGAGTGTGATCATCTAGAGGCACTTGTGATTGTTTTTCGCAGCGGATTCTCTTGTTACTCTTGGAGTTTGCCAACTCCTAGACGGCTTGGAGCTGCGAGTATCGTTGAGGGGAGTTGGTGATTGTCTCTGCCTCCGATCGGTGAAGATTGTAAGGGGTTCTTGTGTTTTTCCCGTGGGAGATCGCAAAAAGCTACTCTAGTGGATTGTTCGTAGCTTGGTGGATCCCCATCTTGTGTTGGTTTTGTGGCACCCTTGAGAAGGGTTTGGCGTGTGATGCCAATTAGCGCGTGAACCTTCAAGTGGGTGTATCGCTACAACGAGGAGTAGCTTGTCGGCAAGCAAGTGAACCTCGGTAAAAAATCTTGTGTCATCTCTCTCTACCGAGGATTTGTATTGCATCGTGATTGATTGATCATTTTGTATTCTCTACTCTTCACCGGCAGTATAACTTTGCTTACTCTACTCCCTTTACATTCTTGTAATTACTTGTGTAGCTCTCACTGGTGTAGTTATTCACCTAGGAGTAGAGTAAAGTAGTGACTTAGTTTTGTTGGTGTGAAACTAGAGACAATAGCCTATAACGGTTAGGTGGCTTGCTCCTTTTAGTAGGCTAGCGCAAAATTCGCTTCGCTATTTAATTATCTAACCTCCTTGCTTAAGTGTTGTTTGTAGAAGTTTTTATATGTTATTCACCCCCCTCTAGCCATTTAGGGCCTTTCAAGTGGTATCAGAGCCGAGGCACCGTTGATTTGAGGCTTAACAACCTACGATGTTAAAATGGCTCAACTCAACATTCACATCAACAACACCAAGAAGACACCCCAATTTGATGGCACAAATTATGCATATTGGAAGGGCAAGATGACCTCACACATTAAGTCAATCAATATAGAGGTTTGGAAGGTTGTAGAGACTAAAATTGAGATTGCCAATGCGGCCAATCCCACAACCACCGAATAAAGATTTCTTCAACTCAATGATATTGCAGTTTGTGCTATTCATGAGGCCGTGGATGAGAAGGTCTTTAAGCAAATCAAGAACATTGAGAGTGCTCATGAAGCTTGGAAGAAGCTTGAAGAGTCATATGAGGGGACCAAGGGTGTAAAGATCGCCAAGGCATACATCTACAAAGAGAAGTTTTCTAGTTTCAAGATAAAAGAGGATGAAAGTGTGCCGAAATGTTTCATAGAATGCAAGTGATAGTAAATGAGTTGAAAGCACTTGGTGAGGAAGTGAAGGATAGTGACTTCTCCATGAAGTTTCTAAGGTGCTTTCCCAAGAGGTTTGTCACATTGATCACCGTGCTAGTGAAGACCACATTGAGTGACTTGACACCAAATCAAGTCCTAGCGGAGGTGATGGCCGATGATGTGTTGACGGTGGATAAGCAATAAAAATCCACACTCTAACACCATCAACAGCCTCGGTTTCCGATGGAAGATCAATATAACATGAACATATTTTATTCAATAACTAGTTCCACTTGTACTCTTAGCTTGTGAATGTAGGGAAGATCAAATGAGGGCAAATTGGAGCACTTGGAGGCCAATTTAGTGGGTCGTCCGACCACATAATTAGGCACCAGGCCATCACACTTCAACACATGACCCAAGAAAGCAGATAGAAGAGAGTGGAGCACCTAGAGGGCCCACATGGGGTTCGGTCGACCCACATGTGGGGCCTACCAGGGCTCTGCTGGCATGGCACAATCTGTGTGACATTACACCCAACTCAATTCCACCATCGGATCAAAGTTGTGTTTCCATTCAACGGTGGAAGATCAAAGCACATGGATCAAGGCGTGAACCAACAAGAACCAAGCAAACTCAGTACATAGCCATGCTCCATGACAAGTGGGGACCACAGTGGTAGGCCCACCTTGCCATAGGGGTGTGGGCCTAGGCCACCGCCTCGGTTCACCGACCTTCTGCATGCACCCCACGTGATGGATTCGCCACTGCCGTCCATCTAAGGCGGTTTCAATGACGGTTGTCGGTGCTAGTTTTAGCGGGTGCTAACACCAGCTAGTGAATTTGTGCTTTGCGGTTGAGGTTTCGGATGGTGTGCAAGGGGAAACACAAAGTTTATACTGATTCAGGCCAAGAGGGCCCTACGTCCAGTGGAGAGGCGGTTCGTGTTGCCTTACACCGGGGTGCTTGTAGTAGGGGTTACAAGCTGAGCGAGAGAGGGAGGTGCACCCAAGTCTCTTGTGAGCGTGTAAGGGCGTACAAGTTGTTTGTTGTTGTGTGTAGTGAAGTGGGTGTGTGAAAGCCCTTGTTTGGTTTTGGATAATTGATGAAACCTAGTTTGCTAATGTTTTGCTCTAAGTGCTTCATGAGAATCATTAGTAAATAAGATGGAGCAAAGGATCTAGTCGGTGGAGACCACAAGTGTAGGGCATTGACGGCGTCCATGCAAATGGTGTAAGCCCATCAACAAGAGGAGAAAGCCCTAATGACGGCATCCATGCAAATGGTATAAGTCCATCATCAAAAGGTGTCCACAAGCTTCATCAAGAGAAGAGAAGGAAGATGTTGAAAAGCTAGGAGCTCAAGGCAAAGGTATATCAAATAGGAGCTCTTTGCTTTAATGATCAAGACTCCATAGAGGGAGTGATCACATTTAGGATAGATAGCCGTACTATCAAGAGGGGCGAAATCGTTGATAAAATGCGGTTATCAAGTGCCACTAGGTGTTCATGATCATTGCATATGCATATAGATGCTAGTGATACTAACTTGTCCCGTTGAAATCTCTTTGGAAAGGACTAACACACGTGGACTAAAGTGAGAGACACTTTGGAGTGTTAGTGACTTAAGAAACAGGGTGAAGTTTGAGGGTTAGAGAGAGTTTGGGTCCTCTCTTGACTAGCGTCGGACTCTATCTTGACTGAGCGTCGGACCATTGTCTTCGGTCCGATGGCTAACCCCTTCAGCAAGCGTCGGACGCTTCGTTTCGAAGCGTCGGACCATTGTCCTCAGGGTCCGACGGTGCAGCCGCAGCAGGTCGACACGTGGAGAGCAGAGGAGCGTCGGACGCTCGGCGTTAGTCCGACGGTGAGCGTCGGACGTCCGACGCGTTTTCAGCGTCTTAGAACCTCTCTGGAAACGTCGGACGCTGGCGAGTTTTAGTCCGACGGCCTGTTGGTTCAGAGTCTGACGGTGGTCTGTTGAGGGCGTCGGACCGTGGACTTTAGTCCGACGGTTCTCCGTCCGACAGTTGAATTTGGCGCGAGAGTTAGCCATTGTGATCCAACATTCGTCTTCAAATGGCTACTGACACGTGGCGCTCATCGGGGGCGTCGGACCTAGGGTATTGGTCCAACGGTGTGCGCGCGGGCGTCCGACGCTAGCGTCCGACGCCACGCAAAGAGGCTCAAACGGCTATTTTTTTGCGAGGGGCTTATAAATAGACCTTTGACTGGTTTGGGCTCCATCTCTTGGTACTCCTGAACATCATAGCATACTTGTGAGCCTTCCCACTCCACTCTCACTCATCCTATTTGATTGTGTTCATCATTTGGTGAGATTGGAGAGCATCAAGTGCATTGCTTTGATAGAGATCATCTAGAGGCACTTGGTAGTTGTCTTTCGCAGCGGTTTCTCTTGTTACTCTTGGAGTTTGCCGACTCTTAGACAGCTTGGAGCTGCGAGGATTGTTGAGGGGAGTTGGTGATTGTCTCCGCCTCCGATCGGTGAAGTTGTGAGGGGGTTCTTGAGCCTTCCCCGCGGGAGATCACAAAAGGCTACTCTAGTGGATTGCTCGTAACTTGTGGATCCCCATCTTGTGTTGGTTGTGCGGCACCCTTGAGAAGGGTTTGGCGTGTGATGCCAATTAGCACGTGACCCTCCAAGTGGGTGTATCGCTACAACGAGGACGTAGCTTGCCAGCAAGCAAGTGAACCTCCGTAAAAATCATTGTGTCAATCTCTTGCCAAGGATTTCTTGATTATTGTGATTGTTCTTATTGGTACTCATCTTATCACTACACCGGCGCTATAAGATTCACTCTCTCTACTCTTTACATTCTCGCACTTACTCTTGTGTAGCTTGTTAGCTTAGTTGCTCACCTAGGAGTAGAGTAGAAGTAGCAACTTAGCCTCTCGTGTGTGAAATATATAGCTTAGAACGGTTAGGTGGCTTGCATTTTTAGTAGGCTAGCGCAAGAATTTGCTTCGCTTATTATTTATCTAACCTCTTGCTTGAGTTGTTGTTTGTAGAATTTTTATAGGCTATTCACCCCCCTCTAGCCATTTAGGACCGTTCAGTGTGTGAGTGTGAGCTTGCGAACTTGCCCTCCTAAGGCTAGCCTCTGCTCTCCCTTTTATAGTCACAAGGGAGGGGAGAGGGCAGCGCGTACATTTCTATGCATGTTACATTTGGGAGTTGTTGTCGCTGTTGACTGTCGTCAGCCATGGTCTTGTCTCCGCGTCCCAGGGGTATGGCCGTAGTGTTCGTACGATCTTGGTGAGTTCCAAGGCGGCAATAGTCGTCGTGATTACGGTGTGGCGTAGTGTCACACCTGATGGCTGTCCTCCTGCACGATGTGACGAGGGGGCGGGTCGCCTCGTGACATTGTCTCCCAAAGCTCGGTACTCCTGGAGGCGCGGTGGAACGGAGCAGGGCGACACCTTCCGTCGTGCGCATTTCCGGCTTTCGAACAGTGTTTCCCGAGGGTCAGGTGGGCCTGGACGGAAGGCGTGCTTGTCCTTTCGAGTGGACAGCGCAGTAGGTGCTTTTCCCGTTCTTGCGCAACCCGTTCGTCAGGCGCTTGGACTGTCGTAGTCGTAGTTGGTAGATCCCGGCGCGAAACGGGGCGGAGTACCGTAGACCATACTGGGGAGGGTATGGCCGTAGTGGGTCCATCAAATCCGTCGCCAGGGAAGTCCTGACAGGTGGTATGACCGTCGTGCGCGTGCGAAGCACAGTCACGTCGAGAATCTCACCCGACGGAACAGTGCTTGTAAAGTGGTCAGAGAGGTCTCTTGTGGTCCAAGATTGCTCCGCTGACGTCAATTGTGCATTGGATACTTCAGAATGGTCGCTCCCGAGGGGGAAGGGGTAGCTCGAGCGAATCGGAGAATCGGCGCCCGAGGGTGCCGCTTTTCCGAGCTCTTTCGGGGAGGCTCGGGCGAATCGGAGAATCGGCGCCTGAGGGTGCCGCTTTCCCAAGCTCTTTTGGGGAGGGTCGGGCGAATCGGAAAATCGGCGCCCGAGGGTGCCACTTTTCCGAGCTCTTTTGGGGAGGCTCGGGCGAATCGGAAAATTGGCGCCCGAGGGTAGGCTGGCGTTGGTGCAGCGTCGTCATGGGTCTCTATAGGCGTGGCCTTCGCAGGCTTCCACTGGCTTTTGCCTAGGCTGGGCCGTGTTGGGAATATGTGTTTTTGCATCGAAGTTGGGTACCCTATACTTTGGTACCCGACAGTAGCCCCCGAGCCTGTGGTGGAGTAAAGGCACTCCTCCACAGGCTCAAGCTGGCTCTTCCTGTCGAGGTGATGAAGTATAGGTCGTTTTCTCCAGTGGGTGCGCCCGAGGCTTTGGAGGGATGTTAAATCCCTCCAAAGGCTTAAAATCATGATTACGTGTCCTTGGGTATTTTTTTATTTATTTAGGGGAGGTGATCCCTTAGAAACGGAGCCCCCGAGCCTCCCATTGTGGAAGGGAGGTTGTTCGGTGGTATTTCCAAGGTGCAGGGTAAGTTCCCAAGCCTCCGTTTTCGTATCGGAGATCGATCGGGTTCTTCCCTGTCTTTTTCATTAGTTCGACCTTCACGCTCTTTTTTCGGAAAGAGGAAGGTTTGGTCCTGCACGACTTCCCCGTTGGGGCACGAGTCGGCATTTCCGGTGAGCTACAAACGGGTTGGTCCAAGTGGCGGTCCGTGCCCCGTTCGTTGGGGGTCGGCTAGTGGCCTGAGCACACTCCAAATGTTTCCCGAGGATCAATTAGTGGATATCGGGTCCCTTCGATGGGTCCCGAGGGCCTGATGCCTCCCAAGGAGGGATTCCACGTAATCGACTCGCTACTGGGATTTGGACACAGCACGGGATGTCCCTTGTGACGCTCGGGCGTCGGGATACTGGCTGTTTTCGTGACCCATCCGCTTGCTGTCCCTAACTTGGTTTCCCTATGGCGACTGTTCGAGCCACTATGGGCCAGTCTTCGATCCCCTGGGAACGTAACGGGCGTCCGAGCCCGAGGTTCCTTCGTCGAGAAGGAGAATATATCGGCGGAATCGAGGTGAACGGGCGTAATGATTTGGCTCACCTTTTGAGGCATGAAGCCTGACGAACGCGACGGTTCGAAGCTGTCGAGGCGGTTGCGTGCGCGAGGCCAACGGCATTGCTGGGATCGTGGCGGGTCCCACGCAGTTAATGCGGCGGATTCGCCGCATCTAACTCGATTCGCCACCTGGGTATATAAGGAAAAATCATGATTTTTTCTTTCTACCCTAGCCATTCGCTTGCGCAGTCGTTCGCCTTCTTGCTTCTGTCGTCCATCTTCTTGCCTTCGCTATTTGCCCGGGTGAGAAACGCCACCGCGGCCGCCATCGTCGTCTTTCCACAGCTCTTCGTCTTTAGCTCACCATGGCTTCCTCCCCTGTTGCCACCGATGCTGCCGCCGCTGCCACCGCCGGATACTCAGACTGGAGCCATGGCCGCGGAGCACCGTGACGGAGGCAGACCTGGAGCAGCTCGTGGAGCTGGGGCTCCTACGCCCTCGCATTAACGCAGTGCGTCCGGAGTGGGTCGTGCCGTCGAGCGACCATGACGAGCCGAACCCCGACGAGGGGTACGTGGTGAGCTT
This sequence comes from Eremochloa ophiuroides, assembly GCA_038502445.1. Taxonomy (NCBI): domain Eukaryota; kingdom Viridiplantae; phylum Streptophyta; class Magnoliopsida; order Poales; family Poaceae; genus Eremochloa; species Eremochloa ophiuroides. The sequence continues at coordinate 9,726,675 of JAHLJS010000005.1, forward strand.
CATCGCCTACCATGAGCGCGGGCTCGGGTCGCCGCCGAGCCGCTTCTGCCGGGCGCTCCTCTTCAACAACGGGCTGGAGCTCCACAACCTCACCCCCAACTCCTTCACGCAGGCGTCGATTTACGCCGCCCTGTGCGAGGGTTACTTCGGGGTACCCCCCCACTGGGACTTGTGGCATCGCATCTCCCGCGTCGACTGGTACACCAAGGCTATTGATCCGAAGAAGCCGCGGGAGATCCCGCGCCGGGGGCTATGGCTTCGTGATCCGCTCCGGCTCGTACATCCCCTGCAAGGCCCTCTCCTCCAACAAGGACTGGCACCACGGCTGGTTCTACCTCCGCAATGACGGGGACGCCTTTCCCAAGTATACGGGAAGGGCGTTCACCGCTCGCCTTCCTCAGTGGGAGTGGGGGTGCCCGGCTAAGGAGGCCAAGCACCTGAATGTCTACTTCAACGCGCTCCAGGTGTTGCGCGATCGGGGTCTCACGGGAGCCGGTGTGGTGGCGCAGTTCCATGTGCGGACGGTGCTGCCGCTGATGGAGCGTAGGCTGGCACTGAACCAGATGCTGATCGGGTCGTCGCGGGACGGCATGGCGATGCTGGCCCAGAATATCGGCGAGAAGGAAATCATGCGTCGCGTTAAGTACATGGTGGGCGGTCATCCTACCTAGGACGAGGTGAACCAGGTGCCCATGCGCCCTCGCACGGGCTTCATCGCGCTGGTGAGCATCATTTGCTCTTATCGAGTTTGCGTTTCCTCCGTCTTCTTCCCGATTTCCTTCTTTGTTTGTTGCAGGGTCTTTCAAGGACTGGGAAGCTTTCCCTTCCGCCTGTCCCGGAGGACAAGGCTCGGCGGACCCATAACCACCTTCGGGACGAGGCGGCGAAGGTGAAGAAGGGCCATGAAAGGTCCTTGTTTGGTTTTGGTAATTGAGTGACAACTTAGGTGGACTAATATGTGTTTAAGTATTGATTACACAGGTGATTAGTCCACAGGTACATGTGTGTGAGCAAATATGCCATGAAGGTGGAAATGGCTAGGGATGATTGCTTAGCTCATATATGTGGTGATGAAGGAGCTTAATGCACATGATACATGACATGGAGTCATGTGGCTAGGTGGAGAAAATCAAGACAAGGCTTCGCGTCGACGTACCGGTTGCAAGTGTGAAGGGTAAGTTGGGTGATGGCTTGGCTCCGATGGACCAACACAACGGTGAAGAGCAAGCAAGTCGAGGATCGATGAACCAAAAGCCACGTGATGATATGAAGTGGATCATATCATTCATGAGGTGTTGGTGCATGTGTTGCACTGGCATCAACCGAGTTGGAGATGGGGAAGGTGATGAAGATAGTAATTGGAATGGAAAGCGCAAGGCAAAGGTATAACCTAGGGCATTTCCATTTCACCGGTCTAAGGTTGAGTAGAGAAGTGCTTGACCAGATTTAGGATAGATGGCCATACTATCAAGAGGGGCAAACTTGTTTGCATATCGATCATCTAGTGCCACTTGAGTGATCTAACATTGCATATGTTGCTAGAATCAAGTGGCGTGGTGAAATGAGAGAAAATCCTCTATGAAAATGTTTGTGAAAAGCTAACGCACATGCACATGAGGTTGAACACTTGTGGTGTTAGCACATTTGCAAAGGTGAAGGTGCTTGGAGGTGAAGTTGTGAGGTAGAGAGGGTTTGGTTCTCTCTTCTCCTCCTGCCGAGCTTGCGAGGCAGGATTCAGAGGTTTTCAGCAAAGAGAAGCGTCGGACGCTACGGAAGAGGGGCATCGGACCATTAGCTTCGGTCCGACGGCTTACCCTAGTTTTCTGAGCTGTGGCGAGCGTCGGATGCTCGGTTAACGAGCGTCGGACCATTGCCCACTTCAGTCCGACAGTGGCGAGCAGTGTCGGCGTGACGCGTGGCGTTCGGGAGAGCGTCGGACGCTAGAGCATCGTCCAACGGCGAGCGTCGGACTGGAGTCCGACGGTTTTGAGCAAGTTGAAACCACTCTGTAAGCGTCAGACCGTGGCGATCATTGGTTCGACGGCTATCCTCGCGAGCGTCCGACGGTGGCCTAGCCGCGTCTCGTCTGTGAGAGTCGGACGGTTTGACGCCTGGAGCAGTGCGCGCGTCGGACCATCAGCTTGAGCGTTCGACGGTTGGGAAAACGGCGCGAGAAGTAGCCGTTGAGATCCAGCGACAGCGGTTGAATCGAGCTGACATGTGGCGACCATTGGAGGCGTCGGACCGTGGGCTTTTAGTCCGACGATCGGTTTGAGAGGGTAACGGCTCTATTCGCTTGAGAGTTATAAATCCAAGCACTTGGCGGCCTTGGCCGACTAGCTGAGCACCCTTGGGCCTATGTGGCTTGTGTAGGTGTGCTTGGGAGCTCTCTAACTCACTAGTGTGCTTAGTGTTCATCCAATTGATCGCTAGTGAGTGATTCTAGTGCGTTGCATACTTGCATTGAGAGATTGCAAGAGTTGCCACTAGGTGATCGAGTTGCAAGCCGGTGGTGCTTGTTACTCCTAGAGATCGCCACCACCTAGATGGCTTGGTGGCGAGTGTCCCCGTGGAAGCAAGCAAAGAGATTGTGCTTGGCTCCGGAGCAAGCTTGTGAGGGGTTGGAGCTCACCCCGCGGGAGATCGCGCAGAGCATCGCTAGTAGAGCGAGACGTGAAGAGCGACAAGTGGTCCGGCCGAGTCAGGTGCTAGAGCTTGTGGTAAGCACTCCACGTGGGAGAGTGTGACTTGCGAGTCACCACTAGCAAGAGGACCGGCGGCAACCTTGGAGCTTGTCTCGACGAAGGACGTAGCTTGTGGCGACAAGTGAACCTCTGGGAAATAAATCACCGTGTCAACATCTTCCCATCCTTCATGGTGGTTTGCTCCCTTCTACACAAGTCATTTATTCTTTTAATTACTTACTTGTGTAGTTGTAGTTGCTCTTGTAAGATCGGTTAGCTTGCGTAGCTTGCCACTCACGTTCTTAGCTTGTGTAGTTTAGAACTAGTATCTTGTTTAGTTTGTGTAGCTAAGTAAGTTGCGCTCCTTGATTAGGATTGTGTATCCTTGTCATTGAGCACTTAGTGAGCTTAGGAGCTTAGTGCTCTTTTGCTTGCTAGTTAGTAGGAGTTTCCCCTGTGCTTAAAGTACTAGTGCTTAGGTTTGTGTGACCTTGCACTAGAACGGTTTAGGGAAGTTAAAGCTAAGCTTGCACCTTTGTTTCCTGTTAGGATCTTTGACAAGGTGTTTAGAGTTATAGTTAGAGGGGTGAATCGTTGCTAGAATCGATTAAGTTTTATTCCGCTGCGGTTAGTTGTTAAAAAGGACTATTCACCCCCCGCTAGTCCGCCATCTCGACCCTACACGTGGTATCAAAGCTTGGTCTCTCATTTGTGGTCTTAACCGACCCGAGAGGATGGCGACTTATGGGCTAGATGTTGAGTGTCCATACACATTTGACGGCACACACTTTGCACGTTGGAGAAATTGGATGGAATGCAATATTAAGTTTATTTCTCCTCAAATATGGTGGATCATAGATGTAGGCTTTTCCCATGCGATTGATAAGGTTAATCCTACCGAGGCGCAAAGGAAATGCGGGGGAGCAGGAGGAGGACACCCTCTCCGACGAGGATGACGAGGAAGGAGATTTTTACGACGAAGATTTGATAGAGTTGGACCGGCCCTTTGTGGCCACAAAGCCGCGGTGGGCGTCGACGAGCATGGGAAGGCTCTGATGTCGGCGTCCGCCGGCGGAAGTGCCGGGGCTCGTGACCCGAGCCCCCAGGCAAAACTCTCGGAGACCGCGTCTGAAGGCGCGGTCTCTGGTAGCGAGACTATTGGAGCCATGGCTCCGCCTTCCAGCGGCCACGAGGGCCCACTGGAGAGGACGGGAACGGGCTCGGACCCGGCGCTCGAGCCAAGCCTGGCTGTTGCCGACGTGACCGGGGGTTCTTGTTTCGGCGCACCCTCCCCTCCGACGCGTCGTTGATCGGCGCGACGGCCGAAGGTGGGGGGAGCGGAGAGAAGACACCACCTGTGTCGGAGATGGGTGGCGCCCGGATGGCGGACCTTGAACCGGGGTCCGCCCAAACCGGGGCGCCCCCGCTAAGGGACGGCGTCGTTAAGGCCACCTCTGGCGAGCAGACGGGACCCACACCTGAGGCCGAGCGCGAGCGTGACGTGGAGGCATTGCCTACCCCGCCACTGACGGCACAGCTCACGCCGCCTGTCGTCTCGCCGAGCGCGGGGGCGGCGAGGAGGAGGAGGAGGGTGGTTCCGAAGACGAGGTAGGTGATTTTACCTGTTAATTCTTTTGTCAGAGATCCGTCCTGGCGTTACGAACGTTCCTTCCTTCCTTTGTTGTTTCAGGAAGCGCTCGGGGTCGGACCTCCAGGTCTCGCACCTGAAGGTCCTAAAGGTCCAGGGTCGCGACACGACCGGGGGGAGTGCCCGATCGACGGACGAGGAAACCCGTCCCCCCGCAGGTCCGATGGTGGCGTCCAAGGTTCCTCCTTCGGGAGGGGTCGTTCCAGCTATGGCCACCATCGTCACGCCCGTTGCTGACGTGGAGGCAGCGCCAGCGCCGGCTCCCGAGGCTTCGGTCGTCAGTTCTGGAGACACCTCGGGAGCGTCAGCTGATGCAGCCCCCACGGAGCCTACCGCCGCGGGTTCGACGGTCGTGGATGTCGATGCGGGAGCTCCTCCCCCTCGTGAGTAAGGCCCTTGGGCGTTGGCACTGAGGCAGCCCCCGCCTCGGGAGTTGATCGCCTCCCGGATCGAGTGGGCGGACCGAGCGGATCCTCAAGCGCCGCCCGTCTTCTCGCTTCGGGACGACCTCACGGCTCCCAAATGGGATGCCGTTCAAGAGCTCGGGCTCAGTTCGGCAGCGAGTCTCCGTGCGATCACCGACGTCCTCGAGATGGAGCTCCCAGCCTAGCTTCAGGTGAGTCTCTGTATTTCGTAACTTTACCTGTGCATGAGTGTCGTTTTAACCGTCTCCGCTCCTCTCTCCTTTTTAGGACCTTATGCACACCTCCCGGGACAAGTTCGCTTCCTCCGCGGTGGGCTCGGGCTCTGGAAGCAGCTTTACCTCAAGGAGAAAGCCCTTGCCTGTGCCCAGAGCGAGCTCTCCGCCGTGACCTCCAAGTTCGCCGAAGTGAGTGTCGACAACACTATCTTGAACGAGGAGGTCGAAGACGCGAAGGGCCGAGCTGCTGCCTCGGTGACACGGGTGCAGGAGCTGGAGGGCGCCCTGGCCGAGGCGACGAGGGAACGCGATGCCGCCCGACAGCTTGCCGCCGAGAAGACCTCTGCCGATGAAGCTTTCGCACACAAGACGATAGTCCGCTAACCACAGTTCGGGGTTGGTTTCCCCTGAATACTTGGCTATGTTGGCCGGCTGTCGGAACCGGGGCGGGAATCTGGCCCTTCGGATGGCCTCGCTGAAGACGCGAGTACCCGAGGGCTCGGGTGAGGGCTCGCGGTCCTCGTCCGAGTCGTAGCGCCCGCCCCGATGGACGTTGTAGCCTCGAGCGGCTCCATCGGTCTTCCGCCGACCGCGGGCCTGAAGGATGGCTCGGACGTCGACGTCCTTTCCAAGCCGTTGGTGAACCGACGGGGCCCTCGGGACCTCGGGGTGCACCGAGGTCTCTCGCTCGTGGCGCGCCGCACCGCCACATTGGTGGCTTTCAGCGCCACGATGGCGTGATGCTGAACTCTCCGCCTGGAGGACGGCTGCATCCTTCAGGAGATCCTTGACCTGGTTCCTGAGCTGCCACGCCTCCTCGGTGGAGGGCTCGGTCATGCTCCGGAGCATCATTACCGCCTCCGTAAATTTGCGGCTTGCTCATGGCGGGGCTCCTGGTGTCCCGGCTCCATCGTCGGCGATGATATGAGCCTGAACGTCCCGGGCCCGGGGACGAGCTGCTCCGCCTGTGCCTTGCTGCTCCTCGAGCTCGAGCGCGGCTCGCAGCTGGGTGAGGCGCAGGTGGTCATCATCCATCCGCGCCTAAAGTTCCCGGAGCTGCTCTAGCTCCGGAGGCTGGTGCGTGGGGCAAGGCGTCCCAGCCCCCGGGTCCTTTGGCGGGGCTGACCATGTAGGCCGAAGAGTCGCCGACGGAGGAGTGTGTTGCTGAAGCTATGGCTGGAGCGGAGGAGGTACTTCGTTGTCGTCCCCCGAATGGACGTCCTCCACCCGGCCGTCGTCGGGGTGCACCAAGTGGTAGCATTCCCGAGCGGTCGATGTAGGACTGGTCGAAGTCGGTGACGATGCTCGGGGCGTCTTCCCACGAGTCGCCGGGGTGGACGGTGAAGTCCACGCTCGCCCAGAATTCGTCGTCGTCGTTGCCGAGGCCCCGCCGTGACGGTGACGTCCAACCGTAGTGATCCCACTCCCCCAAGTATTCTCCGGGAGTGAGACTGTCAGTGGAGTCCGTCTCCCTCCCGCCATAAGCCCTGGGACTGTTCCTAAGAGAAGAAGGTGGGGAAGCCACGTGATCGCCCACGAGGTCATCCAGACGCTCGAGGCAATGGACAGGTGTCTCCACCAAGTCGCGCAGTAAAGCACGAACTGCGTGGACGTGGGCGTCCACAGCGCTTTGGAGCCCGAAGAGAGATGGTGGCTCCGTCCCCCTCCCCCAATGAGGGCGGAGAGAGAGCCCTGTTGACTCCGCAATCCCGCCCTCGCCCGCCCTTCAGGCGGTTGGCCGCGCTGCCCGCGATCAGGGGCAGGTTGGCGCGGTTGCGCCTCCTCCTCCTGGTCCGCCGGGGGCGGCGTGCGGCATTCTCCTCGTCCTCTGGGACGAGCGGAAGCGTCGCCGTGGTCCCTTCCCCGGCCGCCTGATGGGCCGGAGTCAGGACAATGATGATGCGGGGCTCGGCCGGGCGCAGGTTCATCTCAAGCCCTTGGTCGGTGGCCACGAACTCAAGACTCCCGAACTGGAGCACCGCGCCAGCAGGAAGCGTAGTGGAGCTGTCAGCCATCCAGAACCTGGGTCAACACGCAAAAGGCCCCTACCTGGCGCGTCAACTGTCGTTGCTAGTTTTAGCGGGTGCTAACACCGGCTAGTGAGTTTGTTCTTTACGGTTGAGGCTTCGGATGGTGTGCAAGGGGGAACACAAAGTTCATATTGGTTCAGGCTTAGAGGGCCCCACGTCCAGTGGAGAGGCGGTTCGTGTTGCCTTGCACCGGGGTGCTTGTAGTAGGGGTTACAAGCTGAGCGAGAGAGGGAGGTGCTCCCAAGTCTCTTGTGAGCGTGTAAGGGCGTACAAGTTGCTTGTTGTTGTGTGTAGTGAAGTGGGTGTGTGAGTGCGAGCTTGCGAACTTGCCCTCCTAAGGCTAGCCTCTGCTCTCCCTTTTATAGTCACAAGGGAGGGGAGAGGGCAGCGCGTACATTGCTATGCATGTTACAATTGGGAGTTGTTGTCGCTGTTGACTGTCGTCAGCCACGGTCTTGTCTCCGCGTCCCAGGGGTATGACGTAGTGTTCGTACGATCTAAGTGAGTTCCAAAGCGGCAATAGTCGTCGTGATTACGGCGTGGCGTAGTGTCACACCTGATGGCTATCCTCCTGCACGATGTGATGAGAGGGCGGGTCGCCTCGTGACGTTGTCTCCCGAGGCTCGGTACTCCTGGAGGCGCGGTGGAACGGAGCAGGGCGACACCTTCCCTCAGGCGCATTTCCAGCTTTCGGACAGTGTTTCCTGAGGGTTAGGTGGGCCCGGACGGAAGGCGTGCTCGTCCTTTCGAGTGGACAGCACAGTAAGTGCTTTTCCCGTTCTTGCGTAACCCATTCGTCAGGCGCTTGGACTGTCGTAGTCGTAGTTGGTAGATCCCGGCATGAAACGGGGTGGAGTACCGTAGATCATACTAGGGAGGGTATGGCCGTAGTGGGTCCATCAAATCCGTCGCCAGGGAAGTCCTGATAGGTGGTATGACCGTCGTGCTCGTGCGAACCACAGTCACGTCGAGAATCTCGCCCGACGGAACAGTGCTTGTAAAGTGGTCAGAGAGGCCTCTTGTGGTCCAAGATTGCTCTGCTAACATCAATTGTGCATTGGATGCTTCAGAAAGGTCGCGCCCGAGGGGGAAGGGGTAGCTCGGGCGAATCGGAGAATTGGCGCCCGAGGGTGCCGCTTTTCCGAGCTCTTTCGGGGAGGCTCGGGCAAATCGGAGAATCGGCGCCCGAGGGTGCCGCTTTCCCGAGCTCTTTTGGGGAGGCTCGGGCGAATTGGAGAATCGGCGCCCGAGGGTGCCGCTTTCCCGAGCTCTTTTGGGGAGGCTCGGGCGAATCGGAAAATTGGCGCCCGAGGGTGTCGCTTTCCCGAGGGTAGGCTGGCGTTGGTGCAGCGTCGTCATGGGCCTCTATAGGCACGGCCTTCGCGGGCTTCCACTGGCTTTTGCCTAGGCTGGGCCGTGTTGGGAATATGTGTTTTTGCATCGAAGTTGGATACCCCATACTTTGGTACCCGACAACTGTTTATCCAAGGGAGGAGAATGAAGGAGCACGCGGATCGCTGACGTGGCACCTCTCCACTTCCCCCTATATATAGAGGCTGCCTCCACCCTCTCAAGACATGATTCATTCAAAATACAAGTGAAGAGTAGTGTAGTTACACCTTTAGTAGTAGTTGTAGTCTAGTGTGGGAGTTAGAGTTGAGTCGAGCTACGCTCGGGGTCTCCGGAGTCGTCTGCTGGAGAGTCTGGTATAGCTCTTGTATCTTTCTCTTTCTGTAAGGCTTATTTACTTTAATATAATATTCTTTCTTTATTTTACTAAGTCTTTACTTAGTGCATTACTATCTTAGTATTGTTGTGAGTTATCATATTACTTCGTCGGTTTACATTAGATTGTGATCCTGTAACCAGCTCACGTGTGTAGTTCATCGCCTGTCATAGGGTGCTCTAGTTGCCTTGATCACTACTAGGGTAGTAAGGCTTAGTGTAAGCGTGGTGCTTAGACTAGATCTTATGTTTGAATGCCGCTTGTCGCACGGATTGTTAGTGGGTGCTAGCAGGTGGTGACAGCCCTGTCTAGTGTTAGTATCCCTCCTCGTGTTTTAGGCAAGTTCTTGAAAGGTAGGCTCCCATAAGAGAATAGGCGCTTCGGGTAGAGGTTATATCCTCTATTATCTCACACTATCTCCTACACACAGGAAGTAAGGTAGCAGTCTTAGTGTACTTCGTCCATTTGATAGAATAGACCACAAGAGTAGAGTTTGAATCACAGGAACCTTTCTCACTCGTTGTCCTCCCACCTAACTACACTACGCTAGTTATCTTTTAGCATTTCTTTTGTTATCTTTGAATCATCATCTTCCTATCATACTTCGATTACCCCCTATACACTAGTTGTACTAAATTGAGATAGATTTAAGGATCTCCTTCTATTAACATTTTAGCAACTGCTTTTCTTTGGGACAAAATAAATAACGATACCTTAGAATACTCCCGGGTGAAGTGCTACAGCGGTATATTCTGTGCGCTTGCGGAATTATCCAATAGACATAAGAAATACCCCAGGCACTTCTAGCACCATTATCAGAGATAGCCTAATACCCTGTCTCTGGTGGTTGCGCTAAGAAGTGTCAACATGATGCTTATACAGATGATGGTGACAAACAAGAGTTGGTCAACAAGAGCAAAAAGAAAGATGAAGATGACAAGGATGAGAAGAAGAAGACTGTGGCATTCAAAGCCACATCATCATCAAAGGGCAAGGGCAAAGCAAAGATTGAATCAAGTCAAGACCCTTCAAGCACAAGTGAGAGTGATGAAGAAATGGCTCTTCTAGTGAGAATATTTGGCAAATTCATGAAGAAGAAGGGCTACCGGGCAAGAAGAAAGAAGAATTCAAGAAAGTTTGATGGCCAAGAAGATGCTTTAATTGTGGAAGCAAAGATCACTTGGTGGCCGATTGCCCACACTCAAGTAATGATGAGCACAAGGGCAAAAAGAAGAACAAGCATGAGAAGAAGGAGAAGAAAGAAAATAAAGAGTCATCATACAAAAATAAGAAGAACTACTCTCATTTGGTGACATGGGATAGTATGCATCTTCAAATGATGAAGATAGTGATGATGACAAGAAAACAAAGAAGAAGGCACATGCAAGCATCGCTATTCATGATAAGCCTTCCATCTTTGATACTCCTTCATGCTTCATGGCCAAGGGCTCAAAGGTATCATCTGAAAGCGACTCTAGTGATGATGATAGTGATGATGACCTAACAAAAGAGGAACTAATTGACATGCTTGATGATGCTCGTATTCATTTTGATTCACTTAGAAAGAAATGTAAGGGCTTGTGTAAGAGTAAGCTATCTCTTGAGCAAGAACTTGAGGAGCTAAGAGCATCTTATGAGAGTCTAAAGGAAGACCATAAGAAGCTTTAAAAGGGTCACACTAGGCTTGATGAAGCTCATTCCTCACTAGTGACTCAAAATGAGGACTTACAAAGTCAAATACAAAAGAAGGAAACTAAAACTTGCAACATAGGTGTGACTTGTGATATATCATGAGAACCTATTGTTGTTGCCACCACTAACCCTTCTTGTAGCACTTCCACTTCTATCTCACCCACTAGTGATCCCACACTAGTAGTTGAGAACAAGAACCTAAAGGAGGAGGTTAAAAAACTCAATCACTCCTTAGTTAAGGCTTATGGTGGTGAGGACCGCTTGCTTATGTGCTTGGGTAGCCAAAGAGCATCTCTCCATAAAGAGGGATTGGGCTATATCCCGAAGAAAGGCAAGACCGCCTTTGCTCCTCACAAGACTAGTTTTGTGAAGAGGAATGGCCGGTATTGCACAAAGTGCAAGCAAGTTGGTCATTTAGAGCATGTATGCAAAAGTAAGAAATCCAATGCATATGTATCCTCAATTAAGTTTGATTCTTGCTACATTCTTACTAAGGGATCAAATGGTGTGAAAGCTAAGTTTGTTGGTACATCCATGTTGGGTCCAAAGAAGAAGACCATTTGGGTACTAAAAAGTTTAGTCACTAACCTCTAAGGACCCAAACAACATTGGGTATCTAAAAAGAATTGATCTCTTTTTGTAGGTCAATTACAAAGCCGGAGGAAGGCATTGGGCGCTTGATAGTGGATGCACACAACATATGACCGGGATTCTAGTATGTTTGGTTCTCTCAACACAAGTGCAAATAGTGGCTGTGATGCAATTACATTTGGTGATAACAAGAAAGGGAAAGTGAAAGGACTTGGTAAGATTACAATATCCAATGACATGTCCATCTCAAATGTGTTGCTAGTTGAAAGCTTAAACTTCAATTTGCTATCGGTTGCATAACTTTGTGATCTCCGTTTCAAGTGCATATTTGGGGTTGATGATGTTGAAACTATTAGTGTTGATGGCTCAAATTTGATATTCAAAGGCTTTAGATATGACAACTTATATCTTGTCAATTTCAATGATAGTGAAACTCAATTGTCAACGTGTTTGATCTCAAAGTCAAGTTTGGGTTGGTTATGCCATAGAAGGTTTGGTCATGTTGGAATGAAACAATTGAACAAACTAATGAAGCATGATCTAGTTAGAGGCTTGAAAGATGTTACTTTTGAAAAAGATAAGCTTTGTAGTTCATGTCAAGCCGGCAAACAAGTTGGAAATACACATCCTAAGAAAAGCATGATGAGTACAAGTAAAGCATTTGAGCTCTTGCATATGGACTTGTTTGGACCAACCACATATACTAGCATTGGTGGAAATAAATATGGATTTGTGATTGTGGATGATTACACAAGATACACATGGATATTCTTTCTAAGTGACAAGAGTAAAGTCTATGATCTATTCAAGTCTTTCGTCAAGATAAGCCAAAATGAATTTAAAACAACCATCAAAAAATTGAGAAGTGACAATGGTAATGAATTCAAGAACACCAAGATTGATGAGTTGTGTGATGAGTATGGCATTGGACATCAATTCTCACCCAAGCATACACCACAATCAAATGGCATTGTTGAAAGAAAGAATAGAACCTTGATTGATATGGCAAGATCAATGCTAAGTGAATACAATGTTAGTCATTCTTTTTGGGCCGAGGCTATCAACACCGCTTGCTACTACATCAACCGGCTCTATTATCATGGTATGCTTGCAAAGACTCCATATGAGCTATTGAATGGTAGAAAGCCCAACATTGCATATTTTCGGGTTTTCGGTTGCAAATGTTACATTCTCAAGAAAGGCACAAGATTGAGCAAATTTGAAAAGAAATGTGATGAAGGTTTCCTACTTGGCTATTCAACCACAAGCAAGGCATATAGAGTTTGGAATTTAGCTAGTGGTACTCTTGAAGAGGTGCATGATGTTGAATTTGATGAAACTCAAGGCTCTCAAGATGAAGTTGAAAATCTTAATGATGTGAGAGGCAATGACTTGGCAAATGCAATGAAAGATATGGATATTGGTGATATTAGGCCAAGGCAAGTCAATGATGATGAAGACAATGGTGCTATTCACACAAGTGTGCAAGTTGATAATGAAGCAAGTGCAACTGACTCTCAAGACCAATCTCAAGTGTAAGATCAACAAGCTAGTTCATCTCAAGCCAATGATCAAGTGCCTATTCTCCAACCGGTCTATATTGTAAGGGATCATCCTTTGGATCAAATTATTGGTGGAATTCAAAGTGGAGTTCAAACTAGAGCAAGCCTAGCTCAAATTTGTGAGCATTTCTCATTTGTACCATCCGTAGAGCCAACCAAGATTGAGAAAGCTTTGGAAGATGTTGATTGGGTACATGCCATGCATGAAGAGCTCAACAATTTCACAAGAAATCAAGTTTGGGAGCTAGTGGAAAGACCAAAGAAACACAATGTGATTGGAACCAAATGGGTCTTTAGAAACAAGTAAGATCAAGATGGCATAGTGATAAGGAACAAGGCTAGATTGGTTGCACAAGGTTACACTCAAGTAGAAGGGCTTGATTTTGGGAAACCTATGCACTGGTTGCTAGATTGGAGGCAATTAGAATCTTATTAGCCGATGCTTGTGCCCACAACATCAAGTTGTATCAAATGGATATCAAGAGTGCATTTCTCAATGGATATATCAATGAGTTGTTATATGTTGAACAACCTCCCGGATTTGAAGATGTGAAGAAGCCTAACCATGTCTACAAGCTAAGGAAGGCATTATATGGCTTGAAACAAGCACCTAGAGCATGGTATGAGAGATTGAGAGATTTCTTGCTCTCTAAAGGGTTCAAAATGAGAAAGGTTGATACTACTCTCTTAACTAAGAAGCTTGGCAATGTTTGTTTGTTTTGCAAATATATGTGGATGATATCATATTCGGATCAACAAATTAAGATTTCTGTGAAGAATTTGGCAACATGATGGCAAGTGAGTTTGAAATGTCCATGATTGGTGAACTTAGTTACTTCCTTGTTCTTCAAGTTAAGCAAATGAAAAATGGCACATTTGTGAGTCAAGGCAAGTACATAAGGGACATGGTGAAGAAATTTGGATTGGAATTTACAAAGCCAATGAGTACACCTATGGCAACTAATGGTCATTTGGACTTGGATGATAGTGGCAAAATGGTAGATCAAAAGCTATACAGATCAATGATTGGAAGTCTCATTTATGTGACTGCATCTTGACCGGATGTCATGTTTAGTATGTACATGTGTAAGATTTCAAGCCTCACCAAGAGAAAGTCATTTGAAAGCCGCAAAGAGAATATTGAGATATTTAAAGGGCACACAAGATGTTGGGTTATGGTATCCTAAGAGGTCCAATTTTGAGCTTATTGGATATTCGGACTCCGACTACGCCGGTTGCAAGGTGGATAGAAAGAGCACAAGTGGAACATGTCAATTGCTTGAAAGGTCATTTGTATCTTGGTCATCAAAGAAGCAAAATAGTATCGCTCTCTCAGCGGCCGAAGCGGAGTACATTAGTGCTGGAAGTTGTTGTGCGCAACTCCTTTGGATGAAGGCCACTTTGAATGACTTTGGATTGAAATATAAGAAAGTGCATTTGCTATGTGACAATGAGAGTGCTATCAAGCTAACCAACAACCCCGTGCAACATTCAAGAACTAAGCACATTGATATAAGGCATCATTTTATTAGAGATCACCAAGTTAAAGGGGACATTGCAATTGAAAGTGTTGGCACCGAAGATCAATTAGCGGATATCTTTATCAAGCCACTTCATGAATCAAGATTTTGCAAGTTGAGAAGTGAGCTAAACATATTAGACTACTCCAACATGAAGTGAAGAACATTCCACATTATATGACATGCCTCTCCTTCTCCTAAAGCAAGCTAAAATTGGTTGACATGGCATTCATACTTTGTTTAGGACTTGTTTAGTGCATGTAGACATAAAATGCATCTTATAGGCTCATTCATGGAAAATCAAATGTTTTTGATGTATATATGGTACCCCTATTGTTTTATGTGCTTGAATGACCTAGTGGTAGCATATGACATATTGATTGGCTTGCAAACCTAGTGTTGAATCTAGAACATGAGCTCATGATGTGTAACTTAACATGGTCAAGATAACCCTACTAGTGATGTATGAAGAAGCTTGTCCTTGGATCAAACTTAGTTACATATTCTAGGCAAGTGATCTAGATTGAACCAAAGTGAAAATCAACTAAACCCCATTAATTGACTTGATACTCCCGTAATTTGCACCATTTTTTATGATTGTTGACAAAAGGGGAGAAGAAAGTCACAAAGATAAGAAAGGAAAGGGGTCAATTAAAATTTTGAAGCATACAAGTAGGGGAGCAAGCTCATGAATAAGTTGTTGCATTTGTGTGTGCATTAACATATGAATTGTTGCATTGTCAAAGTTCAATTCCTATACTTGCTTGATTGGTGTATTGCTTAGAAATAGGATTTGAATGGTGTTTGACAAACTAGCATGCATAGGACTTACTTTTCATACAAAATACCTCTCTTGCTCTAATGTTGATCTCACGAGGTATTTTGAGTTTGTGATGCATGATTAGTGAACAATGGTGCTAAGGATGGTATCTTTTCGCAACTCCGATGGTATCACGCTTCAAAGGTCCATTCTATATACCTTAGCATCATTTGGTAGTGGTAGCTCACTCAAAATTTCAAATCCATGCATATGTGAAAAATTGAACCAAACACAAGGAATCACATATGTCGGGGGAGCTAATACTACCAAAAGTACAAACTTGTTATTCAATTCATATCTTTGTGTAGGTTGTCATCAATTACCAAAAAGGGGAAGATTGAAAGCTCATGTTTGGTTTTGATAATTGATGAAACCTAGTTTACTAATGCTTGCTCTAAGTGTTTCATGAGATTAATTAGCAAACATCAAAATGGAGCAAAGGACCGGGTCAGTTGAGGCCATAAGAGAAGGGCATTGACGGCATCCATGCAAATGGTATAAGTCCATCAATAAAAGGAGAAAGCCCTAATGACGGCATTCATGCAAATGGTGTAAGTCCATCATCAAAAGGTGTCCACAAGTTTCGTCAAGAGGTGATAAGAAAAATAGGGAAAAGTGGGAGCTCAAGGCAAAGGTATAACCAATCTCTTTTTGCTTTTGGTGATCAAGACTCTATAGAGAGAGTGATCACGTTTAAGATAGATAGCCGTACTATCAAGAGGGGAGAAATCGTTCGTGAAATACGATTATCAAAGTGCCACTAGTTGATCATGTTCATTGCATATGCATGTAGATGCAAGTGACACTAACAAACCCTTTGAAAAATACTTTGCAAAAGGCTAACACACGTGCACAAGTTAGTGAAACACTTGGTGTTAGCACTTGGGAACAAAGGGTGAAAGTTTGAGCTAAAACTTGTGAAAACAGAGCATCGGACGTTGGTGATGGCGTAGCATCGGACCAATTGCTTGAGTCCGACGCCTAACCCTAGTTCTGCTCTGCCTCTGAGCGTCAAACACTGGTTTGTCGAGCGTCGGACTAATGCCCCTCTATCCGATGGTGACAGCATGCTAACACAGCGACACGTGGTGAGCTGAGAAGGCGTCGGACGCGTTCGGTTGGTCCGACGGTAAGCGTCGGACAGCGTCCGAGCATTTCTGGACCTCTCTGGTCAGAATTGCTTGCGTCGGACGTTGGGGTTGTTTGGTCCGATGCTTCGCCTAAAAGTGAGTCCGACGGTCGCCTGCTGTGAGAGTCGAACGCTTGGCGTTTGTCCGACGGCTAGCGTCGGACGGAGTCTGACGGTGGTTGCTGCTCTTGGGTTACTTTCTGTAACCGTCGGATGGCGGCGTTAGCTAGTCCGACAGGGTGTTCGTCCGACGAAGCGCGAAGGAGCCGTTGCACGCCAACGGTCGTTTTCAAACGTAACTGGACACGTGGCCTTCGCTGGTTCGCTGTGAGAGAGCGTCGGACGGTCGGGGATAGTCCGACGCCCCCGACGTTACCGTCCGACGGTCACCGTCTGACGGTGTGCAGAGAGACCTCAACGGCTATGCTTTTGGGTGGAGCTTATAAATAGTTGCTTGGCCGGGTTGGGGAGCCTCTCTTGGCCATCCTGAACATCATAGCATATTTGTGAGCCTTCCCACTCCTCTCTCACACCTTCCACTTGATTGAGATCATCTTTTGGTGAGTTTAGAATGCATCAAGTGCATTGCATGAGTGTGATCATCTAGAGGCACTTGGTGATTGTTTTTCGTAGCGGATTCTCTTGTTACTCTTGGAGTTTGCCGACTCCTAGACGGCTTGGAGCTGCGAGGATCGTTGAGGGGAGTTGGTGATTGTCTCCGCCTCCGATCGGTGAAGATTGTAAGGGGTTCTTGAGCTTTCCCCGCGGGAGATCGCAAAAGGCTACTCTAGTGGATTGTTCGTAGCTTGGTGGATCCACATCTTGTGTTGGTTGTGCGGCACCCTTGAGAAGGGTTTGGCGTATGATGCCAATTAGCGCGTGAACCTCCAAGTTGGTGTATCGCTACAACGAGGAGTAGCTTGCCGGCAAGCAAGTGAATCTTGGTAAAAAATCTTTTGTCATCTCTCTCTACAGAGGATTTGTATTGCATTGTGATTGATTGATCATTTTATATTCTCTGCTCTTCACCGGCGGTATAACTTTGCTTACTCTACTCCTTTTACATTCTTGTAATTACTTGTGTAGCTCTCTCTAGTGTAGTTGTTCACCTAGGAGTAGAGTAAAGTAGTGACTTAGTTTTGTTGGTGTGAAACTAGAGACAATAGCCTATAACGGTTGGGTGGCTTGCTCCTTTTAGTAGGCTAGCGCAAAATTCGTTTCGCCGTTTAATTATCTAACCTCCTTGCTTAAGTATTGTTTGTAGAAGTTTTTATAGGCTATTCACCCTCCTCTAGCCATTTAGGACCTTTCACCCGGCCTCCCTCCCCGCGCCCATTCTCTCTCCTCCTCGCGCGCTGCACACGTGCCATCCTCGCCGGCGTCGCCCGCCTGCTCGCTCGGCCTCCTCGCAAGCGCCACCCGTCCGTCCGCCCTCCTCTCGCCACCGCCTCGCCCGGCGGACGCCCACACCGATGCATTGACCGGGCGGTGGCCGCGAGCGGGGCCATGGACGCCGCCGAGCTCGAGCTCCTTGTGCTCGACGGCGGGCGGCCTCCTCGTGCTCCGGCGAGCCCTCCGGGCGGCGGCGTCCTCGTGCTCCTTCTCCACGCGCGTGGCAGCGTCTGTCGTGGGCCCCATGCCCGTAGCAGACGTCCTGAACGCTGCTACATTTGGCAGATGGCCGCCTGTTCCGGGACCTGTAGCGGACGCTGCTGCAACTTCGTCGTCCTGTAAGCGCCTCCTCCAGGAACGTTTACAGGACCCGGTGTGGTTCGTCTTAAGTCAAGAGAAATCAAGTTTTAGGTGTTTTTTTGGACTAGTAAAAAAATGAGCTAGTTCAAAAAACGAGGGTAGGTTCTAGTGATTTCCCAAAATGTTTATGTCTTTCTACGGTTTAAAGGACCTATAAGTTTCTCGAAACCGAACGCTCCCTTTGTTTGCTTCTATATTCTTCATTTTTAAACAAATCAAACTGTAATAAAATAAAAAGAAGGAATCTAGATCGGGCAACACAGCAGAGCACCAGTAACGTTTCAAAAAAAACAGAGCACCAATAACAACCTAAACGGTCGAGCAACTATAAGAGCAACTCCAAGAGCTTGGCTATTCTTACTGTGATGCTATTTTAGCATTTTATATAGCAACAAATAGACTCCAACAGATATGGTATTTGATTTTGTAAAATAGAAAGTTAGCTATATCTGAATTTTCGTTGGCCATATATAGCCAACCATGAATATTTGCTATGTGATTTGTAGAATAGCAAATATGTTATGGATCTCTTCTTTTTAGAGAGGTTTTCTATTTTATAAAATGGCTAAATATTAGAATTTAGATGTTAATTTTACCTAAGCTGTTGGAGCGACTATCTACCGCCATATTAGGATTTCAACATGCTGCACGATATGACTCGCCATCGCTCACCGTTCTATACCATTGTTTGTTTCACCCCAGATGAAGAGCTATACAACTCCCGTGTCACATGTCCTA
Organism: Eremochloa ophiuroides; assembly: GCA_038502445.1. Lineage (NCBI taxonomy): Eukaryota > Viridiplantae > Streptophyta > Magnoliopsida > Poales > Poaceae > Eremochloa > Eremochloa ophiuroides. The sequence continues at coordinate 9,745,207 of JAHLJS010000005.1, forward strand.
GAATAGAAATGGTTATGAGATGTGTGTCAGTCAAACTTTTTTTAATTTTAACTAAGTTTATAGAAAAATACGTGTAACATTTATATCTCAAAATAAATGTATTTTGAAAATATATTCAATGATCTACTTAATGATACTAATTATATAGTGTAAATATTAGTATTTTTATATATATAGTTGGTCAAAATTTAAAATGTTTGACTTCTCGAAAAGTGAGAATAACATCAAAATTGAACGAAGGGAGTACCACTTGTTTGAGTACCATGGTTCATTTCCATCACTTCACTAGAGATAAAAATTCGACATGTCATAAGCTGTCGTCACCATGCATGATCCCATGCATTATGTTCCCGGTATAATTCATTCTCCATCCGTGATTCCACGCCTCTTTTAAATTGTACTAGTTTTTTTTTCCCCGAAAAGAGATGCTATTGGACGTAATTTTCTGAACCTCTAGTAATTGTCCCATCAAAATCGAACTTCGTCACCATCTTATTAGTATATATTTCAGTCAACTTCGGTTCTTGTCCTTTTCATGGCGCACAGCCCAAACAGCTGGAGCTGCCTAACCCGTGAAACAAGTGAGGACATATTCTGAAGAGTTAATTAATCATCATAAATCGCAACTGGAACTAAACAAATAAAAAAATATGTTAATCTTCTCCTTTTCCTCTTTTTTTTTATATTTTCAGTTCGACAAGTCCAAATTCTCTGCATGACCAACATGAACGACTTTGACATGAGAAGAAGCCTTTCTGAATTCTGACGGCGTCTTCCATTCCATGGAATGTGCGTGCTATTGCGAATGCCTAAAGGAGTAGCATGATGTGTGTCGCTGTTAAGCACAAACACCGGAATCTCGCAAAATGTTTTGCCCGCGAATACAGTCTGAGTTGATTGGACTTTTGGGGGGAAAGGATAATTGAGCATCAGGATGAACATGAATATTTGGTTGGCTACATCATCTCATCTTATTAGTTTCTACCTGAAGCATACTGTTCACATGATATGGATTTATATATATACTTCTTAATGCTGTTTAATTTATTTAATGTGTGCACATTTCAGTCTCTACTATTTGATGGTAAAAAGCCAGCAATCATGTATAGTTGATTTGGGTCAGTACTCGTGCACAAAAAATTGTAAGATCATTTTGTCAGTGCTGAGATCATATGAATTGTAGGCTTCATTGTTCTTTGTGAGTAACTTTACATTGACTCCGAGTAATAGACACAGCCAAAAAGGTTCTCTTTCTGCACTGCCAAACTAATTATTGGTTTATTAAATGACATGCTAAATCATGCAATATAAATCTCTTGAACTATCGTTAGTATTTGTGATGAACAGATAAACAGTACTCCCTCCATACTCAAAATACCTGACATTCTGAGCATTTGGCCTGTTTTCACAAAGGTAGACGTTCTGCAATCGCTGGACTCCATTACCCCTGGCCGACGCGGTGAGTTCGCTTCGACTTTGCGCCTCGATTTGCAACCAGCGCCGCCCAATAGAAAATCAATCGAGCAATTAAAAAAATGCCTCGGATAGTCGAACAATGCCTCGGATAGGAGTCGAACCGGGGACCTCACGGCCGAGGACACTAGCCCCGCTGCGATAGCCGCTTCAGCCTTTGAATGCTTCTAGGAAAGTGTGCACCAGAAACCTTATTTATTAGGGGGAAAGATGGAAACTAGCCCCTAATTATTCACTTTTTGGTAAGCACAATCGTGTCCTAAACGTCAACTAATTCGAGTATGGAGGGAGTACTGAAGAATGTTCATATAGTTTATTTACACTGATAACGACACTGAATTCAGAATTCTAGAGGTGAAGAAATGAACAGCACTGAAGCCAGGCCTAACTGCCTGTGCAATCAGTGTGAATTACTCCTAGGCCGTGTTTAGCTGAGAAAAAGTGGAGGAAAAATGTACTGTAGCACTTTCTTTGTATTTGACAGCTTTTGTCCAATCATGACCCAAGTAGACTCAAAAGATTCATCTCGAGATAGACAGGCAAAAAGTACAAACATACAACAGGTGTTACTTCATTTAGTGCTCCATGCAGACGGAAAGTACAATCGATGTGATGGGGAGAGAGAAGGAAAATTTTCAAACTAAACGGAGCCCTAGATGCAAAATGAAGTACGGAACAGTAGATTACAGTCATGTAGTTCATGTCCAGAAAAAAGCTGGAAACAATTGATTGAGCTCTGCGCAAGGTACGTTCAGCGTTTCTCGAGAAAAGTTCTGCATTAGACAGAACAAAATACGTCGGTAAACGCAAAGTCGAGCAGTGTTACTATATTTTGAGCACAGGTACTACTACGAAACATCCAATGGAACGAAAGAGCACTTCCATGATTACAGAACAAGATTAGTACTGAAAAACGAGCATATTGGTAATGATCTGGAACATGAATCGAGGCCCCAAAAATTAGCACAATTAATGTTCATTGGGAGCTTAGAAAGAAGAAGTACAACAATTGGTTCGAATTTGGGCGGGCAAGAAACGCTATTCCAAAAACTTCTGTGCAAGTGCAAGACAAGAACATTTGGATGAGACACTCCAAAAATTTCTCTGCCAAAGACAAATAAAAGCATATGCAAAGTAATATATAAGGTGTTTCAAAAAAGAAGGCACCATGCATGGAACCAATATGAGTTGAAGAGAGGAAAATATCACCATGAGATGAGACTACTGTGTGACAAGACCTGCAAGACAGGAAATAAGAAAATAATTATTGGGTCAACAATAAGAGATTCTTTGGGATCACACGAACACGCGACAGACAGACGCTCGCTCAACCTTCTTTTCACTCAGATGATGATCATTTGGTGGTGGTGAGAGAGTGAAGCTGCCACATGATCTGATGACGGAGCTAGAGCCAGCTATATATCAAGCAAGCTTGGTTTGCATGCATGGCCATCGCCATCGCCTAGAGATAGCTATCAGGGCCGGAAAAATTAACCTTGTTTACTGCAGGGCAATACCTGAACTCCAGAAACCCTCTAACCGGAACCCACACACATTTCCCGCATCAAACCATGGACAACGTGATGAATACAAAATCCATGCATCTACATGTGAATTCCTTGTGCATCTATATATCACAGTGCGAGAACAAATTAAAAAACCCTGAAACCCCATTGATGGACTTGCACTAGCTAGCAATACCAACCCAACGCATGCATAGCTAGGTTTCGGTGGTCAGATCAGAGATCATGCTGGCAGCTTCAATCTCTCACACCATCAAACACATGTATGGCAGCGGCCGGCCTGTGTTCCATGCTTGCAGCTTGCAGAGCAACCGGCGGGGAAGGGGAAGACACATATATATGCGCATGCTAGCTAGCTAGCAGCAGGCTAGACAGGAACTGAATGAAGAAGAGAGATGGCGTGAGGGGGTTGTGTGTGTGCATGATGGTGTGGGTGGAAGCAAGCAGAGCATATATAAATAATGGATGGACTGATGGTCGTGGATTCTGTCTCCATATTCCTATGGCTCACCGTCGGTGAATCATAGCGGTTGCCGTTTTGCCGTCGCCGCTGGCTGCCTGAATCCGCTGCGCTGAATGCGCATGTATGCGTCTGTGTCTTATGTGTGCAGAGTGTCCTTGCTTTCTCAGTCTGGTGGCAGTGTGGCACACAATCGCAGATTAGTCAATCGGCGGTGCTATGGCCGTATGGCGTCGTCAAAGCTGTATGTGCGTGTGCATGCAATGGTGTTTTTTTTTTCTTTGGACGAAATAGAAGACGTTTGCCGCCCCAATACGCAGAGTTGGGATATGGGTCGTGCCATTTGAGGGTGGATCATGGCCTATACAAAAAAAAAAAATTACATGGCGTTTTGAATTTGTGCTTGAATTTGAGCTCGGAGGCGGACGGCCTTTTAAACCACCTCAGATAATGCCTTATATTTACCAAGCTGGATATTTTTTTATTAATCGAGACGATCACAGTCGACCATGACAAAATCGTTTTACCGAGGCTAGCCACGTAACATTACCACTTTAACATTAACCAAGGCGGTCACATTATGAGACTCGCCTTGGTAAATACTAGCCTAACTTCCAGTTCCAGCCCATCAAAGCCCATAGTACCGGGCTTATATATAAGTGTGATTTAGAGTTTCTTCGTCATTTCTCCCTCCCTCCCTGCCTGCATGCTCTCCAAAGCGCAACTGCGGCCCTCCTCTCTCCCAATCGTGCAGCGCGTGGCCCTCCTTTCCCGAGCGTGACACACCTCTAGCTTCCCTCCTCCCTCCCTCTCCCTTTGCGAGCGCCAGTGCACGAGTGGCGGCATGGTGGTGGATTCGGCGACTCTGCCTGACGACCTCCACTACCTCCACTAGATCCGGCCTCGGTGGTGCTCCCCCTCCCTCTCCTGCGTGGCGATGCTTGTCCCTCCCACTCCTTGTGCTAGCAGTAGTGCGCAAGCGACGACTTGGTGGCGGATCCAGTGACAGTGGTGCTCTACCTACACCACCACTACACTAGACTACACGATACGACTACGTCGGCGCTACCCCTCCTCTCTCCTTGCACGTTGGCGCTCCTTCCTCTGCTTGCGCGGCGACGCCCCGCACTTCCCCCCTTTTGCTCGCACATCCGATTGCCAGAGGCCATCTCCAACAGCGGGTGCCCAGATCTCGACCAGGGTGGCCGGACCCGATAGCGGGTGGTGGTGGCGGCGGCCCGTGGATGGGCTCGACAGGCTTATTCACGGGTTCTCCATTTTTTTTGTTTTCAATATTACATTTACCGAGGTGGGCAGGGAAACTACCTCGGTTAAAGTCACAATTAACCATGACTTTTGGTCCGAGACGGAAACCGCCTCGGTTAATGCTTTTTGCTTGCCTTGGTAAAGATTTCAGTAGTAGTGTACGACCTAAAGAACAACATATTTTGGGTTGTGCTGGTACAACACGAACACAAGGGTTGTACCATGCCAAGGATCTTGAGCAGTCGACCTGGAACGAGTTACATGGCCTGACCTGCATTTTGGGTCAAGCTTGGGCAAACACGGCCCGAAAATGGCACATAGACAGATATACAACTTTACAATAATTTTTTTTTAGCATTTACTATACTGTCTCTCATCTAATTCTTGAATAGATTATGAGAATCATTAAAACTTTCATATAAATAGTGCACACAGGATGTATATTTTTATTTTGAGTGAAAAAGAGAAACTAACCGAGATATTTTGAGAGCCAAGCCATGCCATAGGTTGTACTTGAGCCGAAGGAAAGATTTGTGACGTCCCAACATGTCTCGCGTGCCTCGAGAGTATGACCCAAAACGTCGTGAAACTTGAGAGGGCCATGCTGTTTCAGTGTGGCACGACCCTATTTCCACCTTTAGAGGTGGTATCCTGGACACCATTCGGTAACGGGCCGGGTGGTCACTACAGTTAATCTTGACATGAATGTCTCCAATATATGATTTATATGGACACGTAAGACTAAAATAGGTCTCTAACAGTACTGTATCGAACTTAATAGAGATCATATACGAGAGATCTATTTTGGGTGCTAGAAGAGGTATAACTCTAAGTGTCTCTGTTTTGGAGACTCATTTAGGTTCTCTTTTAATCTTACTAGAAAAGGTAGCGCCCTTACGGGCGCACTACAGATGATTTGGTTAATGTGCATCTATAAAAGTACAGCTCAAACAGCGACCGTATGAGTACTGTACACCCGTTAGAACTGCGTTGATAATAACAAAAATAATGAAACATGCAGACAATAGTTAAGATATGAAACATGCACACAATAGTTTCATCTATAGCTACAATGTCCAAACCATATCTCCATGAGCACTTTGATCCAAACGCTGTCTGCATGGCACCTGTAAATAAAAGTACATATTCATTAAAAACACAATCTGAGATAGCACCCAAGAGATTAAGATAGCAGCAGTAACAGACTATAGCAGCAGCAGGACGATAGTGAGTACAACTAATATAAGGAAATATTATAAGAAACAACCGCTAAAAACTTAACTGCAAGTCATCATCATAGGCATCTGCACATGTCACTCCCATTTTTTCTTCTAAGAGTATTGAAAAGCATGATATGTTATTGTTCTTTTACCTTCAGGCTCAGTAATCAGGAGCCCATAAACCAAAATCATATAGCCAGAGGCTTAAAGTTTTTTGTTGAAAGTAATTAATTTGTTTCGAAGAAAACGGGTCCTCAATTTGGTACAGGTGATGAAACTGAGCCCAATCCAAGGATATTGTAAGGATGGTCTCATTAACATAATGATAGGTTATTGCAATCACCAATCATAATTGAAGCCCTATGGTGGGCTGATGTAAGAAGCAAAACAAAATCATGTATCAAGATATTGACAAAGAAAGTAACACTAAAGACTCACTTTGTCAGGTAAAAAAGGAACTGTGATACAGAATCAAGCTAAAATCAATACACACTGATTTTGACTCACTGATATTGCACATTGATTTTGACTCACTGATATTGTGTAAGCATATCAGAAAAAACAAGAATATGCTAAAGTGAGTAATTAGATTATTGGGCTAACCCTAGAAGGGTAGGTATATAGTAGTACATACATGGGCCTCATGGGCTTAATACACACATTCTAACACACTCTAACACCCCCCTCCCCCGCAGTCTGGACTACCGGCGCAGCGGAGTACAAGACTGGACAAAAAAGAAAACAAGCACAATACACAGGAGCCCCCCCGCAGCCACAACTAGCCACTGGTAATGTTGAGGCTGGAGCGAAACTCGGAGAAGGTCAAGAAAGGGAGGCCCTTGGTGAAGATGTCCGCAAACTGGGAGGTGGTCGGGACGTGAAGGACTCGGACATCGCCGATGGCCACACGGTCGCGGACGAAGTGAAGGTCAATCTCCACATGCTTGGTCCTCTGGTGCTGCACAGGGTTGGTGGAGAGATAGACCGCGCTGACGTTGTCGCAGTAGACGAGCATGCTCCTGGCGAGAGGGCGGTGAAGCTCAGCCAGGAGCTGGCGGAGCCAAGCAGCCTCGGCCACACCGTTGGCCACGGCGCGGTACTCCGCCTCGGCACTGGAGCGTGAGACCACCGGCTGGCGCTTGGACGACCAAGAGACAAGGTAGCCGCCCAAGAAGACAGCGTAGCCGGAGGTGGACCGGCGGGTGTCCGGGCAGTCCGCCCAGTCAACGTCGGTGTAGACAACCAGCTCAGCAGAGGAGGACCGGCCGAGGAGCAGCCCATAGGCGAGGGTGCCACGCAGGTACCGGAGAAGCCGCTTCATAGCAGCAAGGTGGGGCTCCCGTGGAACATGCATGTAGAGGCACAGCTGCTGCACGGCGTAGGAGATGTCAGGTCGGGTGAAGGTGAGGTACTGGAGAGCGCCAGCAAGACTCTGGTAGGCGGTAGAATCCGCGGGGCCAAGCAACGAACCCGTGGCCTCTGACAGCTTGCCCTGAGTGTTGACTGGGGTGGAACAGGGCTTGCAGTCAGTCATCCCTGCTCGCTCCAGAATGTCACGAGTGAACTGCTGCTGGTGGAGGAACAAGCCTGAAGGTCGGGGCTCAACAGTGACGCCGAGGAAGTGATGGAGCACACCCAAATCCTTCATGGCAAACTCGGCCTGGACAGAGGCAATGATGCACTGGAGCAGAGACTAGCTTGAGGCGGTGAGAACGATGTCATCCACATAGAGGAGCAGGTAAGCAGTCTCACCCCCATGGTGGTATATGAACAACGAGGTGTCAGACTTAGCCTCCGTGAAACCAAGAGTCAGCAGGAAGGTAGCAAACCGAGAGTACCAAGCCCGAGGTGCCTGCTTGAGCCCGTAGAGAGACTTGTTGAGCTGGCAGACCAAGTCAGGGTGAGAGGAATCCACAAAACCTGCCGGCTGGCTGCAGTAGACGGTCTCGGTCAGAGTGCCATGGAGGAAGGCATTCTTGACATCCAGTTGATGCACAGGCCAGGAGCGCTCGAGAGCCAGGGAGAGAACTGTGCGGACGGTAGCTGGCTTCACCACTGGACTGAAGGTCTCATCATAGTCAACACCAGGCCGCTGAGTGAAGCCCCGGAGAACCCAACGAACCTTGTACCGCTCCAGGGAGCCATCGGCTCGACGCTTGTGCGTCCAGATCCACTTGCCAGTGACGACATTGGCACCAGGCGGGCGCGGCACAAAGTCCCACGTCTGGTTGGCCAGAAGGGCCGCGTACTCCTCTTCCATCGCACGACGCCAGTGAGGATCCGCCAAGGCGTTGCGGACAGAAGAGGGTACAAGAGAGACCTGTGGGTCCCCGGGTGTCGCTGCAAGAGCCCGGGGCCGCAGGACACCGGCCGTGTGCCACGTGACCATAGGGTGAACATGACGCGGGTGTCGGTGAAGGAGCGGCGGGTGGTACACCGGCGGCTCAACACGAGCAGCGGGTAGTGGTGGAGACGACGGCGTGGGCGTCCACGGGGAAGGCACCACTGTAGGTGACCGTGGCAGCGAGGGCGGTGGTGGCACCGGCACCGTGTCCAGCGGGGCCGGTCGCACGCGGCGCTGGTAGACGCGCACCGGGTGGGCGAACCGCGCCGGAGTCACCGAGGACGGCGTCTCCGGCCCCGCGCAGTGCGCAGGGTCAGGCACAGGGTCAGGCGCAGCCGGACCCGCGGGGGACGCAGGGTCAGGCGCCACGCCGGAGGGCGTCGGGCCGGTGCATGGGGCCTGCGTCGCGAGTGGCGGAGCAAGACCTGCAGGACAAAACGGAAATGGTGGCTGAACCACCGCGTCAGTGGGAGACAGAGAGGAGAGGTCAAGGTCGGAGGTGGATGGAGGTGTGGAGGTGGTGTAGAATGGGAAGACGGACTCATCAAACATCACATGGTGAGAGATGAGGACCCGACGTGAGGTGAGGTCATAGCAGCGGTACCCCTTGTGATCCGGGGAGTACCCGAGGAAGACACACAGGGTCGAACGGGGAGCCAGCTTGTGAGGAGTAGTGGCAGTGGTGTTAGGGTAACACGCACACCCGAAGACACGGAGGTGATCGTAGCGAGGAGGGGTACCGAAGAGAGCGTGGTGTGGTGTGGGAGCCGGACAGGCAGTGGAAGGGAGGCGGTTAAGGAGATAGGTGGAGGTGTGCAGGCTCTCGGCCCAGAAGCGGGCGGGAAGGGAAGCCTGGAGAAGAAGAGTGCGCATGGTGTCATTGGTGGTGCGAATCATGCGCTCTGCCTTACCATTTTGGGAGGAGGTGTAGGGGCAAGACATGCGCAACTGGACACCGTGAGAGAGGAAGAAATCTCGAGAGGTGGAGTTATCGAACTCACGCCTGTTGTCACACTGTACGGCCTTCACGGTAAGGCCAAACTGAGTAGACACCCAAGCAAAGAAGTGACGGAGCGTGAGAAACGCCTCAGACTTGGCACGCAAGGGAAAAGTCCTAGAATAATGAGAAAAATCATCAACCACGACAATATAGTATCTATATCCAGAAATGCTCATCACAGGAGAAGTCCACAGGTCACAGTGTACAAGATCAAAAATGTGGGTCGTATGTGAAGAAGAGGTGGGAAATGGAAGACGAACATGTCGACCCAACTGCCACGCATGACAAGTGCCCATCGTGAGCCCGAGTACATGGTATGTCGGAACTACGACTAAACTGCATCAAAACATCACGGCCAGAATGTCCGAGACGGCGGTGCCAGGTAGTAGAGGAAGTAGATGCGGCGAAAGCAGCGGATGAAGTGGAAGCCGAAGAAGTAGGAGTAGACGGAGGAAGCTGAAGCGCGTAAAGGGGCCCCGTGCTGTCACATCGGAGGAGCGGACGCCGGGAAGCCAAATCCTTCACAGTAAGACCAGAGGAGTCAAACTCAACAGAACAAGAATTGTCAGCAGTAAAACGACGAATGGAGATAAGGTTGTGAACCACAGAAGGAGCAATAAGGACATCAGGAAGACGAAAAGAGCCAGGAGTGGAAGCGGAACCCACGGATGTGACAGGAATGCAAGAACCATTTGCGACCATAATGGAGGAAGGAAGAGACGAAAAAGGAGGGTGGACAGCCGTAAGTATACCGGGGTCGGACGTAGTGTGGTAGGTGGCACCCGAGTCAGCGACCCAGTCAAGCCCGGTGGGCGGTGTCAGGCCCATGGTGCTGAAGGAGCGGGCCAGAGCCGTCGCATCCCAACCGGCAGGTCCTGGCGGCGACTGGGAAGGCAGGGCCCATGGAGCACCACCAGGTGGTGGAGCCCACGGAGCGGCCGGGACGGCACCGGCGAGCATGGCCGCGGGGGGCGAGGATCACCACTGGCACCTTGGAAAGGCCACATGGAGATGCGCCCGGACCAGGGGTTGCTGAAGGAGGGCCAGGGTGCACCCCCCCCCCGCGGTGGCGCGGGCGTAGCCTCACGACCAGAGCCTGAACCACGCCCTCCGCGTCGACGACGGCCGCCATGGCCCCCTACCCCCGCTCGGCCCGGAAGGAGGAGGACCAAGAAGAGACGACGGTGCCGGTGTGGACGTACGCGACGGAGGAGCGGCTGCAAGGGCAGTCGAGGTGGACGAGGAGCCCGGCGTGGAGAGGGAAGTAGGCTGGACGCCCTGGGTGAGCTCCTCCATGACGAGGTCGTCACGAACCTGCAGGAAGGAGGGGAAGGGCCGTTGCCAGGTGATCCAGGTCCAGGAGGTGGCTGTAGCGGTCGCTGAGGCCGCGGAGGACGTCGAGGACCAAGATCCGGTCCTCCACGGGCCAGCCAAGGTCACCGAGTGAGTCCGCCATGGCCTTCATCCGGCGGCAGTACTCGCCGACGGAGAGGTCGCCCTGGACGAAGGTGCGGAAGCTGGCGTCGAGACGTAGAGCCCGAACCTCGGCGTTGCCCAGGAACTAGCCCTCAAGCGCCAGCCAGGCACGATGAGACGTCGAGTGTGTTGCGGACGAGGTCGTGGAGGTCGGTGGTGATGGTCCCGAGGATCCAGGAGAGGACGATGCTGTCGAGACGATGCCACCCGGGGGTCTGGGCCGCAAGTGGGGCGTCGAGGAGGACGTGGTCGTCAAGGGCGTAACGACGGAGGGTGAGGACGACCATGTCCCGCCAGCGGACGTAGGAGGACGACTACGGGTCGAGGACGACCGTGACCAGGTTGCGGATGTTCTGGACACCGCCGGCCTGGTAGTGGAGCTGCGCCACGAGCGGATCCGCCGGATCGGGAATCTGAAGAGGCGAAACGCGGACGGCGCGCGAGTCGGAGGAGGCAGCAGTGGAGTTGTAGTACCCCGGGTGGCCGAGTAGCTGCTCCGCCTCGGCGAGCTAGCGGGCCAAGGCAGCGGCCGCCTCGCGTTCCCGCTCCAAGGCTAGGGCAGCCGCGTTCACCTTGCGCGTGCTCTCTTTCTGGGAAATGATCTCTGGTCAATTAGCATCCAGGCATACCCCCAGCACCACAGGACGCTGCTGTTAGTACTTCTACTTCTAATTACAAGCCATCCTAAGCTATTATCAGATTTGTCCAGAGTATTGCAGAAATCAGAAGTATTACTGAAAGAAACAACATATCCTTTTACACTATTCTATAGAAATTAGTTAATATATTGAATAAGCAACCAAATCGTGCACGCAGAATCTAAATTCTAACCATACATAGAGTGGCAACTTTTTGCCTTCTGTTCAGACAGATGGAAATTCAAAAAATAACAAAAGTGAAAAACAGGAGGAAATATTGTCTTTTTTATACTATAGAAACTATCATATAGCCATCACATGGAGATGCTTGCTTAAGAAAGAATAGTGAACTGGATCTCTAACTAAATAGGATTCAGGGCTTCGCTTTAAACTCAAATGGTCCTTTTTTTTATCCAGTAATGAACTTTAAACTAAATTCACTAAATAAATTGATGGCAACTTGAATCTATTAAACAAGAAAGATCACACATGCACTGGCCGCTGCATCCTAGCACGGATAGAAGGGAAGGGGAGAAAAGGATAAAAAAGAAAATACCTTCTGGGATTGGTCGATTCTCACGAACTCTTGTTCCGCAGCCTGGTATGCCTGCCTCCGCTGCTTGCCTTGCCTCTAACTTCTGCTGCTTCTTCCTCAGCTGTCGCCACCAATTCTAGAGGATAAAAATTGTTCAGATCTGTACACACGAGTGAAGCCCTAGAAGATGGTGATAGCCTGAGCATAAAATATGTTCAAATATGTACCTGTTACGGATCACAACCTGCAGATTGGAGCAGTTAAGCGCAGCGCAGCGCCAGGGGGTGCGAAGGGGCCGGAGGGGGAGGGGGCGAGCCGGCGAGGGCCAGGCACACACGCGGTTCCGCGCCCGTGGCTGGTGCCCCCGTGCGGCCAGCTGGCTCGGCTGCTGGAGGCTGCCCGGCGCTCGGCCTTCCTTGCGCGGGCCCCTGTGCCAGCAACCGGTGGCAGGAGGCCAGCAACCGGGGGTGGGGGCCACACGCGTCAGAGGGCCGTAGTCGCGCTCGCCGCCTCACGCCACCACCGAGAGAGGAAAGGGTGAGAGAGGGAGGGGAGGCGCTCGCCCCGCGCCACCACGCGGAAGGGGAGGAGCACGATGTCGAGCCGCATCGGCGCTGGGAGAAGCGAGAGGAATGACGAGGGTTATTGCGCTAGGGTTGGGGACTGGGGGCACGCCTCTGCAGGAGAGTTTCTTTGCAAAATTGCAAGAGCGTTTACGAAAAATGGTTAGGCTATAGAATTTTGCCTTCTTCGCGTTGAAATAAAATTTACATGAGGGTTCTTTTCGTAAAATATCTAAACGCTATTACTGTACACATGGGACAGAGTGGACTGCGGGTTGATTTCCAAAAACTTAAAGGGCTTTTCTGCAAAATATGCAGAGGCGCGTGTCAGCACACCGAGGCATTCGCGAGCGCTCGGAGCGCTCTCGTGCGAGGAATTCCCAGAACCTGATTGTTGGACAAGACCTAAAATAGATATTGGACTCTTTACATGTAGCTCTCAATGCCACGGATAAATACCATTTGCAATGCTGCTGGACAAGATCGGGAGCGGTATAGTAACCGCAGCGTCATGCACGTACCTAAAGCTCTGAGTCCAAAACCGGCCATCGCTGAATCTTCTGCAGCGCGTGCGTACCACATAGCAGAGGGCAGTATACGTTGTGACCATTGTCCATTTGGGATTAAGGTTCCTGTGTACGGCATGATATTGCCTGAGCTTGAGTCGTCGAGCATGCATCCTGGCAAAGTTGACTACAGTACGTGTACGTGCACTAATTCGTAGTACGTGATGCATGCATAGGGCAAAGGAATTGAAAGCCAGCGTCAGACATGCATGACGAAGAAAACACTGCTAACCGCTACTACTCTGTTTCCTGCAAGTAGCTAGCGATTGGACAAAACACAAAACGACATGAATTCGCTTACTACGATTCAAGATAGTACTTTTAGCTCCTGTTATCTAGGTTTGACGGACTAATAAACTAAAAATTAATTGAAGTTTTGACTAAACTTTGGATCCTCAAGAGCTAAATTTTAGCGACTACTCCCTCCGTCCCAGTTTAAATGTCGTTGTAGCATCCTCCTCCATGCATCCTGCATTCACTGAACTTGGCCAGGTATGTAGCCAGATGAGGAGACCATGACCTGCACCTGGACAAAAAAAAGACCCCCTAGGACGACAATAAATATGGGACAGAGGGAGTAGTTGTTATCCATCGGATCCGAGCATGCCCTAAACTTCGTTCGTTGAGAAGTTAACAATGAGAAATTGCACGTGGCCATCAATTTTATTAACAACCTATAGGTCAATTTAGGTTTCTTATGGACAACGTTGTGCTTTTAATAGTAGGCGATGTTCACCTTTAGTCACTTATGGAGGTACCCATAAGGTCATGGTTTGTGTCTGTGTATTTATAGGGATGAGTGTGGTGTGATTAAAAAAACTATTAATAACGACCATGGACAACCACATTTCCATAAATTGCAGACAATATATAAGCGTACTGCGTATCAATGGAATCAGGCATGCATGATTGGGACTGACGCCACATTGCCACAAGTCCACCGGACGAGATCGAGATCGAGATGGCCGGGGCCCATGGGGAACCGGCCGGGAACGGGAACCGAAGCTTTGCTCCTGATCCGAGCCTGCTGAGGAGTCGTCATCGGACCTGGTAAACTTGACGACACCTTGTAACACCCCTGGTGTTAGGGTTAATTAAAACCTGCCATGTCATCATTATTAGTTGCAAAACATCCCGCATCAAACCTGATCACTGTGCACTAATTAAAACAAATTTTATTTTCACATGTGAATGTGCTTAGGTACCTTTGAGTGACTTTATGATTTAAATAATTGTTTGTGTGTATGCCTCTAAATCCAAATAGAAAATAAAAAGGAAAACAATTAAAAACCCTAATCGGACCCGAAACCCTAAATCAAAAACTAAATAGAATCAAGTGTTGGGCCTTAAACAAAAGTTGTAAATCTTTAAAAGTTGAGAAACTTCTATTTTGGGCAATTTTGAAGTTATTAAAAATAATTTCAAATAAAATCTTGATCTAGCTTTTAAAGTTTAAACTTGCAATACAAATTCAAAAACTAGTAGGAATCTGATGATGGTCTTTTAATAAAAGTTTTAGCCCTTTCAACATAGAACAACTTTTATGTTTGGAGATTTAAAAGTTTACTAGTAGAAATTTAAATTAAAACCCAATTAGTGTTTGCTTATTCAAATTTAAAATGCCTTTACAAAAACTATCTAGAATTTGGACAAACTCCTTTAATGAAAGTTGTAAGTCTTTTCAAATTGAACAACTTTATATTTAGGTATTTTGAACTTATACATTGGAATTTCAAATTAAACCCTAAGGAGTATTTTAAAATTTAAATTTGAAATGTTATTTCAAAAATTATGAAGAATCTGATAAAACCCATTTACTGAAAGTTGTAGGCCTTGTCAGATAGAATAACTTTTATTTTTAAATAAACTCAAGTTGTTGAGAAAATATTAGGGAATTTAAATGATTTATAAATGCATTTCAAATCAAGTTTTTACCCCCTTTGAAATTATTCAAAAATTATTCATAATTTCAAACTTCTTCCAAAACAGAAGTTGTTCAGTTTGAAATTGCCTACCATTCTTATTTTTGAAAATTTTTGACTTTACATATAAAAAGGAAAGTAATTTGGAGTTAAGTACTGTAATGGGACAGTGCTACAGTGATTGCCAAGGGGGGTCCGGTACCTTGCTCTGCCGCGCGCAGAGCGCGTGCAGGCGCCGGGCGCCGGCGCCATCCAGGGCCGGCTGGCCGCGTGTCGCCGTCGGGCCGGGTCCGTGGGGGTCCAGCCACGTCGCGAACACCTTCATTGCCCTAATAAATAGCTCCGGTCGCCGTCGTTTCTTCTTTCTGTCTCCAATGCCGCCGCCGGCGATCTCTCTGTTCGTCGGCAAGTTCACCGTCGTGGTGGCTGTTCATCTCAAACTGAAGCTTCTAGTAGCTACTCCATCTTCTTGCGCGCTCAGTGAGTCCAACCGAACCTCTTTTCATCCACCGTTGAGTCCCTGCGCCGCCGTCTTCTCCTCGGCGTCCGGCAGGAGCTCCGCCGTGCGCGGTCGCGCGTGGCCAAGTCATTTTGGGTGAGTTCTTAACCGTGTTAGCTCATGTTCCAAGCCCGCCTTGCTATCTAGAGCTCATCCTCTTGATCGTTGACCGATTGGCGCACAGGAGTTGCCGGAACGAGCTTCGAGCCGCCGGTTCGCGCCGCCGAGGTCTCGGTCATCGTCAAGCTCGCTTTTCCAGCCATCCTCTGATTCAACCGGCGTGCACATGAGAACCTAGGTGAGCTTAGGAAGCTAGTGGGGTTGTTGGTTTGGTCTGGGTGGGTCTCGGTTGGCCGGAACGCCGGCGTTGCCGCCGGGTTCTGCACGTCCAGTCCGCCATGGCTGCCGGTGGCTATGCTCTGAGGGTCCTGTTGCGGAGTAAGTACTGGGGAGGGGTGCAGATGTTTCCAGGAATAGGTTAGGGCGCTTCTCCTCGCCGGAGAGGTACCGCCGGTGGGCCGCCGCGGCCGGCACCGCCGCGTGCGCGTACGAGCCCTGCCTGGCTCGTCTGGAAGAGGGCAGAGGAAGGAGGGGGCTTGGGTGGGCTGTAGTGGGCCGGCCTGCTCGGGAGTTGGGCCGAGCTAGGTCAGGTCTGGCCGAGAGGGTGTTTGGTTTTTTCCTATTTCCAGCAAATTGAATAATGCAACGTATTATTAATTTCATTAGAATATTTTCAGAGCTCCGTAAATCATGAAATTAATTATATAGCTTCTCTGTGATGTACTTTATTTAGGAAAAATATGAAATAGGTATTTTATTAATTTTGCTTAGTATTAAAAATGTGTCTTTTAATTAATAAAGGAGACTTCTAGGATTTTTATAGGCCAAAATATTTATCCAAAAATCATAAAATTTAAATTAGATATATTTTAGGTCAAGATCTATCTATAGAAAAATTTTGAGCTCAAATATAAATGATTTAATTATTTATTATTTATTACTTTATTAATTGATTAATTAAGAAAAGGTTATTAGAATTAAATTTTAATTAAATGTTAAAACCCATGTTAACTACAATCTCTTAGGGTTTGTGTGTGATTATGTGAAGATCATGGATCATAAAGTCTTGAATGGTCCTTAGCAATTTGTTTGCTTGATGGGTTTGATATTAATTGATTATTAATAATTAACTATGCTTAACAGGTCAATACATGTCATTAGGGTTTTCTAACTTATTAGCGAACACCTGATGCTATTATAGGTAGATTAACTAGGTTTTCTATGATTGTTAAAATGGTCAATAAATCAACTATATAGCCATCAATTTGTCTATTGAAGTTTGTTTTATAACTTTATCGTGAAGGAAAGTTGTACTCAACTTTCTAAAGCAAGTTTACTTTTAAAATTTAATGCATCCCCTGCATCATGGCATACATATCATCATGTTAAGTGTTGCATTACTGCTTTGTGTAGTGAACGCGCGGTGATTATTATCTGAAGCAAATATCGAGTTGGTCTTCACTCGGTGGACGTGGATCCTTCTCGGTGATTGACTTCAGGGTTCTGTCAACTTCAAGCAACAGGCAAGCCCCGGTGCATTCAGCCCTTTCTTGTGACTTAGCAAATGTTTATAACTTGAGTTAATCTACTGTATTAGGTTTATAGGAGTTGATTGATAACCCAATTGATGCATTACCAACCTTAACCACTGAAATATCCGAAAACCATTTTAAAATAAAAATGTTTGGAAAAATGTTTAGCTCTGCTTGAATAATTTAGATTTGCACAAAATGTTATTTTTGAGCTATTGTGATATATCATTGAATAATTCATGAAAAAGGGAATTGGTAATGTTCTTGTTTGGTGGCGGTGCACCTGATCAGTACATCGTCACCGATGGGAGGGAATTTTTCTGTTCGGTGGTTGTATTACTTGGGTTAGAGTCCCGAGGTCTGACCACCGGCGGAAACAGGAAATGTTTCGCTCGGTTGATGTGCACATGGGGCGGCGTTCCCCATGTCTTGTCATCCGGCAAGCATGGATTTGAAAATCGTTGGGTAACTTTGTACTTGGGTTAGAGTCCCAATGTATGATTGCCGGCGAAAAAGAAATTAGGGACCGTTCATTGTAGGCCTGCTGGATCGAGACTTTGCAACTAGCCACATACTACGGAAAGCCCTATCTCCGGGAGTGGAGAGATGGCGAGAGTAGCGTGTACTCTCGTGGCTGTCTTGCCTGGAGACGAGAGGAGTACTGTGTTCTCGGGTGGCGCTGGACCGGTTCCGGGATAGAAAAGCCGTGGTAGACGGGGTTGGCATATGCAAACTTAGGTGCTACATATGCAATGTGGATAGGAATCCCCAGCTGTGTATTAATCGATTCGAATCGCATTGCTCCTCGGTTAATGGAGACTTGATCCACTGACTTACCCCGAAAAGTGGTTCGGAATTAGAATGTTTTTGAGAATGAATAAGTAATTGGAATTGAAGGATATACGTGGAAGAATTAAGAAATATTGATGTTAATTATAATAATATTGAGTAAAATACTGAAAACAGGATTAGTAATGCTATTTTTGCAAAATATTTTGGCTCTTTCTAAAGCCTTACCTTGACTTTCCTCGGCCTGCATTCCTGAGTCGCATTCTTTTTTTTTTCTTTAGTCGGGTAAGTCTTGCAGAGTACCCCAGTACTCAGGATTTGTTAACCCCTGTTGCAGGTACTTTAAGTGTACAAGTTCTGCGTGGGATCGTGCCGGTCAACGGATCGTGCATGGATGAAAAGGTATATGATATAACCCTTGGGACAGGGTGTCTAGTTGTATGATGCTACTCTACTACGAAACTCTGGTTTGAGATAATATAATTTATATTTATAATCTAGATTTATGTAATACTTCCGCACCTTGTACTCTGATTCAAATTATCTGTGTAAACTGTTGTAATACTTGTAATGCTTACAATGAGATCCTTGGGAAGTTAGGGTTTCCTAGGAAACCCGGCAGGCCACCTAGGTCAAGGGGAACTCGTGCAGACTGATCGTGAGTCCTTAGGGACAATGACGGTACACGTGAGCCCTATGATTAAGGCGGTTCTGTCACACACCTGCACACATGTTGCATAGTACTCCTCCGTATAGTGCTAGGGCAAAAGAATTCAAAGCCATCGTCAGTGGTCAGAGGCAAGAATGCAAGGCGACACATGCCGACATGCTTGTGTCCGTGTGCGTTGTTGATCCCTGATTGATGACCCGTATGTAGCTGGGCAGGGCTGATGAGCTTTTTTTCGATTTGGTTTTCCTTTTGATGCATGCCTGCATGGAATGCCGCTGATAGAAATAAATAAAAGAATCTTTTCTCGGTCCAGACCGGACACAATTAGTAGTGTCACATGAACCAGAAACAGACTAGAACGAATTGTTTTGGTAAATAGATATATAGATTTGTCTATTTTCTACTTTTATTTATCCCTTTTCTATTTGGAGTAGGATTTCTATCAACTTAGGATAGGATCTATTTGGGTTAGGACTCTAGTAATCCAAGTTACTTTAGGATATATGTCCAAGCCAGCCATGCTTATACCTGTGTCATATAAAACACAAGAGGGTATAGTAGACACATCACAAAGATAATTTCCATATTCATGGGGTCCGTTAGGGAATGGCCAGACTAAAAACAGGGGGTGAGAAATTTTGATCTACATATCGTAATCAGATATCCAACTTTATGTGTCATATATGATCCAGATCTAGCATCTAGCTTCGGTGTTATATCGGTGCTGATGCTTGGGCAGCAACGGTGCAAGAGTGGCAAAAGGGGGAGTAGCGAAGAAGGTGTGAGAGAGAGGGATGACATGTGGCCCCATATATTAGGTCCACAGTTAGCAGTCACATAGGTGGCTTATCGAAACAACGGTATCTTGGACCTTATGTAGCCCGATTACTAAGTTTGGAGACCTAGATCTACAATTTTGGCAGCTAGGGTAGTTGGTAATGTCGTAGGCCTAGTTGTCTGAAAAGAAGTGTTGATTTCTGCTGATGCTAATTAACAGAGCCGTAAAAGTTTAGGTATTTTGTGTGACCCGTTTAATAAGTTTGGGGACCTGGAAATGCAATGCTAGTTCGGGCCTGGATGCCACTGTCGTGCAAGTTTAGGTATTGGACTAACATCTTATATCCACATACTGTATTTGAGTCTTATGCCAGTATATGGGAAAACACGTTTAGACATATGTACCAGCTCAAGACAAGTTTAGAGACCAAGAAAAAAAAAGAAAGTTGAAGACATAGATGACACGACCTTCCAATACAAGTTTAGGGACCATCAATATATTTTGCTCTTTATTTCAAGAATAGAAAGAAAATCACATTTATTTAAGATTTTAATTGAAATGTTGCCACTAGTGAAAAGCCTGATGGCAGAAGTGAGGGTCCCCTACAAGGAGCCTTTTGTGTCCGGACCGGCGAGAGCTGGGTAATAATAAGATGCCCTCACGCAGTCACGTTTGTCCACTCGCCAACTAACCTTATATATTACAAAATGCAGCTATTTATTAGAAGCGCCGGTTTCGCCTGCCTAAGGAATCCATGTCAATCTCACGTGGAAGGACTTTACATGCATTCTTGTAATGTCTTGCACTCAATCAACCAACACGTGTTTAGGCACATTTGACATTTATGAAAATATGACCTTGAATTTTGTAACTTGTTGTTCTAGATGTCTTCTAACATATAACATTTATCCCAATAAATCAATTCGTAGAGTTGTCTTAAATTAAATATTTATCAAATTTAAACAAATAAATTTAAAGAGCATCAAAATTTGTGATACCAAATTAGTACAATTAGAGCCACTATAAAATACATTTTTCTAATATACTCAAATGATGTCATGAATAGTTGTGATTGTGATTTTTTTTTATAAATTTTGGTTAAACATAAAAACAATGACTTAAGACAACTCTAGAATGAACTCAATCAGAGAAGGAGCAAGTATGCAAACAACAAAGGCAACCAAAATATTGAATCACATAATCTTTTATCCACAATATTCTAAATTATATATTCATTTTTGTTTCGTTCTAAGTTAAAATTCTCTATTTTTTAAGTTTTAAAAAACACATCAACATTAAATTAGCTTTATTAGATTATTCATGAAATATGTTTCAATAGTAACTTAGTATAAGACAAAGTAAATTTTAGTTTGGAACAAAGGTAGCAGTCAGTAAATATAAATGTCTTCAAGGTTTGTGTTAGTAAAACATTTTTAAGCTTGGAATGTAATATTATAATATACTTCATCCGTTCTAAAATAGTATAAGTCATTTTATCTATTCTAGGTATATAGTTCTTGCTATAATATATCTAGACATGACATATTTTAAATAAACAGAAATAATATATAATATATTTAAGACGGCCTCTAATTTGAAGAGTGTGAAGATTAATAGCAAATATGGTTTATTTTTTTTCTAAAATTTAACACAAGTGTAGCTTCAATTTTACTTGTCAAACATCTATAACAGGCACAATTTGTCGAAAGTTTGATATGACGAACTACGACATTAGCCAAACAAGCCGTAGCTCTGAATCTTGTTATGTGGCAAGGTAAGGATGGCCGGACCTTTGCCTCCGCCCCCTATGTGGTATTATGT
Organism: Eremochloa ophiuroides; assembly: GCA_038502445.1. Taxonomy (NCBI): domain Eukaryota; kingdom Viridiplantae; phylum Streptophyta; class Magnoliopsida; order Poales; family Poaceae; genus Eremochloa; species Eremochloa ophiuroides. Next base: position 9,766,342 of record JAHLJS010000005.1, read on the forward strand.
TCCTATATGATATGGTCTATATATAATTTAAAAATAAATAAGAAAAATATTATCGATATCGATGTCTCATAAATTAATTTCGTGTTCGTTTGACCAATAAGCCATTATTTTCGGTCACGAAACAATATTTTTTGATGACGACAACCATGTCAGCGGCACACTAATGATGCACCTATCATTAACTTTTGCAAAAAAAAAAAGAAAGTCTAAGAAATATAACAAATTGGGGTTGAAATTTATAGGAAGCACAGCACTGAGCAACACTGCAGTGGAGCTGGATCGCGCACAAACAAGACACGGGCCAGGAATCAAAGCATCAAGCACTTTCTCTCTTTCTCTGAGCGCCAATGGCACGGTATCTTCTCGCCCCCACCACCTCCACCTCCGCTGGCCTCGTCTGCAAGGATGCCGCCAAGAACCCGCCGACGTCACGGCCCTTCCGCCTCCGCGCGCTCGGCTCCAGGACCAGCAAGGCGCGGCCCATCATGGCGGTGGCGTCGGAGCAGGCCGCGCCGCCCGCCAGGTACCCCAAGGTGGCCGCCCCTACCACCGGCCCGATCCCCGCCGCCGAGCTGCTCGGAGTCATCGAGGCCGCCGCAAAAGCTGGCGCCGATGTGAGTTTCAGTTCCTTCTCTTGCAGTCTTGCTTGATGTTTCTGCTCCCCAAATTTCCGATTTTGGGTTAACATTCGCAGGTCGCGGCTTGTTTACTAGTTTGGTTGAAATGTGATCTGTCAGTTCACAAAGCTGCATGTTTGTTGAACCACAACAAGAAGTGCTAGTCTTTCAGTTGATGAACTCGCTGATTCTGCTAATTGCGCTGTGTTGTGCCAATTGGCAAACTACTTGTTGGTGTTTAGACTTTTATTTTAGGGATAGCTCTGCCCTCTGGCATAATTATGTCTTTTAACCAGTTATTTTCTCGACCGTGCCATGAATCACGTTTTTCATTAGGAGGAAGGTCTTTTAACCAGTTATAGGAGACCAGTCTGCTACTTGGGTTCTTTCAGTCAAAGAACACTTGAATTTTGATATACCAAACAAATATTAATAGTTGGATGCCCTAGTGCTTTAAAGTTTAAATGCTTCAAGCCCCCTACATTTTAGAAGGTAGGAAACATGTCCTTTTCTTTTAGGTTTAATGTTGATGGAGATAAAATTTCAAGGTATTTCATCGTCTCCTACCGATTTCAGGTTATAATGGAAGCTGTTAATAAGCCCCGGAATATCCAGTATAAAGGTGTTGCAGACCTGGTGACAGAGTAAGAATGCTTCTAGCTGATGTTGTCGCTCTGCGATAGTTCGTACTTCATAGTTTATTTCCTATATATATAAGATAGCAGGTACAAGATATTAGTGTCATTTTCTGACGCAGTAAAGTGAAACAACATAGTGTTTAAATCTATTGCTCTATACTTTGTTCAGCACAGACAAGTTGAGTGAATCAGTCATTTTGGAAGTTATCACCAAGAACTTCAAAGACCACCTCATACTTGGGGAGGAAGGCGGCCTTATCGGAGATTCCCAATCAGAGTATCTTTGGTGCATTGACCCTTTAGGTTTGGTTTCTCACTCAGTTCCTACTTCTGATTTGATGAACATCTATTTAATATTGTAAACATTGTTTGCACTTTGTAATACCGGATGGCTCCAGTAATTTTCCAGATAATTTCTTGATTTTTTGCAGCAAACCTGTGAATTTGAACAAATTAGTCCATCCTCCATTTCACTCATTTAGAAGGTGACAGTTTTTTTTTTTCTCGAACACCCATGAGAACTACATATAATTGTAGATTAAGAAGAAAAAAAGGGGGTATATGTTGGAGCTACTACCGCTGCGTAGGAAGTATTCGTGGTGAGTGGGAGGACAGGGCTTGATCTCAAGTCCGGCGTCGAAGGCTAGGCGCAAACGGAAGGAAAATGCAAGAGAGTGAGAGAGATAACTCAATCTCTAGCTAACCATATATTAATCCAATGTTTAGACTTTATAGACTAAGACTAACAAACTCCTAATAACTTCTGAAAACACTCTCAAGATCTAACAACTCAAATGGCTAACAACTCAGTCTATTCTTCTCCTGAAAGACCGGTGCACCGTGCCGCATGGTGATCGCGCCCAGCGCGCGTCGCTGCCTCGCGAAACCAGCGCTCAGCGACGGCTCCTCTTCCTTCTCTAGTAGGTCTGACCCACCATAACAGTATAAAACCCCAGAATCCAAACAAGAACACACCACGCACACCGCACCTCACTCAAATGAACACTTCTCGCCTATTACAGCAAAAAAGACTTTACTTCGAGTCCTCGACCAAGAAGGAGCCCTAGTTTGCAATTGGTACTAGATCGAGGAGATGAGAAATTCCTCTAGCCCAGCCATACTCCATAGAAATATTTCCTCTCTAATGAGCAGAAAAACACCATTCAGGTTGGGGGTAATCCGATCAATCACACAGTGATTGCGGTGATTCCAGATTGACCAAGCCACCATAATTATGATAGAATTGAGGCCGTCTTTAATCAGACCATCCACTCTAGAAACTGATCTTACCCAGAAGTCATTAAAGGAGATGCCATCAGGCTGAAGGGATAGGAGAACAAACTTCTGTAGGATGTTGAACCACACTTCTCGAGTGAAAACACGAGAAACTAGCAAATGGTCGATTGTCTCCTCAACTTGGTCAGAGTGGACAGCATTCAGGGTGTGGCAGCCCCTTCCTGGTGAGTGTATTACTATAGTTACCCCATCGAGAAAAAGAAATCACGTGTATTCTTATTGACAAGCAGATGGAGGAATACAAGAATTAGTACAATTCGTATATCTGATATCTCACAGCAGCAAGGGTGTAGTTGCATATACTGGTTATTGTACCTGAAGTTGATTAGAAAATTAAGTCAGCATGAGGGTCTCCCCCTGGCCCCTTGGGATCTAATCTACCGAATTTCTCCCTGCAGATGGAACAACGAACTTCGCACATGGTTACCCCAGCTTTTCGGTGTCCATTGGTGTTCTCTTCCGTGGAAAGCCTGCTGCTTCCACTGTGGTAAGTGTTTGGACATAATGTTCTTGAACCATATGATCTTTCCAATAGCAGAGCCGCAAACAATTAGAGTATTACACTATATATAGGAAACAGTTTCTCTATGTAATTTTATGTCTATCACTTTCTTATTTAGGTGGAATTTTGTGGTGGGCCTATGTGCTGGAGCACCCGTACAACTTCTGCATCTGCTGGTAGGTTCTCCAATCAACTACTGGCTTTGCTTGTTCATGCTAGAGGGCTCTAGAGACTTCATCTTTATGTCTTTCTTCCTCTCGAACAGGCGGAGGAGCTTATTGCAATGGGCAAAAGGTTCATGTCAGTCAGACAGACAAGGTAGCCTATTTTTTCTTCTGGAAGTAGCCACACATTTTCCCTATATGTTCATCTGTGAGCGCTAGCCTACCTGCTGCGATGATTTGCCAGGGGCCATGTGCTCAATGCATCCGTTCATAAAAAGTGTTTCTGGATGTCCAAATTAAATGTCGCGTAACCCGACTGTTGTAATGTAGATGTAAGTTTTCAAGTTATCATCTCTAATTGGTAGTTGTTAAATCATTCTTTAGGTGGAACAATCTCTTCTCGTCACAGGTTTTGGATATGAACATGATGATGCCTGGACGACCAATATAAATTTGTTCAAGGAATTTACTGACATTAGCAGGGTAAGTGTTTGATGAGCTCTCCTTTTTTTTTTTTTTTTTTGGGCAAATCTTTGTTTTCTATCATCCTTGAAATATACTTCCTATTTTTTTCAGGGAGTGCGAAGGTTAGGGTCTGCTGCTGCTGACATGTCCCACGTTGGACTCGGTATTACAGAATCTTACTGGGAATACCGACTTAAGCCATGGGATATGGCTGCTGGCGTCCTGGTAGTTACTTTTTCTCCCATGGAAACATTTTTACTGTTACAATCCTATCCCTGGCCTTTCTCGGAATAACTAAAGAGTTGCACCTAAAAAGATACGGAACTGGTGCTTATATTATATATCACCAAACATATAAGTGCATTTACTTCAGTTAGAGCAATGGCTACTCGTTGAGTCTGAAAATGACAGCTTTGGTTTAAGCATATCTTGTTCTGTAATTTATGTTGTGCTGATATATTTGGTCACTTTTTCGACAGATAGTTGAAGAAGCCGGTGGGGTGGTAACTCGCATGGATGGTGGAGAGTTTACAGTCTTTGATCGTTCTGTTCTTGTTTCCAATGGACTTGTTCATGGACAGGTTTGTTCTAAATAATGCAGGATATTGTTTGTGTGGAGAAGTTTCTTAATGTTGTTGATGCACCCTTTACTGAACTGCAGCTTTTGGACCGGATTGGCCCTGCTACTGAAGATCTTAAGAAGAAAGGAATCGATTTCTCTTTGTGGTTCAAGCCTGACAAGTACCCAACCGATTTTTGAGCTGCACCAAGGCGCCAGCCGTGGACTATCATAATAAAGCAGCCATCATTTTTTTTGGTTTCCGCAAAGAAGAAATAATAATGTTTAATCCAATAGCCCTGTTCTTTTAATGACAATACAATGTTACAGTTCTTTGACTCAAGTTTCAGAGTTTCAAGAGCCAAGCTCCTAAAAGAATACAGCTTTACAATTGAGCATGGAATGTGCCCATTCCTTTGGCTTTTGGATTATTACATGTATTGGAAATTGAGATTTTGAAAGAGCCACACATCTTTTGCATTCATTTCTACTACATCTATATGAGCCGTCTTTGCCTGCTAGACAGCTACTTCTTTGAGATACCATGCAGTGAAAAATTGTGTGCTTGTGGTTACATATAAACGGCACATGCTTGCATGTCATTATAATGTCCATTGCGTCTCAACAAGGTTTGCGTAACTACATTGGAGATATATATTACTGTGAATGCACGCTGTGATAATCAATAGCGAACCAAAACTGCACATGTTGACTATCTCCAACAGACAACACCTAAAATAGAAACCCATTTGATAGTTTAGGTCATGCACAGTTGAAGGGTCACATACCCAAAAATTTACATCTCCAACAGATACCAAAAAAAAAAAAAGGCAGATCAACCAAACCCGGGGCCGTTTTCCTCGCCGCATACGTGCATGACCTCAGCCCGCCCCCGGCCGGAAGTCCTCGATGATGAAGGCAGCGGCCGGTAGTTGCTGCATGCTTCGATGTGGCTCCGGTGAGCTCCCTCCCATGCGCGGCGTTTCTCCCTCCCTGCGAGTTCCGGCGAGCGCTGGCGAACTGCGTCTTGGAAACAGTCTACCCACATATGCCTCTCGGTTCGACAACTACCCAAAATGGGTGGTCTGTTTGCATCGCCTGTTGGAGCTTGATTTTCTCACCCAAAACACTATACACTACTCATTTTGGGTTTGGGTTGCCCTTTGCATGAGCTGTTGGAGAGTTCAGTCACAAAAGGTTGCCGGTGCAGAGGTTATGTTGGTTGTCTTTTTGGATAAGAGGTCCTGAATGATAGGTCACAGGAGGCCCAAAACGCAACACTGGATAGACCGAGCCAAAAGGAAGATCGGGGGAGGGAGAGATATTTCAGCTTGCTCTGCTTGCAGCTCCCTGCCGTTCACAAGTCCCACCCTCTCCAGAACAGCCGCACCTCAAGCAAAACCAAAAGCATGAAAGGCTCAGTGATATTTTCTCTGCTTGTTTAGCAGGCCTGCACACACGTTGCCTACTGAGAGCGTTGGCAGCCTTCATCACCCACCCAGTGCTCATGTACGTCCGACTTTACCCCTCTCGATTCAATTCTATTGTAATTGTTTCCAAGTTAAAGCAACCTTGCCTGATTTAGGCAATTTTGCGGGTTTTTGTGAATTGAGGGTGTTTCGATTTCATCGTACTGATTTTTTACTAAATGGTACTGATTTTTAACTGGATAGTAATTTGGTACTAGTTAGTAGTAACTGTTTGATTGTGCATGTTTTGAGTAGTTCAGAAACGGCATCGCTCTTTCTGTTTTTATGAATACGCTGACATGTCTTTTTTTTCATCATTTTGCAGGCTAAGTGTTGAGGCTCATACATATTACCCGATTGCAAGGCCGAGATGGAAATTATTTGCCTGCAGAAACGTCTTGGAAGAAACCGCCGTACATGATGCAGAAGTAAATTCCTACCGCCATAGTGAGAGGAAGAACAGGAAAATTAACGGCTCTTACATTGACAAAGATGGCGTGGCAAGAACCTTCGATCGAAAGAAAATATCTAGAAAGAGGGGTAAATGACAGTGCTACTCCTCCTTTTAGTTTCATTGAATGCTGCAAATCAATAATTCTTAGACCATCATCATCATTATTATTTTTTGATTTACTGTTTCATTGGAAGTTCAAGGACATAGCCTAGGTTTCAGCTGTGAATGATATGGCCTGGACATGCAGGGGGTGCTATCAAAGGCCGTGGTTGGAAGTACGGCTCTGGGTTTGTTGATGGAGTGTTCCCAGTGTTGAGTCCAATGGCACAGGACATCCTAGAATTTGTGCAGAAGGGGACCGACGTCGCCAATATCTGGGAATCACTGGACAACATTCCTCCAGCACACGATCTTTGGGATGATATTGTCAATGTTGCAGTCCAGCTCCGCCTCAACCGACAATGGGAGCCGATCATCACAGTAAGTCCTTGCATCTCATTTTGCCTTAACCTTAGCTGATCATACCATGTGAAACTTGCAAGAGCAAAAATTCTAGCCTTTGGTACTTCTCTTGATGCTGCTTTGATTCCTAAGGTTTTGATGTTTGATTTGTCAAGAGTGCCTATAGGTCTGTGAGTGGATCCTGTACCGGAGTTCGTTCCGTCCCGACATAATCTGCTACAACCTGCTCATAGATGCGTATGGTCAGAAGCGTCAGCTGAACAAGGCAGAGTCGATTTACATGGCTCTTCTGGAGGCTCGCTGTGTGCCCACAGAGGACACTTACGCTCTTCTACTGCGTGCTTACTGCAATTCTGGACAATTGCACCGAGCTGAGGGCGTGATTTCAGAAATGCAGAAGAATGGGCTCCCTCCATGTACCTTGTGTTCCTCTCTCTCGTTTATGAGATGAAAAATGCCTGTCGGTGTGGCTGAAAGAAACCAAAAATCTCTTGCAGCCGCAACCGTATATAACGCATACCTGGATGGTCTACTGAAAGCAAGATGTTCCGAAAAGGCGGTTGAAGTGTATCAAAGGATGAAGAAGGAGCGCTGTAGAACTACCACCGAGACCTACACCCTGATGATCAACGTATATGGGAAGGTAAGGCACTTTAATGTGCAGGGATCAGGAGATCTCAAATGTCTGTCATTGTCAGTACTCTGAGACAATGGCCGTCATGCTCAATGCTAAATCCTTTTGCAGGCAAAACAACCGATGTCATCGCTGAAAGTGTTCAATGAGATGAAAACGATCGGGTGCAAGACCAACATCTGCACCTACACCGCTCTGGTGAACGCGTTCGCGCGGGAAGGCCTCTGCGAGAAGGCAGAGGAGGTGTTTGAGGAGATGCAGCAGGCTGGGCATGAACCTGACGTGTATGCCTACAATGCCCTGATGGAAGCTTACAGGTAGGGGGAAAAAATTTCAATACCATGGGCCTGAAGGTGCTCATTTTGGTAGCAAATGAAACCTTTCAATTCGATGTGAAGCAATGCCATCTCATTCTCATCAGTTTATTGGTGCATCACATCAACATCACAGCCGTGCAGGGTTGCCGCAAGGGGCATCGGAGATCTTCTCTCTGATGGAACACATGGGGTGTGAACCTGACAGAGCCTCGTACAACATACTGGTGGATGCTTATGGAAGAGCTGGTCTTCACCAAGGTACTGCTGTGCTACATTCCAAGCAGTAGCTCGATCGATCAGCAAGCTCATCTTGTCAATTTCGCCAGCGGACTCAAGAACATGCTGAATTTCAGTTTGCTGATGTTTTCTTTTTGTGTGCGATTGTACAACGTGCAGAGGCAGAGGCGGCGTTCCAAGAGCTGAAGCAGCGGGGCATGCGGCCGACGATGAAGTCGCACATGCTGCTGCTGTCGGCGCACGCCAAGTCCGGCAACGTGGCGAGGTGCGAGGAGGTGATGGCGCAGCTGCACAAGTCCGGCCTGCGCCCGGACACCATCGCGCTCAACGCCATGCTCAACGCGTACGGCCGGGCCGGGCGGCTCGACGACATGGAGCGCCTACTCGCGGCCATGGAGCGCGGCGGTGACGGCGGCGCCGCGGCGCCGGACACCGGCACGTACAACGTGCTGGTGAACGTGTACGGGCGCGCGGGATACCTGGAGCGGATGGAGGCGGCGTTCCGGGGCCTGGCGGCGCGGGGGCTCACCGCCGACGTGGTGACGTGGACGTCCCGCATCGGCGCGTACGCGAGGAAGAAGGAGTACGGGCGGTGCCTGGAGGTGTTCGAGGAGATGGTGGACGCCGGGTGCTACCCGGACGCCGGCACCGCCAAGGTGCTGCTCGCCGCGTGCTCCGACGAGCGGCAGGTGGAGCAGGTCACGGCCATCGTCAGGTCCATGCACAAGGGCGCCAAGACGCTCTTCGCGCTGTGAAATCCACGCAGGGCTTGAACCTCTCTGTACAACGTTCTGCTGCATGATCACATATGAACTTTGACGGAAATCACGTTACACAGAGACCTCTTTGTTAACTAGTCGATAATTATAGTATAGTGATATATACCCCTTTCATCCCAAAATAACTAAATTGCCCCTCGGGAAGCCAGAAAATAGAAAAAAAAGACATGAGATATAAAGTACATGAAAGTGAACTATATTTAATAATGCAAACATCAACATATCACAACCTCTAGAACTAATTTTGTTGATTAAGTCTCCTGACGATGGTTGCCAACGTGTCCTAATACTTCTCAACGCCTTTTGCTAAATAGATTTTTTAATTGATTTATTCGTTGAAGTCTAGTATTGTAAAAATTCTCTTAAACATTCTGTGATGTTGTTCTCATAATACGAAAATAACATAGTAGATTTCAAACGAAAGGTGACCAACTACATAATTGTATATTTCATTGAGATCCATAACTTTGATTTTCATCATTTCTCTATCTTGTTTTGGTTGATTTTTTTTTAAAAAAACAAAAACATGAGAACTTCAAACATACAAATTACATTTTAAGTAAATTTGGATTCTTATTTAGAACTAAAAAAACTAATGATGTGCTGGTAATATTTTTATACATATAAATATTTATCGATAAGTCTATTTTTCATAAATATTTTAAAACTAAATTCGTATGAGGTAGATTCAGCTTATTTTTAGCCACAGAACAGTATTTTTCTCTCACAACAATTCAGCCGTAGAATTCAGTTGCAGCCAAATTCAGCTAGTGTATGTCTAACTTTGACACCTCAACTATCATAAGTCATAACCATTCAATTTTGACCCCTGAAACGGTTTGGAATGATTTTCGATGGCTCTAGGGTCTAAATTAAACGGTTTGATAGTTGAGGTGGCAAAGTTGGACGGTTTTATAGTTCGAGGTTAAAGTTATACAAAGCTAATAGTTGAAGGCCACAAATGGACTTAATCCTATAGTAAATAATGGTACTCGAATTCAATTCAACACGTTTGGATCCAAATCCATATCTAATGTAGACCGTTATTTTGGGATCCAGCATTTCTTGCTCCCTCTTCCAGCTGTCACACACGGTCAATTCCCCTACCATGGTCTTGTCTGCTTACTCAACAAACGAGCAGCTTGCCGAAATTCCCATCCAAACCCAACCAGATTCGAGATTCAACACCTCAAATCAGAAGCTCGGCTAGTCAACTCAGCGTTTCAAGGGCCTATTTGACACAAAAGTTAATTGCTAGCTTAGATAGCTAAATTTTAATTAGCCTTATCGCATCTAAACTAGAGGACTAATAGGTTGCTACACTATACGATGGACTGTTTTGTTCGGAACATGAGGTGTCTAGTTTCGAAATTTTTGGATGACTTTACGCTGGAGCTGCTATATAGCCACACAAAATCAGTCAAGATCCTTGTCCAATAATAATAAAAAAAGAGTCAGGACCAGTAGTTTAAGTGAGCTCCTGATTTGCAAGCAGGTAAGGATTGGGTAAAAGGAAATGCATTGTTGGCGCAGCAATACCTGCCATTGCTGCGTCTTGCATTCGTCAATGGTATTTTATAATGCAATAGATCCCCTTACCAACTGCAGTGTGCAGCTGTTGTTGTTTTGCAGTCTGCATCAGCCACCAACCGCTGTTCAGAAGTCCGATCAGTGTCAGAGAGCACCGGTGTCCTCGGTGGATTGTTTACGCACGCCGATGCCCCGACCCCAGCCCGTGATTCGCCGATGCCGGTGCAGCAGCAGCAAAGGAGTAGTCGTTGAATCTTTTCGCGTGTTTGTTGGTTGGTGACGCCCTCCACCTCAACCCAGCAATGTTTGGTGGTCTTCCGGAGAAAAATTAAGTTTAATTTAGCGATTAGTATATTCAGCCTCAAACCGGCACCAAAATGGCGTCCATTAGATGTGGAATTTTGATGCCAAGTTGGTGATGCAACCCTTCTTCATCAAAATTTTGCAAGAGGAAACATGATGAGCTTGAACATCATCATCAAAGTTCTGAACCTTCTTTTCCTTGCTGAAACGTAAGGACAAGCCTGCATTCTTCATATATCACCAGAACTCAAGGGCCAAACTGCAAACCATAATAAAGGGCAGATACTGAAAGGCCCACAAGGGCCCATTTCTACTACTAGTTCTCTCCCACCAACTTCATCCATTTTCCATTTATATTTTTGCAAAATCCCGCAGAAAAAAAGGCGAAACGAGGCCACCCCCCACCCCCCCCCACCGAGCGGAACGAACTCGGCGAGGAGCGGAAGCGGCGGCGAGCAAGAACAACCCATCCCTCTCCTCGTCCGCCGCCGTCTCCCGGATCATGGCCATGGCCGCCGCCTCCTCCAGGCTGCTGTGGGCGTCCCGCGCGGCCGCCTACCTCAGGATCTCCACCTTCCCCAGGGCCTTCTCCACCGGTACGTATCTCTCCCTCCTCTGTTCCCGGCGCTCTGGTTCGTCGGATCACGGCTCCTTTGCGGTTGGTAAGGTACCATCTTTTTGTCTCGCGCGCAGTAAAGATCCGACCTGTGGAACTATTCCTGATTTGGGCCATAGCTCTGCGCCCCGCCCCATCAGGCGGCGGATACGTTGAGGGAACGAGGGTTTACGACGGGGTTTAGCAGCAGCCGCCGCCGCCGTTCCTTATTTATTCTTTTCGGAATGTTAATGCTTTGTTCTTGCGTGGTGGTTTCACTCATTCATGGTGACTGCATGTGTATGAAAAAGAAAAAGATCTTAGATGTTACAGTGCTAATATATTTGGAAGATTAGTTTCTCAGATTTATTTGTGTTAGATGTGGATGAGGAAGGCAATGTATTACAACCTGAAATTATCATTTTTTTTATATGAAATATGGCTACAATTGGCTTGTTCGAGAAAAAAAACATTTTTATTTGAATAGATAGCATTTGGTAAAGTTGTGTTTCAGTACGGGTGCAGAAGAAATAGTCTCAGGAACACAGAGTTTTATTGTGTGTTTCTATAACTCTAAAATGTGGCTGAGAAAAATTGATTGGTTCCTTGTAAGAGATATATATTTGTTTTTGTATCAGATAGACTAAATGATAGATTCAAGAAGTCGCTGGTTGGGGGTTGGTCTAGTACTTCTCTGTGTGCGTTGTTGCCCCCGCAATGCCACTTCAATGCATACAACTTCTGATGCTCAAATTTTTTCTCATAATACCCCTTTTTTCAGTGCTGAAGGATCTGAAGTATGCTGACACGCATGAATGGGTGAAAGTTGAGGGTGATTCAGCAACCGTGGGGATTACTGACCATGCCCAGGTTACTACATTCATATATTTAGATCACTGTTAATTTGGAGTGTGAGGCAGTTCTAGGTATTAGGCCCTCCATATTTTATCCATATGTTATTCTATCTGGTGCTGTAGTTCTTATTGAAGCTGATAAACATAATGCACACAATCTGTTGGCTAGACATCAAGTTCCAATATATTATATTTGGTCAGTATATGGCATCAGGATTTGCATTGCTTTAAATTTTCTTTTGGCTTCCAGGATCATTTGGGTGATGTTGTCTATGTGGAGCTGCCAGAAGTTGGCATCAGTGTATCCCAGGGAAAGAACTTCGGTGCTGTTGAGAGTGTGAAGGCAACCAGTGATATCAACTCACCAGTATCTGGAGAGGTCGTCGAAGTGAATGAGAAACTAAGCGAGGAACCTGGATTGGTAAGTGTTGCAACTCGTATTAGCCAGAACTCATCTGAAAAATAAACTTCCATTGGTAGATTAGTCAATGATTATCATTTCTGGTTAGGTGAATGCAAGCCCATATGAGAAGGGATGGATTATCAAGGTCAAGCTCAGCGATTCAGGTGAGCTCAATTCGCTCATGGATGATGAGAAGTACTCGAAATTCTGTGAAGAAGAAGACAATCGTTGAAGAAACCAGAGTGTCTTCTGAACACCAAGAACCTTTGTTTCAAGCTTTATCACTGCCTTTGGTCTGGAGACCTGCTGTGACAAATTGGCAAGGTTCATCGCATGGAATAAATTAGTTAGGATTTGCCTACAAGGGCTTGGGAACTCCGAGCTTGTGTTGTGAATGACGTGGTCAAGTTTGATTATCTCTTTGTAGTTTTTAATCTCGGGATTTCCTTCTTTTTTAAATATCTCTTTTTAATTCCTTGATATGCAATTTGTTGAACCTTTTGCGAATGGTTCAGATTCTTCAGCCTTCTTACTGTGCATAGTGAGCAAACATGGGACTCATGCGTTTATACAGAGACAGAGAACCATCTGATATTCAGATTCACTAAAAAGGTATTTTCAATGTTGTAGAAATTGCAAGAAAATTCAAACTCTTCCAAATCAGAATTCAAAGGTCAAAAGAATATTCAAATTATACATTGACTGATAAATGAGTGCAATATTCAGTGAATCCTATGAAAATCCAATCCAAAGATGGACCATCTTTTGTATTTGAGAATTCCTATAACCCTTATTGTCGATAGTTCAGCATTCGTGAGTCCCTAACTTTGGCATCTTAACCCAACCTTCCGGATAATAAAGAAATAGTTCTGTAGCAAGCAGAAAACAAAGCAAAGTAATGGCATTTACAACACTGCACTTAAGCTGACATGTTAGGTGAAACATATCAGGAGCTGTGAACGATTTTCTACAATTTGTCTGCTGAATTATGATACACCCAGAGAACTTTGCATCACATTCCCATAATAAATAAAGAAATAAATGAGGCCAGGTGGGTCCACCCCATGTATGGTTGCTGTAGAAAACAATAGCAACCAGCAGCATTACAAGGAAGTCAATATATGTTGGCACTTAACATAAGAACACAACTTCTCCCCAGAAACAGTATGTTTGCTCATTGTCGGATCTAATAGTAGTGATCAATGAAAAACTAGCATCAATGTTAAACACTGGATACTAGAGAGATCCATGATCTACCCTCCTGCCTTAGACACACATTATGCACATCAGCTTAAATACAATAACCTAGAATATTAAAACCAGTTGCCACATGCAACTAGAAAATCTTGCCAGGAAAACACAAAATGTCTCAAGCTGAACTGCTGAAGGACCCGATGAAGAAGACAGTGTATCATGCTTTGATGTTCCAGTTGTGCGCTGAACGTGGGCCACTCGTAATCCCCTCATAGTATTGTGATGGCAGCTTTCCTTTGTTCCATCGTTTCACAAACTTTAGGAACAAATCACGAGCAGACTCTGAAGACAAATCTGAGAAATATTTGCCTTTTTCTTCCTTCAACCAGGTAGCAAACTCATTGTTCTTTGCAAAGTAGTCATCCTTGGATATTTCTTTGAAGGCCTGTTTCAGAAAGTAGCAAAAATGAGAAACAATGATTAAGGCTTGGGCGACGAAGAAAGGAAGACACGAATTCAGTGAATGTCAGCCACGCCTGTCTTTTGCAAGAATATACAGATATTGGTACAGTCAAATAAAGTCAAATCGCAATTTCCATTCTTCTTTCTTATCAACTTGCTACTTTTATTTTATTATAAAAAATATCAAATCGCTGCTTTTCTACAAATTTGATGATAAAAAAAAAAATATATGTCATGCAACTAGCATTATAAGCTAGGCATGCACACCATTCTTACTGATTTGTTTCCAAGGATTTGCGTACTAACATTAAATTCACATTAGTTCATATAGTAGAAAAAAATGGTTGGTAACATGAAATCATGTCTTCGATTCAGCCTTCAAAAGAGAACAAATTCTGCTAAATTTTGATCTCCTATTCAGTCAACAGATGAGAAATAGATTTCTAGCAAGTTTCCATTGAGGCCAACATAAAGGACCATATTATGGCTATGAGAATTGGAGAAATTTGCCATGTGCTACCCTAGATTCATTCTTTCAAGATGCCCAGACATAAAAAATAGGTGTCAAGTTCGGTTATACACTTTCACTCCCAAGGCAAGTCAACACTACTAAATTTGGGTCTATTTCAGAGCATGATTCCATTATCGACCCATGACAAGCTCAATCTTCTACAACAACTTATCCAAGTAAAAACAACGCAGCCCTAAATAGGTATCAAGTCTCGGTAATTCAAAGGAATCGAATATGCCAACGTAAATTATTTACTTGACACTGCCCAACAAAACTGAGTCTGAATCTGAATATTTCTGTCACTTGTTAGAAAACTTACGGCGTCCTTGTCTTTTCTCTTGATCTTCTCCTTCTCCTTAGAATGCCTATCCTTCGAATCTCTCTCTTTCATCAACACAGAAACATGTTAAATCAAAATCAAAGACATGGAGCTACCAGAAATCCATTTAACATGTTGCGGCTCAAAATCACTTATATCAGCAAAATATAAGCGTATAATGTTTCAGAAAATGAGAATAGAAGCGGTAACGTTTTAGCATCCCTGAAATTTGTCGACGAAATCAAAGAACCGGAATCTGTAACTATTTAGGAGCCGAACCTTTGCCTTTGTCCCTGTCGCTGTGTTTCCGCTTCTTCCTTTTCTTGTGCCTGTCGTCGTCGTCCTCCCTGTCGTCTCGGCTGCTCCTCCTGCTCTCCTTCTTGTCCCGCCTCCTCCGCTCCCTCCCCTCTTCCTCCCCTGAACCAAGCAAGAAAAGAAATCAACGCTCCGAAGCAAAACGAACCAATTGGTTCAGCTGCACAGGGGATACGAAAGGAACCCCTGGGTGTCTGGGTACCTGAGGAGGGAGAAGAACGGCGCTTCCTGGACTTGCCCTCGCCGCCGCCCATCGTCGCCGTCGGTGGCCTCGGCCTCGGCCTCGTCCTCGTCCGCCGCCCCGGGTTAGAGAGAAGAGAAGGGAATCGAGGGAATTCGGGAGCCTCGTGTTGGGCCCAAGTGTAACAAAGCCCATGTACTTTTGGCCCGCCAAGTCTGTGGATGACGGACATACAGGTAACTGAGAAAAGTTTGAGGGCTTGTGTGCAAAGTGACCCACGATCTCCGACTCTCCGGAAGTCAGTGAGGGCTCACGTGCACAACTTCTAACATTTTCCAATTCCTCATCAATTTTTCATGCTTGTTTTTTAATACACACTCACTTCTAGATACGCGCACAAGTTTGATAATTGTTTTATTGGGCTTCATGGGCCTCTTTGGACGAAGGTTTTGAAAGGATGCCGCCTGGGCAGACCGGATTGCCTGGTTAGAGCAACCACATGAAAGTAGTCTATAGGGATTAAAAAATTATCTATCAACTAGCTGAAACACTGTAGAGGTAGTCTATACCTAAAGATACCTATAGCTCTGTAGGCTGCCCATAAGGAATAAACAAATAATTCTTCTCTCTACATTCTCTCTCTTCTCCATCTTTCACGTATGGACTACCCAGTCCATATACATTGTGGAGGCTGTTAAGATATGTCTATGTGCATACGCCTAGTCTGTTAGGGGATGCACGTGTGTGTTGGTCAAGCCGTTGCTTGACTTGTAATCCAAGTAGAGTTAGTTCTGAATTTATGGAGATATTTGTTGTAACATGATTATCTTGTACATGCCACGTTAGGGGCATTTCCTAGCTATATAACATGTAACCGAGATCCCGGACTGGGCACTCTCGTTTAACCCATTTTGACATGGTAATTAGAGCCATCATCCTAACGAGGAGAAACACCATGGCGTCCCATGCACTAGCCTCTTCCTCCGCTGCCTCTGCTGCTCCATCGCTCATCTTTCCGTCACCAAAAAATTGAGCCACAACAACCATCCCATATGGAAGATGCAAGTGCTTTCAGCCCTGAAGGGCGCCCAGCTTGTGTCGTTCATCAACTCGACAGCGCAGCCGCCGGCTCAGTTCCTAGAGCCGGTGAAAGGGGAGGACGAGAAGAGTTCTCCTGCACCGAATCCTGAGTACGATCCTTGGACCGCAAGAGATCAGCAGGTCCTCAGTTTCCTGCTGACATCTCTGTCCAAAGAAATTCTTGGGCAGATACCTACTACAAATCAGTCCGTGAAGGAGGCATGGGCTGCGATTGAAGGGATCTTTGCATCCCAGTCACGTGCTCGGGTCATCAACACGCAATTGGCGCTCGCGACAATGCTGAAAGGGACGTCCTCGATCAGCGAGTACTTCGTGAAGATGAAGGGGTTGGCGGACGAGATGGCGTCCGCAGGGAAGAAGATTGAAGATGAAGAATTGGTCTCGTACATCCTGGCGGGCCTTGACAACAACTTCGACTCTGTGGTGTCAGCTGTATCTGCCAGGGTCGAACCGATCTCGATAAGTGAGTTGTATACCCAACTTACCAGTTTTGAACAGCGTATAGAGATGAAGCATGGAGCGTCCAGCTCGTCTGCAAATATCGCGGCCCGTAGTGGCCGCAGTGGAGGACACCCATCTCGCGGCCGCAATGGCGGTGGTCGCGGTGGTGGGGGGTGCGGTGGCTTCGGCCGCGGGAACAACACCAACAATGGCCGCAGTGGAGGTCGCGGCACCAACTTCATGCCATGCGTGTTCTGCCAGCTTTGTGGGAAGGAAGGACATGCAGTGGTGCGTTGCTTCAAGAGATTTGAAACATCCTACTCCGGCCCTCCTCAGAAGACGGCAGCGTCAGCAACCAGTTCGTATGGGATAGATACGAACTGGTATATGGACACGTGTGCAACAGATCATTTGACAGGAGAACTGGAGAAGCTCACTGTTCGTGATAAGTATAATGGTCACGATCAGGTGCTTACTGCAAGTGGATCAGGCATGGAAATACGTCATGTTGGATCTATTACTTTGCATTCCCAAGATAATACTATCCATCTAAATAACATTCTTCATGTACCCAAAGCAAACAAAAGCCTTGTTTCCGTTAATCGTCTTACCCGTGACAATGATGTATTTCTTGAGTTTCATCCTGATTATTTCTCTATAAAGGAACGAGCAACGAAGAAGATGCTCCATCAAGGCAGATGTGAGGGGGGTTGTACCCTCTCACGATCGATCAGAATAAGCAAGCCCTAGCAGTCGCAAAAACATCTACTTCCGTGTGGCACCATAGATTAGGACATGCATCTACACATGTAGTTCAGCAAGTCTTAGATCGTCACATGATTCCTTTTGTTAGAGATTCAAATAAGCATGCTATTTGTGATGCGTGCCAAAAAGGGAAGAGCCATCAGTTGCCTTACCCTCGTTCATCTATTATTTCATCTAGTCCATTGGAACTTGTGTTTTCCGATGTATGGGGTCCAGATAATTATTATGTCTCTTTTATTAATGATTATAGCAAATTTACGTGGATCTATCTTTTGCGTCACAAGTCGGAAGTTTTTCAGCGCTTTCGAGATTTCCAGAATTTAGTTGAGCGACAATTTGATAAAAAGATATTATCCATCCAAATCGATTGGGGAGGAGAGTACAAATCTCTAAATTCATTTTTCCAACGCATTGGGATTGCCCATCGTGTGTCCCCCCATGCCCATCAACAGAATGGGGCAGCCGAGAGGAAACGCTGCCACATTGTTGAAGTTGGTCTTACTATTCTTGCTCATGCTTCTATTCCATTAAAATTTTGGGATGAAGCATTTGTCACTGTGGTGTATCTTATTAATCGTCTTCCATCGAAAGTGATCGACAATCAAACACCCTATGAGCGTCTCCTAAAATATCCACCAGATTATTCCTCCCTTCATATTTTCGGATGTGCTTGTTGGCCCAACCTGCGCCCCTATAACACACGAAAATTAGCTTTCTGCTAAAAAAGATGTGTTTTTCTTGGCTACAGTATCCAACGCAAGAGATTCAAGTGTCTTGATCCCTCAGAAGGTCGCATCTATATCTCCCATGACGTAGTTTTTTATGAGAATATTTTTCCCTTCAAATACTTACACCCTAATGCAGGAGCTCAATTAAGTGCTGAAATTTCTCTCCTTCCTGAATCCCTCTGCAGTTCTAGTTCATTGTCTTGGGATGCAAGTTCATCTGATCCACATGCACGTAATCCATCTGTGTGTAGTGTAGTGTTAGTGATTTAACCAGCCCTGGAAGGGTATTGCCTGTTGCTGCAGATACTACCGGCGAAGGTACACCAGCACGGCGTGCTCCAAGCAATTACCAGCTAAGCTCCCTCGACGGCGACAGCGCTGATCCCGAGGTTGCTTCTCCTGCAACTGATTCGGGTGCAGCGGCGACAGCATCTCCCTCGGGCAGCGGTATGCCGGTGTCCTCCCCTCACGGATCCTCTACGCCGAATGCTGCTCCGCCTGAGTCATCGTCCAAACTGTCTCCATCACAGGCGGATCCGCACTGAGGGGGTGTAGGGTCGAGATGGCGGACTAGAGGGGGTGAATAGTCCGATAAAAAATAAATCGCAGCGGAATAAAACTTAATCGGTTCTAGCGACAATTCACCCCTCTAACTAAGACTCTAAGCACCTTGCCAAAGATCCTAGCAAGAAGCAAAAGTGCAAGTCTAGCTTGAGCTTCCCTAAACCATTCTAGCGCAAGATCACACAAACCTAAACGCTAGTACTTTAAGCACTGGGGAAACTCCTATCAACTAGCAAGCAAAAACGCACTAAACACCTAAGCTCACTACTTGCTCAATGACAAGGATACATAATCCAAATCAAGGAGCGCAACTCACTTTAGCTACACAAACTAATTGAGAACTACTTCTAAGCTACACAAGCTAAGAAGGTGAGTGGCAAGCTACACAAGCTAACCGGTCTCACAAGAGCAACTACAACTACACAAGTAAAGTAATGCACAATGTGAATAACTTGTGTAGAAGGGAGCAAACCACCGCGAAGGATGGGAAGATGTTGACGCGGTGATTTATTTCTCGGAGGTTCACTTGTCGCCACAAGCTACGTCCTCCGTCGAGACAAGCTCCAAGGTTGCCGCCGGTCCTCTTGCTAGTGGTGACCCGTAAGTCACACTCTCCCACGTGGAGTGCTTACCACAAGCTCTAGCACTTGACTCGGCCAGACCACTTGTCGCTTTTCACGTCTCGCTCTACTAGCGATGCTCTTTGCGATCTCCCGCGGGGTGAGCTCCAACCCCTCACAAAACTTCTCCGGAGCTAAGCACAATCTTCTTGCTTGCTTCATGAAGCCACAAGCCACCAAGCCGTCTAGGAGGTGGCAACCTCCAAGAGTAACAAGCCCACCGGCTTGCAACTCGATCACCTAGTGCCACTCGAAGCAATCTCACAATGCAACGCACTAGAATCACTCACTATCAATCAATCGGATGTGCACTAAACAAGTGAGTGAGTGGGAGGGCTTCCAAGCACACCTACACAAGCCACACAGGCCCAAGGGTGCTCAGCTCGTCGGCCAAGGCCGCCAAGTGCTTGGATTTATAGCCCTCAAGCGAATAGAGCCGTTGCCCTCTCAAACCGGCCGTCGGACTGAGCGTCGGACGCTCAGCCGCGCCACCGTCGGGCCAAAGTTCACGGTCCGACGCTCTCGATGGCCGCCACGTGTCAGCTCGATTCAACCGTAGCCGCTGGATCTCAACGGCTATTTCTCGCGCCATTTTTTCAACCGTCAGACGCTCAAGCCGATGGTCCGACGCGCGCACTGCTCCAGACATCGGACCGTCTGACTCTCACAGACGGGCCACAGCTCGGCCATCGTCGGACTCTCGCGCGGTTAGCCGTCGGACCAATGATCACCACGGTCCGACGCTTCCAGAGAGGTTTCAACTCGCTCGAAACCGTCGGACTCCAGTCCGACGTTCGCCGTCGGACGAAACTCTAGCGTCCGACGCTCTCCCGAACGCCACGCGTCACGCCGACACTGCTCGGCACCGTCGGACCGAAGCTGGCAATAGTCCGACGCTCGTTAACCGAGCGTCCGACGCTTCCACAGATTTGCACAGAGCCTGAGACCGTCGGACCCTTCACACCAATGGTCTGACGCCCTGTCCAAGCCAGCGTCCGATGCTCTTTTTGAGCTCCTTTCAACTCCAAACTTCACCACTTTTGCAAATGTGCTAACACCAACAAGTGTATACCTCATGTGCATGTGTGTTAGCTTTTCACGAACATTTTTCAAAGGATTTTTCACTCTTTTCACCACGCCACTCGATCCTAGCAACTTATGCAAGTTAGATCACTCAAGTGGCACTAGATGACCGATATGCAAACAAGTTTGCCCCTCTTGATAGTACGGCCATCTATCCTAAATCCGGTCAAGTACTTTACTCAACCTTAGACCGGTGAAATTGAAATGCCCTAAGTTATACCTTTGCCTTGCGCTTTCCATTTCGATCACCGTCTTCAACACCATCGATGCCGGTGCAACACATGCACCAACACCTCATGAATGATATGATCCACTTCATATCATCACGTGGCTTTTGGTTCATCGATCCTTGACTTGCTTGCTCTTCACCGTTGCGTTGGTCCATCGGCGCCAAGCCCACTAGCTTGCCCTTCACACTTGCAACCGGTCCATCGACGCCAAGTTATGTCATGATCTTCTCCACCTAGCCACATGACTCCATGTCATGTCTCATGCGTTTAGCTCCTTCATACCATATGTGTGAGCTAAGCATCATCTCCAAGCCATTTTCACCTCCATGGCATAGATACTCACACACATGTACCTGTGGACTAATCACCTGTGTAATCAACACTTAAACACATATTAGTCCACCTAAGTTGTCACTCAATTATCAAAACCAAACAAGGACCTTTCAGGGGGACAGGAACCTGTCGCTGCCAGGCGATCTTGGAGGAGGATCCTCTACGGCCGAGCAAGCTGGAGACACAGCGGCTGCTACAACCATGGTTTCTTCACTTCGACCTGTCACTCGACTCCAGCATGGTATACAAAAGCCTAAAACCTACACTGATGGTACTGTCAGATAGGGGTTGCTTGGTGTATGTGCTGCAGAGGAACCAGGGATGGTAGATGAAGCATTTGGTGATCCTAAATGGGTAGCCGCTATGGATGCTGAATACAAGGCCTTGCAAGATAGCAAGACCTGGCACTTAGTTCCGGCACCAAGAGGTAAAAATATTATTGGCTGCAAGTGGGTATATAAAGTGAAGAAAAAGGCTGATGGATCAATTGATAGATACAAGGCTCGGCTGGTAGCAACAGGGTACAAGCAAAGGTATGGTCTTGATTATGAAGATACTTTCAGTCCAGCAGTTAAAGCTGCCACTATCCGATTAATATTATCCATAGCAGTCTCAAAGGGATGGTCACTTCGGCAACTTGACGTGAAAAATGCATTCTTGCACGGGGTTTTACAAGAGGAGGTATACATGTATCAACCGACTGGTTATGAGGACAAGAAATGATCAGATTTGGTGTGTAAATTGGAAAAGGCCCTATATGGTCTCAAACAGGCGCCAAGAGCTTGGTATGCTCGGTTATGCAGTAAGCTTGAGTCTCTTGGGTTTATACTGTCAAAAGCCGACACTTCTTTATTTTACTATAATAAGAGTGGTCACATCTTATTTGTTCTGGTTTATGTTGATGATGTAATTGTTGCAAGCTCTTCACAGGAAGCTACTCAAGTCTTGCTCCAAGATCTTGAAAATGAGTTTGCGCTAAAAAGACTTGGGTGACTTACATTATTTCCTTGGTATAGAGGTAAAAGGTCGGCAGAGGGATTAGTCCTCACGCAAGAGTGGTATGCAGCTGATGTGGTAAAAAGATCAGGTATGAGTCTTAGCAAGCCAGTCGAGACTCCATTGTCCACTACGGAAAAACTCAGTATAATCCAAGGTACAGCTTTGGGACCTGAAGACTCTACGAGATATAGGAGTATAGTGGGGGCATTACAGTATCTCACACTGACTCGGCCTGATATTGCTTATGCTTTGAATAAAGTTTGTCAATTTCTTCATGCACCTACCACGGTTCACTGGAGTGCTGTGAAGAGAATATTAAGATACATACATGGTACACCAAAGTTGGGACTTAAGATAAGGAAATCGACATCAACAATAGTGAGTGCTTTCTCGGATGCTGATTGGGCAGGATGTGTAGATGATCATCGTTCTACCGGGGGCTTTGCAGTGTTCCTTGGTTCAAATCTCATCTACTGGAGTACTAGAAAACAAGCCACTGTCTCAAGATCCAGTACGGAGGCTGAATACAAAGCTTTGGCAGATGCGACTGCAGAGATGATGTGGGTACAAAAACTACTTGGAGAATTAAAAATTCAACATCCTGCTACAGGTAGGCTATGGTCTGATAATATTGGTGCAAAATATTTGACCGCTAATCCTGTATTTCATGCAAGGACTAAACACATAGAGATTGATTTTCACTTTGTTCGAGAACGTGTCTCACATGGCTTGCTTGATGTAAGGTTCATTGGTTCTGGAGATCAGCTTGCTGACGGTTTCACGAAGCCTATAGGATTAGCGAAGTTGATATGGTTTAGAAACAATCTCAACCTTGTGGCAGGTTAAGATTGAGTGGGGGTGTTAAGATATGTCTATGTGCATGCGCCTAGTCTGTTAGGGGATGCACGTGTGTGTTGGTCAAGCCGTTGCTTGACTTGTAATCCAAGTAGAGTTAGTTCTAGATTTGTGGAGATATTTGTTGTAATATGATTATCTTGTACATGCCACGTTAGAGGCTTTTCCTAGCTAAATAACATGTAACCGAGATTCTGGGCTGGGCACTCTCGTTTAACCCATTTTGACAGAGGCAACAATAACTATAGACCACTGACATAAAAGTTACGCATATAGACTATTTAGTCTATATACATTGAGGTTACTCTCAAGCACTGCTCATTAGGCCATGATGTAAATAAGCCTTACATGCATGCCTTAGCAGTAAAGATGACAAATTGTGTGTTGTATTTATTATTAGAGCAAAATGCACTACATGTCACTAACCTTCAGCCTCGGTGTCATTTAGGTCTATCACCTTTGAAAATACAGTTTTAGATCCCTAACCTTTGGCCTATGTATCATCTAGGTCCGTGACCTTTGAAATTGCAGTTTTAGATCCATAATTTTTGCATGTAGTTCACCGGTAGCCCATTTCTACTGTAGCAGTGACGTCACCTTTTTGTTTTCTCCAAATTTCTCTCAAATTTGTGTAATAACTTGAAAAAATCCCAAAATAAAAGTTGTTCCAAATTTTATGCTCTACAACTTTGATTTTTAAACTATTTTCAGATTCTATCTAGTTTTTGAAATTTTGAATTGGGATAAATTTGTCATTTGAATTGAGATTTGCAATTCAAATTTTTAGAATTTGGGGTTGGGCCTAGAAGCAAAAAGGTAGTTCTTTTTAATTGGAACAACTTTCATGTTAAAATATTTTTAAGTTTCTAAGCAAAATATTGCGCAAAACTCTAAATTTGAACGCAACGTTTCAAATTCAGACCCTACTTTTAAAAATATTAAGAATTTGGTGATAAGTCTTAAATAAAAGTTGTAGATCTCATTATTTTGAGAAACTTTTATATTTAGAGATTTAAAGTTGTTAAATAAAAAATTTGAATTGCAAACCTCAATTCAAATGACTAATTTAGCCCCAATTCAAAATTTCAAAAACTAGATAGAATCTAAAAATAGTTTCAAAGCAAAGTTGTAGAGCAGAAAATTTAGAACAAATTTTATTTTGGGACTATTTCAAATTATTACACAATTTGGGAGAAATTTGAAGAAAACAAAAAGGTGACGTCACTGCTACAGTAGAAATGGACTACCAGTGAACTGCATGCAAAGATTAGAGAAGAAAAAAACTGCACTTTCAAAGATGATGGACCTAAATGACACACAGGCCAAAGGTTATGAACTTAAAACTGCATTTTTAAAAATGATGGACGTAGATGATACAGAGGCCAAAGGTTAGAGACCTATGATGTATTTTGCTCTTATTATTATTTTTGTTTTCATGAGAAAATTCATTGATTTCATTGCTATAAAGGGTTGGTTACATTGTGTATAGCTGCTAGAATTTAGCAATACGTGCGGAGGTTCTAATTATTGTTAAGAATTCATGTGCCTCAGCTATTTAATTTACAGTAGGCTTAAAAGTTTATAAGCATACGAGTGAAAGTGAAAATCGCAACATGAATCAATAACTTACTATCAGTTGACGTGGAGGCATGAGAGTTTAGGTTTGAAAATCCCTAATGTAGTCCCCTTCTATCTACTATACCACTATCGTAGTGTGCTACATCCTGAGCGACAATGTGCACCGATGGTTTGGAGAGGCCCTTGCATTTTTGTGACTGCTCCTTGTATGGATGGTCAAGCTAACAAGGCTCGGCAAGACGACGCGAGCAACAACAGTACCCTTGACATCGGTACTACTTTTTAAAGTCTATATGCTAATTTATTTTATTAAATAAGGCTTCACGTGTATTTTATTAAGTAGGACGTAGCATAAGCACACACAACTGCCATGGACTTTTTTTTTTCTTTTCTGAAAGTTCACCATGGAGCTGAAGACGTCGGCGCGGGCAAAAGTTCAGGTCCGGGTAAAGATGGCGATAGGTACCTGAAAGTCGAGTATGCATGGGTTTTACCCGATAAAATGGCGGGTATAGGATGAAATTTCTACGTTATTGGAAACCTCACTGACTATTTCTCTCGCCATGCAAAGTGTCCACACCAGCATCCACTTAAAATCTCACTAACACATTATATCTTGCCATGCAAAGTGTCCTCGTCATCATCTACTAACACATCCAACTAACGCGTATCATTATGTTTCACTTAATCTTTTCACATTTACAAACCACATCATTTGGTAACATATATTTAGTTTTTCACATCAAAATGCTAAAAATCATCTACTAACATGTATTATAATATTTATTCGATCATATCATAGTAAATATAAGTAGTATAATGTGAACCAGTCAAACTGCACACTATGTCCTTTTATCTATACCATGAAGATCACATGCCAAATAGAAAGGAAAGGACGACAATGCCCGAGATGCTACTACTTGTGTACAAAAATCAGGCACTGCATATCATCAATTTAGGTACGGAGATTTGTTGCTTGCTTAAGCTTCTTGTGCTGTGTAACAGTAGTGCTGATGGTTTCCATGAACAGATCACCGGAGAAGCATTTTCCCTTTTCATGGAATCAATCACATATCATCAATTTAGGTACGGAGATTTGTTGCTTGCTTAAGCTTCTTGTGCTGTGTAACAGTAGTGCTGATGGTTTCCATGAACAGATCACCGGAGAAGCATTTTCCCTTCTCATGGAATCATGGTGGCCATGGCCATCTCATCATTCTAGTCTTGGTTTACTTCATTTCTGCCCTTGTTTGCCCTGAAGAAAGCATAGCACCTACTCGACTAGGGGTGGATCCAAAGGGGGGCTGCCGGGGCTACAGCCTCCCTAGTGAGTCTGATTTCTTCATTGGACCATGGTTACTTAGCTTCAAATCACCATTAATCTCTAACTCTAGTCTTGAATCTTCATTACTTAGCCCCTCTTTGTCCCCATCCTGCATCTGCCACTGCACTCGACTTTCTGTACAAAGAAGACCTGATTAGATTGGTGATGGTTATACTAGCAAGACCCTACCCATGAACTGAAGGTATGCTCTAGTAGTTCTTAGTGGCAAAGTAATGATCGTAGTAACAAAAGCAGAATGAGTCATAAAGCATTGCTGCAATGATTGAGCTCAGCCTTGTGCTTTGCGTGGCAGAAAGGCAGAAAGGGGCCAAAGTAGGCTACATGAACAGATAGGTCCCAAAAGAGATTAATTGATCCAACGGACACTTACTCAAATGATGCTACAAAGATGTAATTTCATATTAAACAACGGAACTACCGTTGCAGGTGATTACCTGGTCATCTTAACTGCTGACGTGGCGCAAGGAGAGATCAGGGAATTACCTTAGTAGGGTTTGTTTATATAGGAAGTATAGATTCTATACCCATCGGGTATAGCAGGTATGGGTGTGCACTACCCATACTCGCATACTCGTGGTTAAGAAATATCCGTAGATGAGGCATTTTAACTATATTTCTAGTAGCTTGACCATGATATAATTATGTTATATTTGTATTTTAATGTCATCTTATTGTAATGATGTCTTTCTTAATATCATTATTAGTATGCAATTTGCTAGAATGATATTATTTTTGTATGTAAATGTATGATAAGTATATGTAAATATCGAGTATGTTATCGGGTGCGGGTTACCTATCGGGTAGAAATTACCCACGCTACCTATCGGGTAGAAATTACCCACGCGAGTGTAGGTATGAGAGCATTATCCTACCCATGAACGAATACAGATAACCCAACGGATAAAATTTAATCTTATAGGTACTGGTATGGGTTGGTTCCATCTGTCGGGTATGTATCTCTTGCCATCTTTAGGTTTAGGATTTCTGGGGTCGCTGGTCACCGACAGGGATGTCAGCACGGCAGCTCTTTTTTTCTCTTATTACTAGCTGGAACCCCGCGCGTTGCCGCGGGCTGGAATCCGATAGTATTGCTATGTTGCCGTAGCGATTATTGAACTAAATTAAAGATGGCCAAGTATTATAGAACAACAAACCAAATCATCTATTACTTATCAAGTGCTGACAGAAATTTAAATTTAAAATAACATGCTGATTTCCAATGGATGGATATACATATATAGAAGTAAGGTTGATCGGTATGCCTGTAACCATCGGAAGTAGAGCAACTTGGAAGCACATATATATGTAGAGTAGGGTATGAAGTATAGTAACATGGAACCACAATTTCTTGGCTACTCATTAGTAACTTCATTTAGCAGAAGATAGCATGGGTCCTTAACTTTCAAATCTATACAATTAGAAGAGACCAAAAATTTTGGATTCGATAAAATGCATTAAACAATCTGAGTGATCAAGGAATGTCATAATATTAACAGCAAGTTTTGTCTCTATAATCCACTTGACGATCGCGAAGGGAATTAAGACCATATATAGAATTTATATCTGCATAAGAAAAAGAGGATAAGACTTTGTTATTGCAGCACATAGAAATTGATCGAAGAAGGCGGATGAGGAACTTTGTTACTGCATTGGTAGTTACATATAAAGCTGACATGTACGAAGCCCATCTGAAGAAAAAAAGCCCATCTGAAGAAAAAACAACAGGAAAGATATCACAATATGGAAATATTACTTATCATGTGAAACATTGAGGAACACTGAAAAAATACACATCCCACTCTATGTAACTAAAAGTACTGTTATGTTAAAAGCACATATAATTTTAGGTGGGTGAAAGTACTATGAATTTGTAATTAGCAATGATGAAGTAATTAATAATGCATTGTGATGCTGAACAATGCATGGGCAGGGCAGGGTTTAAATGTGGAATTAAACAATTTCATTCCCTCTGAAGTTCAACGAAAGAGCTGTATACTTGTTCATTTGGGCAGTAGAGAAATCATATGTAGTTGTAATGTAATTTTCAGGAAATATAAGTGAATGTTATCTGTCATTGTCATAAAAGAAGGCATTTATCATACTTTGAAATAATAAACATAATTGACTGATATGAAAAATGTTGATTACCAAAAAAAAAAAAAAAAAAAAGGAGTGGGCACCAAAGGAAATGAAGCCAACGGTTTGTGTCAGATGTAATACGTAAAGGTGTGTATTAGTGAACACATGTCACCTAAGAATTCCACATTTATCCGATAGAATGCATAACCAAAAAAAAAGAAAAAAAAAGGATGCATCAACTGTTTATTATTTTCACTTGGGCTATGAGGGCCTTGTCACTTGGAGCAGGCAAAATCAATTTCAGTTCAGATAGGAGTAATTACTCCAAATGAATTGGACAGCTGAAAAGAGCTGGACATCCTTAGAAAATAACCGAGAAGGTGAAGTGCAACTATAACTGGTTCAAAGAGCATTTCGAAAAATAGTGAGGACTAAGTTCTAATTTTGGAAGTGCATTGGCATGTCAACACATGGAAATGACAGGTAGATCGTTGAGAAAACAACAACAGCATACAGGGAAAAAAGTCTTTCCCAACTATACACTGATTATATATATATATATATATATATATATATATATATGATCAGTAATCAAGGTGCAGCCAAATATGTTCAAAAGAGGGGAAAAAATAGGGAGTACTATAGGTTTACCATTGTAACAGTTGGTTATAGGTTTACCTTTGTAACAGTTGGTAAAAGAATTCCACTTGTAAGGAAGGTCACATCAATGCCATTAAGGCCACTCGTAGTTACTAAGATTTCCATACAAAATATGTCACTTGTCATATTAATCACTGCATCAGGTCTATAAGCTTGGTCTTTCACACCGAACATGGACAACATATTCTTGGTATATTGTTTCCCTGCAAGCATTTTAGGAACTATTGAGAATTGGATACAGTAAACAGAGAGTTTTAAATTTAACAATGCATCATTAACAGGCCACCCAGTGCATGGACATAGCTATTATTTACTATGTACGAAGTCCAATAAAACCAATAATGCAGGTCAAGAAATAGTTTCTTATAAAAATAAGAACCTAGGAGTTCATATTCACTTTCTTATAAACTACAGAAGCAAGACTGTTGCTCCAATAAAATTTGCTTTCAATTTTCACCCCACTTTGTGCCCATGTAACAGTAATAAGTCACTACTTGAATCTGGGAGAAGTGCAAGTACTATACAAGGTACCATAGTTGAATGTATTGTAAAGGTCTTGAACGGCTGTGCATATATTATATGCTAATGTCGGCATCATGACATTGCAATCGAGCTCTTTCAACGAAACCTATACTACCTAATTGCAATTGATGTAAAAGGTTTTGCAAACTCTACGTGCTTCCAACCTTCCAGATTCAATTAGTGGTAATTGTCTTCTTGTGCTGCACCAATCAAACTGAGGATGAAAGGCAATACATCGCAAGCCACAGAGGCATTGTTTCCTGCAGTCCATGAACTATTTCAGGTAGGTCAATCGAAACAGCATGGAGGGCAAAAAACATCTATATGCCTAAGGATAATCTTCTTTTTTTTTAATTGCAAATGAGTAAAAATATCAGTGAACTAATCCAGGTTTAACATTTCTATATTCATGTTCCATACTCTAGCATGTTAGGAAATTGAACTTACCACGTAGATGTCCGAAGACATTTAGGGATCAGCCATGGATTTTCTGTTATATAGACGCACACCTGCCACATAATGAAACCAGAGGGAAGCTCCTGTTGTCCCCAAAATCGGAACCCTAGAAATCAAAATCCCCAAATCTTAGTGCACCCCTAACCGTAAGGCAAATAAATAAGGCCATTTACTGACCTTAAGACGACGACGAACTCGACCTTGGCACTTCCCATCGTCGTCGAGTCGACCTCCTGAGGCTGTTTGCGGCTTCCCATCGCCGTCAACACCGGCTTCCCTGACCTCGCCGCCGCTACCGCCGCACGCGCCGAGGGAGCCGCCGTCGACGAAGGTCCGAACACCGCACGCGCCGAAGGACGGGCGACGCTGGAGGGAGCGGAGGAGGCGATGAGATTAGGGACTCGGGAGCTGAGCGATGGGTCTGTGCCGCGAGAGGATAAGAGGAGAGCCACCGGGGGGAAGGAGGGCAGGGCCAGGCGCAGGGGCGACGATGGGTGGAGACGCGCCGGCGACCCAGGGGCGGGGACGGGAGCGCCGAGTGGCGGCGGGTGGAGTGCGCCAGGCTGTTTCTTTCGTCGCGAGAACCTTCCAGTGACGTGTGGACGGCCGTATTCTAGGATGGAGGGCCGGGATGGAGGGACGGCGATGCAATCGGACGGACGTGGCTGGAAAGGCTACTAGGACTGTTCATTTAAGTTACTGGCTGCGTTCGGTTGAGGGTATAAGCGCTTATAAGTGCTTATTTTTCAGCACTTCAGCAGTATTTTTCTCTCACAAGATTTCAGCACTTCTACAGCACTTCAGCGCTTATCTACAGCACTTCAGCTTCACCGAACACAGCCACTGTTGTTAAGGTGGAAGAGAAATGATATGATTATTACATGAGGGTCGGGCTTCAGGCTTTACCTCTTTCATAGAGAAGCGTAGCCGACCTGCATGCTTACTTCCAGCAGAATTATTCACATTACACGATATATTGCACACATGCACGCACAACGGGAATCCAGCTGTTTGGCAAACCATTCGACCAAAGCTTTGTCAAAGTGCCACCCTTGAAAAACCTTACTCGGCTTAAATTTTGATGACAAACAACTCTTTGCCAAGTGCCTTTTGTCAAGCACTCGGTAAAACCGTCGTCAAGAGCTAAACTGTCACTCAGCAAAAAAATAAAATAGTGGTAATGACAGCTTTGCCGAGTGCCAAGACAAAAACTCACTCGATAAACTTTTCGACTTTGCAGAGTGTCAAGGCAAAAGCACATGGCAAAGTCGGAAAGGTTGTCGAGGTAAAAGCACTCGGCAAAGCTAAAAAGTTTATCGAGTGGTTTTAGCATGATACTCGGCAAACTACAAAACACTCGGCAAATGTTGTTTTTAGAATGCCAGTAAACTACCAATTTGTCAAGTTCTTTTTGCTGATGACACTCGGCAAAAGCACTCTTTGCCGAGGGTTGCACACGGCAAAGTGACCAAACCCTACCTGTTTTAATTGTTCGATCGCGCATATTACACCTCACTCAAACAAATATCACTCATATATCACAATAAGCATCACATGCAATTCAAATATATCACAAGTCACAATAAGCATCACAAACTGTCACTTTAGTATCACCACAAGTAATCCAAGTAATCCACAAGTATCATTCACAACCACAAGTGCCGAGTGCGACAAATGCAACCACAAGTAATCCACAAATGCTACAAGCGAAATGGTAAATCAACAAGCGGCCCACTGCAACTAATGAGGCCCATTATTCGATTCCGCTGAATTCTGCACAAAGGAGAACATATTACATATATGAGTCAAGATTTAAGGTAGAAACATACAAACTAAAACATTCATACTCACAGGAGTAGTTGCAGGAGGTCGAGGATGGAATGGCACCGATGACAAAGGTAGACCTATCTTTTCGCCAATACTTTGCATCCACTGAAACGTCTGCTCCATCCATTGTCGCCTGGCCTCATGCATCGCCTCCATCTCCTCCCGTTGCCTCTTCATTTCTTTTAGCTGGGCCTATAATATTTCACCATAATGTTACAATGCAAAGTAAAGGTATGTAAAAAACAATGAACGACGAATAAAACAAAAATAACCTGAATTGCCTCTATCTGGTAATGTGTAGTGTCCAGCTGTGGGCGTATGGCCGGGCCTGTGCTCGTGCTCCTTGCTCGAATCTGGGAGAGAGTGGGAGTAGTGGCCGTGTCGAGTGTGTCGTCACCAATCGAGAACCGCACATGCTTCTTGTCTCCTCCCACCCTCATGACGACTTCTCCATTAAGGTGCTGGGTGCTTAGATCGTACTCTGGCTCATTGACCGCCCTTACCATCGATGTGTACTCACTAAGGGGGTTGTGGACGGTCGCATTGTTGTATGCCGAGGGTGGGTCCTCCAGATTGTAGTCGACGTCTGACGTCGCCTTACCCTTGTGGGCCAAAGGCCATGCCTTGAACTGGGAGCAAGGCTGGCCACCATTTGACGACGACTGCAAAAAAAAAAAAGATAATTAGAAATTATGCAGAATTGAGTGTCATAATAAAGAAGCGTACTCATCCATGCTTCCCCAGACGCACAACGCTTAGTGGCACATTATAAGCTAGGGATGCACATCATTCTTACTCATTTGTTTCCAGGGATTTACGTGCTAACATTTAATTCACAGATAGTTCATATAGCAGAAAAAGTTGGAAGGTAACATGAAATCATGTCTTCAATTCAGCCTTCAAAAGAGAACAAATTCTGGTAAATTTTGATCTCCTATTCAGTCAACTGATGAGAAATAGATTTCTAGCCAGTTTCCATTGAGGCCAATATAAAGGACCTTATTATGGCTATGAGAATTAGAGAAATTTGCCATGTGATACCCTAGATTCATTCTTTCAAGATGCCCAAACATAAGAAATAGGTGTCAAGTTCGATTATATACTTTAACTTGCAAGGCCAGCCGTTCTATTTCAGAGCACGATTCCATTATCGACCCATGACAAGCTCAATCTTCTACAACAACTTATCCAAGTAAAACAACGCAGCCCTAAAGAGGTATCAAGTCTCGGCAATTCAAAGGAATTGAATATGCCAATGTAAACTATTTACTTGGCACTGCCCAACATAACTGAGTCTGAATATTTCGTCACTTGTTAGAAAACTTACAGTGTCCTTCTCTTTTCTCTTGCTCTTCTCCTTCTCCTTAGAATGTCTATCCTTCGAATCTCTCTCTGTCATCAACACAGAAACATACATCAAAATCATAACCTAGCAAAACTTTATTTCACATAAAGTTAGTGTACATGGAGCTAGCAGAAATCCATTTAACATGCTGCGGCTCAAAATCACTTATATCAGCAAATGATAAGCGTATAATGTTTCAGAAAATGAGAATAGAAGCTGTCACGATTCAGCATCCCTGAAATTTGTCGACGAAATAAAAAAACCGGAATCTGTAACTATTTAGGAGCCGAACCTTTGCCTTTGTCCCTGTCGCTGTGTTTCCCATTCTTCCTCTTCTTGTGCCTGTCGTCGTCCTCCTCCTCCCTGTCGTCTCGGCTGTTCCTCCTGCTCTCCTTGTCCCGCCTCCTCCGCTCCCTCCCCTCTTCCTCCCCTGAACCAAGCAAGAAAAGAAATCAACGCTCCGAGGCAAAACGAACCGATTGGTTCAACTACATTGGGAATACGAAAGAAACCCCTGGTGTCTGGTTACCTGAGAAGGGAGAAGAACGGCGCTTCATGGACTTTCCCTCGCCGCCGCCCATCGTCGCCCTCGGTAGCCTCGGCCTCGTCCGCTGCCCGAGAGAAGAGAAGGGGATCGAGGAGTTCGGGAACCTCGTGTTGGGCCCAAGTGTAACAAAGCCGCAGTGGACGCCGGCTGTTTGCAGCCGAGCAGGCTACCCGCAGGCCGCAGCCACGCACGCCGCCTGGCCACAGTCGCGCACGCCGCGCCAGCCGCCGCGCACACCGCGCCGGCACTCCCGCAGCCGCGCACGCCGCCTGGCCCTGGCCTGAAGTTTGCGCCGCCGGTCGCCTGGTTCGCAGGGGCGTCCACCGTCGATCCGTCGACCTTCTGCACCCGCCTCCGCCTGAGACCTGCGCCGCCGCCTGGAGAACCACCGGCTAGCCGCAGGCCGCAGCGCCGGAGCAGAGCCGCCGCCGCCACGCCCAGAGGAATCAGCAAGTAGCGAGGGAAAGGGCAAATTTTTCCCTCCAACAGCCAGCAGGAGACACTAAAAACTCATTTCGACGAATTTCCATCAATGCCCCTAGGTAGATAAGGTCACGTTGTGTTCACTGAGGGGTAATTTTGGGAGAAAAACAAAAACTCACTGGTTCGCTTAAACCGTCTGGTTCATCGGTTTTTAGCAGTTCGATTGTACGGACGGTCTTTTAGTTGAACTAGACCGACATAGACTCTGGTTCGGTCTTTTAGCAGTCCTGATCGCCGCTCCGGTCCGATCCAAATTACTATGCTTTTGGCCCACCAAGTCTATGTACGAGGGACATACAAGTAATTGAGAAAACTTTGAGGGTTTGTGTGCAAATTAATCTATAGTCTCCGACTCTCCGCAAGTCCGGGAGGGCTCACGTGCAAAACTACTGATATTTTTCAATTCCTCATCAATTTTTCCTGCTTGCTTTTCTTGAGATACATACTCACTTCTATAAATATAGAAACGCAGATTTGATTATTGTTTCATTGGGCTTCGCGTGCCTCTTTGGATGGAGGTTTTGAAAGGTTATTGCCTGGGCCAGGACCTATTGCCTAGTTAAGCACTGCTCATTAGGCCAGTCTCAATGGGAGTTTCAATTGAGTTTTATTTGCATTAAATAGATTATCCACATAAGCATATTCGATGACATGACAGTGTATTTAAGAAGAGAGAGAAGAAATGAGTTTCATCTAGATGAAACTCTCTTAACACGATTACCAACTCACCATGAAGTCATGAAATTTAATGTCGATGAAACTATAGAATGAAACTCTCACTCTCAATGCAGAGTTTCACTCGGATTTTATTTTATTCTATATGACATGACAGTCTTGGAAACGACAAAATGAAACTCTTCACTGAGACTGGCCTTAGGCCGTGATCTAAACAGGCCTTACATGCATGGCTTAGCAATAAAGATTACAAATTGCGTGTTGTCTTTATTATTATTTTTGTTTTCATGAGGAAATTCGTTGAATTCATTGGTATAAAGGGTTGGTTACGTTGTGTATAGCTGCTAGAATTTAGCAATGGGCTAGGCCCCTAGGTCTATTTATGCGTCAGGAGGTTTTAATAATTGTTAAGAATTCATGTGCCTCACCTCTTTAATAGTGGGCCTCAGGTCATTAATACGCTTTAATTTTTGTAAGACCAGTCTCAGTTTTAAGTTTTATAGTGTTATTTCCAAAACTACCATACACATAGAAACCCTCAATGCAAAGTTTCATTTAATAGTTTCATCGGCATAAATTTCATGATTCATAGAGAGTTTGTAATCGTGTCACCTCTCTCTCCTCTTAAATATATACCATCATGTCATTAAATATGCCTAACTATATGACACCTCATTTAATATAAATGAAACTCTTATTGACACTAGCCTAAGCATACGAGTGGAAGTGAAAATCGCAACATGCATGAACTAGTAACTTACTATCAATTGACGTGGAGGCATGATCAGAGTTCATAGGTTTGAAAATCCCTAATGTAATCCCCTTCTATCTACTATACAGCTATCGTAGTGTACTACATCCTTTTATGGACGTTCAAGCTACATCAAGAAGAATCTGTCAAGCTACATCAACAAGATCTGACAGACTCGAGCAACATCGGCGCCATTGGTACTCTTGGCATCGGTACCTTTTTTAAGTTTATATGCTAATTTATTTTTAAAATAAGACTTCACAGATATTTTATTAAGGAGAACATAGCACAAGCACACATAACTACCATTGAGCATTTTTTTTTTCCTCTTTGAAAGTTCACTCTGGAGCTGAAGACAACGTCGGTGCGGCCGTGCGGGGAAATTTCTGGGGTCGTTGGTCACAAGTCACTGATAGCCATCGAGAAGGGCCCTCAGGTCAGCGACAGGGTCAGAGCGCGGCAACGAAGTGCTTTTTTTCTCTCTGTTAGGAGTGTTTGGTTCAGAGCCAACCTTCACCACGCCGTGGGATGGTGGGCCACATCGTGGTGCGGCGGTGGTGGCCAAGAATGTGTGGCGGTGGTGGCCAAAACATTTGCCACAATTGCGACAGACTTACCACGTTAACGACGCCATGCAGCAAAAAAAAGACAAGACCAAAAGCTATGGCGGACAAAAGCTTCGGCGAAGACCAAACCCTCGCCTGGTGTGGCGGCCACAGCGGTGGCGTGGCGAGCGTTGGCAGTGAACCAAACACCCCCTTATTACTTGAGGGCCGGGTTTAAGTTACCTCTTTTAAAAAAAAAAAGTGCAACCGACCTAATTATGCTTATTGTCAGAGTTTATAGGGATATTCCTCTAAATATATATTGAGAAATTCTAATAAATCTCAAAGGCCTAATACTTGTGTTTCCTAATGGGCTTTAATATTTGGGAACATATCTAGTGTAAACCAACCACTTCGTGCAAACTTACAAACTTTTAATCTGAGCCATATGATGTTGATCCAAGGGGCGTAAGGGGATTAGGTAATTTTGCGCTTAACCACCCGCTCTTAATCACACATTTGCAAATCCCTCCTTCCACCTCTCCCCCGTGGCCCTTTGGATCAACATCATGTGGTCCAGATTAAAAGTTTGCATGGTTGCACGGAAAGATTAGTTTACATTTGATACGTTGCCTTAATATTTAAGTCCATTAATATAGGAGGAAAGTTACAATATTAATTAGTACCATATTGCTAATTGATGTGGAGGTTGGGAGTTTTTCTCTCTATATATATGTACCTATTCTCCTAGGAAAAGATACCCAAAAACTATTATTGGAAGTTCCAATCTGGAAAATCCAAATGGTGTAAATTATTAATATATTTTTTTTCTCGCTGTTGCGCTACCGCCATAGTCTCTCACATCTGCAATCAGCAGGTATTTTTCTCTTGATATAATCTTATCGTTCATGCTGCCCAATCTATCTAGTGTACGAGCTATGTCTACACTAGCAATCTATCTAGTGTACGAGCTATGTCTACACTAGCTTTGGTACCCATGCTTTGTAACATGCTGTTCAATGATGATGTTAGTACACAATACATGGTTAATCTAGTTTATCGATTTGCCATGATTTATATTCTGATTTTAATATAGAAATTGCCTAATTACTTAACACTTATTTCCCATAGAATTCATACACGATATTGCCCAAATGCATAGATCACTGTTCACTGATCGATCATCAGTACAGTACATACGTGACACATCCGAACGAACGATAAGCTTTTATATATTGGCAATAATGCGATTTGTTTAAATACTAGATTAGTGCTTAGCTATGGTTACCACCATTGCACAGATCGACAGGAGTCTATATGAACCTTTCTTAATTAGATACATAACTGAATTTATCCGGAGATTGCATATTCAGATGACAAACTAACATATGCAATGCAATTATGCATGATGAGCTTTGAGACCTTCAAACTCCCATCCTCTTCCAATATATGATAGTCCTCCCAGTGGATCGGAATTAATCTGCAGCAAAGAAATAGTTATCAGCGATTTATAGGATCAAGCTAAGTTAGACAACACCAAAACTTTTTGACAGGCGTAGGATTATAATAATACACGTTGTACATATATATAGTTGTATAAACAAATATACACACCTGATGAGTGAGATCAGATGTGTGCACATGTCTGGCTGGGCTGGGCAAGCTTACCACAGCTGCAGGCCGTGGCCATGGAGGCCGCCGCACGCCGCCGCAGGATCGTCCTGCAGGTTGGGCTGCGTTGGCTGTAGCCGGAACCCGAGGTCAGCGTGCTGCAGCTGCGGCGCCGCCGACATCAGCTGCAGCGCCGTGCCCGACGACGACGACTCCCCGCCGTAGTAGGTGGAGTGCGCGAACGCCGCCGGCGGTGGCAGCATCGCCAGCGGCGCCGTCATATCCCCCAGCTTCACCTCGCCGGTCAATGCGGACCTGCTGGTTCTCGTTGATCTGATCAAGAACCAACAAGCGTACGACAATGTCGATCATGCATGCATGTAGAGTACAGAGACCAGCAACAGTGTCAAAGCAAGCTTGAAGAACACAAGAACAATTTCTTGATTACCACCGTTACCATGCGGTACAGGAAGGTGTTCTGGTCTTCCAAGATTTGTTCCTGTCAGTCATTGATCATATTGTCAATTGCATTCAGAACTGCTATACGACGATCATGCACGCGTACGTCGTGTATTGGATTGTCAGTTAGTTACATGCGTACATACCTTGCGGCGCAGGTTGTCAAGCTGTTGGTTCAGGAGCTGATGCTGCAAGAGTAGGAGAGGAATTAGACAGATGCTGCTGTTCTAAACTTAATGCAGCAAAAATTTAACAGCAAGGGTTGGACTAGTAGCAAGCAATATACCTTTCTTGCACGGACTTTGGAGACGGAGTACTCGAGCTGTTGCTCGAGGTCGCTGACGTCGTCGAGAGTGAGGGAGGAGAGGTCGTCGCCGGTGTACCTCCTGATACCCGTCTCCAGCTTGTCCATCTCGTTCTTCATCCTTGTCATCTCCAGTAATATTTGCTGCATAAAACTTAACTGACACTTAGCATGCGTATATATACAAACGCGCATGATTCATTCTGCGTTGAAGATCTACTAATTACTGTTTAATTTGTTTGTGTTCAAGCTATAGTGTTGCATGCACCTGATCATGGTTTATCTCCTCAAAGTGGCTGTTGGTAGCATGCTGATACTGCTCAATAAGCTCCCTCAGGCTGAATATGCCAAACATCATAACATACACATATCCATGTCAGAGAATTAGTAATTCAACTCTTATCATCGCTAACCATCTGTGGCTTCTAATAATTATTGAATCTATATTAAGATACGTACAGAGAAATTACTCGATTGAGGAATTTGGTTTTACTTTGTTTGGTGAATTTAACAGCTAGCATCTATGGATCAGGGATTTCAGGTTTTGTAAGGCTTAGAAAGATGTTAGATTCCATAGGCTACTTTATTAATTCACAAGCTAAGAAACTAGAGTACACATTCTGATCTAATAATACTTATATTTGTCAGTGCCGATATGATTGCAATAACATGTCATGCCAAGAACACAAAGGCAACTAGAATAGTTTCCTAGATTGCTACTTAAGGACATAGGATCATGCGTGCAGATCATTTTACCCCAAATTATTCTCGGTGAATAAAACTTAAAAGAAGCATAACTCCACAATTCTTAGAGGCAAAACAAGTGCACAAGTACTTCTCAAGAAACTAAGATGAAAAGAAGGGGATGCATGTACCTGTGCCTATTTTGGCCATGAATTCTTTGCAATTCAGCAAAGAAGATAGGGATATATTTTGTACATACAAAGCACTGAAGAGTCAATTATCTTAAATTAAAGAAGCAAAGAGAATCCAAGGAAAAGAAGGGGAAATCATGCTGAGATCGATTTGCGCACTAGAACTGAATTCTTGAGCCATAAAAAAACCAAGGGAAAATATAAAAGGTCAGTAACTGATTTTCTGCAAAGCCCTATGGTAGAAAAGCTTGGGGAAAAAAAAAAGAGAAACAAGAAACCGATTGATCGATCGGCAGTTTATCAAGCATTCAGGATGAGGATCAAGAATAATCAAGCATGCATGAGCAACACTGATGTGATCTGATCGATGGGGACGACGGGGCAGAACAGAAGCAGTGACACCAACCTGCAGGCAGGGCTGCAGTACTCGAACATCTTGCCGGTGCTGGAGAAGATGACAACGCCGACGCGCGCGTCGCACAGCACGGCGAGCTCGTTGGCCTTCTTGAGCAGCCCGCCCCGGCGCTTGGAGAAGGTGACCTGCCGGTTCGTCGAGTTCTCGATCCGCTTGATCTCGATCTTTCCGCGTCCCATGGCGACCGGCCGGTCGATCCAAGCAGCAACGCGCCGATCTCTCGCTATAGCCAGCTGCTAGCTGCTAGCTCACTTTTCCTACATGATCGAGGAATGAAGCAAACAAACAAACAAAGGGTGGTTAACGCTCTGTGGATGGATGACGACTTGAATCTTGATTGGGATTATTATTAGCATGAGGCATATGCATATGCATGAGCTCAAAATGAACCTAGCACTAGCAGTCACATAAAGAAAACCTAATAAAAGGGCAGGATCAGAATTAGAAAATTTATCTAGTTGCATTGCGGAAGGATGATGAAGAACTAGAAAGGCTATACCTTTTTCTTGAAATAATCACAGAGGAGTAGATGAAGATGGAGGTCGCTATAGAGAGAGAAAGAGGGCAAAGCTGTGTGTGCATACCCTGGGGAGTTGGGGGGCGCTTGCTTGAAAGGCAAAGTCAGGAGGGGCAGAAGGAGAGACATGTATAGAAGGAGAGTAATAGTAGAGTGGCAAAGTGCTGGACTACTGGTGTGGCCGGCCGGCCTGCCTAACCAGTGTTGCTTCTCGTCGGCAGTAACACTCGATTTTTAACTGTACGTGAGGCCAACGCAAGCATGCCAATTTTCCTTTTTACCGATTATATGCTTTTTCATTTCTTGCTGCAGATTGTGCATTGGCTATATATATGCCGTATAGTTATTAAGTCTTTTCATATGTATGTTGGAATGTATTGATCAAGTATACCAATATAAAAATATAAACTAGTAACGTGTCTACCACAAGCGTATATATATTTTTTTCGAATAATTAATAAGCAGAGCGCTGCTATATCATATAAGAGAGAAGCAGTAATTCAGTTTACAACTTAAAAATTATTACATAGCTAAACCACACAAACTCAAAAAACATAAAAGAAAGGACTCATGGTGGTAACTGCATTTTTCCCAGTGCTCTGTTGACGAGGCCCAGCTCTTCCTTGATCAGTCCTAGCACTTGAGCCGGCGTCCGCGTTGTCCCCTCGAAGGTTCGCTGGTTTCGCTCTTTCCAGATGTTCCAGGTTGAGTACATCAAGATAGCTGGTGTTGTTCTTTGTTGAGTTATTGATCTTCCCTGTAGTGATTTCTCCCACCAGATTAGCTAGCTCTTTTTTTATTGTACCATGCATGTGGAGTTGAAAATATTTTTAGAAGTAGTTTGTATATATGTTTCATTCCAAATGTATTCTCTTCATATGGACGCTATATTTTTCGAAACATTAACAAGAGTTTTGCCGAGTTAATTTATTATTAGAAGAAAAGGCAACATAATACAAAACATCCCTACACACATCAAGAAGAGGAAAGAAAAAAAGAAAAGAAAAAAGAGAAAGGAAAAGGGCTACTGCTATCGGGGGCGCACCAAGCAGCCACCGCGTGCCAAGACTTGCTCCAAGAAAAGAACTTTTCCGTGAAAACCGCTACCACCTGAAATTTTATTGGAATCAATAAATCCCATATAACTATTACAAGCCAAAATTCATTGGCTTAAACCTATTGTCGCCTTCCTTTTATTTTTCCACTCCAATATCTCATGATTGCACCTTTTTGTCGAGGCCAAATAAAAAGGTAGGCTTCAGTTTCCTCTTTTTGAGTTCGATATAGACAAAATCACTGTTTAAATCTCTCACATATATTTTTCAATTTTTGGTTCCCATGTAAATTTAAATCTGGAATAATCTCAGGCACTTTAATTTCTTATATGTA
Organism: Eremochloa ophiuroides; assembly: GCA_038502445.1. NCBI lineage: Eukaryota > Viridiplantae > Streptophyta > Magnoliopsida > Poales > Poaceae > Eremochloa > Eremochloa ophiuroides. Next base: position 9,807,704 of record JAHLJS010000005.1, read on the forward strand.
CCCGTAGTTATACCTTGTTTTGCCTAAAACATCATCTAATTCATAATGCTATGTTTGATCCAACTATTGTTGCCTCAAGCAATCACTGGTTCGACACCCATCAATTCCTCAAACCTTCCCAACTAAACTGTGAAACCTAGCTCATGGACCCTATTAGGCTGCTAACTTAGCCCTGTTATCCATACAGCCAGCCATGTTGTGACCTTATTTTGTTTTTTGCCTGTGACCATTAATTGATCAGCTTTTCATGAAGAGAAAAGCTGAATGATGTTTGTTAGGCTTCCTGTTAGCTTGAAGCTTGTCATGTATGTGCATTAGGAAATCAGTGGAGCAATTTCATGTAAGATATCAAGAGTCAATATGCAATTATCGAGTTCATGAAAAAAGTCAATATGCATTTTATGTTTTTAGGATTTCATCATAATCTTGGCTCCTAAAACATATTTCTCCCTTTGATCACTGCCATAGAAATCGTCAGAATTGAACATGATTCTTGAATCAACACATTTTATTTGGATGTGTGTCCATTTTCGTAAATGTCAAACATGCATCAACCATGATATCAAAACTTTCCTGATGAAAACACAGCAGAAGTTATCTTGGTCAGCTTAGTCATCATCACGACTTGTAGACCATGGTAGTGAAGGAGCGGCTCTAATGATCATTTTTCATCGGCATACCAAGACACTGGTGCTTAGCTTGGTTAGCTCTTGTACTGTTGTACACCCGTGTAATACACTCACTACGGGAAACTTGAAATTCCCTGTCGGTTTTGATTTTTTTCTGATGGTTATTACAAAACCGCCAGGGAAATATCATTATCTTGACGGTTTTTAGAAAACACACAAGGAAAATTGAAATTATCTTGACGATTCGGGGAAAACACACAGGAAAATTAAATAACCGTCAGGGAAATTCATAATTAACTTATAAGTACACATACTGTCGGTGCTAATTTTGGCGAGGCTAACACCGGCTAGTAAATATGTGTTTTGTGGTTGAGGCTACGGATGGTGCGCAAGGGGAACACAGGGATTATACTGGTTCAGGCCGAGCAAGCCCTACGTCCAGTGGAGAGGAGAGTCGTGTTGCCTTGCACCGGGGTGCTTGTAGTAGGGGTTACAAGCTAGTCGAGAGAGGGAAGTGCTCCCAGGTCTCTTGTGAGTGTCTAAATGTTTACAAGTCGTTTGCTGTGAGTGAGAACTTGGAACTTCTCCGTCCGTCCGTTTGTTTGTCTGTCTCTGTCGTCCTAAAGATGGCCTCTGCTCTCCCTTTTATAGCCGCAAGGGAGAGGCAAAGGCGGCTACGACGCTACCTATAAAAATAGTGAAGAGTTGCTGTTCTCGGTTTGACTAGCTGCTGCCTTTTCTCCGTGTCTCCGGGGTATGGGTATGGCTATCTTGGTTCGCGAGTTCCAAGGTAGAAACAGTCGTCTGACCATGTCTTGTCGTCGGTTCTCTGGGTCTTCTGGATATGGCCGTCGTGGTCCGCTCGACTTTGGTGCGTTTACACCTGCCGGCTATCCTTCCGTACGATGTGACAAGAGGGAGAATCACCTTGGGGCGCTGTTTCCCGAGGCTCGGGATCGTGCTCGTCCTTTCGTGTGGACGGCGCAGTGGGCGTCTTTCCCGAAACGGGGCGGCGCACCGTGGACCATACCGTGGAGGACGATCGTAGTGGGCCCATCAAATCTTGGGGCGTTGTTTCCCGAGGCTCGGGATCTTGAAGGCGTGCTCATCCTTTCGTGTGGACGGCGCAGTGGGCGTCTTTCCCGAAACGGGGCGGCGCACCGTGGACCATACCGTGGAGGACGGTCGTAGTGGGCTCGTCAAATCTGCTGTCAGGAAAATCCCGACAGGTGGTATGGCCATCAATGGCGTGCGAAGCACAGTCGCGTCGAGAGTCTCGCCTGACGGGACAGTGCTTGTAAAGTGGTCAGAGAGATTTCTTATGGTCCAAGATTGCTCCGCTGACATCACCCGTGCCTTGGATGCCGACTTTGGCGCCGTGGATGCCGCTCTCCCGAGTTCTCCCGAGGAGGCTTCGGGCGAGGCTCGGGCGAATCGGAAACTTGGGCGCCCAGGACGGCACCTCCCGAGCTCTCCCGAGGAGGGTCGGGCGAATCGGAGGTTTGGGCGCCGAGGACGCCGCCTCCCGAGCTCTCCGGAGGAGGCTCGGGCGAATCGGAGATTTGGGCGCCGAGGACGCCGCCTCCCGAGGTCTCCCGAGGAGGCTCGGGCGAATCGGAGAATGGGGCGCCGAGGACGCCGCTCTCCCGAGGTCTCCCGAGGAGGCTCGGGCGAATCGGAGATTTGGGGCGCCGAGGGGGCCGCTCGCCCGAGCTCTCCTGGGGAGGCTCGGGCGAATCGGAGATTTGGGCGCCGAGGACGCCGCCTCCCGAGCTCTCCGGAGGAGGCTCGGGCATATCGGAGATTTGGGCGCCGAGGACGCCGCCTCCCGAGGTCTCCCGAGGAGGCTCGGGCGAATCGGAGAATGGGGCGCCGAGGACGCCGCTCTCCCGAGGTCTCCCGAGGAGGCTCGGGCGAATCGGAGATTTGGGGCGCCGAGGGTGCCGCTCGCCCGAGCTCTCCCGAGGAGGCTCGGGCGAATCGGAGATTTGGGGCGCCGAGGGGGCCGCTCGCCCGAGCTCTCCCGAGGAGGCTCGGGCGAATCGGAGATTTGGGGCGCCGAGGGCGCCGCTCGCCCGAGCTCTCCTGGGGAGGCTCGGGCGAATCGGAGATTTGGGCGCCGAGGACGCCGCCTCCCGAGCTCTCCGGAGGAGGCTCGGGCGAATCGGAGAATTGGGCGCCGAGGACGCCGCCTCCCGAGCTCTCCCGAGGAGGCTCGGGCGAATCGGAGAATGGGGCGCCGAGGACGCCGCCTCCCGAGCTCTCCCGAGGAGGCTCGGGCGAATCGGAGAATGGGGCGCCGAGGACGCCGCTCTCCCGAGCTCTCCCGAGGAGGCTCGGGCGAATCGGAGATTTGGGGCGCCGAGGGGGCCGCTCGCCCGAGCTCTCCCGAGGAGGCTCGGGCGAATCGGAGATTTGGGCCTCTGTAGACGCGGCCTTCGTGGGCTTCGACTGGCCTTACTTGGGCCAGACCAAGTTGGGAATGAGCGTTTTTTGCATGGAAGTTGGGTACCCCTAACTTTGGTAACCGACAGTAGCCCCCGAGCCTGTGGCGGAGTGAAGGCACTCCTCCACAGGTTCACGCCGGTTCTTCCTGTCAAAAAAGATAAAGTGTGGGTTGTTTTTCCGGGGGGTGCGCGCGAGCGCACCCGCCGGGTGTAGCCCCCGAGGCTTTGGAGGGATGATATATCCCTTCAAAGGCTTAGAATCGTGTTTGTTAGTCCTCGGGTGTTTTTTGATTTATTTAGGTGGGTTGTTTCCTTGGAAGCGGAGCCCCCGAGCCTCGCACCGTGTTGGGAGATCGTTCGGTGGTCTTTCCAAGGTGCAGGGTAAGTTTCCGAGCCTCCGTTTTCGTATCGGAGATCGATCGGGTTCCTCCCTGTCTTTTTTAATTCGACCTTCACGCTCTTTTTTCGGGAAGAGGAAGGTTTGGTCCTGCTCGACTTCCCCGCTGGGGCACGAGTCGGCATTTCCGGTGAGCTACAAACGGGTTGGTCCAAGTGGAGGTCCGTGCCCTATTCGTTAAGGGTCGGCTAGTGGCCTGAGCACACTCCAATTATTTCCCGAGGGTCAGTTAGTGGATGTCGGGTCCCTTCGACGGGTCCCGAGGGCATGATGCCTCCCACGGAGGGATTCCACGTAACCGACTCACTACTGGGACTTGGACACAGCATGGGATGTCCCTTGTGACGTTCCGGGCGTCGGGATACTGGCCGTTTTCGTGACCCATCCACTAGCTGTCCCTAACTCGATTTCCCTGGGGCGACTGTTCGAGCCTCGGAGGGCCAGTCTTCGATCCCCTGGGAACGTAACGGGCGCCCGAGCCCGGGGTTTCTTCGTTGAGAAAACGCAGGTGGAATCGAAGCGCGCGGTTGTAATGATTTGGCTCACCTTTTGAGGCGCGAAGCCTGACGGACGCGACGGTTTGGCTCAGTCGAGGCGGTTTGCGTGCGTGGTGATGGCGGGTCTCTTCCAAGCCGAGGTCGAGCTCCCTCCTCTGAACCTGCCGTGAAGAAGAAGCGGGCCATAGTGCCCTTGTAAAAAGTAACCTTTCGGGAGTGGTTTGAAAGGAAACAAACAATATGGCCCTTCGTGGCCTTAACATTTATGTAAATATTTGCATGTAAATATTTGCTGAATGTTTGTTTCATTTTGTTTCGTGCTTTTTTCCTTACGCATTTTTTCTTGCCGATCCTGCTCCCGGGCCATCGAGCCTCGGGGGACGTTTTTCGGGTGTCGTAGCTTTAGTGGCATAGACGCAGCCGACGTCCTAAGAGCTTTGGCAGAAAGAATTTTTTAGAAAAGAAGCTTAGGTGTTTCCTCCCGAGCTTCCTCCCTTGGCCGAGCGTAGATCTTATAGGTTTTCTTCCGAGTGCGGGTTAGCCTTCGAACACGGAGTGGCGAGGGAAGATGCTGTGGCCCTGGGGCATAAGCGGTCTCCGACTCGACCGGCTCTGTCTTCTGGGGCTTCCCTCATTCTTCGAATTCTATAAGTTCATGCTTGATTTCCGGAAGGAAGCGTGTTTTAGGGAGAAACGAATTCGACAAGTTTTGAAATTTTTGCGTTTCCAAAATTGTCGGATCTCGGGAAAGTCCGGGGTTTCCCCCCGTCTTAGCCCCCGAGGGAGGGTCGGCCTTTCCGTAGGATAGGCCGGGCCTCGCTTTTTAGTGCGTGGTGAAATAAAGGTTCATTTCACTTCCGAGTGTAGGCTCGGATTGAAAATCTAAAATCATGTTAAAAAGAGCAGAAGTCGGGTCTTTTCATCGATTTCAAGATGTTCAAAATAGTACAATGCATGGAATCTTAAGGATAGAAGCGACGTAGCTGTTCGATGTTCCAAGCGTTGTTGTAGACCTCGCCGTTCTCGTTCGCGAGCTTGTATGTGCCGGGGCGTTGTACCTCGGCGACGATGAATGGTCCTTCCCACGGTGGAGTGAGCTTGTGGCGCCCTTTGTTGTCCTGCCTGAGCCGTAGCACCAGGTCGCCTACGCTGAAGGTTCGACCTCGGACGCGCCGAGCATGGTACTTGCGTAGGGATTGCAAGTATTTGGCCGAGTGCAGCAGGGCCACGTCCCGAGCTTCGTCGGCTTGGTCCAGCGCGTCTTCCCGAGAAGTTTGATTGCCTTGTTCATCGTAGGCTCGGACTCTCGGGGCGCCGTATTCCAGGTCCGTAGGGAGGACGGCCTCTGCACCGTATACCATGAAGAAGGGCGTGAAGCCCGTGGCTCGGCTTGGCGTAGTCCTTAGACTCCATATTACTGCCGGAAGCTCCGTCAGCCACCTTTTGCCGAATTTATTCAATCGGTTGAATATCCTTGGCTTAAGGCCTTGGAGAACCATGCCATTGGCGCGTTCTACCTGGCCGTTCGTCCTCGGGTGGGCGACGGCTGCCCAGTCCACTCGTATGTGGTACTCATCGCAGAAAGCCAGAAATTTCTTTCCGGTGAACTGCGTGCCGTTGTCCGTGATAATGGAGTTCGGGATGCCGAACCGGTGGACGATGTCGGTGAAGAACAACACCGCTTGAGCCGAGCTGATTTGGGTGATCGGCCGAGCCTCGATCCACTTGGAGAACTTGTCGATGGCGACAAGCAAGTGGGTGAAGCCCTCGGGTGCCTTCTGGAGGGGCCCGACAAGATCTAGTCCCCAAACGGCGAACGGCCAAGTGAGCGGGATCGTCTGGAGGGCTTGAGCCGGTAAGTGAGTCTGCCGAGCATAGTACTGGCACCCTTCGCAGGCGCGTACCACCTCAGTGGCATCGGCCACGGCGGTTGGCCAGTAGAAGCCTTGTCGAAAGGCGTTACCGACCAAGGTCCTCGGCGCTGCGTGGTGACCGCAGGCCCCGGCGTGTATCTCTTCGAGCAGGCGTTTGCCCTGACTGAAAGGGATACAGCGCTGAAGCACGCCAGAGGGACTCCGCCGGTAGAGGCTACCATCGATCATGGTGAAAGACTTGGCTTTGCGAGCCAGTCGTCGTGCTCTGGTCTTGTCCGGGGGCAAAATGCCTCGGACTAGCCAGCTGACCAGCGGCTCGCGCCAGTCTGGTTCGTCGTCGTCCATCTCGGCTTCAATCTCCATTGCCTCGGCTTCGTCGCCGTCCTTACCCATGACCTCGGGTGACTCCCCTTTGTCGGAAGGGTCGACAGCCCCCGAGGGATCGGCATTGATCGAGGGCTTGTGGAGGTCGTTGGCGAATACGCCCGTTGGGACCGTGGCCCTTTCGGCTGCAATTTTTGCCAACTCATCGGCCTCCACGTTGTACCGACGCGCAATGTGGTTGAGCTCGAGGCCGTCGAATTTTTCCTCGAGCAACCGCACCAGCGTGCAGTAGGCGGCCATTCTGGGGTTCTGGCACGTCGACTCCTTCATGACCTGATCCACGACGAGCTGGGAGTCGCCTCGGACCTCGAGGCGTCGGATCCCGAGCTCAATGGCGATGTGGAGACCGTTCACCAGAGCCTCATATTCGGCCACGTTGTTGGAAGCCGTGAAGTGTAGCCGTAGTAGGTACTTGAGCCGGACCCCGAGGGGTGAGATGAAGACGATGCCTGCGCCAGCACCAGTCTTCATCATCGACCCGTCGAAGTTCATGACCCAATATTCCTCTTGGGTCGGGAGTGGCGGTAGTTGTGTCTCGGTCCACTCTGCCACGAAGTCCGCAAGTACCTGGGACTTGATGGCTTTGCGTGGCGCGTAGGCGATGCCGTCACCCATGAGCTCGATGGCCCACTTGGCGATCCTCCCCGTCGTTTCTCGATTTTGGATTACCTCCCCGAGGGGGAAGGATGACACCACGGTCACGGGGTGGGATTCGAAGTAGTGTCGCAACTTGCGTCGGGCAAGGACGATCGCGTACACTAGCTTCTGGATCTGAGGGTAGCGTGTCTTGGTCTCTGACAAGACTTCACTGATGAAGTAGACCGGTCGCTGTACCGGTAAGGCGTGTCCTTCTTCTTGCCGCTCTACGACGATCGCTGCACTCACAACCTGGTTGGTAGCCGCGACATATAGTAAGAAATTTTCCTTCTTCGTAGGAGGCACAAGAACCGGCGCTTTTGAAAGTAGAGCTTTAAGCCTTTCGAGGGCTTCCTGGGCCTCGGCGGTCCAGGTAAAGCGTTCGTTTTTCTTAAGCAACCGATACAAGGGAAGGCCCTTTTCGCCGAGCCTTGAGATGAATCGACTCAAGGCCGCGAGACACCCCATAAGCTTCTGCACGCCCTTCGGGTTTCGGATCGGGCCCATCTGTGTGATGGCCGATATCTTTTCCGGGTTGGCTTCGATGCCACGCTCGGAAACAATGAACCCGAGGAGCATGCCCCGTGGGACCCCGAAAACGCACTTCTCGGGGTTTAGCTTTATGTTTTTCTTTTTAAGGCAGTCGAATGCCTTTTCTAGGTCGGCTACTAAGTCATTCGCCTTCCTAGATTTTATCACTATATCGTCTACGTAAGCCTCAACGGTTCGCCCGATGAGGTCCCCAAAAACTTTGAGCATGCAACGCTGGTAAGTTGCGCCCGCGTTTTTGAGGCCAAATGGCATGGTTACGTAACAATATGTGCCGAAAGGAGTGATGAAAGAGGTCGCTAATTCGTCGGACTCCTTCATCCGGATCTGATGGTAACCGGAATAAGCATCAAGAAAGCAAAGCCGCTCACAGCCAGCAGTAGAATCTACTATTTGGTCAATGCGAGGTAATGGAAATGGATACTTAGGACAAGCTTTATTTAAACTAGTGTAATCGACGCACATTCTCCATTTTCCATTTTTCTTTTTAACCAAAACAGGATTTGCTAACCATTGTGGATGGAAGACCTCCTTGATGAATCCAGCCGCCAAAAGCTTCTGCACCTCCTCCCCGATGGCCCGGCGCTTCTCCTCGTCGAATCGGCGCAGGCGTTGTTTCACCGGCTTGGATCCGGCCTGGATATCTAAGGAGTGCTCGGCGACCTCCCTCGGGATGCCTGGCATATCCGAGGGGCTCCACGCAAACATGTCGGCGTGTTTGCGGAGGAAGTCGACGAGCACTGCCTCCTATTCTGGGTCGAGGGTGGCGCTGACCTTCAGCGCCCTGCCGTTGGGGGAGTTCGGGTCGAGGAGGACATCCTTCACCCCCTCAGCGGACTTAAAGGTGCCCGTGGCCTTCTTGGGGTCGGGGACCTCTTTTCCTAACCTGTCGAGGTCGGTCATGAGGGCTTCTGACTCCACCAACGCGCCGGCGTACTCGCAGCACTCGACGTCGCACTGGTACGCGTGCTGGTAAGAGGCGCTGACGGTAATCACCCCTTTTGGCCCTGGCATCTTGAGCTTGAGGTAGGCGTAGTTCGGAACTGCCATGAACTTTGCGTAACATGGCCTCCCGAGGATGGCGTGGTAGGTGCCGTGGAAGCCTACCACTTCAAATGTCAGGGGCTCCTTCCTGAAGTTGTCAGGAGTCCCGAAGTAGACGGGCAGATCGATCTGCCCGAGGGGTTGTACGCTCTTTCCGGGCACTATCCCGTGGAATGGGGACGTCGTGGCCCGGAGGAGCGAGCGACTGATCCCCATTAAGTCGAGGGTCTCAGCGTAGAGAATGTTGAGGCCGCTGCCTCCGTCCATGAGGACTTTGGAGAGCCTCGTGTTGCCGACGACGGGATCGACAACAAGTGGGTAGCGTCCCGGCGATGGGACGTAGTCCGGGTGGTCGTCCCGGCTGAAGGTGATAGCGTCTTGGGACCAGTCAAGGAAGCATGGTGTCGCTGGTCCGGCGGAGTAGACCTCCCTGCGCTCGCGCTTTCGCTGCCGCGGCGTAGGGGCGGTCCCGGGCCCCCCGAAGATCATGAGGCATTTGTCGATGGGCGGGAACTCATCGTCCTTCCCGCCCTCGTCCTCCTGATCCTTGGCGGGCTTCTTGCCGGCGTCGTCCTTGAACGGCTGCCGGCTGTAGTGCTTCTTGAGCATCACACACTGTGCGAGTGTGTGATGTACTGGACCCTGGTGATAAGGGCACGGCTTGCTGAGCATGTCGTCGAAGCGGCCTCGAGGGGGTCGTTCCCTCTTGGGTTCGGTGGCCGCCACGAGGGAGTCATCGCGGAGTGGGGCCTTTCCCTTCCCCTTCTTCTTCTTGTTGTTCGGTCCTCGGGAAGAGGTGCCCTCGGGGGCCTCCTCCTTCCGTTTACCCTTGGGGTCGGAGAAGAGGGCTCCTACCGCCTCATCCCCTGAGGCGAAGCTGGTAGCGATCTTCATGAGTTCAGAGACACTGGTGGGTGTCCGGCGTCCGAGCTCGTGAACGAGCTCTTTGCAGGAGGTTCCTGCGGCAAACGCTCCGACGACATCGGAGTCGGCGACCTGGGGCAGCTCGTTGTACTGTTTGGAGAAGCGCCGGATGTAGTCCCGGAGGGATTCGCCCGGTTTCTGCTTGCAGCTGCGGAGGTCCCAGGAGTTACCAGGGCGTACGTACGTGCCCTGGAAGTTTCCTACGAATATCTTGACCAGATCGCTCCAGTCGAAGATCTTTCGTGGGGGAAGGTGTTCCAGCCAAGCTCTCGTGGAATCGGCGAGGAACAAGGGGAGGTTGCGGATGATGATGAGGTCATCTTGCGCGCCGCCAAGTTGGCACGCAAGGCGGTAGTCCGCTAACCAGAGTTCGGGGTTAGTTTCCCCCGAGTACTTGGCTATGTTGGTTGGTTGTCGGAATCGGGACGGGAACTTGGCCCTCTGGATGGCCTCGCTGAAGACGCGTGGTCCCGAGGGCTCGGGTGAGGGTTCACGATCCTCATCCGAGTCGTAGCGCCCGCCCCGATGGACGCTGTAGCCGCGCGCGGCTCCGTCAGTCTTTCGCCGACCGCGGGCTTGTAGGATGGCTCGGACGTCGACGTCCTTGCCAAGCCGTTGGTGGACTGGCGGAGCCCTTGGAGCCTCGGGTCGAACCGAGGTTTCGCGCTTGTGACGTGCTATGCCACCATGCTGGTGACTTTCGGCGCCATGGTGTCGCGACGCTGAACTTTCCGCCTGGAGGACGGCGGCATCCTCCAGGAGGTCTTTGAGCTGATTCCTGAGCTGTCGCGCCTCCTCGGAGGAGGGCTCAGGTATACTTCGGAGTAGCATGGCTGCTTCCGCGAGCTTTCGGCTTGCTCGGGGGGCGACCCCTGGTGTCTCGGCCCTGTCGTCAGCGATGATTCGGGCCTGGACATCTCGGGCTCGACGCCGAGCTGCTCCTCCATCGGTTTGCCGCTCGCCAAGCTCCAGCGTAGTTCGCAGCTGGGTGAGGCGCAAGCGGTCCTCGTCCATCCGTGCCTCAAGCTCCCGGAGCTGCTCTAGCTCCGGGGTTTGAGGTGCGGAGCGAGAGCTTCCTGCCCCCTGACCCAGCGGCGGGGCTGACCGCGAGGGCTTCGGGGCCGCTGGAGGGGGCGTGACTTGTTCGTGCTGGGGGTGTGACGGAGGGGGTATGTCGTCGTCGCCCCCCGAGTGGACATCCTCTACTCGCCCCTCATCAGGGTGCATCAAGTTGTAGCACTCCCGAGAGGGGTCGATGTAGGTCCACTGTGAGCTGGGGACGACGCTCGGTGTGTTCTCCCCCGAGTCGTTGGTGTGGGCGGCGTTGTCCACATTTGCCCAGAATTTGTCATCATCGTCGCTGTAGCTGCGACGAGGCGAGTTCCGGTCATAACGACTCCCCCCCTCCGAGCGTTGCCGAGGGGTGAGGTTGGCGGTGGTGTCTGTTTCCCCACCGCCGCGTGTCCTGGCACTTTCCCCAGGGGATGGCGGTGAGGATGCCACGTGGTCTCCCACGAGGCTGTCTTGGCGCTCGAGGCGCTGGACCGGAGTGTCCGACAGTTCGTGCAATAATGCATGAACTGCACACACGTGAGCGTCCATGGCGCTCTGAAGCCCAAAGAAAGACGATGGCGCCGTTCTCCTCTGCCGGTGAGGGCGGAGAGAAAAATCGGCTGGCGTCGTGTTTCCGCCCTCGCCCTTCCCTCGGGCGGTAAGCGGATGCGTGACCGCTGGTGCCGGAGATTCCGGGATCGCGGTCGGCGCAGTATTGGCTGCGTCCGTTGGAGTTGCCTGGTGAGTCGCATCTCCCGCGGCGGGAGGCTGGTTGGCACCACTGCGCCTCCCCCTCCTGATTCGCCGAGGGCGGCGTGCAACGTTTCCCCCGTCCTCCGAGGCGGGCGGAAGCGTGGCAGGGGTCCTTTCTCCGGCCGTCTGCGAGGCCAGAGTCGGGACGACCGTGACACGGGGCCCGGTCGGACGCAGGTTCATCTCGAGCCCATGGCCAGTGGCCACGAACTCGAGAGTCCCGAACCGGAGTTCCGTGCCAGCGGGAAGCGTGGTGGAGCTGGTTGCCATCCGAAACCTATGTCAACGCGCAAAAGGCCCCTACCTGGCGCGCCAACTGTCGGTGCTAATTTTGGCGAGGCTAACACCGGCTAGTAAATATGTGTTTTGCGGTTGAGGCTACGGATGGTGCGCAAGGGGAACACAGGGATTATACTGGTTCAGGCCGAGCAAGCCCTACGTCCAGTGGAGAGGAGAGTCGTGTTGCCTTGCACCGGGGTGCTTGTAGTAGGGGTTACAAGCTAGTCGAGAGAGGGAAGTGCTCCCAGGTCTCTTGTGAGTGTCTAAATGTTTACAAGTCGTTTGCTGTGAGTGAGAACTTGGAACTTCTCCGTCCGTCCGTTTGTTTGTCTGTCTCTGTCGTCCTAAAGATGGCCTCTGCTCTCCCTTTTATAGCCGCAAGGGAGAGGCAAAGGCGGCTACGACGCTACCTATAAAAATAGTGAAGAGTTGCTGTTCTCGGTTTGACTAGCTGCTGCCTTTTCTCCGTGTCTCCGGGGTATGGGTATGGCTATCTTGGTTCGCGAGTTCCAAGGTAGAAACAGTCGTCTGACCATGTCTTGTCGTCGGTTCTCTGGGTCTTCTGGATATGGCCGTCGTGGTCCGCTCGACTTTGGTGCGTTTACACCTGCCGGCTATCCTTCCGTACGATGTGACAAGAGGGAGAATCACCTTGGGGCGCTGTTTCCCGAGGCTCGGGATCGTGCTCGTCCTTTCGTGTGGACGGCGCAGTGGGCGTCTTTCCCGAAACGGGGCGGCGCACCGTGGACCATACCGTGGAGGACGATCGTAGTGGGCCCATCAAATCTTGGGGCGTTGTTTCCCGAGGCTCGGGATCTTGAAGGCGTGCTCATCCTTTCGTGTGGACGGCGCAGTGGGCGTCTTTCCCGAAACGGGGCGGCGCACCGTGGACCATACCGTGGAGGACGGTCGTAGTGGGCTCGTCAAATCTGCTGTCAGGAAAATCCCGACAGGTGGTATGGCCATCAATGGCGTGCGAAGCACAGTCGCGTCGAGAGTCTCGCCTGACGGGACAGTGCTTGTAAAGTGGTCAGAGAGATTTCTTATGGTCCAAGATTGCTCCGCTGACATCACCCGTGCCTTGGATGCCGACTTTGGCGCCGTGGATGCCGCTCTCCCGAGTTCTCCCGAGGAGGCTTCGGGCGAGGCTCGGGCGAATCGGAAACTTGGGCGCCCAGGACGGCACCTCCCGAGCTCTCCCGAGGAGGGTCGGGCGAATCGGAGGTTTGGGCGCCGAGGACGCCGCCTCCCGAGCTCTCCGGAGGAGGCTCGGGCGAATCGGAGATTTGGGCGCCGAGGACGCCGCCTCCCGAGGTCTCCCGAGGAGGCTCGGGCGAATCGGAGAATGGGGCGCCGAGGACGCCGCTCTCCCGAGGTCTCCCGAGGAGGCTCGGGCGAATCGGAGATTTGGGGCGCCGAGGGGGCCGCTCGCCCGAGCTCTCCTGGGGAGGCTCGGGCGAATCGGAGATTTGGGCGCCGAGGACGCCGCCTCCCGAGCTCTCCGGAGGAGGCTCGGGCATATCGGAGATTTGGGCGCCGAGGACGCCGCCTCCCGAGGTCTCCCGAGGAGGCTCGGGCGAATCGGAGAATGGGGCGCCGAGGACGCCGCTCTCCCGAGGTCTCCCGAGGAGGCTCGGGCGAATCGGAGATTTGGGGCGCCGAGGGTGCCGCTCGCCCGAGCTCTCCCGAGGAGGCTCGGGCGAATCGGAGATTTGGGGCGCCGAGGGGGCCGCTCGCCCGAGCTCTCCCGAGGAGGCTCGGGCGAATCGGAGATTTGGGGCGCCGAGGGCGCCGCTCGCCCGAGCTCTCCTGGGGAGGCTCGGGCGAATCGGAGATTTGGGCGCCGAGGACGCCGCCTCCCGAGCTCTCCGGAGGAGGCTCGGGCGAATCGGAGAATTGGGCGCCGAGGACGCCGCCTCCCGAGCTCTCCCGAGGAGGCTCGGGCGAATCGGAGAATGGGGCGCCGAGGACGCCGCCTCCCGAGCTCTCCCGAGGAGGCTCGGGCGAATCGGAGAATGGGGCGCCGAGGACGCCGCTCTCCCGAGCTCTCCCGAGGAGGCTCGGGCGAATCGGAGATTTGGGGCGCCGAGGGGGCCGCTCGCCCGAGCTCTCCCGAGGAGGCTCGGGCGAATCGGAGATTTGGGCCTCTGTAGACGCGGCCTTCGTGGGCTTCGACTGGCCTTACTTGGGCCAGACCAAGTTGGGAATGAGCGTTTTTTGCATGGAAGTTGGGTACCCCTAACTTTGGTAACCGACACATACCGTCAGGGAAATTGTTCATATATCTTGGAAGTATTAAACCGACAAAAAAAAAATTTCCCTGTCGGTAGTCTACATTTTTTTGTCGGTTACAACCGACAATTTTTTTATCCCTGACGGTGCACCATCAAACATTTTCCAATTTCCCTGTCGAGCTAGCCCTGACGGTTATTCCCTAACGGTTCACCGTCAGGGAATTGAGTTTTACTTTTTCCTGATGATATTTTCAATTTCCCTGGCAGTAAGTGCATTGTCAGGGAATTTCGACTTTCCAGTAGTGACTACATACACTTCCTAATTACAATTTTTCTTTCCAATTTTCAATTCATTTAGAGATTAAACTATTAATTTTCATAGTTTTCTATTTAAATCTCACCTTTACTAATTGTGAAAAAAATCATTTAAATATTTATAGCTCATAAAGTTATGTTTGGAAGCTTCCAAAAATTGGATGGATGCTTTTAAAAAATTGGATTGAGCTTTAGGAAATAAAAAATATCCAAAAAAATAATACAAATCCCTAAAAATCCTAATAGATGTCTAAAGACATTTTTTAAAAAATCACAACAAAAAACATGATATGAAATCGACATGACTGAAACATACAATAATTCAAGTTGGTTGCATTCATGTTGGTTGTATCTATTTTTTTAGAAAAAATGTTTCAAAGTAGGTTTAGACATAGATTTTGATGTTTTGTAATTTTATATATTTTTATTATATTTTTCCTTAGTTTCTAGAGGACCGTCAATCTTTTTTTAAGCTTCTAAAGACAATTTCACAAGTTATGGATATTTTATTTTGGTGTTTCTTATACTCTAATGTATCTCTATGATTTTTTTTGGATTGTTTAGAGTTTTATAGATATTTTTGTGTTGTTTAAAAAATTCATCCTGGCTTTACCAGATTTTTTTAACATAAAAAGGACAACAAAACCACTTTAACTATTGTAGTAGGGGCCTGTTTTAAAAGTTGCAGATGTAGGATTTCTGATTTTGAGTTGGGGGAGTGTCATGAGACTCAGAGACAAGTTCAGGAGGGTCATCAATGGACTTCACTCTTGTATATAAGTTTTGGGTTTCTAGATGCACAACTTTTGTTACTAGTACAATGCCCTAGCTAACGCTACGGGTTTATTTTAGGGAAGCTCATTGAAACAACCAAATGTATTAAGCATAAGAAACATCAATGGACAACATTATTTGAGGATTTATACATTCAGATGAACTATTTTTCATATAGCAAAAACCTAGAAAAGCTAAAATGATATATAATTTAGGAGTAATTCGAAAAAAAAAAATAGGAGAGGGTAGTACTATAGACAGTCAAATATCTGCACTGTAACTAATTCCTTGAATTATCAGTGCTGTATGCAATGCATGCATGTGTGTTATTTACCAGGGATTTTGGGTTTAATTTTGAGCCACCAACAAGCGCGCGAGTCAAAGCGCGTAAGGAATACCAAAATGATGAGCATGACCACATGCACCCAGTCCAGGGAGCTAGCTAGCCCCTCCGGGCATGTGTATGCTTCTCTCACATCTCTGCAGACTGCAGCATGTGTAGGAGTATATGTCTTGAGTCTTGACGCCATGCATGATTCGTTCCTGCACAGATGCACGAGCCCGGGCGCCGGCCCTGTGCACGCGTACACTCTTTCAGAACGTGTTGTCACTTAAAAATATATCGAGGAATATTTTAGGCATCTCTACATGTCTCTAAATCGATTGTCGTCGATTACGCTGCATATGTTCTTACCATGTTGAAAATTATGTGCAACTTTTCTGGACGTGCTAACCCCTTGCTGGTGTATTGATCCAGAACCCTTTCGATGTGAACGGAAGGCAAAACATTCATGCAAGCAAAGCTGGCTAGCTAATTCTTCAGAGACTAGCTCAGTCATGCATGGCTCATATATATGGCATATGCATGCATGGCATCGGATCGGATCGGATCGGAGCGCGCTGTGTAATGATCGATGCACACCTGCACTGCACTGCAGCACTGCACAATTAATCATGCATCTTCCTCCTCTTGGCGCCTGTGCAGTGAGGGTCTAGCTGATGAGGTGCGTGAGCTCGCGCGCGGCAAGCACCGATCTGCATGGCCTCACAAGGCAAGGCAAGGCACCAGCGCCATGGACAGCAACGTCGTCCAGCAAAAGGTAGAGCTCTCAGTCGATGTCGACGTCGCATGTGGACTGGTAACCACCCTCTGACGGAGTGGCCCCGCCCGGTCCCCTCCGCGTTGCCGATCTCGGCGCAGGTTCTCACAGGAGCCACGAGGAGGCAGACACGGCGACGCTTCCCGCTTGTGGCAAGCTGACACCGAGAAAACCCTAGCTGCATGCGTGCTAGCTTTACCGCATTGAACTGCTTGCTTGCTTGCTTCACTTGATGGGGACTCCATGGCTCTGCTTTGTTCAGAATTCAGATGCATGCATGGTGGGGTTGGCCTGGCCTGCACTGCTCCTGTTTTAGCAATGAGGAAATTTCCTAATAGATAGAATACTTTTGGCAGGAATAATGAACCTTTTTCCTTTTCCTTTTTGTTGTCCAAAAGAATCATGTGGGTGACCTCTGAATCTCCGATATCGATAGATCCACATGATGGCTCACCTACTAGTTATTAGGGTCCATATTCATTAATTACACATGTGTCATTACACATCATCGCCCATTTTATTAATGACAGTCACCACTCCCCCAGATAGTTCCTTTTTTTTCTGTCGGGAAAAAATAAATAAATCCTGACAGGGTCTTTTCTTTTCAGTTTATAAACTGATTCAGTTGCATATATATACTACAGTGAGATGTTTACACCCATGTACTGTTTTAAAAAATAAAATGCTAAACAGGGAAGTTATACATGCTTTTGTACCTTTCATATTATCATGTCCTAGTTTTTTTTGGCAAAGCCTCTTCTTTTGTTAGTCTTTATTAGGAAGGAATCTTTTTCGCTGTCCAAGAATCATCTGGACCGGGCGATCTCCACGACTCCACAGGATGGCTTGGCAAGCTATGTAGGTGCATCCATATATATGTGTGTGTATTCCTGAGCTATATATGCAACTGCGAACTAAAAATTTTGCATTTGTTTCTTCCCTAAAAGAACAAATAAAAGGAAAGAACATTAGCTATTTGTTTGAACTATTTTTCATCATATTTTGAGAAACCAACTATGTGTGCATGAAATCTTTTCCTAGGCTAACTGATTCGTGGTCTCTAAGAGAAGAAAAGGAATCAATTGCTAGCTAATCAGTATATGTCTTGACGTACATATCTTCAGCTGGGCAGTTACCATGCATATATTGTGGGAGATCATGTGTCTCAACTCTCAACTAGCAATTCTAAAGTAATTTTTTGGCAAAATATATAAATGCACTATCATAATTGCCTATTAATTCATGTTTGAAGAGTTTCTGAACACATACAAGTGCACACAAAGAGCAAACGTTGAAACATATGAGCAAGCACAAAAACTTGGGTTCATCAGAACTGTGTAAACATGCTAGTTGATTGTTAGAAAATCTTGCAGTAACCAAAAGTAAATCTTAGTACTGTTGTGCATTCTTACCCACTTATGATCGGACACCTGATTATTTCACACCCAAACACACGAATTTATATTTGTGTACTCATATTGACTCTGCAACTCTGCATGTTGTGCATAGATAGAAAGGTGATGGTTTCCATTTATGCACTGATGATAGTGAAAAGAAACTGCCTCTTCATATAGAGAGCTGACGCATGAAAGTGGTAGACCAGCTGACCATAGAGTTGAAGTGTTCAACAACTTTCCCTTTCTTTATTTAGTGGATGATGACAAGTTCGTCAAGATTCTTTCTCCTAAGCTACTTATTATACAAATTCAGGGAGTAAAAAATTCTAAAGTTAATAATATCAAAGCATTCAAATGAGTTCAGATTATTAATCAATGAAGAAATACTGCTTCAATTGCACACTAGTCTATCCAGATGGTTTATATTATATTTATTTTGGACATGTCCAATGAGTTGCTTCACCACACAAAAATTTAAAATAAAAAATTATAGCAGAGGTACATGAAGATAACAAGAACATAGGATTTCATGAGCACATGAGACATTTAGATTAAATGATCAATTAACCTTCTGATAAGGTTTCTGTTGTGGTTAGGTGACATATGTGCGCATGGACATCATTATATTATTAGATGTCACCAGTCCATCAACCTGTGCTCTTGCACAGGTTAAAATTTTTAAGACATATATTCCGTATGTAATACATCTAATTAATTAAAAAAAATTAAATTGAATGTTTTCATCTTTGTTTATTTTTAGACATAATAGATATTGCATATAGTCTAATCCAATTCACATAAACTTATGAAGTCACGAATCTCAATTTATTTTTTTCAAATTTTATTCTTTGTTGGCTACTATAGTTTTTTTCCTTCAATCTATTTTTTATTATTGTATTTTTTATTAACTCTACCTTTTGCTTCTTAATAATAAGGGTTTTGGTCTTACAGTATATTCTTAAATACTATAAAGCAAAAGCAATTATTTAAAATATGCACCATGTTATTTAAGATAAGTGATAAAGCTTGAAGTGAGATCTCAGAAGGGGTAGTAGTGCTAAGCTCAAGAGAATTTTAATACTTATAATGATCGAGTTTAATCTTAAAGGGCTAGGAAACTATAGCCACCAATGGACTCTCACACTTCATGTTAAATATTAAGTTTTTTTCTCTATGGCCTTGTTTGGGTGGGATGAGGATTGGAATAGAGAAATTCTCGTAGAGGTATTGTTGTTTCCTATCCGTCTATTTCTCACGTCTCATTTAATCTTAGTCATTCATCTATTTTCCTATCCCTATCCCTATCCCTATCCCACTACTCATTTCCTAATATCAAACAAACCCTACATCTTATTTTAATATGTTTAATAAAATATATTTGTAGTTTTAGACGTAGGTTTTAGAGGATATTTAATTTTAAGATAAAAAGATAAAGATTGGGTTAATAAATTATCTTTCACAATAAGAGTACATAGGTAAATAGATTCAAATTTAGATATACTTTAGATCGTGTTTTTAATGACATACATGGGTAGCTTGAATATAAAGTCATGTGTTGCCTTATATTGTTTTACGCAATGGCAAGGTGCTTAGTTATTTCTAAAATAAATCTAATAAATATTATTATCAATTTTAATTAGACTATACCAAATTTATAATTAAATGTTTTTTATTTTTGTGTGAATTTGTAGGATCTATCGGTTTTTCCTATCGTGTCTCGTGAGAATTAACATGTCTCATAAGGATTAACATTGATGGTCTATTATTAATATTTGGATATATGAACTCTAGTTGCATCTTTTTCTACGACTTTATAAATCATAGTTTAGTATTTGACTTCCAATTAAGTTGTGTAATTTTTTCACATGTTAGGTATTCAAAAAAATTGTTAGTCAGTTATATTTTAAGTTATCTCTTACAATGATATATGTGGATAACCTAGATACAAATATATTTCAAATCATCTTTTTATAATGATAGATGTGAGTAATATTGATACAAAATTAGTGGGTCATATTTTAAGTTATCTCTCGTAATGACAGATGAAGGTAATGTAGATGCAAAGTTAAATGGTTATTTTAGTTATCATCCATAATGGAAATATTGGGTAATTTAGATGCAATGTGAGGGTAATATTTTTTGTTAAAAGATTTTAAGTCCTAGTAGGGTTCTCCATATATTAATTAAGTTAAAATTTTGATTGCACCTTAGTACCGAACTTGTTAAATTTGTTATATTACATACCTATATGTGTCTAGTATTTTTTTACATATCATAGAGTGCTCAAATTTAATTTTCAATACTAATATGACATAATGTTTTAATTAAAATATTTAAACTTATTTAGAATAGCAACTTATTCAATTTTATGGTTGTAGAAGTTTATGATTTAGAATATGTATACTCGAACTTTATGAATATCGATTTATTTTTTGTAGTAGCACACAATACTATTTACATGTATATTTAAGATTTTTTTTATTTTTGTAATAACTAAGGTAGAGAGAAATATAAAGCTAATACTTTATATTCTTTCATAACAACATATATATATGTAGATTTATTGTAAAAATAATTAATATTTATTTTAATTATCTTTCATGATGATAGGCGTGAGTAATCCAGATACAAAATTAGTGAATTATATTTTTTGTTATCTCTTATAATGATATATATGGGTAATCTAGATACAAATGTATTTCAAATCACCTTAGCACCAAACTTGTTGAATTTGTTGTATCACATAGCTATATGTGTATAGTATTGCTTTATATATCATAGAGTGCTAAAAATTTAATTTCTAATATGACATAATGTTTTAATTAAAATATTTAAACTTATTTAGAATAACAACTTATAAATTTCATGGTTGTAGATGTTTATGATTTAGAATATGTACTCGAACTTTATGAATATCAATTTATTTTTTGTAGTAACACAATACTTTAATGATGATAGATGCGAGTAATCCAGATACAAAATCACTGAGTTATATCTTAGGTTATCTCTTGTAAGGATATATTTGGGCAATCTAGATACAAATGTATTTCAAATCATCTTTTATAATGATAGATGTGAGTACTCTAGATATAAAATTAGTGGGTTATATTTTAAGTTATCTCTCATAATAGGTAATATATAGATATAAAGTTAAATGGTTATTTTAATTACAATCTAAGGAAATAGTGGGTAATTTAGATGCAATGTGAGGGTGTTATTTTGAATTTATTTTATAATGACATGTGTGGCTAATTTATATATAAACTTAGAGAGTTATTATGAATTATCTCTAATAATGGCAAAGGTGGGTAATTTATTTGCAAAATTAGGGGGTTACTTTATGTATTTTCATAATTGCAGAGGTGGGTAATTTTTTATTCAAATAATAATAGATCCAATGGTTGTTATTGATGATCATGATTAGAGTCTACCAAGTTAAAGCTAGATGCTTCTGATTATTGTAAGAATTTCTAAGATTTATCTTTTTCTTAGCGCGTCTGGTGAGAATTAACGTGGTGCCTCCATTGAAGCCTCTAATTAGTAATAGTAAGATTTGCCATCCAGCATTGTGAAATGAAGTGGGGGCGGCCTCAAATGAAAGAGGTTATGGTCAATTTCTGAGCAAGGCTCATAATACCAGTCAATCGTACCACACAATGGCAACTGCCAAGTAACAATTATATACCCAATTAAAGTTCAGCACTGGTATTTGTTGAAGTAATATTTATGAGATGATCTTTGATTTTGATGAAGTTGAAGTAATATTGATGAGATAAGATCGACTTGTGGATCTTAGCAGGTGGGAAGCAGCTAGGGGTTCTTCTTGGAAGGTCTTGAGAGCACCCTGTTGTTTTTTTGAGTCCTTTGTTTTCGGCTCACTCCTTTTTAATACATCTAGCGACTCTCCTGCCAAATTCGTTATAAAAAGTATTTATGAGATGATAAAGTAAACAATTCTTAAAAATGATAGTTATCACAGGTAGAGACTAACTAGTGGATCCACTAACATTAGAGGCAACCTACAAAACATCATCTTGTTTAAGGTGGTACAAATTAATACATGAGTACATACATACTCTATCTTCCATAATTTCCATTTGTTCAAGTTGAGGTTCTCAGCTAGTGAAGTCTTATTAAATTGGTATTACAGTACAACCAGTTGATAGCTGCAACCTGACTTGTCAACTGTGTGTTTGCAAGAGAATTTTGGTTCACTCTATTCCGACCAAGGTTTTGGGATTCAATTTTCAAAAAAAATTCGGTCTCCACCGAAATGGACGAAATTTGGTAAATTTCGGTCCAATTTCGGACTGATTTCGGCGAAATTTCGAGATTGAAAGCACAAAATTCGTTTCGGAGCTCACCGAAACGGACGAATTGCACCGAAATTCGGAACGTTTCGGTCGAATCCCAGAACCTTGATTCCGACAAGTTGGTCTCCAAAACTTGTCCCCTCAGCTTGTAGAGCTATCCTTTCATGTCTGGTGGGAGAATGCTAGCAGCAGCGCCGACAATGGTTTGATGAGGCAAGGGGTTAACTGTCTTATTATCCTTGGAGCTTGGATTATTCGGAATTATCGCAACAGTTGTGTTTTTGATGGAGCTACACCTAACTTAGCTGGAGCGCTAATCTTAGCTGGCGAGGAAGGCCGCTTGTGGTCTATGGCAGGGGCTCGAGGGCTATCTTTCTTGACTGCCCTCCTCCCTGGTAATTAGAGTGTTCAGCTGAGCTGTGGTTGTCTCTTGTTGGTGTCTCTGGCGCGTATGTAATCCTAAACACTGTTTGCGTGCGTGCGTGTGTGTGTTTGTTTTGTTTTTTTGTGTGTGTGGTGTTGTTTGGCTCTTACCTTTTTTTCCTCTCTTAATATATAATGAAGCGTGGTTCTCCTACATTTTCGAGAAAAAATAGCTGGAGCCTGACAGCATCAATGATTGCATTAACGGTTAACCACGGACGTAAGACCACCTGCTTAAAATTTAATATTTCACTTTGAACTAGATGCCTTCGAATTTTTTTAACATAGCTAAACTAGACATTTTTAAAAGGAAAAATAAGAAACTGAATTCATATGAGGCACTATCTCACAAACTCGATCAATTTTGGGTCTGTTGCAATCTGATTTTCAAATTGTGGAGGCATGGGCCTCCGACGCTCCGTCATCTACTTTAGTGAGGATTGATAAAGGAATCTTTTACTTCGTTTGAAATAAAAATAGACGCTGATTTTGCTTGGTGCTGATTTATTATGAGAAAAAAATATTATTTCGTAATTGAAAATAAGTGTTGTACGACCAAATAGAAGATCCCTCGGGGCCTATTTCCTAGGATTCTAGAGAGCCATGCAAGGATACAAGCGGCTAGCTTGTGAACCCCATATAAAGTTAATTATCCGCGAAAATTAAATCTATATATGGTGTTCGCGGGCTAGGCCACTTATCTATATGGGCCCATTCTTCATCTCTTCGTTGAAACTGTGCGTGAGACAGAATGGCAATGCCCACACCTTCAGCCCATTGTGCTTCCACGCAACAACTCCTCCACCATAACTCCCGTGCCTAGGCCTCTTCTCAGTTCCCTGCATCCGTCTTCCTCCTCCCCACCAATCTTCTCCCATCCACGCACATCAATACGCTTAGTGCACGAAAACTCAACAGTCATTGCTGTCCATCAGTATTCCTCCATCTGTCTTTTGCTTCCCCACCCATGAAGAGTGTCATCCCTATATTTGTGTCAGAGACCCAAAGAAAACGGCGGCCAAAACGGAGTAGACCCAAATAAATTACTTATCTGAATAAGTGTGGATTACAGTCTCTGTTTTAGCAAGAAGTATATAAAGGAATCTAAATTACTTATCTGAATAAGTGTCTGTCACTGAAAGGAGTGTCCGATTATAGACAAAGTTGAAGGATGACACTGTAACTCTTCATAACTCGCTATGGTATCATTATGAATGGTAAATATCAATTGTCCCTTCATGAATCCCCCTCCTGTACTGGACTGTAATCCCACAGCAATGCACAGGGTATCATCTAGTAATCTAGTAATAGTAACTGAACCCTAAAAAGTCATCCGCAATTGATTTTTTAGATTTTTCAAATTAATCAATAATTAATCTATAAAAAGATAAAGGAATATTTTAAACCCCTCTCATCAGGCATCCCTCTTCCCTTGCCGCACCGTGCCCTTCCTATCTATTCTTACCCTTATTTTTTAGACCATCAACCCTCACCCAGGAACACTATAGATGAGCAGTGTCTCCCATTGTTCTGGAAACAGTAATAGGTCAGTAAACCCGTTTCGAACATCATCGGGTCACATGAACAGTAACCCATTGTAATAGTAACGGGTTCCGTGAACAGTGCACCCATTTTGAACTATGGCGGTTTGAACGGTAAAGGGTTCAGTATAGTGCATACCCATTTAGAACAATAACGGGTCCCATGAATAATTGACCTGTTTTGAACAGTAATAGAACCAATAAACAGTCAAACCCATTTATCAAAAACAACTAGTAAAAATACCATCAAGTGTTGTAGTTTATACCCGCTAAGTGCCTGTTTGGGATGGCTCCAACTCTGAGTGGAGCAGCTCTACTCAAAACTCTAGATGGAGCTAACTCTGCAGGTGTATTTGTTTAGAGTGTGTAACTGATGGCAGTTACGGATAATTTTCTTAAACTCCTTGTCTAGGTCTATTTTGAAGTTTACTAGAGTTGTGTCGGTGGTTTGATTAGCGAGTGCTACACCGGCTAGTAAACTTAGAGATTGCGGTTGAGGTCACGGATGGTGTGCAAGAAGGAACACGGGGTTTATACTGGTTTAGGCAATGAATGCCCTACGTCCAGTGTGAGGTCGAGTCGTGTTGCCTTACACCGGGGTGCTTGTAGTAGGGGTTACAAGCTTAGTCGACAGAGGGAGGGGTTCCCAAATCTCTTGTGAGTGCGAGTGTTTGTGGGTGTTCTTGAGCTTGTAGATTGTATGACTGGAGGTTCTGGTGGTGAGTGCGTATGTGTGTGTGAAGAACGTGTCCCCAGAAGGTCGCGCCTCTACCCTCCCTTTTATAGTTACAAGGGAAGGGCCAGAGTTACATGTGTTGTCCTGTGGTTATAGTGCTCGGCATGGCGGAGTCGGTGATGACTGGTGGCTATCGTCAGCCACGCCCTCGTCTTGGCGTCTCGGCGGCACGGCGTTAGTCATTCGGCTGATCCATCACTGTTCCATTGGTGAGTTCCAAGGCGTCTCACAGTGCTGGACATGGTTGGCTGCATGGCAATACGTCACGCCGTCACGTCCGACCCTGCACAGTGCATCGAGTAGATAGGTTGACCTTTGTGTACAGGCTCCCGAGCCTCGGGAGACCTTGGTGCCGTCGGGGACGCGATGGGATGGAGCGGGAGGAGAGTCCTCCCTCGGGTGCTTCTTTTTCCTTGTGAGGTACATTCCAGGAGGTAGGCGAGCCTGGTCGTAAGGCTTGCCCTTTCCCCCGGGTTGGTCGGGCGACTGTTGTTCCCCATTTCCTGGTGTCACACGTGCGACCGGGGTATGGCAGTCGCCGTCGTAGTTGGCGAATCTCCTCGTCAGCCCGGGGAGCCGTACGGTTGACTGTCCCTGTAGCGGCGTGGGAGGAGTAGGACCGTCACATCGCCTGCCAGAGGAGATGGGGCAGTTGGTACGACGAACGTGCGCGTTCGGGGCGCCGTTGCGTCAAGGGGCCCACACGATGGGACCATGCCTGTAAAGTGGTCAGGGAAGATCCCTTGGCCGTCAAGTTTGCCCTGCTGACGTTGGCAGGGCTTGGGCGAACCCGAGGGGTGCGCCCGAGGGTGTCAGCGGGGGGCTCGGGCGAATCGGAAGTCTATCGCCCGAGGCCTGTTTTCCCGAGCCCTGTCGCGGAGGCTCGGGCGAATCGGAGAATTTCCCCCGAGGGGTCTGAGCGCCCGAGGGTGGCGATGTGCTTCCGCACGGCTCTGTCTTGGCCGGGCAGGAAGTTCTTGCATGGTGCGTCCCTGCGTGGGCTTCGGCTGGCGTCTTCTTGGGCCGGGCTCCATTCGGGAAGTATGATTTTGTGTTGAAGTTAGGTACCCTATAGCTGGGTACCCGACAGTAGCCCCCGAGCCTGTGGTGGAGTGAAGACACTCCTCCAGAGGCTCAAGTAAGTTTCTCCTGTTATGTTAGTAAAGTTTATTTATTTTATCCGGTGGGTGCCCGTGAGCGCACCCGCCGGGTGTAGCCCCGGAGGCCATGGAGGGATGATGCATCCCTTCAAGGGCTTGAAATTGAGCTTGTAGAGTCTTGGGTGCTTTCTTGCTTGCTGGCGACTTGTCTCTTGCTAGGCGTTGAAGACCCCGAGCCTTTGCTACGGGCGGGCGACCTGTCCGGGTGCGTCTTTCGTCCTGCCAAGGCACAAAGAGAGAGAGAGAGAGAGAGAGAGAGAGAGAGAGAGAGAGTCCCCGAGCCCCTTTTTCGTATCAGGGGTCGATCAGGTCCTTTTTGGTTCGACCTTCGCGCTCTTCTTTGAGAAGAGGAAGGTTTGGTCATGCTCGACTTCCCACGGTGGGGGCACAAGTCGGCACTTCCGATGAGCTACAAGCGGGTCAGTCCAAGTGGAGGTCTGTGCCCCGTTCGTTGGGGGTCGGCTAGTGGCCTGAGCACACTCCAAAAGTTTCCTGATGGTCGATTTACGGGTGTCGGGTCCCTTCGACGGGTCCCGAGGGCCTGATGCCTCCCCCAGAGGGGATCCCATATCATCAACTCGCTACTGGGACTTGGACACTGCGTGGGGTGTCCCTTTTTGACACTCGGGCGTCGGGATACTGACCGTTTTATGATCCACCCACTTGCTGTCCCTCGCTCGGTATCCCTGGGGCGACTGTTCGAGACACGGAGGGCCAGTCTTCGATCCCCTGGGAACGTAACGGGCGCCCGAGCCCGAGGTTCCTTCGTCGGGAAGGAAAGCGATCATCAGAATCGAGGGGGTTAGTGTAATGATTCGACGCACCTTTTGAGGAGGGAAGCCAGACGGACGCGACGTTTGCGTGCGCGAAGGCGGCGGCGAATGCAGAGAGTCATGGTGGGCCCGCGCAGTTAATGCGGCGGATTCACCGTATCCACTTCGTCTTCGTGGCCATAAGTATATAAGGAAACAACCGCTTCCTTTTCTTTCTACCCTAGCCATTTGCCTTCGCTTACCTCAGCCTGTTTGCCTTCGTCTTCCAGAGCCATTCGCAATCTCCTCGTCCTCGCCGCCGGCATCATTTCCTTCCTCTCGCGTCCTTTTCCTCCCGCAATGGCTGACCCAGCGCCTACCGACGCCGCCGCCGCTGTCGCCGCCCCGCTCGAGGTGGAGCCTTGGCTCCCCTCTTCGGTGACGGAGGCGCAGCTTCAGGAGCTCGTGCGGTTGGGGCTCCTCCGCCGCCGCACCAACCTGCAGCGTCCGGAGTGGATCGCACCACCGCGCGACCACCTGGAGCCGCGGCCCTTCGAGGGGTACGTGGTGAGCTTCGTCGCCTTCCACGAGCGGGGGCTCGGGTCGCCGCCGAGCCGGTTCTGCCGTGCGCTCCTCTTGAACAATGAGCTGGAGCTGCACAACCTCACCCCCAACTCAGTCTCGCAGGCGGCGATCTTCGCCGCCGTCTGCGAGGGCTATCTTGGGGTGAAGCCGCATTAGGACCTCTGGCGGTTCCTCTTCCGCGTCGACGCATACACGAAGTCGTTCGGCGCGGGGAACCCGCGGAAGGCCGTCAGCGCCGGGGGCTGCAACTTTGCGGTCCGCACCACCGAGTACATCCCCTGCAAAGCCCTGTCGTCGAACAAGGGGTGGCACGACGGCTGGTTCTACCCGCGGAACGACAACGGCGCCTTCCCCGAGTGCACGGGGAAGGTGATCTCCGTCCCCATCTCACGGTGGAAGTGGGGGTGCCCGACGCGGGACGCCAGGCATCTAAGCCCCTATCTCGCCGCGTTGCAGACGTTGCGGGACAAGGGCTTGACGGCGGCCAGGGTGGTGGCATACTTCCACGCGCGGACAGTGCTGCCCCTGATGGAGCGCTGCCTAGCCCTGTACGAGATAGAGGAGGGAGTGTCGAGGGTGGGGACCTCGATGCTGACCCAGAACCTCAGCTCCGAGGAGATCATGCCCCGTGTAAGGTGCACGGTGAGTGGTCACCCCACCCTCGTCGAGCTGAAGAAGGTGGCGATGCGCCCACGCCGGGGGTACATCTCGCTGGTGAGTACCTCTTTCGTCTTCTGTCGTTCGTTCATCTTTCTTCCCCTTCTGATCCTTTTTTTCGGCATAGGGCCTCTCGAATGAGGGGAGGCCTTCTCTGCCCCCCGTCCCCGAGGATGCCCTCCTTCGGGCCCATAACCGCCTTCGGGGTGAGCAGCAGAGGGCGCAGAAGTAAAGGAAGCGAGCTCGGGAGGCCCAAAGGCTTGCCCAGCGTCGCCGCCGCCAGCGGGAGGCCGGGGAGCCGGAGGAGTCGTCCCCCTCTTGGGGCGACTTAGACGATGACGACGACGACGATGACGACGACAACGATGAGGACGCTGAGGCCACCCAGCATATGGTGGCCACAAAGCCCGCGGTGGGCGCCGACGAGCCGGGGAAGGCTCCTATGTCGACGCTTGCCGGCGCAAGCGCCGGGGGCCGTGTTCCGAGCCCCCGAGCGGTGTTAACAGAGGCCGCACCTGGAGGCGCGGCGTTGGTTGGTGAGGCCGTCGAGGGCGAGGTCCCACCGACCGACGGCCGCGGGGGCCCGTCGGAGGGGCCCGGAACGGGCTCAGGCCTGGCGCCCGAGACGGCCGAGACTGCGCCCGGGACGGCCGAGACTGTGGCCTTGATCGCGGCTGGTGATGGGGCCCAGGGGCCCCTATTCCAGCGGTCCCTCCCTCTGGATGCGTTGCTGGTCGCTGCGACGGCCGATGCCAGAGGGAGCGAGGAGAGGACGCCACCCGCGACGGAATTGGGCGACGCCGGGATGCCAGACCTCGAGCTGGGGTCCGCCCAGACCAGGGCGTCCCCGCCGAAGGATGGTGGCGCCGAGGCGACCCCCGGCGGCCAGGAGGATCCCCCGCCGCTAGGGGCATCTGCCGGCGGCGATGACTCCGACGTCGAGGTGCTGCCCACCACTCCGCCGGTGATGCAGCCCACACCATCAACCGAACTTGCCGCTCCGCCAAGCACCGGGGCGGCGAAGAATATGGCGATCCCCAAGACCAAGTAAGTAGTTTTTCGAATCGTTGCCTTACCGATTTTTCGTCCCTGCGTTGTGAAAGCTAATATCCTTCCCGTCTTGCTTCAGGAAGCACCCGGGGGCAGCCCTTCAGGTCTCGCATCGGAAGGTCCTGAAGGTGCAGGCCCGGAGCACCGCTGGGGAGGAGGGTCGCCTGTTGGCTGAGGAGGCTCCCTCGACGGAGGTTTGTCCGGCCGAGGGCTCAGTGGTGCCGCTGCCGGCCCTATCCTCTGCGGTCATCGTGGCCGCGGCCGTCGTCGAGGAGGCGGCTCTGGCTCCAGCTCCAACTTCCGAGGCCCCCGCGGTCGTCGCACTCGGGGAGGCTTCGGCGGAGACGACGTCCACTCCTGCACTGGAGGTGGCCAGCACCGGTACTGTCGCCATGGTCATCGACGCTCCGCCGTCGACCGAGGTTACGGCACCGCTGCCCGCAAGCTCCACGCGCTGGTCGTCCATGGGGCTCCTCCTCGGGTGCTAACGGGCTCCTGCATTGAGTGGACCAGCCGGGCGAACCGCGATGCCCCGCCGGTCTTCTCGCTGCGGGACGACGTCGAGGCCGCTCGGTGGGACGCCCTCTAGGACCTCAAGTCCCAGTGCTCGGAGAGCCTGCGCCTCCTCGCGGACTCCCTCAACACGGAGTTCCAGGAGCGACTCCAAGTGAGTGTATTCGTCTTACCTTTGTCTCCTTGGAATTTCTGGCTCGGCATCGTCATTTGACTTGCCTATTTTGTCTTTGCTTCTTTCTCCCTCAGGAGCTCATGACGACCTCCCGGGAGAAGTCCTGCTTCCTCCGGCAGGGCCTTGGCCTCTGGAAGCACCTGGAGCTGAAGAGCCGGGCCCTTGCCCGTTCCCAGGAAGAGCTCGCCGGCGCGATGGCTCGGCTGGCCGACGTGTCCCTCGACCGCGACATCCTGAAGGTCGAGGTCGCAGAGGCTCGAGGCCGAGTCGTTCCCCTGGAGGAGTGGGTCCAGCAGCTGGAGGCTGCCCTGGTGGAGGCGGCTCGGGAAAGGGACGCCGCGCGGACGCTCACCGCCAAGAAGGAGGCCGCCGTCGCGGTCTTGTCCTCGGACTTGGCCACCTCCCGGGATGCCCTGAGCCTGGCGGTGGGCGAGGTCGACGCCGTTCGCGAGTAGGCGAGGAAGGCTCGGGAGAAAGTCGAAGGTAAGCTTACCTTTTTACCTTTCGCTTTTGATTGTCTATGGTTTTTTCGCCGTAGCATGACAGCCCTGCTGCTGCAGTCTTGAAGGTGGAGGCCGTCAGCGCCCAAGGGTCCATCGACGTCCTCAACGCCGCGCACGATGCCGAGGTCGCCGAGCACCGGGACCTGCAGAGGGTGGCACGCGCGCTATGTGACACCCTCAGCACCGGCGATGGTGAGCCCTTGAGGACCTCACTCAGGAGCCGCCTGGAAGCTATCCATGGAAGGATGGGCGCCCAGCTCAAGGAAGCCGTCCTGACAGGCATCCAGAAGACGCTGGCGGTGGCGAAGTCTCACTATGAGAACTTCGACACCGACGCCGTCAGCGAGGTCTTCGTCAAGGCTTCTAACGAGAAGCTCCTGGCGCTGATCAGCTCCATGGGGGTCCCCGGGGCAGCGCTGGCGGCCCTCTTCGAAGAAGACGTGAAGCTCCCTCCCCTGAACCTATAAATTAGGATAGGAAGGCCGGGCCATCGTGCCCAGAGATATTTTTTAAGAAACTAACATGCGGCCCTTTGAGGCCTTGAATATTCATGTAAATATTTGATGCACGTTCGTTTTTTACTTCACGTATTCGCTATAACGCCTTTCCTTAAGCGTTTTCCTCGCCAACCCTGAGCCCGGGCCATCGAGCCTCTGGAGACCTTTTTGGGCGTCGTAGCTTTAGGGGCGTAGACTCGACCGTGGTCTTAGGGATTTCGGTAGGGCGAGGGCTTTAGGAAAAGGGTTCGTTCGACGTCCCCCGAGCCTTCTCTCCTTACAAACATTTTTTCTTATAAGTTCTCTTCCGAGCGCAAGTTGCCTTTAGGCGAAGAGTGGCGAGTGGAGGCGCCGTAACCCGGAGGCGTAGGCGGTCTCGCGGCTCGGCCGGCTCTGCCCTCTGGGACTTCCTTTGCTCATCCAAGGTTTATAAGTTTTGCGTTTGGTTTGGATGAGAAGCGAACTCGGGAGATAAAAAATTTCAACGATTTTTGAAATTCTGAGTTTTTCGAATTCGGTTCGTCTCAGAGGAGTCCGGGGGTTCCCCCCGTCCTAGCCCCCGAGGGAGGGTCGGCCCTGTTGGAGATAGGGCCGAGCCTCGCTTTGATTGCACGGTTCACCCGCTCCCGAGGGTGGGCTCGGGTAGAGATCTTAAAATCAAACGAGAAAAAGAGATCGGATCTTTATTGATTTCAAGATGTAATGTACAATGCTCGGAATTTTAGGGATAGAAACGACGTAGCTGTTCGATATTCCAAGCGTTGTTGTAGACTTTGCCCTTCTTGTTCGCCAGCTTGTATGTTCCGGGGCGCAGCACCTTGGTGATGATGAATGGCCCTCCCATGGTGGCGTCAGCTTGTGACGTCCTCGGTTGTCCTGCCTGAGCCGTAGCACCAGATCGCCTACGCTGAAGGCTCGGTCTCGAATGCGCCGAGCGTGGTACCTTCGCAGGGTCTGTTCGTACTTGGCCGAGTGGAGCAGGGCCATGTCCCGGGCCTCATCGACTTGGTCCAGCGCGTCCTCCCGAGAGACCTGGTTGCCTTGCTCGTCGTAGGCTCGGACCCTCGAGGCGCCGTACTCCAAGTCGGTGGGGAGCATAGCCTCGGTGGCATAGACCAGGAAGAAGGGCGTGAAACCCGTGGCTTGGCTTGGCGTGGTCCTTAGACTCCATATCACCGCGGGTAGCTCAGTCAGTCACCTCTTGCTGAACTTGTTCAACTTGTTAAAAATTCTCGACTTAAGGCCTTGGAGGATCATGCCATTGGCACGTTCTACTTGGCCGTTCGTCATCGGGTGAGCTACCGCCGCCCAATCCACTCGTATGTGGTGGTCGTCGCAAAATACCAGGAACTTCTTCTCGGTGAACTGCGTTTCGTTGTCGGTGATGATGGAGTTCGGGACGCCGAACCGATGAACTAATGTCGGTGAAGAACAACACTGCTTGGGTCGAACTAATCTGAGCGATTGGCCGAGCCTCGATCCACTTAAAGAACTTGTCGATGGCGACAAGAAGGTGGGTGAAGCCCCCGGGTGCCTTCTGGAGGGGCCCGACAAGGTCCAGTCCCCACACGGCGAAAGGACACTTGATAGGGATCGTCTAGAGAGCTTAGGCTGGGAGGTGAGTTTGTCGAGCGTAGTACTAGCACCCTTCGCAGGAGTGTACTACCTCGGTAGCGTCGGCCACGGCGGTTGGCCAATAGAAGCCTTGCCGAAAGGCGTTGCTGACGAGCGTCCTCGGCGTGTGGTGACCGCAGGCCCCGGCATGTATCACTTCAACCAGGCGCTTGCCCAGGCTGAAAGGGATGCAGCGCTGAAGGACCCCCGAAGGGCTACGCCAGTAGAGTTCGCCGTCGATCAACGTGAAGGACTTGGCTCTTCGTGCCAGTCGCCGAGCCTTGGTCTTGTCCGAGGGCAAAATCCCTCGGACGAGCCAACTGACCAGTGGCTCTCGCCAATATGGCTCGTCGTCATCCCGTTCGGCTTCAATCTCTATCGCCTCAGCTTCATCGTCGGCTTCAGCCACGGTCTCGGGCGGCTCCCTTCTGTTGGAGGAGTCGGCAGCCCCCGAGGGGCTTCCGCAGACTGAAGACACTCCGAGTTCTCCCGGAGGCTCGGGGGTCTCCTTCCCCATGCCTCCCGAGGGTTCAATGCTGACCGAGGGCTTGTGGAGATCGTTGGCAAATACGTCCGTCGGGACCGAAGCCCTTTCAGACGCGATCTTTGCCAATTCGTCGGCCTCCTCGTTGTACCTGCGCGCAATGTGGTTGAGCTCGAGGCCGTCGAATTTTTCCTCGAGCAACCGCACCAGCTTGCAGTAGGAGGCCATCTTGAGGTTCTGGCACATCGACTCCTTCATGACCTAGCCCACGACGAGCTGGGAGTCTCCTCGAACCTCGAAGCACCAGATCCCGAGCTCGATGGCGATGTGGAGTCCGTTGACAAGAGCCTTGTATTCGGCGATGTTGTTGAAAGCCGTGAAGTGCAGCCGTAGCAAGTACTTGAGCCGGACCCCGAGGGGCGAGACGAAGACGATGCCTGCGCCGGCACCGGTCTTCATCATCGACCCGTCGAAGTACATGACCCAATACTCCTCTTGGGTCGGGCGTGGTGGTAGCTGCGTCTCAGTCCACTCTGCCACGAAGTCCGCTAGCACCTGGAACTTGATGGCCTTGCGTGGCGCATAGGTGATGCCATCACCCATGAGCTCGATAGCCCACTTAGCGATCCTCCCAGTCGTCTTCCGGTTCTGGATCACCTCCCGGTGGGGGAAGGATGATACCACGGTCACGGGATGGGACTCGAAGTAGTGCCGCAACATGCGCCGAGCAAGAATGATTGCGTACACCAGCTTCTGGATTTGATGGTAGCGTGTCTTGGTCTCGGACAAGGCTTCGCTGATGAAGTAGACCGGCCGCTGAATGGTCAGCGCATGTCCTTCTTCCCGCCACTCCACGACGATCGCTGCACTCACAACTTGGTTAGTAGCAGCGACATATAGCCGGAGGTCTTCCCCTACAGTGGGGGGCACGAGTACCGGGGCTTCTGAAAGCAGAGCTTTAAGCCTTTCGAGGGCTTCCTGAGCCTCGGGGGTCCAGGTAAAGTGCTCGGTCTTCTTCAGTAGCCGATACAGAGGCAAGCCTTTTTCGCCGAGCCGTGAGATGAATCGCCTTAGGGCTGCCAGACACCCCATCAGCTTCTGCACGCCTTTGAGGTTGCGAATCGGCCCCATCCGAGTGATGGCCGCTATCTTCTCCGGGTTGGCCTCGATGCCACGTTCGGAAACAATAAACCTGAGCAACATGCCTCGGGGAACCCCGAAGACACATTTCTTGGGGTTCAGTCTTATGCTCTTCTTATTGAGGCACTCGAACGTCTCTTCTAGGTCGGCTACCAAGTCGTCTGCCTTCCTAGTTTTTATCACAATATCATCTACGTAGGCCTCAACGGTTCGTCCGATGAGGTCCCCAAAAACTTTGAGCATGCAACGCTGATAGGTTGCGCCCGTGTTTTTTAGGCCAAACGGCATGGTTACGTAGCAATATGTGCCGAAAGGGGTGATGAAAGAAGTCGCTAGCTCGTCGGACTCTTTCATACGAATTTGATGGTAGCCAGAATATGCATCAAGGAAACTAAGTCATTCACAATCAGCAGTGGAGTCAACTATTTGATCAATGCGAGGTAATGAAAATGGATACTTTGGACATGCTTTATTTAAACTAGTATAATCAACACATATCCTCCATTTTTCATTCTTTTTCTTAACTAAGACGGGGTTGGCTAATCACTCTGGATGGAAGACCTCCTTGATGAATCCGGCCGCTAAAAGCTTCTGCACCTCCTCCCCGATGGCCCGGCGCTTCTCCTCGTCGAATCGGCGCAGGCGCTGCTTCACCGGCTTGGATCCGGCCTGGATGTCCAAGGAGTGCTCGGCGATCTCCCTCGGGATGTCTGGCATGTCCGAGGGACTCCAAGCAAACACGTCGGCGTGCTTACGGAGGAAGTCGACGAGCACCACTTCCTATTTCGGGTCGAGGGTGGTGCTGATCTTCAGCACCTTGCCACCGGGTGTGCCGGGGTTGAGGGGCACCTCCTTCACCCCCTCGACGGGCTCGAAGGTGCCCGTGGCCTTCTTGGGGTCGGGGACCTCCTTGGCCAGCTCCACGAGGTCGGCGATGAGGGCCTCGGACTCCACCAGCGCGTTGGCATACTCAACGCACTCAACATCGCACTGATACGCATGCTGGTACGAGGCGCCGACGGTGATGACCCCCTTTGGCCCCGGTATCTTGAGCTTGAGGTAGGTGTAGTTCGGGACGGCCATGAACTTGGCGTAGCATGGCCTTCCGAGGATGGCGTGGTAGGTGCCGCGGAAGCCTACCACCTCGAAAGTGAGGGTCCTCTTCCTGAAATTGTCAGGAGCCCCGAAGTAGACGGGACAGGTCGATCTGCCCGAGGGGTTGTACGCTCTTCCCCGGGACTATCCCGTGGAACGGGGATGTCACCAGCCGGAGAAGAGAACGACTGATTCCCATGGAGTCAAGGGTCTCAGCGTACTAAACGTTGAGGCCGCTGTCTCCGTCCATAAGGACCTTGGTAAGCCGCGTGTTGCCGACAACAGGGTCGACATGTAACACCCCAAATTTTGCTAATTTTGAAATAGAGCTAAATTGATTTGATTTTTTTATGTTCATGAAAACATAGGGAAATTAAAAAAATTATTAAGTTAAAATTCATCTAGGGTTTAGCAACATGTTTGTGCACTCATGCCCTTATATATGATTTATTTTGGTTGAGTGGTCTTTGCCAAAACTAAAAATTATTCAAATTCTTTTATAAATGATTTTATGATGTGAGTGAATAAAGTTTTAAAATGCGTTTAGTACAACGATCTTCTCTGCAGCATGTCTTTGTCTCTTCCTATAATCAAATTCCGTATTTCCCAACTCCATCCCTTTTAGCGAAGTTTATCAGAACCTTTCCTTCAGCTCCAAATCACTTTTTGGTGCTCATCGTTCATCAATTTATCTTTAAAAACTTTTAGGGAATTGTTTTGGCTTTTTCATGGCCCTTTTTCCTATTTTCTTTGAGAAAAATCTAATTTTTAGATGCTCAAAAATACATTTTCATCAGCTCCAAATACTTTATTTTGGTTCATCATGTTCCAAAATGTCTCCGAGAATTTTCCCATAATTTTCGGAGCCATCGGAATATTTTTCGGGGCCCAAATATCAATTCTGGACTTTTCTGGAATTATTTAATTCGGAATATTTAATAATTCCGAAAATAATAAAATATCTCGTTTTTCCTACCGTACTCAAACCCTATAACTATATATATCACCGCGTAGCCCTTGACGCTGCTGATTCCGGAAGTACGTCCCTGTTTTCCCAGCCGCCGCTCGTAGCCTTTTAGATCTAAAGCCGAAGTTTGGAAAAGTTAGGTTTTCGGCGAACTCTCCAGCGAGTTTTTCCGGCCATCTCGACCGTCTCTGGCGAAAACCACCACCACCACCACGAGGTAGCCCTCTTCGTTCCCTACATCGTGGTATATTTGTTTTGTCAAATCCATCTCCGTTTGACCCGTTTCCCGTTCGTTTTTCTTTTCCGATGCGTTTTCCGGCGAACTTCACCGTTGGAGCACCTCGGTTCCTTCGTTTTCAGGCGAACCACGGGCCGTCTGTCGTTGGGAGCGCCCCTCGCGCTGCTGCCGTGGTCTCGGGCGTGCGCCGCCCCTCCCCTCGGCCCCTGCTACTCCCTGCGTCACCCCTCCGAACAGCATGCAGCGCGTACCAGAGCAGAGAAGAGTAGCAGCTAGGCAGGCATGGCCGCCGGCCAGCAGGCCCTTCCTCCTCCCTGCGTGTGCCCCTGCAGGCCAGGGCTGCGCCCTCTGCCGGCCACTCAACAACCCCAGCCGACGAGCCCTTACTCCCCCCTGCGCGAAAGGAGCAACAAGCCGCAGCCATGGATGGAGTTTTGAACGTGCAGCACCAAGGTGGAAGAAGACCCAAGGTTGAAGATGACTTAATTAAAAGTTTGCTACTTCTGCATATTTCGTTCGCTGTTTCTCTATTTTAACTCCGATTTAACCCATTCAACTTACGTTAGTTTCGTATTTTCATATTCTACATATTGTCACTGCTGTACAATAATTTTTCCCATATTTAAAATTCGAGTTAATATTAAAATAATATTTATTCTATAGTAAATCTTCGAAAAAATCATATCTCCTACGCTTTAACTCCGTTTTTCGTGATCTTTATATTGATGCGATCATAGAGATGAGTACAAATGTTTTATGAACATTTCAAAACTGTTTGAAGAGTTTAAACTAAATATTATTTTATAAATCCATAAAGCCACTGGTTTTCTGTATATAAACTTAATTCAACCTTAGTCTTTTATTAATAACTATAATTGATCCTTATTTTGTTTTCTTCATATAATATGATTTTAATATAAATAATATTCTCTGAAAACTTATGATAATGTATTTATATATATAAATTTTATAGTTTTCTTTTGTTTCTTTTATAAAAAGCAAATCCTCCGGTAGTTGTATCTTTTCATCCGTAATTCCGATTAACGTGATCTTCGCGTCTATGTGCTCGTAGCAATACATAGATTCGTTTTCTAAACCTTTTTAACTTCTATTTTCATTCATTGGTCTATTGTTCTAATAGAATATTATACTTGTATGTGATGCATGAATGTATTGGATGCTTGTGTGGTGCATTATGATCATGTCCAGTCGGTGAGATGTACGTAGTGATCAAGAAGCAATTCATTGAAGATTTTGGATCAGAGAAAATGATCTCAAGTCTAAAACAAGTATAGCATGGGATTTTCCTTGTTGTCCTATTCACCGCAATCATTAAATTTCATTTGCATGTGTCTACCGTATTAATCATAGTTTCTACCTAGTATTGTTATCTTATTCCTAGATTACCTATGGGATTTATGCATTGGGTAGTTAATGTTAGCGCGCTACTGGAATCATGATCATATAAACTTGATTAATTGAATATGCAATAAGATTGAAAGATGCCTTTTTAGCAACATGGAACTAGGGGATTGGAGCACAGTTTTTGTGATGTTCTAAATCCTTCACCCTGGGTAATGATCCTTCAGCAAAAGCTGGGACTTACAGTGCAACTATGAGAGCTACATGGCTCTGGTTGTAGTCAAGTATGGGCACTTTTTCTAGCTTGTTAGAGGTTACCGAAAGGCGTGATGGAGCCTGACGACTCGGGTGTAGTGCGGCTTCTGTCCGAGTGTGTATAACCTGCGTGACCTTGTGCCACGAAGAAGGGGCTCCACATTTGCTTGCCGGGTTCCTAGCGGCCCTAACTTGTTAGACGGAGTACTTTGAAAGACTTCATAGTGAAACCTTACTCACTCACCTTGGTAGTGTTATGGGGCTAGCTACCCCGAGCAAATGGGAATCACGGCTCATAGTAAAGTGCATAACCTCTGCAGAGTGTAAAACTGGTATACTAGCCGCGCTCACGGTCACGAGTGGCCCAGAAAACTCACGGAATAGTTATCTTTTGGGGTGATGTTGACTTGTTGCTAATTTATTGTTGCAATTCATTAATTATGTTTACTTATGATCATGAGATTATGGGCTTATTCAACTTGTTGCTATCCAATTGCATAAAAGGTGATTAATTAAAAGCAAACTGCTGTTAAACCCGTGTCTATCCTTTTTGAGCCTCATAAACCCATGTTATATTTGTTGAGTTCGACATGGACTCACTCTTGCTATTCCCCCCACACCTCAGGAGAAGTTTAGGCTTGTGGTCAACCAGTCAGTTGTGTCCCTGTGAAGTTGGCGTCTACACGCAAAGATCGGAGTGTCTTTCCGCTGTTTGCTTCTTAAAGGTTATATTCTAATTATTATTACATTATGTACTTGAGCATTGTCTTTAGATATTACCTTGTATTTGTCGGCTTATGTGTGTGACTGATCCTTGGGCGCACATAAGATTATGCATTCAATTTTATCCTTAAAATTGGGTGTGACACGACAACAAGCGGATAACGCCCCGGCGACGGGACGTGGTCCGGGTGATCATCCCGGCTGAAGGTGATGGCGTCGAGGGACCAGTCGAGGAAGCGCGGTGTCGCTGGTCTGACGGTGTAGACTTCCCGACGCTCGCGCTTTTGCTGACGCGGCGTGGGAGCGGTCCCGGGTCCGCCGAAGATCATGAGGCACTTGTCGATTGGGGGGACTCATCGTCCTTCCCTCCCTGGTCCCCTTTGTCCTCAGCGGGTTTTTTGCCGACGACGTCCCGGAACGCCTGCCGGCCGTAATGCTTCTTGAGCATTACACACGCCCCGAGCGTGTGGTTCACCGGGCCCGGGTGATAAGGACACGGCTTGGAGAGCAGCTCGTCGAAGCGGCCACGGGGTGGTTGTTTCGCCCTAGGCTCGGCAGCCGCGACGAGGGGCTCGTTGCGGATGGGGGCCTTCCCCTTCCCCTTCTTCTTCTTGTTGTTGTAGGCTAGGGAAGAGGAGCCCTCGGGGGCATCCTCCTTCCGCTTCCCTTTGGGGTCGGAGAAGAGGGCTCCCATTGCTTCGTCGCCCGAGGCGAAGCTGGTAGCTATCCTCATGAGCTCAGCGACGCTTGTGGGGGTTTGACGACCCAGCTCATGAACAAGCTCTTTGCAGGTCGTCCCTGCAGCGAAGGCTCCGACGACGTCGGAGTCGGCGACCTGAGGCAGCTCATTGTACTGCTTGGAGAATCGCCGGATGTAGTCCCTGAGGGACTCGCCCACTTCTGCTTGCAGCTGCGGAGATTCCAGGAGTTGCCAGGGCGCACGTACGAGCCCTGGAAGTTCCCCACGAAGATCTTGACCAGATCGCTCCAGTCAAAGATCAAGCGTGGGGGGAGATGCTCCAGCCAGGCTCGTGCTGAGTCGGCCAAGAACAAGGATAAGTTGAGGATGATGATGAGGTCATCCTGTGCGCCGCCAAGCTGGCACGTAAGACGATAATCCGCAAGCCAAAGTTTGGGGTTGGTCTCCCCCGAGTATTTGGCAGTGTTTGACGGTTGTCGAAACCGGGACGGGAACTTGGCCGTTCGGATAGCCTCGCTGAAGACGCGAGGACCCGGTGGCTCGGGTGAGGGCGCACGGTCCTCGTCGGAGTCGTAGCGTCCTCCCCAGTGGACATTGTAGCCACGTGCGGCCCCGTCGGTCTTTCGTCGACCACAGGCCTGGAGAATGCCTCGGACGTCGACGTCCTTGCCAAGCCACTGGTGGACTGAGGGGGCCTCGGCGCTTCGAGCTGCACCGAGGCCTCTCGTTCGTGGCGCGTCGGGGCGCCACGGTGGCGTTCCTCAGCACTGCGGTGCCGGGATGCCGAGCTTTCTGCCTGGAGCACAGCAGCGTCCTCTAGGAGACCTTTGAGCTGGTCCCTAAGATGCCGGGCCTCCGTGCTGGAAGGCTCAGCCATGCTTCGGAGGAGCATTGCTGCCTCCGTGAGCTTCCGGCTCGGCTGTGGTTCCGGCACAGGCGTCCTGGCCCCATCATCGGCGATGATGCGGGCCTGGACATCGCGGGCTCGACGTCGCGCTGCTCCGCCATCTCCCCATTTCTCCTCGTGCTCCAGGGCAGCTCGGAGTTGGGCGAGGCGTAAGCGATCCTCGTCCATCCGGGCTTCGAGCTCTCGGAGTTGCTCAAGCTCCGGAGAACGATGGGGTGGGCGGGACATTCCAGCCTCTGGGTCCTTCGAAGGCGTGGGACCAGGGGCTGGTTAAGGCGGCATGTGCGGCTGTGCCTGCTCCGCTGGTGCGTCTTCCTCCTCCCCCGAGTGGACGTCCTCCAACGCAGCTTCCTCCGGGTGCACTAGGTGATAGCACTCCTGGGAGGGGTCGATGATGCTGCCGTCAGAGGAGTAGACGCTGAGGGTGTTGTCCCTCGCGTCGTCGGAGGAGAGGGAAGCTTGGGGGTCGTAGATGTCGAAGTCCACGTTCGCCCAGAAGTAGTCGTCGTCGTCGTCGCTGCCAAGATCCCACCGCGACGACGAGCCGTGACCGTAGCGGCCCCATCCCTCCGAGTACTCCGGAGGGGTGGAGCTGCTGCTGGAGTTCGACTCCCCGCCGCTGTGTGCTCTAGGAGAGCTTGCAGGAGAGGATGGTGGAGAATCGTCGAGGTCGCCCAGGTCCTCCAAGCGATGGACCGATGCCATTACTTGGTCGTGCCCGTAGGCACGAACGGCACGGACGTGGGCGTCCACAGTAGTGTGGAGCCCGAAGGGAAATGGAGAGGGCGTCGCCTGCCTTCCCCAGTGAGGTCGAAGGGAAACGGCGGGGGATGCCGCGGCCCCTCCCACATTACTCCGTGGAGTAGTGGGGGAGCGGGGTGCCTCCACCGCTCGTGGTGTCGAGCTGGTGGTGAGCGTGGGGGTGGTGTCCCGCGCAGGGGGCACCGGGATGGCCGCGTCACCCGTGACGTGGCCCGTGTTGACGTGGTTACGCCTTCCCCGCCTAGCTCGGCGGGAACGGCGCGTGGCGTTCCCTCCATCCCCTGCAACGGGCGGAGGCGTTGCCGGGATCCCTTTCCCAGCCGCCTGCTGGGCGGGGATCAGGATGGAGATGACAAGGGGTTCGGTCGGGCGGAGGTTCATCTCGAGGCCGTGGCCAGTGGCCACGAACTCGAGGCTCCCGAACTGGAGCACCGCGCCAGCAGGAAGTGCAGGAACGTTGGCTGCTATCCGCAACCTGGATCAACACGCAAAAGGCCCATACCTGGCGCGCCAACTGTCGGTGGTTTGATTAGCGAGTGCTACACCAGCTAGTAAACTTAGAGATTGCGGTTGAGGTCACGGATGGTGTGTAAGGAGGAACACGGGGTTTATACTGGTTCAGGCAATAAATGCCCTACGTCCAGTGTGAGGTCGAGTCGTGTTGTCTTGCACCGGAGTGCTTGTAATAGGGGTTACAAGCTTAGTCGAGAGAGGGAGGGGTTCCCAAGTCTCTTGTGAGTGCGAGTGTTTGTGGGTGTTCTTGAGCTTGTAGATTGTATGACTGAAGGTTCTGGTGGTGAGTGCATATGTGTGTGTGAAGAACGTGTCCCCAGAAGGTCGCGCCTCCACCCTCCCTTTTATAGGTACAAGGGAAGGGTTAGAGTTACATGTGTTGTCCTATGATTACAGTGCTCGGCATGGCGGAGTCGGTGATGACTGGTGGCTATCGTCAGCCACGCCCTCGTCTTGGCGCCTCGGCGGCATGGCGTTAGTCATTCGGCTGATCCATCACTGTTCCATTAGTGAGTTCCAAGGAGTCTCACAGTGCTGGACATGGTTGGCTGCATGGCAATACGTCACGCCGTCACGTCCGACCCTGCACAGTGCATCGAGTAGATAGGTTGACCTTTGTGTACAGGCTCCCGAGCCTCGGGAGACCTTGGTGCCGTCGGGGACGCGATGGGATGGAGCGGGAGGACAGTCCTCCCTCGGGTGCTTCTTTTTCCTTGTGAGGTACATTCCAGGGGGTAGGCGAGCCCGGTCGTAAGGCTTGTCCATTCCCCCGGGTTTGCCGGGAGACTGTCGTTCCTCATTTCCTGGTGTCACACGTGCGACCGGGATATGGCAATCGCCGTCGTAGTTGGCGAATCTCCTCGTCAGCCCAGGGAGCCGTACGGTTGACTGTCCCTGTAGCGCCATGGGAGGAGTAGGACCGTCAGATCGCCTGCCAGAGGAGATGGGGCAGTTGGTACAGCGAACGTGCGCGTTCGGGGTGCCGTTGCGTCAAGGGGCCCACCCGATGGGACCATGCCTGTAAAGTAGTCAGGGAAGGTCCCTTGACCGTCAAGTTTGCCCTGCTGACATTGGAAGGGCTCGGGCGAACCCGAGGGGTGTGCCGAGGGTGTCAGCGGGGGGCTCGGGCGAATCGGAAGTCTATCGCCCGAGGCCTGCTTTCCCGAGCCCTGTCGCGGAGGCTTGGGCGAATCGAAGAATTTTCCCCCGAGGGGTCTGAGCGCCCGAGGGTGGCGATGTGCTTCCGCATGGCTCTGTCTTAGGCCGGGCGGGAAGTTCTTGCATGGGCCGTCCCTGCGTGGGCTTCAGCTGGCGCCTTCTTGGGCCGGGCTCCATTCGGGAAGTATGATTTTGCATTGAAGTTAGGTACCGCATAGCTGGATACCCGACAAGTTAGAAAGAGGTGCTCTAGAAAAATGAACTAGAACTTTAAGAACTTCATAGGGTTAGGTTGTTTCAGAGTTAGATGTTTAGTTAACTGGAGTCAGATCTAGCCTGAAGTTAGGCTCTGGAGTTAAGTCAGATACTACGTCTTAAAAAACACCTGCTAGCTCCGTATATAGGCCGATTGACTTTCCATGGGGGGTGCCGATGGGAATCTTAATATGGCTAATCATATTTAGTTATAATACTTTAGCCTATCTATATATTTGTGTCCTAAAAAGTAATAAAAAGTTTCATAATTAATACTAAAAAATTCATATTAAAATCATAGCCTGATCCTGCCATTGAGAGGTGAACTTTGACGATATAAAACATGTTACATAGTTAAGTTT
This sequence comes from Eremochloa ophiuroides, assembly GCA_038502445.1. Classification (NCBI taxonomy): domain Eukaryota; kingdom Viridiplantae; phylum Streptophyta; class Magnoliopsida; order Poales; family Poaceae; genus Eremochloa; species Eremochloa ophiuroides. Next base: position 9,850,430 of record JAHLJS010000005.1, read on the forward strand.
GTAGGTTATGCTAAATCGATTAGAACTAAATCAAAAGGATCTTCTAAATTAAAACACGTTAAATGTAGCCTCTCATGGACGTTGAAACACGCTACATACATGTATTTGTGAGGTATGTTGATTTTTTTATGGGGGGCATGCAACATATGTGCTGTCACGTACATAGATTTGGAACAAGAACTCGCATGTAGTCAAACGTACATGGATTTTAGGAAGCAGACTTTATTACATGCATAAAAAAAAGAAGACAACAGCAATTATAGCTCAGAGCAGAGAATTTTTTGGCGCGCAGGAACAGTCGAACAGATGAGTCAGCTTCCTCATCACTTGAAACAGGAGGTACCAAGTAGCTGGAGCAAGAGTAGTAAACTGCCAGTGTGACGACAAAAACACACACGGATGCTCGGTGTATACAATCAGAATCATCTGGTGATGCATTTCTGCCTTCACGGCTTCACCCCATGGTTTTCCAGGAACAAGAGGACCAAACTGCCGCGCATACTAGTCTAGCATCATCTAGTTTGGCAGCACTAGCTAGTAGCAGCGATTGCCAGTGGCAGGCTGGTGCGGAGGCCGGCCGGGGCAGCGATGGCGGCGGCGGAGGAGGAGGACGCGGCCGGGACCAGCGCGAAGCGCGAGGAGAAGGAGCAGGCGTAGTAGATGCGCGCGTCGTCGTCGTCGGCGTCGCGGCCGAGGTCGAAGTTGCGCGCGTAGCTGAGCGGGTCGTACTGGCGGCACGACGGCGGCGGCACGCGGTGGCGGCGCCGCGGCTGATGCGAGTGCGAGTGCGAGGCCGCCGCACACAGCGCCCGCCTGCCCTGCCGCCGCAGGCCCCGCACTAGCCGCGCGAGCCCGCAGCAGGGCGGCGGACCCGCGGCCGCCGCCGCCGTGGAGCTGCTTTCTTCTTCCGCCATATGCGCCGCCCGCCCCCGGCCGCCGGCTCGCTCGCTTTCCTGGTGCGGGGGCTGGCTGGTGGCTGCACCTGCCTGTGTGTGACGCTGGAGTGACTGGAGTGATGAGTGACTTGACTGGTGGAGTGCGTTCTTGCTGGTGGGTGGGGTGTCCCGTCTCCCGTGATTTATAGGGACGCCCACCCCAATCGCGCGCTCCGATTAGTGACGGGCGTCCGTCACGGATTTCACGAGCTAGTATATGTGTGTATCGTGTGTGCCGCCTAGTGCTACAGGTAAGGGCGCATCATCACCGTAGCTTTAGTATGAATCGGAGTGGGCTTATTAATGTAGCAGCAGGATACCTCTCTAATTGCGTCGCTTGGATATGTAAATCTCCCGACTCCTCCCATGGTGGTCGCCGTCGCCTGCTAGTGCTGGGCACTTCGCATGCTTGCCAGAGCCAGACTGGAGGACGGCGACGGCGAGACGCCGCCCGGACCAAGGAATTGAAACTGAAACCGCCGTCACCTTGTGAGGCGGGCGGGCCCAGGCCAGCCGGGGCCTGGCTGTAGCCAGGACCAGAAGGGAGCAAAACGGTGGGCAGGGCACAGCCGCAGTAGAGTATACTATCCAGGCCACAAACCGTGGCCTGACGGGCGTTCGTCATGCCGTCATCTCATGGCTCATGGGCGTCCCTTGACTTGTCGCGCGCGGCGCGGAGAGCGTGACTTGCTGCCACGTCGTGCGGCCGCATGCGTCCGGCGGTTGGCCTTCTGAATTCTGATCGGCAGCCTCAGCCGGCCCTCGCAAAATCATCATACACATAAAGATTACGTGGCTGCCACACCATAAAGTGCTCCTTCAACGCCATTTGCATTCTAATCATCGACCTAAACACTGCGCTCAGTTTAAAGTATGAAATAGACATCATCATCGATAATATGTGCAGCAAACAAAAATAAACAGACAGATCGAGCCCAAATCATACCAAGACAACAGATCTGGCTAAAAAACATACGTGCTAACATCATAAATCGCACAGATCTATGTTTCGAACAACAGGAACTCCAGGCAAGATGCCAAGAAAAATATAAATATGGATCCAAACAACAGCAACAGAGAGTTGGGGGAATCGAGGTATACCACAACAAATAGCGGAAGACCGAAGTGGTCTGCCGGAGATGGAAGACGGAGGAGCACACAGAAAGAAAAAAGGTCTAGGGGAGGCAACTAAACACAGCCATACACGGTGCCGAATGCCCTTATGACGGCCGGGTCGGGCCAACTAATTACGCCCTACTAGCGAGGAAAATCTCCGGCGCTTTTGTGCCCGCTGAAGCGCTGATCCCAGCATCCAGCGGCGCAGGGGCTGTGATCGGACACGACAAGATTTGCCATCAGCAGTCGATCCATCTTTGGCCATCACGCTGATGAGTGATGAGTCACACGAGCGTGCTAATCTGAGGCCTCATTGGCTTTGGATGCTTGGTGAGTGACTGATTCAACCAGTGGGTACGGTGTGCGCCCCCGTGCATGCATGGCTGGTTTTATTCATCGGATCGATCGATCCATGGGCCTTCTCTTCTCTCACGTGCTTGCACAGTTCCTTTCGGCTTGGCGCTTATCTGTAGCTGATATATACCATCATGCAGCCTAGTCCTAGCATGTTATGTTACCGTAAAAAGCAGCGTCGCAGTATAAGGCCAAATCTGGCAACTAACAACCGTATATAATAGTGTGTGTCTCGTCTCGGTTCTACAGGAATCTCACGAGCTTGGCTACCTTACAATAGTACACGCCTCGTGGAGTCAGGCATGGCAGTTTGGCCCACGAACAGCCGGGTTTGTCAGTCACGATTACAGTTGGTATCGTTTCCTTGGCTTTTCTGCAGACTCAGGACCAGTTATAACATGGCTGTTTTCACAATTTACAACTGCGAATCTGTCTGCGACGCCATTTCACGCTTCTGCTATGAGTAACACCACCAGATGTTAATGACGCCAGTCAGTCAGCATGTTTAGCCGTCACCACGGCTGCGTTTACTTCATCCTCGTAAGGACGTAAAGTTCAAATTAAGAGAGGGAGAGAGCACGCTGGATCAATCCTCACGGTAGTCGGTAGATGAGTTAGAAACCTAAAAAGTGACTAAGTGAGTTATAAAAAAAAAACTAAAAAGTCAAATGATTTTCCTAGCAACTGGCATCACCTATGACAGCCTACTAGTACATGTACTATGGTCGATAATTTTACAAAAAAGGCCCTTTTCTTCTACGGTTCCTATCATACAACAGATGTACAGTTTGCCATACACCAATAAGCGGAAAGAACGGGAGGGGCGTTAACATTCTGATGGTAAAAGGAGAAAAGAGAGCATATGAAACATAAAGGGGGGCAGCTCTATGAACTGGACCTATTCACGGTATATACGAACTGACAGCCCCTGTTACCATGTACCTCGTGTAGTCCAGCAAGAAAATTGCTTGTCAATACCAAAATTTCAGATTCCCTCCCAAGTGATCCTCAACAGAAACTGCATTTTCGTGAAAACGATTAGCAGATGATATAGATGGAGAAAGTGGTGTCAGATCTTCTCATTTCACTGTTGCTACTGCTATCCCAGTCATTGATTTGATTTGGCAGGTAATCAGGATCTGTAAAGAGCGTTATGGCAATAATGCACACAGATACAGCACACCCCGACTGGAAGCAACCTGACCCAATTTCAAGCGTAATACCAAATCACCATCCGATTTCCTATCAGCTGGTGTAGGCACAACTGTACTATGGAGAGCATTTAGATGATTTGACATAAATAAACCCTAATAAAGCCATATGACGTTCAAGGAAACGGAGCAGGCCAATATGTCCTTTCAAAATGTGTGCCTGTTCAGCAACTACCGAATGAGGAAGTAAATTCTTGTAGATAAACAAGAATTCTCTACTTTCATTTCAGTGTAAAGCCAAAAACTCATTAGTGAAAAGTTGTGCTATGGTATCTTCCATAGCAAGTGTTATCATAAGACGAAATAAAAAAACACATCGGTACCCATAAATGGAGAAATATAACTGAAATATGGGTTTGGAATTAATACCTTCAGTAACCAAAGTTGTAGGACGTATCAGACAATCTCACAAAATACAGCAGCTATTGTGATCCCTGAAAAGTAATTTACCAGTATGATTAGAAATGTACAGATCAATGTTTCTTTATGCAATTGCTAATATGGTCATCTGTTGGATGTAGATGAAATATTAATCCCAAATTTCATTATATAAGCTACGTATAAAAGATTAATTAATAAAGTTAAGCAGACTGTCAAACAAAAAGCACAACTGCACAAGCATACTTCTTTGGATCTTGATACAGTGTTAATGACTCCATGAACTGGTTCCAAAAAGGCCCAGTCTCCTGAAGACTAACATTCTCAGGTCCCCCAAGGTAAGCTTGGACAATGAATTCATAGCTTTGCTCCCTGAAAAAGAATGATCCAGCTCTTAGTAAATTTCAGATATGCACTAAGGTGAATCTAGTTTCTATAAGATTTAGTCATACAGCTAACCTTCCTTCGTATTGAGACAACCAACCCAAGTAAGATGCACCAAAGTACATTGATGCAAAAGGATTGTAGAGATCGTCCACAGAGATCACTGTATAAGCCCTGTAGCCACAATCCCTGTGCATTCAAATGGGAATTACAGGTAATTTTCCATGAAAATTATTAACATACAATAAAACCAGAGCAGTGAAATTTTGCTTCAAATACCCAACCAAGTATTTCTAGTGCTTAGTAATTTTTTTAGTTAATATGCTGAATAATATTATTATCTGACCTTCCAACTTATCGAAAGAATTCTTCTATGGAATATTATACTTCGATCACTGCACACATACTTCTGGGACTATATAGGCTTGAACTGAAGTTCAACTACTTATGACAGTGAAACACTAAGAAGCTGCATGCATACTTAGCAAAACAAATCCATAGCTCATCATTCAAATGAAAAGTACCTATCGAAATCAAAATTACATCACCATAATTTTTTAGAATTTATCAAGTTCATGAGTAGCAAAAGTGCACAATAAAGCATCACACTTGCCTGGAAAGCCATTCAGCAGTAGGGTAGTCTATTCCCATCAATCCAGTTCGGGTACTTACTCCATGAACAAAGCGCATACTGCAGACCTCTGCAAGTGCTGCAAGAGCTTCCTGTGCAGATTTCGATAGGAAACAGAGAACTTAATCTGTCTTAGTTTGCAATAGCAGAGTGTCCATAAAACTGGCTATAAGAAATTCTAACAATATATTTACTGTTGTTGGGACGAAGTGTTTTAAAAAACAGTCATTGTAATTTGATGAGACATCCCACCTAGTTTTTAAACATTGGTTCATATCACTGGATTTTTCAACTCAAAATAATTTTATTATCAGTTTTACAGGGTGATACAAGCTAGAGTGATTGACATGCACATATAAGACATTTGCATAACTTTTGAACCTTATATAGAATAGAAATGAAGACATTCTGGCAAATAATAACCAAATGCATTAGTATGCAATAATGTTGTATGAACTGAATACTCATGCTTGAATACTATAGGTTTAAGTTCTCAATTTAAAATGATCCAAAGAAAAAAAAATTTAAAAAAAATAAGCAAAATTATTCTGAATAGTTTGGTTGAAAAACATGTTCTTGTTTCACCACTTTACAAATTTACGACAAAGAAGACATGCTATAAGAGCTGCCTTTTATGAAAGAGCAAAATGCAAAACAGGTCTCTAACCTTTGGACTATGTGTCATCTAGGTCCATCACCTTTGAAACTGCACTTTTAGGTCCCTAACCTTTGGCCTGTGTGTCATCTAGGTCCATGACCTTTGAAAGTGCACTTTTAGGTCCCTAATCTTTGCATGCGGTTTATTGGTAGTCCATTTCCACTGTAGCAGTAACGTCATCTTTTTGTTTTCCAAATTTCTTCCAAATTTATGTAATAACTTGAAAAAGTCCCAAAATAAAAGTTGTTCCAAATTTTATGTCCTACAACTTTGCTTTTTAAACTATTCCAGATTCTATCTATTCTTGAAAATTTGAATTGGAGCTAAATTGGTCATGCTTTTTTAAGTTTCTAAACAAAATCTTGCGCAAAACCCTAAATTTGAATGCAAAGTTTCAAATTCAAACCCTATTTTCGAAAATATTAAGAATTTCGTGATAAGTCTTATATGAAAGTTGTAGATCTTATTATTTTGAGAAACTTTTATATTTGGAGATTTTGAAGTTGTTAAATAAAAATTTGAATTACAAACCTCAATTTAAATAACCAATTTAGCCCCAATTCAAAATTTTAAAAATAGATAGAATCTGAAAATAGTTTAAAAAGCAAAGTTGTAGAGCATAAAATTTGGAACAACTTTTATTTTAGGACCTTTTCAAGTTATTACATAAATTTGGGAGAAATTTGGAGAAAACAAAAAGGTGACATCACTACTACAGTAGAAATGGACTACCAGTGAACTGCATGCAAAGATTAGGGACCTAAAAGTACACTTTCAAAGGTCATAGACCTAGATGACATAGATGCCAAAGGTTAGGAACCTCAAACTACACTTTCAAAGGTGATGGACCTAAATGACACAAGGACCAAAAGTTAGGAACCTATGGTGTATTTTTGCTCTTTATGAAATTAGATATACGACACAATCTGCTAAAATGCCCTGCAATGGCTTATCAATCAAGCACTTACTGGTTTTACTCCTCTTGTGCTCAAATGGCGTGATATGATTATTTCGGCAACAGCCTGAAATCATAATTCAAAATTGGACAAGTCTGTGACAAAGGGAAACCTTAAGTATTGGTGGCAAAGTTAACATTGAGATAATATACGTAGTAACAGCTAGTCTAAAAAAAAACAGCTGTGAACTATGGATTCATAATAAGTGAATAAAAAACTACTATGAACAACTGTGCCTATGGTGTTAATTGTAATATGAGCTATGCAAAACCATACAATATTCTGTTACATAGCATCCACATGAAAGGTTATGTTAATCATATCAAGGTCCTTAACTACTAAGGTCAAAAGGATCCTGTAGTTGAGTATGGTTCTGAGGTCTCCCAACTATCCAGATTTTACAAATCCTGAAGCTGTATGGTTAGCTTAATTTCAAAAGGCAGTGCAGCACCGCACCGGCGTGGCCTCTATGCATTCTGTCGGCGATTTTGCGTCTTTATAAGAAAGTGAGACAAAAATAGAAATGGAGAAAGATGGACTTATGGTCATGGAACTCATAGGTGCATGACAAATGTCAATTTCTTTGTTGTAATTTGCCATATCCCTTTATTTAACAAGCTCCAACTGAGCTGAAAAGAATACAACAGCTGCCTATAATGCCTGGGGGCTAGGTGGAATCTGACAGACTGCCAGCAACTAACGGTTTTTGAAATATTGGTTGTTAGTGGCATGATCAAAAGAAGCTGTGCAGGTGTTGGTAGTTGAAACCCTCAACTGGCATGGAAGCTCTACTCCCAAGATTTTTTTTTTCTTTTCGGACAAAAAAGGGGGGGAAAGGTATGTACAAGTAGAAGGCTGTAACTCTATGGAAAAGCATATGCTATTTATAGAAGAGCATATGATACACAAGAGTTTAGAACACAAGTAGATAAGTTATTGCAAATATTTATAATCCTAATTACCTTCACCTCCACGCGAGAAAGGTAAGGCCTGTTCTTTGCATCATGGGAGAACCGTACATTTCCACGTCTCTCACCAGATTTTATCCACTCCTTATATACATCCGGATGTTTCCACATTGCATCCATATCTGTCTCTGATACCTTGGAATCCCAATATATCAACTGTGCCTCTGAGTCAAAAATCATGCCAAGTTATAAACTGTTTTTTAAGTGGGCAGAAGGTCTATGTCCTGTTGTCCTTATGTTTTGCACATAACTCAATACCACGTGCATCTTATACAAGAAAATATAGAAAACATAAATAGCAACAAAGCAAAACCTAACCTGTGCTTGACAATTTTTCTAGGTTAGGAGTAAGCTCATGGCAAATTTCTGGTTGTCTGCAAAAGAAAAGCAAGAAAAAGTACATCAACTGGGGCAAACGTCCAAAGGAAATGTATGAAAATGCACAGATGAAGCTGAGGTATAAGTTCAAACTTCAAACAAAGGCATAGCTTTATCTGCAAAAGAACAGCATCTGCACTTTAATTTGCTGTGTAGTTTCTATTGTGCTGACCTGAATGAATATGTAATGAGATGTAGGGAGTTTTAGGGCCATAAAGGAAGATATTAGTGACATACAGTCCATGTACAATGGAGTTGAAGTTCTGAATATGTTAGTAGTCAACCATACAGTCATCGCAAAAATAGAAGTTGCTTCTTAAAAAACTCCTTTGTTCATTATATTAATACATTAGCATGTCAGATGAAAAGAAATGATCTTGATGCCTAGTTATAAAGCAGCATTAAAGCTTAAGTGCAACTGTTTTTTATGAACTCAAATATTATAATAGTTTGAACTTGGGCAAGAATCCTACTAAACTCTTAATTCTTAAGCCCTGTCAGATTTGGCTTAGGGACCAACTATGTTGGATGATCAAGGGATCTTCTCCAAACTTGAGTTTACTAATCTCATAATAAATCAAGGTCTATAAAACAGGTCCTCCACAAGCCACAAGTGCTAAGAGAAATAAATTCAGTTATGGAACATTACTGAAAACCATAAGAAAGTTAGATACGTGATATAGACCTAAAGTATTAAGAAAGAAACCTTATAGACAACAAGTTCTCTTTCACATAAAGATAACGCTGGAAGATGGGGGAAGTTGATTTGTGAGCAGCCTTCTTTTTGCCGCCCTTATATGCTCTAACAACAAATTCTTCAGTTCTTTGTCTGCAGCATTTTTGCAATATAATTGTTTATTAACTGCTGAAATATCAGAGATGATGATATCAGTAAAACATACAGTGCCAAGTAAAAATGCATACTTGTCATCACAAGAGAAGAGCCATTTTGCATAAGCAGCACCAAAGTAGACATTTACAAGAGGCCAGTACAGCAAATTAGTATTATCTTCAATGTCATAACTCTTGTAACCTAGTTCCCTTGAAAACAGGGAAAATGGTAAATTCAGCTTCATAACATAAAAGACAGAGATAGTTGCTAAAATTTTCTATTAAGGTTTCATGATTACCTTCCAAGCCATCGAGCAACTTCAGGTGCCACCTGCATTATGCCAACCTTGGTTTCTTTAGTCTTGCGATCATAGGTATCTACAAAGAGTCTCCTTCCACTTGCAATTTCAGCAAGTGCACCTATCATATACTGCACGAGAAGAAAGACCATAGTCAGCAAGTCCAAATGATACATACCAGTAACAAGATTGCTGAACATATCACCACTTTATCTCACTTCATTTGTCACTTCACAAAATTGCTGTGAACTATGATACATACTAACAAATTAGAGTGTCCAGCTGAGTTTTGGTCGTCTCTTGTTGGTGTCTCTAGCGCGTATGTAATCCTAGAGACTGTTTGCATGTGTGTCTTTGTTTTTGTGCGCGCGCGCGCGTGTGTGGTGTTGTTTGGGCTCTTGCCCTTTTTCCTCTCTTAATATAATGAAGTGCAGCTCTCCTGCGTTTTCGAGGAAAAAAAAAAAACCATCACAGAGAATGCATCATGACAATAAGCTAACATGCAGCTGTACTTGCTGCTTGGTTGTGAGACTACAGAGAAAAAAGGGAAGTGCAAATACTTGTTGAACATAGAGAAATAGAACTAATACTGCATACCGGGTCTAGCTGCGATTTGAAATGTCTATGAACAGTAATTGCTGCCACTGCCTGAAAGAATCAATGGATGCACACAAGAATCAGTTCAAAGCCACAGTTGCATAAACAACAGATAGAACTTAGAATATAGAAGGACCTTTAGTGTCTATTTTTCATAGCTTAGCGCCTTAGCAATCTTAATTCAAATAGGTTTGCAATAAATACTCCTAACCGGTGCTTTACTCGGTAACCACTTTGTTAAATATAGCAAAAATATGAAAATACTACTATATGGCTGGCAACTCAATTTTCAGTGTCGATAGTTTCCTTATGTTCGGCAAACTTTAGTGAAATTTCGGTGGCTGCTACTGATAGCCTTCTTGAGGAATTTTGAGTGCCATTACACAATAGCAAATTAGCAACGATTGATTTTGCCAAATGAACCAAGTAATAAACAGAAAGAGACTTGAAATGTTGAAAAGGCATAATTAAATGTTGGAAAGTGGTGATTTATTTAGCAGGTTTCAGTATGATTCCATTATTCTAGTGTCATGTGGGGCCGCCACTACACGCGTAAGACCCACACCAGAGATACAGCCAGCAGCACTCTCGATCGCCGCGCAGGGACGCGAGAACCAGTCCAGTGGCTGAGCAGCACGCATGGCAGAGAGCAGCGTGCTTGCTTCACATGGCAGCAGCCAATGGCTGAGAATAAACGGTCAAGGTCCTATTTGTAGTAGTTTGCTTCTTTATTTACCTCATGCAATCGAGTGATTAGAGTAGGCATGAACATTACCCCAATTTCCTTAGTCTACCTTTTCTCAAACCAATCGGGCACTGAGGGGTAAAACATTGCACCAACCACAGATCGCGACTACGAACTACGTAGTCAGGGCCCTCCTACCCTGTCCCTCGACTTGACATCTAGAACTGCTACTATCAATATCACGGAGTTAAATAGACTACTCACCATCATTTCAGTTTGTGTGAGATATGCCTCACCATCAGGGTCCCGTGATAGGTGAACTTTCTGTCCTTGCTCTTCCCCAGCATCATTCCACTCTTTACTCACAACAGGATCCTGCCACATTAATCTCATGTCCTCTGGATCCAAGCAATCGTCCCAGTATTTGAAGCTTACAGCCATTTTGTACTTATCAGTAGTTCTTTGTTTTCTTCGCTGTTGGGAAGAAAAACATAAAATACAATGAAATTTAGATGAGATATGGTCTACTTTATTTAGGAAAGTGAAACAACAAAACCCCAATCTGCATTATGTTCTGGACCTACATATAATAAGGTGAAAAAAGTTTTTACATGTTCAGCAAGAAACTGCTGATGGCAAGTTGTACATAAAAAGAATATCCAATCATTTCATCAACAGATATACAGAGCAATCACGTTTCTTCAGGGAAAAAAAAACATGCATTCAGTTGCAGACGAAAACACTTGTTGGCATCATCCGACAGACATGTAAACATAACATGAAACCAATCAATTAGGGCCGCAAAAAAACAATCAGCAGTTAGCAAACAGAGGTACAGTAGAAAGGCAAATGATACCAAATCACCGTTATGGAATAAAAACATGCACAAATAGCAAGGCACCCCGAAACCTGAACAATTTAATTAGAGGGAGCGGGGCTACACGCTAAGTTTGGGCAGCCTAGACAGAGCTAGCTATGATATAGTACTGGTCAGCCCCCTAAATTTGAATTGGTGGTCTGATTGGCCAAAACAAAAGGACTAAGCTAAGCTATGTATACTTGTCAGCCTCCTAATTTTGAACTGGTGGTCTAATTTGGCCAAAACAAAAGGACTCTGACATGCACATGACACCTCGTAATCAATGACTCAAATCACAAGAGACCATTCAGCACCAAACCTTCACCACAGAGATGCACACCCCAATCCAGCACAGACGCACGCACATCGCAATAGTATACCCCCAAAAAAAAAGTAAGCTATATGAGAACCACACGCAGTGCTAGTTGAACCCAACGACAGCATCACGCCGCCGTACCTGCCGCTCTTCAGCGTCACGCATACGCATGAACGGCATGCCCGCTGCTCCGCATTGGCACTGGCACCACACCAAACAAAAGCGAAGGCAGCAAGCATCCGGTGCAACAGCGCGTACGTCTCACGATCTAATGTAATAATCGGGGGGCAAATTCTATAGACGTACTCCGCCCCGAAGAAAATGGAGGGGGATTCGAGCACGCACCTCGCTCCCTCTCTCGCTAGATCGACGAAGCGAGCGGGAAATGGAAGATAAAATCGAGCGACGTCGCGAATCGGGCTCACCGGTGCGCAGGCGCGCGCGCGGGGTCGGGACGACTCGGGAGGCGATTGGGGAGTCCCCCCCGCCTCGGGTGCCTTGAGGAGCTCGGACTCGACGGGGATTTGGGAGGCGCGACGACGGAGACGGTTTGGTGGGACGGGGAATCGCCGGCCGAATCGGGGAAGGGAGAGAGGCGCGTGAATGAAATGGAGGAAGGGGAAGGAGGGATGGGTGGCGAGCGGGACGTTTAAATGTTGGGGGTGCGGGGACACGTGGCGGGCAGCAGCGATTCAGCGCACTGCTGGTGGGTGCGCCTGTCTTTCTGATCGGGTTCGCCGTTGGGCGAGAACCGGAGAAAGCAAGCAGGGATGGGGCGCAACTGCTTGCCTTTGGATGGAAGCGAAGGCGTTGGGCCAGGCCATCTGATCGCTCCAGTGAAATGATCACTTGGATAGCACCAGCTGTCACGTCCAAGCGACGCTGGATCCTCCACCGCTGAAACATCAACAAAAGCGTGGTGCGGTGCGCCAGACTTGCACGGCGCCTGCCTGCGTGTCTGCGCGGCACAAAATCGTCATGCCCTTCGCATGTGCACCCAAGCTTGTCTCTGAGGGTGTTTAGTTCCTCTCTAAAATCTTAATACTTCCGTTACATCAATTTTACGGTGCATGTATGGAATATTAAATCTAGACGAAACTTTTGCATGTTTGTACAGTTTGCCTATAAATCGCGAGATGAATCTTGTGAGTCTACTTGGGCTATAATTAGACACTTATTGCAAAAGATTCCTCGCTACTACAGTGTTAAAATCCTAAAAATTTTTGATCTAAACACCCCCTTTGTAGTTTGGCAATCGTACCTAGTAGTTCGGTGTATGGTGTTTGTTGGAGGACTGCAATCTCTTAGCATGCTGCGAATTATATGAGGGATGTGCAATATGACACGATCACTTGATCAGTTCCCTAATAATCTGTATTCGAGGAGTTGTGATTTCTAAATATTGTTAGCTGTCCAACCTATTTACCATGCTCAGTGCCTTATGTTATGATATATGTTGTGTCCGTCCAACCCTTTGAGCGCGAATCGTAGATGAGACACCATGGTATAAAGCAAGACGTTGCAACATCCTTTGTTTTTTATATATATACAACCTCGTCTCAGAAAGGATGTGATCCTGGTGTTCAAATATTGTCTCAAAATTAATGTAAAAGTGAGTAAAGATACACCATTTTGTAGAGCCGAAATAAGAGTTGCATGTAACTAGAAAACCACCACACTGTCCATCCATCTATTTGTACGTGATTCTCCCACACTGCCATGCAACCCTTCTACCTGGGAAAAATAGCGGAATTGAACTCCTAAGAATCACCAGAAGCACTCGCACAGCCACAACCGAATAAGATAATTGTTGAAGCACGGCAAAGGACGAACGAGGGGCATATACATAATTTCACACTCACACTAATCTGGCTTCGAAAATTGAGATTTCATGCTTTATGAGATGAAGGGAGTATGAGCCTGTTTGATTCACCATCTGCTAGTAGTTAGTTTGATAATAATTTGTTATCTGATTTAGTCTAGATAGTGAGATAGTTATTATCTATAGATATAGTTAATAATTATCTAACTACTATTTGTATATACTTGGATCAAAATAGATAGCAGATGGCTATTATCTATTAGGCCCTCCCAGCGTACTAGTGCTGCCCCGAAAAAAATGGGACCTACAATGAAATTAGAGCATCACTTTACCAGATTGCAGTGTCAAAAACATAGAGCATCAAAACTATCTGCAACGCTTGTCCCATCTGAAATAAAGCAATATTAGGCCTTCTCCAGTGTGCTAGTGATACCTGAATAAAATTTGGGTCCCACAATAGAAAGACGGCATCGCTCTCTATCTGCTGCAATGTAGAAGTAAATCAGGCATTGCTACCGGCCCACACTGCAAATAAAAAAAGAGCAAAGGCACGAGCCCGTCGATGGGAACAACATGCAGTGAGTTGGTTTGAGCAATAAAGTAGTACTTTTTTTACTGAGCAGGCAGCGGTGCATCTACTTGCTCCGCTCCATGAATTCCTGGCACCACTGAAACTTGGCTCCGCTGGCCACAGCGTGCAAGAGTGACTCTCTAACCATCTCTCTCCAAACTGGGCACCACTCATGGCATACACTGGAGAAGGTCTAAGACCAACCACACTTATCGTCCTCTAAATCTCTCCTCTAAAAGGAATATTCCATCCTGGTCATCGAGATTCTCTCCTCTATACCACATTCTCCCGCATCCATTCATCCTCTATATCTCTACTCTACATCACGTCGGACCCACCCATCATTTTTTTTATTCCCCTCCCCTCCCTCCCCCATTCTCTTCTCCCTCTCTCCTCTATCCTCTCTGCTCGCCCGCCCGCCGCCCGCCGCCCGCCGCCGGCCCGCCCTCCGACGGCGCGCTTGACCGTCCGCGAGGCGACGCAATCTAGCAGTCGCATCTCCACCGGCGGGCCCTCCGGTACTGGGCTCCTCTTATCCTCAACAACCTCGTCCTCTCTCGCAGCATCCAGGGCCGCCGGGCCGGGACTAGCGCAGGGCCTCCACGGTCGCGAGGCTCGAGGGGGACCACGGGGGCCTCGGCCGGCGGAGCATGCACGCCCCCCGGCTGAGCTCGACGCGGTGGAGCTCGGGAGTCCTGGGACGGCAGGCTCGGCGCAGGGTGGAGCTACGGGGCCGGGCCGGCGGGCTCGGGCGGGCGGGTTCCCCGGCTCCGCGAGGATGGAGCCGGGACAGAGGCGGGGGGGGCCCAGGACCTCGCGCGGGACCACTCCGGCCGCCATCGAGGATGGGGGCGGGGGGCAGGGTCGGAGCTCCCTCCGGCGGCGGCTCGACCCCCCTCCCTGCTCCCTCTGATGACGGCGAACGCGGCCCCTCTCTGTTCCCTCCGGCGCGGACATGCGCGTGGCGTGGTGGGCCCGACGAGGGACGGAGCGGACGCCCTATATCCCGCTCGATTTACCGGCGTCCGGATGTTTTCCGGGGCCAGCTGGCGCTGTGGCGGACGCCGCTGCGGGCGTTTCGTCCGCTATATCATCGTCAAGGATGATATAGTGGGTGCCGCTGTGGTTGGTCTAAGACTATGTGCACTGCTATCCTGGACCACGTCTTGCAGAGCTGTATCTGCAGCGTGGTCCGTTTCATCCTACGAACGGGGCTCCGATATTTCTGGCAGAACAGGCGACGGATAGCGGAAGAAGTCTGGGGCAGCGCAGGGGAGCCCAGCGGTGCTCACGTGAGAGGGAGAGGAGAGAGACGGATAGAGTACGGCACGGGCCTCACGTGTTCAACTAACTAAAAAAGATTATAACACACAAACCAAAATCTCAAATTAATTTTGATTACACCATTAAATTCGTTTCAATAAATACTTTAAATAAGATGTCATATGGATATATTTAGATAAAAAAATTTACGGACATGTGGGCTCCACTATAGATAGAGGATGATATAGAGAATGGATAAGTGCGGGAGAAAGTGATATAGAGGAGAGAATCTCGATAATCAGGACGAAATATTCCTTTTAAAAGATAAATTTAGAGGATGGAAAGTGCAGATAGTCTTAGGCCCTCCTATAATGTTCCTCTTGAGTGATGCCTAAAAGATGAAAGAGAGATTCTAGCCTCGCTCCCCGTCATTGCAAGCCAGTGGGCCTTCCGCAGTGGTGAGTGGTGCCAAAAGAAAAATGCTGGACCTCACCATTTCTTTGGGAGTCACTCCTAGCAGGTTGCAATGGGCAGCATCACTCAGGCAACACTTCTGGGACCCCACCATCTCTGCACCATGCAAGCAAAACATACTGACTGCTTCTCTTTTTTGGCGTTATTTTATTCTTTAGACATCACTTGGCACTGGTAAATGTACATTCATCGCTCCTCATTTTTCAGGCATCACTTAAAAGTTAGCTTCACTGCCTGCCTGCAGTGTGAGGAGTGAAGCTAAAATCTTCTCTTTCTTCTTTTAGCACCACTGCAGAACGCTTTAGGTGCCAAACGAGACTGTATAGCATAATACAGTATGTTGCTGCATCTGTGTAGCCCTTAGCTTGTTGGACAAACTCAAGATCACAAGCAGGAGTAAGGAAAGCTACTCTGCCCCCATTAATCAAAACTGACCGTTACTCAAACCTGACAAGCATTTCATTGGTCGTTGGCTCGGTGCAGTTTCAGATATTTTCATTCCTGGCGGATGCGGTGCTGTGACTCTGTTAGCAACGGAGGCAGGGAAGAGAGGAACCAGAGCAGAGGAAGGGAAGCAAGCAGATAGACGATGAACAGACGAATCTCGATACAATTAGAAAGGAGTTCGATTACAAAGTCGCTCGCGCTCTCTCCTACTAGGCTGTGTTTAAACTGTTGGATAGTTAGAATTTTAGATATTATAGTACATATGTTAACTTTTGCAATAAGTGTCCAATAATAGATTTAAAAAATCATCTTACACTTTACATATAAACTGAATAATTAATTTTTTTATCTATGTTTAATATTCAATGTATATATTTAAACATTTGATGTGACGGTAAGGTTAGGATTTTGAAAGGGAGGCCTTAGCTACAGTGCTGTGCTCGGCTTGCTTGCTCCATTCCTCAGGCGCTCGTCCACTCTGGGCTTGTAGTAGCAAATGTTCCTGGTCTTTGGCCTGGCTTGCCGGCCCACTTCCTCCTCCTTGCTTGTATTCAGATGCTGACAGACTCTCTGCTAGTCTGCTCAGGAAAGGCACGTTGGACGTCGTCAGTGCAGCCCGTCGCGGAACACGTCGCGGACGGAGGTTCCGAGGCCATTTTCGGCCCATTCACGAAGACGCATGGCCCTGATTGGGCTCTGCTGGCGAAAATTAGCTTTCTGCCCTCTTCGATGAAGACAATACATAGAGTTGCTAATAAACTACTTGTGGTATGCTCCTAAAAGAGAACGGCTTGTCCTGATGGTTCATAGTCCCGATCGACCGATCGACCGGCGTATGCGGAGCACCTTTCCTCGTTGCGAACGAGTGGGAATCGAATCTGCATTTTCCTGTCTGATGATTGCTGGAGAGCAATGGCGACCGATGGTGCTAATGCTTTTAGTATCTTTTAACAATATACTCTCTCTATCTCTAAATAACTGTTGTTGTTGATGTGAGTATCACAAAGTTTGTTTTGATTTATAGAAAATACATATAACATTTAGATCTTTTTAGCGATACTAATTATATACTATATATATATTAATAATTTTTAATTTAATTAAAAGTTGTTTCTTGCTACAGGTATTCAGTGACGAAACAAGTACATATGTGCTGATTTGTAGCATGGACGGAAAAGAAATGCCATGCGTGGGCAACCAACCACGAATTTGTTCTTTTCCAAAGTTGTCTGTGCCTGCTTTCGTTGAAGGTGACCTTCCTTGCACGCCATGCTTCCAAAGTGCTAAAATCACATTCCAACTATAAAATATTTGGTCCCTTTATTTTTAAATTACATAATACAACATAGACGCTCAAAACATGCGCGCGCGCACACACTCATATAAACACGCATACACAAAATCTATCCATCTGAGCATCTCCCCAAGAATAAACTGGCAAATCTCAAAATTCACGAATTCTCCTTAAACGCATCACTATCAACAAGGATGCCACCTACCACTAAAAGCATAGCACATTAAAATCTTGGAATAAATTAAAAAAAAAGATCAAGGACTTAAACCCGGGGCAGGTTCCCCACAAAGAACCTAGTCTTTGAATTGTCTGAAATGCCATGTATTAATGATTGGAGGGACATTAATGTGTTTTTTAATATAGTATATAAATTCTAGACAAAACAATGAATAAAAAGCAGTCAAAACTTGCATCACAAAGCAAGAGCGCTTAAGCATCTCAAATTTGTCAGCCTGTTTGCTTTACCTTATTAGCCAGTCATGTAATAATATTTTTGTGTCACAACAAATTAGTCTGCCTAGCTCAGGATGTCGGTGCTTACAATCAGAGGCCAAACCCTACGCGACTTGTACTTAGAAAAACTAATCATCACCACCAAATAAACACACGAGAGGAGGAGAAGACGAAGGCAAAATTGAAACCATTTTCGTGGGAGAAACATCGATGTGACCAAAACTAGCCGCATAGAGCCACACAGACGAATGACTAATTGATCTCCTTTCTTAAATCGCACCCTGATGGGACCCCTCGTTGTCTTCACCGGAGTGGCTAGCAGTATATTACAGCCCAGAGTCTGGGAGGTTTGGTGGTGCCGTGAGCCGTGGTGGTAGGCGAAGCAAATCACAAGTGCAGCGCAGGACGCGAGCAGAAAACGTGCAGCGGGCGATCGCACGCACGCGCACGGGCACCCGCCCGCCACCTACCCACCCGGGCGGGCCTCTGCGGGGCGTTGCGCTGCGCGGCCACCTTTTTTGTAATTTTTAATTTTGTTATTATACAATTTCCTCTTCTTTTTTTATACGAACGAGGAACGATCACACGCGGAACGCTTCCGCCGCGCCGCCACCTTCCCCCACTCCTCCTTCTCCTCCTCCTCCCTCCGCGCTCGCCCTCGCTCCTGCCTGCCCCGGCCCGGTCCCCCTCCTCGCGGCGTCGGTCAAACCCTAGCACACCGTACGCGCCCGCTCCCATTCCCCGTCCCCCACCCATGGCGGCGCTCTCCGTGCCCCTCCGCGCCGCGGCCGTCGCCACCACCGGATCCCGCGCCGCCGCGGCCGACCCCGTCAAGGTATATATACTCCCGTGCTCTCTTCGTCTCCTTCGTGCATGCCGGGTATTTTTTTTTTCTTCCCTTTGGTATTGTTGGCGATTCGCGGAGCAGCTCGCTCGCTCGCGCGCGTGGGTGGGTTGCGGGTTCCTTTCACGGATTCATTGCCGCGCCTAGATTTGGTCCCGATCCTAGTCTGGTGGCCGTTCGGCGGACCTCTCAAGTCTCAGCCGTGTGCTACGCCAACATGTTTTTCCCGGCGTTCCGCCCGTTTGTTTGGAGTGTGAAATTGCAGGCTTCAGGGAATCAAAGTTTTTCTCATTGTACTATTTTATTTTTATTTTAAAAATTCTGGGGCCGGAGTTTTGTCCCAAGTTCGTTCCAGGTGCCCCACGGGAGGCACATCAGTTTCCTGTTTGATGGATTGCAATGCAATGCCCTCACCCCTGATGCACTGATGTGTGATTCCTAGCACATTGCAGTGCCCCCACTGATGCGATTTGGCTGTTATGGTGTACTTGTAGGTCTCATGCGTGAGGAGCACTGGCCCAGCTCACTTTGGCTGCGCCTTCCCCTCCATCACGGCCTCTTTGGCGTAAGTGCTTACTTTTGACACCGGAACCCATGTCAGCCTTGTAAATGTAGTTTCAGACATTGGTAAAGTCTGTCTAACTTACTGTGAATTGAAGTGCGAGGAACATCGAGCCGCTGAGGGCGATAGCTACACAGGCGCCCCCTGCCGTTCCACGTAAGTAGCTGTTGTGCCTCACCGACCAAACATTTCAAGTGAGTTGTGCAGTTTGCGGTGGATTGTGACTCCGTTCTTCCTTTGTTTCTCTGTAGAATATTCGAGTGGGGAGAAGACAAAGATCGGCATCAACGGTGAGGTCTTCTATGTACAATCATAGTAACTAAATTGATGTGAATGAAAACTATCGTATTATAATCTGAATGGGACAAATCAACCATTGACCACCTTGGGCCTTGCTGGTCAATGCGTTCTGTCTTCAGGCTTGGCTGGCCGCTGACCTTTCTCACTAATATCTAGTGTGCATTGCAACCAAATGCACCACTTGAGATGACTTGTTTTAAGGTTTTACAAAGGCTCCCTGTTGTGTATTTGTTGCACTAACTAACTGCATAGCAAATATATCATTCTTGGTACTCTAAAACATGAATCATTCTTGGCTTTCTGAGTTACTTTGCACTTTGGTGCAAGTATGAACTATGTGAATTTTATCAGATTCTATTTCTGATTTGTTCTTGCCCCTTTTTCTTGTTACTGTAGGGTTTGGGCGGATTGGAAGGTTGGTCCTGCGAATTGCAACCAGCAGAGACGATATTGAAGTTGTCGCTGTGAATGACCCTTTCATTGATGCTAAGTACATGGTAAGGAAGCTAATTCAAATTATTTTGGTTATAATATTTTAAATTTCAGACTCTGGACGTTTCACTTAACAGCAATGAGCTAATTAAGAGTTTTGTTTGCATTTTCCTTCTGGTTATTTGAGAACTGCTCTACCTGAGCAGAGATACAGTTACGGTCGGGACTGCAACACTAGATTAATTGAAATAATTCTCTTTAATCTGATGCAAACTATAATTCCTGTTAGCTTATTTATGTTATGTTTCATGTGTTGTGGGAAAAATGTTATGTTTCTTGTGTTGTGGAAAAATAAAAAACTACAATTCCTGTTAGCTCATTTATGTTATGTGTTTCATGTGCTTTCACATAGTCGCTTAAGTATGATATGCATGTGGTAGCTTTACAAAATAACTGTTACACTGATCCTTCATGATGTTTTTTTAAAAGCATTGTTATGTCAAGTGAATGCACATTATCCACTGGAACAATGCAGCTAATGTGAATCTAGCAGTTTTTTTAGCTCTCCTATTAATTTTTTTTTACTTCCCTGCTGGTTTAACAACTCTCTGTTTATGCATGAGGGTCTAGCATTTTTTGTGTTTTTATGTTAGTTTCCAATATTAATCTTCCCTTTTCCAGGCCTATATGTTCAAGTATGACTCCACTCATGGCCTGTTTAAAGGTTCTATTCGTGTCGTGGATGATTCAACCCTAGAGATCAATGGAAAGAAGGTCACAATTACAAGCAAAAGGTAATGTTGACATTTATAGTCACATCAGTATCTTATTTGCCTATTTGTACATGGCATTGTTATATTGCAGTTGTGCTAGTAAGGTTGGATTTGGTGAATCCTTGTGGGGACCGGGGAGATATTACTTACACCCCGTTTGGATGTAGGTATTAAACTCTGAAATTCGGAATTGATATTGGGCGTCTTCAATACCTGACGTTTGGATGTTGCTGGTATTGGAATTAGAAACCACATCCAATACCGCTTGGCATTGGCCCTTCAGTGGTGCCCCCTCCCTCAATTCCGACCCCTTGTGCTCCGTATTCGTCGGTATTCTCTCGCGTCCGGCGTCCGCCCGCTGCCCCGCGGTCGCATCTCCCTCTCTCCACTCCAGCGGCGGCCCCCTCCCTCCCTTTCCACTTCAGCAGTGACGGCCCCTTCCCTTCCACTCCGGCAGCACAGCTAGCAAGGTGGTGCTTCTTCCTCTTCAACTCCTGCGGTGGCCCCCTCTCCTTCCACTCCGGCGGCGCAGCAAGAAGCAAGGCGTGCCTCTTCCTCCTCCACTCCAGTGGCGATGGCGACCCCCCCCCCCCCCCCCCCCCCCCCCCCCCCCCCCCCCCCCCTCTCAACTCCGCCGGCGGCCCCCTCCCCCTCCCCCTTCCACTTTGGTGGCATAGCAAGAAGCCCAGCGATGCCCCTTCCTCTTCCACTCTGGGGCGGCGGCCCCCCTCCTCATCCACTCCGGCTGCCCCCTCCTCTTCCATGTTAGGCAGCGGGGCCCCCACCTTTGGGTGTGTGGAGATGAGGTGCCTTCTTCCTCGCAGCCGTTGGCCGGCGGTCGGCAGCCCTTTCCTCCTCGCAGCTGGCGGCCGACAGTCTTTCTTGATTGTGCGCATGACAGAATTTCAATTCTATCTTTGGTTACCCAAACAGGATTTGAATTGGGTTGCTTCCTAAGTTTCCAGAAGCCAATTTAGTGGTCCTCCAAACAACAGAATTGAAATTGTCATCCACTTCAATACCACGGTCGATTTGGTATTGGGTCCAATTCAATACCACACCCTCCAATATCTACATCCAAACGCACCCTTAGCTCTTTCTGTGCTATGGATGGATGGTGCTTGAACTACCTGTAATCACTTGAGAAGTGTTTATTTCAGCTTCTTTTGAATACACAACTCAGTACTGCACCACTACCATCTTTTGTGCTTCTCATAGTCATATAAATGATTTGTTGTGTTTTTGCATTACAATTTCTTGGTCTACAGTTTTACCATTTTTTACTCCAAAGATATGTCTAAGAACTTGCAACTTTTTTCTTCAATATTCCAGAGATCCTGCTGAGATTCCATGGGGTAACTTTGGGGCTGAATATGTTGTTGAATCTTCTGGTGTCTTCACAACGACTGATAAAGCATCGGCACACTTGAAGGTTTGTGTAGACTACCAGTATTAAGTATTTAATAATGGCATCTAATTAACTAACTACATATCTTTTCATATTGAAAACATGTTGAGGTTTCTGCTGTTTTTTACAGGGTGGTGCTAAGAAAGTTGTGATATCTGCACCATCAGCAGATGCTCCCATGTTTGTAGTTGGAGTTAATGAGAATAGCTACGATCCAAAGATGAATGTTGTTTCTAATGCAAGTTGCACCACCAACTGCCTTGCTCCACTTGCCAAGGTCAATTTTCTTATTGCTTTCTTTTTAACAGTGTCCAGTTTCTGCCAACAACAGTTCTTATCACAGTAAATGGTTCTTGTGGTTCATATTTTTCTGTCTTTCCAAACACTAATTTGTTAACCAATGTGTGCAGGTTGTCCATGAGGAATTTGGCATCGTGGAGGGTCTTATGACAACTGTTCATGCCACAACAGGTGGGTTACTGACTTTCCTCCAGTGTCTACCTGTTAAGTCATTTACCATTTTCATGCATTTTCAAAATAGTTGTCATGAAACTGTTACTTTACCACATTCAGCCACCCAGAAGACTGTTGATGGTCCTTCGATGAAGGATTGGAGAGGAGGACGTGGTGCTGGCCAAAACATAATTCCTAGCTCCACTGGTGCAGCAAAGGTAGCTGAAGCCAAAGGCACACCATCTTATCTTAGACTCAGTTTTTGCACTTACTGGTTTCGTTTTATTGTCAGGCTGTTGGAAAAGTCCTACCTGAGCTGAACGGAAAGCTTACTGGCATGGCCTTCCGAGTTCCAACAGCCAAATGTCTCTGTTGTGGACTTGACATGCCGGATTGAGAAAAGCGCCTCCTATGATGATGTGAAAGCAGCCATCAAGTACGTCGAAGTACTCTGCTATTTCCATCTGGTTTTCATCTTCTGATTTGTTATTCCAATAAGTGAAAGCACAACCTCTTGATAAGTTAGTAATCAATGATTTGAAGGCCCATCATAGCACTTCATACTGTGTAGCGGATGATTTACATCAACTAAAGATAATTGTAGCATGTGTTACTTAGATCTAGAGAGGGGTAACAAAATATCTCGGTTCAACATCTTGCTCATTGTAGGCTGCACAATTTGACAGTAGGTAGCTTAATTGCATGCTCACATTACTGCGTCCACACTGGAAATTCTGCGTGAACTTCATTTGAAGTGTGTTACGCTGCAGTTCCTAAGATTCGTGCAGAGCAACCATGTGCATATTATCAGCCAACCTATGGTGGATCTTATGCAGCATCTCTTTTTTTCCAGGGCGGCATCAGAGGGTGCACTCAAAGGTATTCTTGGCTACACAGACGAGGACGTTGTTTCCAATGATTTTGTTGGTGATTCTAGGTGAGTACTTCAATCCAGTGACGTAACATAATTTTGTCCTGTGGGTGTTAAGGTAGCTGAAATCGTTATCATTGCCTTTTATATATCAGGTCAAGCATCTTTGATGCCAAGGCTGGTATTGGACTGAGCTCTTCGTTCATGAAGTTCGTGTCTTGGTATGACAACGAGTGGGGCTACAGGTAAGAGTTTGTTACTTATCTTGTATCGTCATTTGTTGAAGGTTAAACCTTCCATGCTCCTAAGAATCTCTTTGTTTGCTTTGACAGCAACCGGGTTCTGGATCTGATCGCCCACATGGCTCTTGTCAGCGCCAAGCACTGATGTTCGTACTCGTTCCTCCAGTAGCAGTAGCCTAGAAAAAGGCTGCAATTTTGACGGCCATTTTCTTTTAGCTGTTGTTTGGAATAAGATCAAATGTTGAAACGCTTCGAAATCGCGCAAAAAATGGACTCAGATCCATGACCGTGTATTTTAGTTGTAGAAGGGGGCAAATTTGCACCGTGGTACCCTTGGCATCGGTATATGCGGAATCGTGGATTGATGAGTCATATGGTTCGTGGACTTGATGATTTATTACTTATAAGGCGCGCCTACTTATAATGTGTGAGCTCCTGAATGAGGTCATATTAACTAGACAATCCGTGTTTTAATGGAAATATAGGATGGCAATGGCAATCCGCCGACTTACACCATATTTTGCTTTCTTTGAACCATCTGCCTGTTTCCCGGAAGTCGACAAGAATATGCATAGTAATCAAGCTGAAGTGTACTTACAGAAAAGGATGGGAAAATGGAACGTTCATGTATTTGCAGTGTCCACAAAAAAGAAGCATGAAACAGACATCCACACCAAAACAATCAAGGGCGGCTGAAACTAAGGTAATAATTGTGAATTAGAAGCTACAAATACGATTGAGCTAGTAATTACCAACTCTACGGTAATTTTACCAATCTGATGTCGCGATAGGATGCACTTGTGGAATCAAACGTACAAGGGAGATAGTACTGTCAGGAAACCCCAGATAATCTCAAACTGTTCATGCAAGGCAACCGCTCTCCAGGTAGCAGTGTAGAATGCTGCTAACAATTGGAAGATCCACATCGGTGAACGCTGCACGGTGATTTGCTGCCAGTGCCACCCGATGAGGACAAAGACAGTCCGGCACGGTCGGCTTTTCTTGGCTCCCTTCTCCCTGGGTATAGCTGTGACAGTTTGAGAGCCTGAGAGGTGTTAGGCTGTTAGCTGGCGTTTGCCTGATCGGAGAACACGAACGCTGATAATCAATTACTTAACCATTACAGTTTTCTCATTCCAAGGGCTCTGTTGCAACGATAGTGACTTAGTGAATGCAAACTGTAAATAATTTCGGGGCAATTCTTGTGAGCCACTGTAATAAAAGGGTCTATTTGTAGAGCTTCTTTTGCTCTAGATTTTCTATTAAAGTTGGTTCTCTTTGGACCCGTTTAGATTATTGGAATTCAATTTACTTTAATAATTATATTTAAACACATTAATTTAGCTAACCTGAGAGAAAACAATAAATAATTCACGTACCCATGTGTTGTTATAACATTTCTGGTTAGGTCTTAGCAAGGAATGACTTTTTGTTAATAAGGCAATAGTGCACATGGACCCTATTTGATGAACTTAGTACTAGTTATCTAATAGTTAGAGCTAATTGTTAGCTAAAATATTATGAATTTTAAAATTTGCAGAGTACGTTTAATAGTAAAATCTATTTTACCCTTGGCATGCCCATGTGAATGGTGTGGAAGGGGTCGGTGCCTCGGTGGATAAGAATTTTTTTTTTATATATAATGGACTAGCAATTCGGTAGTTAAGATTCATCAATATATAAGATAATCAGCTCATTTGTTAGCCCTCCTTTGATGACTTAATTATAGCTCATTTTTAGCTGGCTATGTGCATTTACATAGAAGAGGCTCGTAATTTCTGTAGTACTACACGAGAGCGACCGATCGAAGTCAACTCACCTACCGTTTCGTGTCGTGTCGTGTCCTTCATGGGCCAGAATGCACCCCACTTCGTCCCGGTGACTACTAGCTACCAGCCCGTCTCTTAATGCAGTACATATTTTTGCGATTAAAAACAAGATTTTTTACAAATGGAGCAGCAGATTGATTAGCACTGCGTCATAGACAGGTCAGCCTAGCGTTAGCTACCTCCTCACGACATCTCGCAGATTGTGTACATATAGCTGGTAATTCGAAATCGACCGAGATTTAAATTGACAGCATGCAAATAAATACGAAATATTTGTCATTACGATCACGGTCATCCGTGAACTAAAAAACAGTTTTTTTTTTCACGTCCCTCGACCTTTAAAACCCTTTATTTTACACTTCGGGTGATCTTAATAGTGATTAATTTTGCTAATGTGACGTAAATTAAGTCGATCAGAGGGTAAATCGGAGCAGGATATGAATGTTTTTTTTTAAAAAAAAATCCAAACGTCATAAAAAATTTCAAAAAATGATCGAAATAATTAATTTGAAAAAAAATAATGCAATTAAAAAAAATCCTAAAACCGAAGGCCCAACGTCGAGCCTCACCCACGCGCAGCCCATCACCAACAGGCTATAAGTAGCTCTCTCCGCCGTCAGTCGTCACCGCTGCACTCCTCCAACGCATCACGCATCGATCCCAGTTGGTCTCAGGCTACTCTCAGCTCCGAGACTAACAGCTAGCTGTCGTAGCCATGGCTTCCGGCACCTCGGCGGCGGCGTTGCTCCTCCCTCTACTTGTCTTGGCGCTCCTCGCCGCCGGCCGTAAGTGTTGCACGAACCAATAATTTTATTTGCATGGATCGATGCATGCATATGTGCGTGTTAACTGACGCGGCGAGCCTGCGCTGAACTTACACATACTCCACCACTCCATGCATTTAGCAGGTGCGGCCCGAACCGACGACGGTGCCATCGAATTCTCGCCGCCGACGCCGAGGGCGCGGCGTGCTGGCCCGGCGGTGCCCGTCGTTGTTGATGGAGCAGTAGTCCGGGCGGAGAAGGGGACGAACTGCCCGTTGATTCGGGAGCCGAGCCTGGTGGACGCGTGCCGCAGCCCCCCTGGCCTCCGCGGCTGCGCGGCGCAGTGCATCGTCTACCACTACCGCGGCGGGTACTGCGACATGATGCCCAACGGCAGGGCCGGCGACTGCTACTGCACCAACTGCCTAGCCTAGCTAGCCACCCAGGCGTAGGCCACTAGCTAGGCCGGCCGGCGTAGTCGCCTCCCGTGTCTTGGTCGCCGACGGATGATATCTCTACGATCGGCGGAGATAGCAAACCATCAGGGCCAGGGGGAAAATACTTACTACTCCTACTATTTGATATCTGCATGCATTTTGAGCTGCTAGGCGATCAATTTTCGTTTATGCTTAGAATTAATTTAGATTCTTTATTTAGTGAAATAATGAATGAATGAATAATAAAAACAGCGTTAATTGGGTGGTTGTATTCCTTCATTGCCAGCTGAACTAGAAGAGAATAAGCCACATTATATGTTCAGATTTAGGTCCTCCGATCTTAACGTAAAATGGAAGTTAGGAAGAGAAATAACAATGAGAGATCATCGTTCCAAAATGAGATTCTAAAATTCAGCTATCTACTCGATCGAAACTTGGCGTGTGGAGAATTTCTCACAATTCAAAGCCAACAATAACTATGAGAATAATAAGATCAAACACTCATTTTTTTTATAAAAAAAATCTAGAATCTAGATTTTTATGAAATAAAGAAAAAATTGAGAGTTTTCTATGAAAAAAAATTGGGAGGCAACGTTATCAAGTTTGTCGCCATCCAAAGTCTCCACCACAACCGCCTCTTCTGGGCGTAGCTGCCGGTCTATATGCGGCGGGGCTGGCTTGCGCCGGCTCTGGTTACAACAAAAGAAGCGCGGTCACACTTGTCACTTCCTCTTCCTCGCTTCTTCTGTTCCTTTGCCGGTGATTTCCCATCACACGATGGGAGGTGCTTCAGTCGTGGAGACGATAAATCCAAGGCTCCTAGGCCTCGATCCAGCCCTATGTGCGATTGACTTGTCAATGGCGTGAAGGATTTCCTCGCGGCTCTATCCCCATACACAATTCTAGTTGTAACAACAAGAACTAATCACTCAAATAAACAAGCGACTAGACGATCTACTAAACAAAAAGCTAGCTAGCTCCAGTGACAACTAAACTAAAAACAAACAGCTAGCAACTAAAACAACCAGAGAGCTTGAGCTACCAAGCTAATACTAGACAAACAACAACAGAAGCACAGGTAAATGAATTTAATTTGCAAGTGTTGAGAAGCAAACCAATCGGTCAAGTGAGACAATGAATGTTTCTTGAGGTTTGGTTGCTTGCCGGCAACCTATGGCCTGTCGAGGCGGATTCCAAGTTCACCACTTCGCTTAGAAGCCGACAGAACGCTAGGGACGACCTCTCCAAACCTTGTATTACTCTTTGAAATTCTTTCGTGGAGATGATCAGAAAGCCCCACACAATAGCTAGACTGAAGACTCCAACAATCATCAAGATTCTTCTCAACGGTCACAACAAGTATCAAGCCAGTTCGGTAACGGCAATCATCAAAAGTAACAAGAAATCAAAGGTCACGAAGATCACTTAGTGCCACCAAATGCTATCACAAGATGCAGTGCGCTAGCTAGGATCACTCCAATCCTCTCACAAAGATGAACACAAAGTCAAGAGAAAACTTGAGAGAGTGTTTCTCAACTTTAGAGAGTTTGCACAAATATTGGAGGAGCCAAGAGAGTGGCCAAGGCCAGCCACAATTGTTTGCACAAATGAGTAGCGAGAAACCGGAAACGAAGGGCCTGTCGTTGGGCATTTGGTCGCCGATGGAGAGGCGGATCAGGAGTGGGGATGGGGGGATGAACGGCACATTTCTATAGACGAGGCACGACGATGAACAGGCACGCCACGAGACTAGCGAGGAGCCGAGGCGGGTGCCAGCAGGGACTGCCACATCAGCAATTAGATCTGGCT
The DNA here is from genome assembly GCA_038502445.1 of Eremochloa ophiuroides. Taxonomy (NCBI): domain Eukaryota; kingdom Viridiplantae; phylum Streptophyta; class Magnoliopsida; order Poales; family Poaceae; genus Eremochloa; species Eremochloa ophiuroides. The sequence continues at coordinate 9,879,034 of JAHLJS010000005.1, forward strand.
AAGGTCCATTTGGACTTATGATGCAACATGGGCCATGTTTCTAGAGCTATATAGCCTATATTTTTTCTGAAAAAAAAAACATGCTAGGAGTCGAGAGAACAACGCATTGGCAAGCAAGTTTCAGGGCCGCGCCGCCAGTTTTTTTTTTCCTCTTTACTTCGGGGCCTTAAGACGGCCCTCAAATCCTCCCGCACCTCTTATTCCCAGGGCCATTGGCGCAAACCCTCAAAAACCCGTTTGGCCTGTTTTCCTCGCGCGGGCTTTCTTCCCGCTCGCGCCGCCGCTTCCTCCTCCTCCCGCTGGCGCTGCTTCCTCCCCGTCGACGCGGCGCCCGCATCCTCCCCCTGGTCGCGCCCGGACCTTCCCCTCCCCTGCGTCTGGCTCGCGCGCAAGCCGTAGGACGGCGCCGCCCGGATCCGCTGGAACTGACCGGCACAGCCCGGTTCTTCCCTCTCCCCGACTGCTTCCCGTCCCGGGCGCCTCCTGGACCCCGCCATCCCCGTCCGCACGCTCGGCAGCAGCAGCACCAGCGGTACGCGTGCTTCCCTAGTTCCCCTAGATATGCATTGGATTCCTTGCTTTGGATTGGTTGGACAGTCTACAACTCGAGATCAGGCCAACGGCAGCAGGTTCCTCCGCCATCCGACTGAAATAGGGGCTGTTTTTTTGGGATCATAGGATCGATATCCATGTTAGCTAATTTAGTTGTGGTATGGTATTTGGTTTTTTTCTAGTTCCTCTGGCGGAGGTAGGCTAGCTCGTTTTTTCTGTTTTCTTCTCCTTTTGTGTCTTGTACATATGTTTTATTTCTATTGTCTAATAAAAATCTGGCAAAATTTTTGCCGCCTTTCTAGAAAAAATAGGGGCTGTTTGTTTTGTTCTCAAGCAGAGGTTAGGCGTTCGAAGCATACACGTCCACGCTACCTGCACTTTGTGTTGCCGTTTCTCTGTTCTTTTTATCCATTACTAGTTCCTGCCTTGTCCGATCAATGGAGGTAGTACATATTAAATCCGCTGGGAAAACAAAATTTGCCATTGTTTTTAACTTCTTTATTTCTAGTTTCAATTGTATATCATTCTGTATTCTGTAGTAGTAATGCGGTGCACTCGTCTTGCATCGCCAATCCTCTGTTAGCTGTATATCGTCTAACCTTCAGTTAGCTATATATATTTTGGTTCCCTTGCCGGTTGCTGTTAAGGACTGGACTAGCTCAGTTATATGTGTCGTTTTTCTTTTGCACAGTTTGAGAATTGAGACATGTCGCAGGGAGATAATTGGTCATTGGTGATGTCCGAGGACATTGAGGTTGATGACACTGCAATTTTACCAATTGGTACGGAGACAAATGCTGGTACTCAACCTAGTGCATCAAAGAGGAAGCCAGTCCGTACGGCCAACTATACTCAGGAGGAAGATCTTCAATTGTGTAAATCATGGGAGAACATAAGTTTGCATCCTATCACTGGAAATGATCAACCTAGCAAGGCATATTGGGAGCGAATTCATGATGACTTTCATGCCAACAGAACATTTACATCTAATAGGAATGCAAATTCTTTAGAGCACAGGTGGGGGATAATTCACAAGGAGTGTCAGAAATTTCAAGACTTATTTGAGGAGGTTGAGCGTCGTCATCCTAGTGGAGTGCCATATGAGGAACATGTAAAAGTTATTTTCATTATGATATTGAATCATTTTATTAAGAATTTGTGCTGACACATGTCTTCGATTTCAGTTGCTAGAGGCTCAAAATGCATATGCAAACAATGATCCAAAGAAGAAGGGGTTTTCTTTCCTTCATTGTTGGTTGAAGATTAGACATTCCCAAAAGTTCACACCCTCTACCACCAACAAGAGGCCTAGGAGAAGCAACTCACCAACAGCAATAGATGTGTTTGATTTAGAAGATGATGAGAGTAGGAAAAGTCAGACCCCTGACTCTTCCATGCCTAATGGTAAAAGGCCTGTGGAAAGGAAGCAAGCAAAGGAGAAGATGAAGAAAGGGAAGGAACAAAAGAATTATGAAACATTGCTAGAAAAGTTTCTTATGGAGAAAGAGAGGATTAAAGAGGATAGGTGGCAGGAGAATAAGATGATGCAAGAGCGCAAGGTATCACTTGAGGAGCGCAAGTTATCACTTGAAGAGCGCAAAGTTGCAATTGAGGAGAAGAAGATGCTATGGGAGCGTGAACAGAAGATTATGTTTTGTGACCTTGAAACATTGGAGCCCTCCCAGAAGACATATGTGATAGCAATGAGGGCTCAAATTGCAGCTGAAAAGATGGTGACCTTCAACAATGCTTTCGATGGTAGCACTGGAGAACATGAACCTAGTGGTGGCCACAATGGCGCAGGCGGAATTGGATAGATGTTTCATTGTGATATGCATGTTCTGTTTTGGTGGACGCGACATGGCGCAAGTTAGCTGTTTAATTGTATTGTTGTCATTTGATTCGCAGAGATATTATGTACTATGTTGTGATCAAATGTCATTGGATTTAGACCAAAATAGTATTTAACTTTAAATTTTAATATCTGAATTTCCATTTATATTTTTAAGTATGATGCTTTAGAGTTACAGTTTAAATAAATTATTATATAGTGTGGTTCTCAAATACATATGTATATATTGTGTGAGGGAACAAAGGGAATTGAGAAGTAGGGGCTCTGTTCTAATTGTTCTGACTATTACTAGAGTTCCTCTTAGCTGCTAATAATTAGTTTCTTTGGATCCAAATGGAGCCAGCTAACAGTCTAGCTAATTGTTATTTAAATACCAACTTATTACTATTCCTATTTCGTTAGTTGGGTCAAACCAGCTAATAATGAGCTATCTGTTATTAGCTATGAGCCATTAGCTAGCTAGTATTAGCAGCTAATAGATCTAAATATGGCCTTAGTTATTCTTCATCAGCAATCAATCTGATCTTAACCATCCTCAGATGGACATTGCATCTTATAAGTCGGAAAATGCTTCTATTTTACTGTCTAACAAAACTAGAAGGACATTATTCTCAATGAATCCGTGCCAGGTTTAGGGCCTCTCCTACATGGTTGAGTTAATTCTCGGTTATCCCTCCGTTTGCATAAAATTGGCAGAGATACACCCCACCCTAGTCGTATTCAGTATCCAATATATGCACCACACTACTCCACTCACTGTCACTGCCCACTAGACAACTCCAATTCAGAAGTGTCTCGATCGAATCCCAAGTTGAAGCCATATGGCTCGCAAGGCCACAACCCTTGTTGCATCTGCCCTGCTATTGCTGGCAGTAACCTTCCTGTCTCATGGTAAGCTCAATGGTACACATGCATATGAACATAAAACAGATAGATAGGATTATATCGCAAGTACTTTATGTTCACATGCATCAAACATTTGTCTTCTCTTTTTTTTGGTAAAAAATACAAATCTTTGATGGAGCAGATGCTGGTGTGGAAGCCTGGTGCCTGGAGTACCCGGCGCCGGACCCCAACGCCTGCCGTGGAAGCCGTGGTCTCCGTTATTGCCGCGACGAGTGTGTCGTGGTCTCCGTGGCCATGGTTTTGCCGGCGGGGAATGTAACAAGAACGGCGACTGCCTCTGCGTCAAGTGTGCCGACGAGCCACCACCGGCGCGTGCTCTGTAGGACGGTAGAATGTCATATGCATAGATGATGTTTTAAGAGTAAAATGCGCTGTGGGTCTTTAAACTTTTGTCCACTTCTTATCTAGGTCCGTAAATTTTTTCAATTTTTTCTTCGCTCATCTGGGTCCATGAACTTTTCTCCACTTCTCATCTAACTCCAGGTACTTTTTCTTCGCTCATCTGGGTCCATAAACTTTTTTCCACTTCTCATCTAGCTCCACAGCAGACCACATAGGACTCTGTTGTCTATGTGACCGCTGATGTGGCACCACGTGCTCTTTTCTTTAATTTCATAAACTAGCTAAAACCTTAAAAAATTGTATAAAATCACAGAAAAATTATAAAAAGGAAAATCTAATTTTGTTAGACTTAACATGAATAGATCTATGCAATAGATATATAATATGATATGCTTTAATTTAAAGTTTTTGATATAGCTGTATATCTATGTAAATCTATATGCTCCTATGTTTAATTCATAACTGCTGCTCCTGTGCTCCTGAGCTTTAGATATATCTTTACATCACATAGCTTTGTTGCAATTAAAACTTATTTTTATTATAGTAATTAATTTACTAATTTTATGTATGTAATATTTTTATAGTAGTCATGTTTTGTTATCATCCATCACCATAAAAATCTCAACTTCAAATTAAATGTTTGGTACACCAACTATTTATTATGAGTTAAACATAGAAATACATAGATGTACAACTATAATAAAATTTTTAAAATAAAGCGTGTCACATTTCAGTGCCACATCAATGGCCACGTAGGCAGCAGAAGTCCTATGTGACCTGCTATGGACCTAGATGAGAAGTGGAAAAAAGTTCATGGACCCAGATGAGCGAAGAGAAAGTACCTGGACTTAGATGAGAAGTGAAGAAAAGTTCATAGATTCAGATGAGCGAAAAAAAAGTTTATGAACCTAGATGAGAAGTGAACAAAAAGTTTAAGGACCCAGAATGTATTTTACTCATGTTTTAATTTATACCATGTGATCTGAGCGTGTCTACTTCTGTTTTGGAAGCATCACGTAGCACTGGATCGAGTGCCGGTCGCCGGCCGGATGGTCACATAACGCTTCAAATCTGGCTGACATTTCATAAGTATGACTCTGATCACTCAATATAAATTTTGGACAATGAAGCTGACGTAGTGTTACAGGCATCTACTATTACAACTAATAAAACTAAAGAGCAGACAAATTTTTTGGTGTGACATCTATTTTGGTTTTCCGTCTGTCTCCCGCCTGTGAACCTCGTGCGACGCCCTCGTGAGTCCGTGATACCTCGGCCTCCTCGCGCCGCCGCCTTGGCTTCTGACCTCCTCGGCTCCTCCTCGTGCGACGCCCTCGCGACGCAGCAGCGCCGCCGCCTCGGCCTCCATGACGCCCGCGACACCGCGGCCTCCTCCTCGCGTCGCCACCTCGGCTCTTCCTCGTGCGACGCCCTCGCGACGCAGCGGCGCCGCCGCCTCGGTCCGCGCCGTCGTTGAAACACTCAGGAATCTCCTTCGCGAGAACTCGACGTCTTCGTTGACACCAGTGCTGCAGGACAACAGGAGTCGCTGAAAGGACCGTATAGGTCAGAGAAGGGAGTGAATACCATATTAAAAATTCTAGCAAAATATTAGACCACAAGTTAGTAGATAAGCAAGCGAGACAAAGCGCTAGCTCTAGATTATTCTATGCAAGCCACCTATCAAGATATGCTACTCACAAATATAAACACTCAACAAGCAAGAAACCAACTCCTCCATTCCTAAGGAGATGGCACCTAAACAAGTAGTAAGCGCAAGGAAAAAAGATCGAGTGGATTATACCAATGGGCTTATTGAAGTGAAGTCCGCACGCCGTGAAGACTAATCACCGGGAGATATCCTATATGAAAACCAAGAGATCAAACTCAATAAAATACCGGAAAGACAAAAGTCCACTCGATGGTGGAGAAGACAAAGAAGACTCGATTTTTTACCGAGGTTCACGTGATCGCCGTCACGCTACTCCTCGTTGTGGCACTGGTCTTTCTTGGTGGATTGCGAGTTAGGCTTCACATGCCAATCCCTCACCGGGAGCCACTCACCAACACAAGAGAAGTGGCTATCAACCACGAGCAATCCACTAGAGTTGGTTTTGGCACTCCGCCGAGGATAACCACAAAACCTCTCACAATCAATCACCTCGATGTGGGTTTGAACAAACACCAATCAACCTCATACCGGAATCACCTTCAAGCCGCTAGGGACACGACAATGTCCCAAGAGAATAAGAACTCAGCATTGGCTTGCTCTCAAGTGCTCTAAAATGCAAATCACTAAGCAATGATGCACTTGAGGATCACTCAACTCAAATGGATGAACAAGAGATGATCAAATAAGTGAGTGGGAACTTACGATGTTCACAAAGAGTATGCAAATGATTCAAGAGTGCAAGAGTTGTCACCAAGTGACCAGAGAAGGAGTATAAATACCCCTAAGTGCAATCCTAACCGTTACCCACTGAAAAACAACCGTTAACACGCTTTTCGGGGCGTCGGACCGACAACGTCGGACCAAGCGTTAACTTCCGACGCTCTTGATCTCGCCACGTGTCAGCTCTCGTTCAACCTCAGCCGCTGGATCGCAACGGCTACTTCTCGCGCTCAACTGCGGACCGTTGGACTGTGGACACCGGACCAAAGAGCTCCGTCCGACGCCCTGTTCCCAGTACATTACGCGCGTACCATCGGACTGTTAAGCGAACACCATCGGACCAACGAAACGTACAGTCCGACACTTCCAGAGAGGTTTGAAACCGAGAAAACTGCGTCGGACGGAGTCCGACGCTCTCAGATTGCGCCACGCGTCACACCTCGCTGCTCGGCACCGTCGGACTGGAGTGGGCAATGGTCCGACGCTCGCCATTGGCCAGAACTAGGGTTAGGCGTCGGACTCTACTCAATGGTCCGACGCTGCCCCTCTGCACAGTCCGACCTCACTTCTCAGCGTTTTTCAAGTTTATTTCTCACCCCTTACTTCTATGTGCTAACACTCAAGGTCTTCAACACTTGTGCACAGTGTATTAGCATTTTGCAAACATTTTTCAAGGGTTTTCAAAGATGTTCTCTAGGTTGGTTGGATCAATGCACATGAGATGCAACCTAGAGCACTTGAAAGTAATCCAACACTCGTTCTCCCCTTAATAGTTGGCTATCTATCCTAAATGTGAACACACCCACTAGGCGTCTTGTTCACCAAAAGAAAAACCTATTTGGATTATACCTTTGCCTTCTCACTTGATACCTTTGCTCCTTCATGGTTAAGCCTTCCTTTAGTCATCACCATTTTTCCTTTAGGCTTCACACCATGGATTGACCAACCTAAAACCTTCCCATCACTAGCAATCTAGGTTAGTCCTTAGAATGCCATTAATTATCAAAACCAAATTAGGGCCTTCAATCTCCCCCTCTTTGGTAATTGATGACATCACTTACAAAGATAAGAGTTAAGTTTGTTTTTAAAACTTGTGAGCTTGTCCGAACAAGATTGTCATGTTTTTGGAAAGGACAAACAACACAAATTCGGTTTGGTGGCTATTTAGCTCCCCTACATATGTGCATGAGTTTGAATTTTAATGCTTGCACATATGCATATAAAGAGAGTAAATTTCCACCAAGATGTGCTAGGATGGTTAGCATAAACCTTTGAAGCGTGATACCAATTGAAAAATTTCATATCGAAGTTGTGGAAAACTCCATCCTTAGCACTTTTGATAATTAGATGATCGAAAAACTTGAATATACCGTGAGATCAACATTATAGGCAATGCTCAAGAACCACTTGTAGGACCATTAGTAAAGTACAAGATCATCTAACTACCACTTAAGCATGCTAGTTATCAAGTCATCAAACAATTCTATACTAGCATACTCCACTCAAGAACATGGCAATAGAATATAAAACATATACAAGTGCATCAAACATATGTGAATGCACATTCCAAATGCAACAATCAAGTTCATGAGTTTGCTCCCCCTTAAGGTGAGCTTATCTTTAAGTAAAGGTTATGATTCAAATTTTTGATCCCTTTACTTTGGCCCATTGCTCTTCCATCATCAGTCTAATGATGGTTCATCGTGAAGTTCAAGTTCTCTCCCCCTTTGTCATTTTATCTTTGTTCTTTCTCCCCCTTGGCATCAAGTACCACAAAAGGGTCAAGTTAATGGAATGAGAGACCTTTGTTAGTCAAATTTTGGTTCAATCTAGTAAATTGGTACAAGTGTCTTAACTCGGTTTGAACCAAAGACAAGCTTATTCACTCCACCCAGGGTTATCTTGCCTATGTTGAGTTAAGCACTTAGTTACTCATTTAATCTAGATTCAACACTAGGTTTGCATCCACATGAACAAGTTATATGCCATCACTAGATCAAGCAATCAACCAAGCAATAGTGATGTCATATAGACTTCAAAACCATTTTAGCTTTCAATGAATGGCCTAGAGAGAACAAAATCATGTCTATATGATCTAGTAAGTCCTAACAAAGTATGAATGCACATGTCAAATAATAATACCTTTGCCTTACTTGGAGAATAGACATGCCATAAGATACTCATGAAGTGCATCAACACATGTTGGAGTAGTCAAGTATGTTCAACTCATTACTTAACTTGCAAAATCTAACTTCATCAAATGGCTTGGTGAATATGTCGGCTAGTTGATCTTCGGTGCCTATACTTGTGATTACAATATCTCCTTTTGCTTGGTGATCTCTTATGAAATGGTGCCTCACATCTATGTGTTTGGTTCTTGAATGTTGCACCGGATTGGTTGTGATCTTCACCGCACTTTCATTGTCACATAGCAATGGAACCTTGTTGAATTTTAATCCGTAGTCCTTCAAGGTTTGCCTCATCCAAAGCAATTGTGCACAACAACTTTCCGCACTAATGTATTCCGCTTCGGCGGTAGAAAGTGCAACACTATTTTGCTTTTTGGATGACCATAAAACTAGTGACCTTCCCAAGAGTTGACATATACCGGAAGTGCTCTTTCTATCAATTTCGCAACCGGCATAGTCCGCATCCGCATAACCTATCAATGTGAAGTTGGAGCCCTTGGGATACCACAAATCAATGTTAGGTGTGCTCTTTAAGTACCTCACTATTCTTTTAGTTGCCTTCAAATGACTTTCTCTTGGAGAGACTTGATATCTTGCGCACATGCACACACTAAACATCACATTCGGTCTAGAAGCGGTCACATAGAGTAGACTACCAATCATTGACCGATATTGCTTTTGATCAACCAATTCACCTTTTTCATCCGGTTCCAAGCTTCCACTAGTGCCCATTGGTGTTGAGATTGCTTTTGCATTTTGCAATCCAAACTTCTTCACCATGTCTTTGATATACTTGCTTTGACTTACAAATGTGCCATTCTTCAATTGCTTGATTTCAAGTCCAAGAAAGTAGCTAAGTTCACCTACCATGGTCATTTCAAACTCTTTGACCATCATTTCTCCAAACTCCTCACAAAATGCTTGACTTGTTGATCCAAAGATGATATCATCAACATAGATTTGCATAATGAACAAGTCATTTCCGATCTTCTTAGTGAAGAGTGTGGTGTCAACCTTTTCTATCTTGAACCCTTTAGAGAGTAGGAAGACCCTCAACCTCTCATACCATGCTCTTGGTGCTTGTTTCAAGCCATAGAGAGCCTTCTTGAGCTTGTATACATGGTCGGGTTTCTTATACATGATCTCTTGCAATGTGAGTTGGTTGGAGAATATGAGATGAACTAGCATCTTAAACTTGGTCTTGATCTTAATCATGAACTTGAGCTTGAGATTCACTTGAGTTTGCTTGATTTGCTTCATCTTCCACTTGTACAATAGGAGGGATGACTTCATCATCATTATCTTCAACTTGTCTCGGTCTAATGTCACCAATGTCCATGTTCTTCATAGCATCAACTAATTTAGGTCCTTTTACATCATCTAGATTATCCTTCTCTTCTTGAGACCCATTGGTTTCATCAAACTCACATCATGAACTTCTTCAACTATCCCATGTGCCAAGTTCCATACTCTATATGCTTTGCTTGAAGTTGAATACCCAAGAAGAAATCCTTCATCACACTTCTTCTCAAATTTACCCAAACGAGTTGTGACAGAACCGCCTTAATCATAGGGCCCACGTGCCCCGTCATCGTCCCTAAGGATCTTTGACTAGTCTGCACGAGTTCCCTTTTGACTTAGGTGACCCGTCGGGTCTCATAGGAAACCCTACTTTCCCCGAGGATCTCATTGTAAAGACCTTGCAAGTATTACAACAGTTTACACAAATAATTTGAATCAGAGTAAAGAGTGCGGAAGTATTACTTAAACATAGATTACAATTACATTATCCCAAACCAGAGTTTCGTAGTGGAGTAGCTGTATACAACTAAACACCCTGCCCAAGGGTTTCATTATATACACATCTTCATCCATGTACGATCCAATGACCGGCACGATCCTTCGTAGAACTGTTTACTCAACTTACCTGCAACAGGGGGTTAACAAACCCTGAGTACATGGGGTACTCCGCAAGACTTACCCGACTAAAGGTGTAAAATTAGACTCAAGAATGCAGGCTGAGGGGAGTCAAGGTAAGGCTTGAGCAAGAGTCAAAGTATTTTGCAGAAAAGCATTTCTATCCTGTTTCATTATTCGATCTCAGTATTATTTTATTCCTATACATAATTCCAATATCAATTCTCATATATTATGTACTTTCAAATTCATATTCATTCTCAAAAACACCTAGTTCCGAACCACTCTTCACTGTAGGGGTGAGGATCATGTCTCCATTAACCGAGGAGCAACGACGATTCGAATCGATTAATACCCAGCTGGGGATCCCTATCCACACTGCGTATGTAGCACTTAAGCTTACATACGCCAACCCCGCCTACCACGGCTTTTCATACCCCGGAACCGGTCCTGCGCCACCCGAGAGCACAGTACTTCTCTCGTCTCCAGGCACGACGGCCACGAGGGTACACGCTACTCTCGCCATCTCTCCACTCCTAGTGCGTGGTTGTCGGTTCCAGCAGTAGAGCCACCGGAGTCAGAGGCTTTCCGTAGTATGTGGCTAGTTGCAAAGTCTTGATCACAGCAGGCCTGACAACAAACGGTCCCTAATATTTTTCCGTTAGAAACCATGCATTGGGACTCTAACCCAAGTACACTGGTAACTACCCGGTTTTCACATCCCTTTTCCGATGGCGATGATCGTTGGGACTCTAACCCAAACAGATGGTCAACCATACGGAAAACCCATCCACGTTGATGATAATGGACTGGCCAAGTACACCATCACCAAACAAGGACAATACCAATCCCATAAACTGATTCATTTGTTTCATATCATCACAGTTTTCAAAATAGCATTTTTGCAACTCTATCATTAAGCATGACTAAGCATTTTTCAATACTTTTAAATAAATCAGGGTCTCAGGTATAATATGTGGTCAAGGAAAGGTAATGTATCAATGGGTTATCACTCAACTCCTATCAACCTAATGCAGTAGATTAACTCAAGTGATAAATATTTTTAAATAACAAGGAGGGGCAAATGCACCGGGGCTTGCCTATTGCTTGAAGTCGATCGAACCCTGAAGTCAATCACCGAGAAGGATCCACGTCCACCGAGTGAAGACCTTACTCGGGACACGCTTCAGATCATAATCGCCGCGCGTACACTACACGAAATAATAATGCAACACTTACATGACGATATGTATGCCATGATGCAGGAGATGCACAAAATCACTGATCAATAGAAAGTAAACTTAATTTGAAAGTTGAGTACAACTTTCCTTCACGATAAAGTTGCAAGTCAACGAAACTAATTACTATCGAGCATTAGCTTCTTCGGTTTATTGACCTTTTTAACAGTTGTTGAAAGCTGAACTACCTCTCCTATAATAATGGCCAATACTCACTTAAGTGATTTATAAAGATCCAATTATCATTTGTATATAATATAAACTACTTAATGTTTCAATTAGCAATTGGTCTACCTACTTGAAAATATCTTAATTAATATGATTAGCACGAGCCTTAACAAATTAGCAAGACACTAAGGGTCAGCACATGATAATGACCTAAGATTAACACACAAATCCCCAATTACACCATCCCCAATTTGATTAAGGTTTCTATAAATTTTATTAATCGATTTATAGAGTATTAAATAGTAATTAAGTAAACTATTTTCATTTGATCCCAAACTTTTTATACAGATAGGTCTTAGCCTAACATAGTGTCATATTAATTTTCATGATTTTTGGATTAATACTTTGGGCTACAAAAATCATAGAAGTGGCATTTATGAATTAAAATATACATTTTTACCATGAACAGAAAGTGCCCAAAATACAAGTTTCATATTTTTATTAAATACTTTACACCATAGGGAAGCCACTCAATTATTTTCAAAATTTATGGAGCTCTGAAAATATTACTATGAAATTAACAATGTGTTCTACTATACATCAAAAACATAAAACAGAAATTTTAATTAAATTCCGGTGAGAAAAAGAAAACGGCTTCTGGCCCAGTCGGCCCAAAACCAGCCCAACTGACCCAGAGGCCACGCACCTGCCCTCTCTTCCTCTCTGAGTGGATGACACAGGGCCCCACTTGTCAGCTCCTCCCTCTTCCTCTCACCGGGCGTTCGCGCACGCGGTTGCTCTGACCGCGGCGGCTCGTCCACGGAGCCCGCTGGCGGCGACTACTCCGAAGAGGTGAAAGTCCCCCTCGAGACCCCATCCAGGTGACTATGGTGAGACCTAGGGCTTCACAGGAGTGAAACCGGCGGCCATGGTGACCCGGCGGCGACGGCGGCGCCGGCGTTCCTGAGGAGACGAAACTCCCCGAGCCAAACCAAGTACTGCTAGAGCTTCAAGGTGCTCGCCAAAACGTGATGCCCGCACTGGTTGGACGAAAGATGGTTGAAGGAGAGAGCTCGACGGTGACCACAGCCTCGGCGGCGGCTCCTAACGACACGGCTTCGTTCCAAACACTGCAGTGCACCAAATGCGAAACCACTGGCCGAGTGAACCTCACGGAGCGCCCAGAGATATGAAACAGAGGTTTAGAAGAGAATCTTAGCTCACCGGGTGAAGCTTACCCCGACGAGCAGAGCCACGGCGCGTCCCGCCGGAGCCGATGAAGAGGAAGACAGCGTTCCGGCGAGATGGCAGGAGGAATTGGACAGTGGTGACTCGACGAACACGAATTCGAATACGAACTGGACGTGCTCGTCGGCGTCAATGGAGGAGATGGTGGTCGGCTCGGCTTATATAGGGCAGAGGAGAGGCTCTTGGCAGGCTCGGGACGCGTAGAGGACCCCCACGGACCCGGCCCCGTCGGTGACACGCGGCCGGCCGGCCCCGGGCGATGTCGGCGAGCGGTGGGGCACGCGCGGTCTCTGCTGGCAAGCAGAGCGCGAGCAGAGCCCGGACCCCCCTGCTGACACTGTAGCAGTCTACACCCCTATTCCCTTTTTGCAAAATTACCCCTTATTTTGTATACAAACTTGAAAAATGTTCTTAATAAAAGTTGTAGCAAATTAAATTTAGAACAACTTTGGTTTTTGAACCAAATTCAAATTTTGAATGGGTTTTTGGTAATTCAAAAAGGGGTAAAAGCTTGATTTGAAATTTATTTCAAATTCAACTAAATTCTCAAATTTTTTCTCAATAACTTGAAAATATGCAAAAAGAAAAGTTATTAAAATTGTCAAGTCCTATAACTTTCATTAAATGAGTTTCACCAGATTATTCATAGTTTTTAAATAGCATTTCAAATTTAAATTTCAAAACACTATTTAGGGTTTAATTTGAAATCTTACTGCATAACATCAAAATTCTCAAATATAAAAGTTGTTCAATTTGAAAAGCCTTACAACTTTAATTAAAGTAGTTTTCCCAATTTCTTGATAGTTTTTGAAATGGCAGTTTAAATTTGAATAAACAAACACTAATTGGGTTTTAATTTAAATTTCCACTGGTAAACTTAAAAATCTTCAAACATGAAAGGGGTTGCATTTTGAAGGGGCTAAAACTTTCATTAAAGGACCATCACCAGATTCCTACTAGTTTTTGAACTCATATTTCAAGTTTAAACTTTAAAACCTAAATTAAGATTTTATTTGAAATTATTTTTAATGACTTCAAAATTGACCAAAATAGAAGTTGCTCAACTTTTAAAGATTTGCAACTTTTGTTTAAGGCCCAACACCTAATTCTATTTAGTTTTTGATTTAGGGTTTCGGGTCCGATTGGGGTTTTTAATTGTTTTCCTTTTTATTTCCTATTCGGATTTAAAGGCATACACACAAACCATTATTTAAAACATAAAGTCTCTCAAAGATACCCAAGTACAATCACATGTGGAAATAAAATTGTCTCAATTAATGCACAGTGATCAGGTTTGATGCGGGATGATTTGCAACTAAGGATGATGACATGGCAGGTTTTAATTAACTGTAACGAGTGCCCTTCTTTAAGATATAGCATCTGCAACCAAACATTCTAAAATATGCAATGTTGGGTTTTCTTCCATTCAAGAACTCATAGGGTGTCTTCTTCAACATTGGATGACAATATAGACGGTTGCTAGTGTAGCAAGCCGTACTGATAGCTTCCGCCCAAAATTCATCACTAACATTGTATTCACTTAGCATGGTTCTTGCCATATCAATGAGAGTTCTATTCTTTCTTTCGACAAGACCATTTGATTGAGGAGTGTACTTTGCTGAGAATTGATGCTTGATTCCAAGATCATCACAAAGCTCATCAACTCTTGTATTCTTGAATTCACTTCTATTATCACTCCTAACTTGCTTCACCCTTGTATCAAACTCATTTTCACTTCTCTTGATGAAAGACTTAAAGATTCCATACACTTCACTTTTGTCAATTAGAAAGAAGACCCAAGTGTATCTTGAGAAGTCATCAACTATCACAAAGCCATATTTTCTTCCTCCGATACTTGCATAAGTGGTTGGACCAAACAAATCCATATGCAATAGCTCAAGTGGACTAGATGTAGTCATCATGCCTTTCTTAGGGTGTGTGTTCCCAACTTGCTTTCCAAATTGACAAGAACTACACAACCTATCATTCTCAAAGTGTACATCCTTCAAGCCTCTAACCATGTCGTGCTTGACCAATCTACCAAGTTGCTTCATCCCAACATGTCCAAGTCTTCTATGCCACAACCAACCAAGAGTTGACTTTGAGATCAAACATTAAGAAAGTTTTGCTTCACTATCATTGAAATCCACCAAGTATAGGTTCCCATATCTAAAGCCCTTGAAGATCAAGTTAGAACCATCCACACTAACAATCTCAACATCATCAATACCAAAGATGCACTTGAAACCAAGATCACATAGTTATGCAACCGATAATAAGTTGAAATTGAGAGATTCAACTAGCAACACATTTGATATGCTCATATCATTTGAGATAGCAATCTTGCCTAATACTTTCACCTTGCCTTTTCCATTGTCACCAAATGTGATAGAATCAAACTCTTGGCTACCATTTGTGTTGATAGA
Source organism: Eremochloa ophiuroides (assembly GCA_038502445.1). Lineage (NCBI taxonomy): Eukaryota > Viridiplantae > Streptophyta > Magnoliopsida > Poales > Poaceae > Eremochloa > Eremochloa ophiuroides. Next base: position 9,894,264 of record JAHLJS010000005.1, read on the forward strand.
ATTGAACATACTAGACTCTCCGGTCATGTGTTGAGTGCATCCACTATCAAGCACCCAATGTCTTCCTTCGGCTTTATAATTGACCTACAAAGAATAGATCAATTGGTTTTAGGTACCCAAGCATTCTTGGGTCCTTGAAGGTTAGTGACCAACGACTTAGGCACCCAAATGGATCTCATCCGTGGGTTGCCTCTTGGTGTACCAATATACTTGGCTTTAACACCCTTCACTCCCTTGATGAGTATGTAACAAAAATCAAGGCGAATTGAAGTCGCACTAGCAAATTTGACTTGTTTGATCTTGTTGGCCATGCAATGTTTTTCATTATGCCCTACTTGCTTGCATCTTTGGCAATACCTACCATTGCTCCTCATAAGGCTAGCTTTGGGAGTCACAAAAGTGGCCTTGCCTTTTTTGGGAGTATAGCCTAGTCCCTCCTTAGAGTGACTAAATCTTTGACTACCCAAGCACTTTAGCAAGCGGGCATCCCCACCATAGGCATTGCCTAAGGCACGGGTGAGCTTGTTGACCTCTTCTTTGAGGTTTTTATTTTCCACCACAAGTGAAGACTTAAAGTCATCAACTTTGGGTGAAATAGGAGTGGTGGAGCTGCAAAAAGGGTTAGTGACAATAATAGTAGAAGAAAAAATTGACTTGTCACTAAGGATATCACATGATGAACCCATGTCACATGTCTTGATGGATGCCCTCTTCTCATTTTCGGCCACTAGAGAGGAATGAGCTTTCTCAAGCTTGGAGTGAGCCACCTTGAGGTTCTCATGGGCTTCCATTAGCCTCTCATGAGACTTCAAGAGCTCATCAAAGGATTGCTCAATGGCTATCTTGCCTTTGCGCAATTCTTTGCACTCCTTTCTCTTGGCCTCAATGTAAGTATTGGCATCATCAAGCATGGACATAAGCTCATCACATGATAGCTCCTCCTCATCACTCTCATCATCGGATTGTACCTTGGATGGCTTGGCCATCAAGCATGTAGATGAAGTGTCGAAGAGAGATAGCTTGTTGTTGAGAGCAATGCTTGCCATAGCCTTCTCCTTGATGGTCTTGCTCTCATCATCACTATCATCATCATCGGTAGAGGCATCACTATCATCCCAAATGACACAATATGATTGCCCCTTCTTCTTCTTCTTTAGAGTCACGTTCTTGTTCTTCTTCTCTTTCTTGTCCTTCTTCTTGCTCTTCTTCTTATCATCATCACTCTCATTGTCATTGTCACTATTGAGAGGACAATCAACAATGAAGTGATCTAAGCTCTTGCACTTGAAGCATCTCCTTGGCTCTTGCTTGTTTTTGGAGATAAACTTCTTCTTGCCTTGACCATAGCCCTTTCTCTTCATGAAACGACCAAACTTGCGTACTAGAAGAGCCACGGCCTCATCATCTTCATCATCACTAGAGGTAGATTCTTCTTCTAGCTCAATCATCTTGGCCTTGCCTTTGCTCTTGGAGGGTGTAGCTTTGAGAGCCACACTCTTTTTCTTCTTCTCCTCAACCACTTCTTCATTGTTCATGTCTTGGGTGATGATCTCACCGAGGATTTGGTTGGGCTTCTTAGTACTCAAGTCTTCTCTTGCAAGTAAGGTCTTGATGATTACAAATCTTGCGAGCAAGCACCTCAATAACTTATGAGAGAAGTCCTTGTCCTTGATGTCCTCACCCAAGCTCTTCAAGTCATTCACTATCAATTGTAGCCGGTTGAACATCTCCAGCACACTTTCATCTTCATTCATCTTGAAAGTGCCAAACTTCTCTCTCAACATATATACCTTGGCATTCTGGACCTCTTGTGTGCCCTCATATGTCTCCTCCAACCGCTTCCAAATGTTATGAGCCAAATCAAGATCCTTGATTTGCTCAAACACATGAGACTGAAGAGCGGTGTAGAGTGTATTGATTGCATGGGCATTGCACTCCATATTTCTTTTGTCAACAGCAGTAGGAGTTTGAGCATTCTCATACTCAATTTTTGTCTCCGTCACCTTTCACACATCGATATGCATGGTCATAAAATGCACTATAATCTTCCTCTTCCAATGATCATAGCTTGTGCCATCAAAATTTGGCGGCTTCCCCAACACATTGATTTGAGCCATTTTTCACCACAAGGATGTTAAGCCTCAAACGATGGTGACCTCAGCTTCGATACCACTTGAAAGGACCGTATAGGCTAGAGGGGGGGTGAATAGCCTATTAAAAATTTTAACAAAATATTAGACCACAAGTTAGTAGATAAGCAAGCGAGACAAAGCGCTAGCTCTAGACTATTCTATGCAAGCCACCTGTCAAGATATGCTACTCACAAATATAAGCACTCAACACGCAAGAAACCAACTCCTCCGTTCCTAAGAAGATGGCACCTAAACAAGTAGTAAGCGCAAGGAAGAAAGATCGAGTGGATTATACCAATGGGCTTGATTGAAGTGAAGTCCGCACGCCGTGAAAACCAATCACCGGGAGATATCCAATATGAAAACCAAGAGATCAAACCCAATAGAATACCGGAAAGACAAAAGTCCACTCGATGGTGGAGAAGACAAAGAACACTCGATCTTTTACCGAGGTTCACGTGATCGCCGTCACGCTACTCCTCGTTGTGGCACTGGTCTTCCTTGGTGGATTGCGAGTTAGGCTTCACACGCCAATCCCTCGCCGGGAGCCGCTCACCAACACAAGAGAAGTGGCTATCAACCACGAGCAATCTACTATAGTTGGTTTTGGCACTCCGCCGAGGATAACCACAAAACCTCTCACAATCAATCACCTCGATGTGGGCTTCAACAAACACCAATCAACCTCACACCGAAATCACCTCCAAGCCGCTAGGGACACGGTAATGTCCCAAGAGAATAAGAACTCAGTCTTGGCTTGCTCTCAAGTGCTCTAGAATACAAATCACTAAGCAATGATGCACTTGAGGATCACTCAACTCAAATGGATGAACAAGAGATGATCAAATGAGTGAGTGGGAGGCTTAGGATGCTCACAAAGAGTATGCAAATGATTCAAGAGTGCAAGAGTTGTCACCAAGTGACCAGAGAAGGAGTATAAATACCCCTAAGTGCAATCCTAACCGTTACCCACTGAAAAACAACCGTTAACACGCTTTTCGGGGCGTCGGACCGACAACGTCGGACCAAGCGTTAACTTCCGACGCTCTTGATCTCGCCACGTGTCAGCTCTCGTTCAACCTCAGCCGCTGGATCGCAACGGCTACTTCTCGCGCTCAACTGCGGACCGTCGGACTGTGGACACCGGACCAAAGAGCTCCGTCCGATGCCCTGTTCCCAGTACATTATGCGCGTACCATCGGACTGTTAAGCGAACACCATCGGACCAACGAAACGTATAGTCCGACACTTCCAGAGAGGTTTGAAACCGAGAAAACTGCGGCGTCCGACGCTCTCAGATTGCGCCACGCGTCACACCTCGCTGCTCGGCACCGTCGGACTGGAGTGGGCAATGGTCCGACTCTCGTTTACCGAGCGTCCGACGCTCGCCATTGGCAAGAACTAGGGTTAGGCGTCGGACTCTACTCAATGGTCCGACGCTGCCCCTCTGCACAGTCCGACGCTCACTTCTCAGCGTTTTTCAAGTTTATTTCTCACCCCTTGCTTCTATGTGCTAACACTCAAGGTCTTCAACATTTGTGCACAGTGTGTTAGCATTTTGCAAATATTTTTCAAGGGTTTTCAAAGATGTTCTCTAGGTTGGTTGGATCAATGCACATGAGATGCAACATAGAGCACTTGAAAGTAATCCAACACTCGTTCTCCTCTTAATAGTTGGCTATCTATTCCTAAATGTGAACACACCCACTAGGCGTCTTGTTCACCAAAAGAAAAACCTATTTGGTTTATACCTTTGCCTTCTCACTTGATACCTTTGCTCCTTCATGGTTAAGCCTTCCTTTAGTCATCACCATTTTTCCTTTAGGCTTCACACCATGGATTGACCAACCTAAAACCTTCCCATCACTAGCAATCTAGGTTAGTCCTTAGGAATGTCATTAATTATCAAAACCAAACTAGCGCTTTCAGTCGCGTCGTTTCGCGGGGTCGGCAGCGACGCGGCATCTGGGGGGCCACATCTATAGGGCAGTACTAGACCATACACCGCACTGTATACCCGCCGCCGCCGGGCGCCGACCAACACCCACCAGGTATTCGTACCCCTTCTCTTCCCTTCCTGTTGTCGGAAACCTAGCACACGAACCCTATTAGGATTTGATCTAATTAAAGTTTACATATGTATTTACCTAATGAATCCGAGCTCGCGTGAGTATTGGCGGCGGTGCCGGATGCTGTTGCTGCTGTGATCAGCGAGCGTTGAGGGCACAGACCGGTGAGGGGCATCGGAAGTGCGGGTGGTGGCGAGCTGCGGCACTGGCTGCTGCTGTTGCAGCGACTGCAAATGGCAGCAGCACGCAGCGAGCACGTGGGAGGGCAAGCGGCAGTGCCTTGCTGTTGTTCTGGTGGCAATGTCCTAGGCAAAAGGCAAAGATTCTTCAAACTGCTCTCGTATTTCATCTGTTCTTTACGTTTTAGGCTACTGGATATGAATGGTAGCGACGTAGTGCCGCATCTCATCCTCTGTAAGGTCTCTGTTTTTTATTCTACTATAAATAAATTGACATTTAACCCATGAAGAAAGTAGAGTATCAGATTATGTGTAAAAATAACCTTATGCTTGATATATGTTTGGCAAAATGCCATAGAGGTAGCAAAACATCTGTTTTTTTTCTTTTTGTGTCCAATGGAGCATTAAAATCTGAGAGAGTTGTATTGCTCAAAATTTGGTGTATTTGGAAGAAGAAATTGCTGGTTGTTCTTGCCCTTTTGGTGGAAATTTAATAGAGACGATGGTCTACTGCTGGTGCTAGCTTTATGTTTTAATTTTTTCTGGCTGAGTTTTTTTTGTTATTGTTGTCGAATCTACTACATGATTGCTATTTTGGAATCATTGAGCAATTCAGATTACTAGGGGCTTTGACTGATGAAGACAAGCTGTCACATACATTGAAGACTAGAAGGAGGTGACTTTCCTACTTTGTTGATGGAAATGATTCAGTAATTCATTAGTTAATTAAATTTTCCATATTTCTGATAAAGTAAGTATCTTGGATTTAAGTCCATACAAACTGGTAGCCTATGTTTGTTTTTACAATTCACACTCACGTAATTTGTTTATCCTCAATATTTAAGAGGAAATGGACAAAAGATTAAATCACCACAATGAGTTCAAAAGTTGAGGCGTTGTATTTAAGTATATGCATGTGACTCTGTCATGTCCACTCAAATTACCAAGATCAGATAGCTAGAATTACATAGTTCATATAAGAAGAGCTAAAGAGAAGCACTGTACTTCATATATAAATGCAGGTAGATTAGGTTTTTAAAAAAATGGTGCACTTACGAAGTGAAGTACTCCTAGCCAGAGAGATTCTGCAGCATGTTAGAAGAACATGTGCTCTTGACCTATTGCATTTAGTAGTATGTAACATTCTCAGTTTTCAATTCTTTTCCTTTTTTTTTGTTTTTTTGGGTGACCTTATACAGAGACCAAGAAATTCTATATCTGAATAATGTTGTTTTTTGCTTGTTTTTTCTACAGTCGCCTCATGGTTGGAGATCAAGTTGCATCTGCCCGACTTCACTGGATCTCAGGGGTTCAGAGCAACTTCATGGATGCTTACAGGCTGTGGCCATTCTTGAGCTCCTAAACAAGCTCTTGGAACTGATTTCGTGGAGGAGAGGTCGAAGAACTCTGTGCTGAAGGATAAAACATAAGACATTCGGTAGAGGCAGACACTGGCAGCAAACCACTAATCACACTTCACACCTGCCGCCATATTGAGGTTGTGTTTTGTGGGTGCCGATTGTGTGCTAGGAGCAAGCAACTATGCATATGCTTATGTTACATCTAACTGGTGTGCTCTCTTTCTATGGAATGTTCTAAACAGCAATACAATAGTCTATGGATTAATATCTACTTAATAGAGGTTAGTTTGATATGGCTATTCATAAACTCTACCTTTATGGACGTATTTAATTGATGTTATTTTGATATGCATATTCATAATTTCTGCTTTTTATAGGGGTTTTGATTTAGTTTACTTAAAGGTTCCATGCAAGGTTTGTCTGATATTTGTGTTCTCAAGCGCAATCAAGAGTTTCTGTGCATTGCCAATCATTGGACTCCCATTAGTGACTTACTGACCCTTCATTTCCGCCACCTTGACACTGATCTGAGTCTGAGTAGAACTCTGCTTTCTTCATGGTATTTATGTGACCCTTAATATCTACTCATTGCTAACATTATCCATGTCTTTTCTTTGCAGGGACAGTTTTGTGGTGGGCGGGCGATCTAACTATAAGATCCGTCTTGAAATATCATGGTATTTTGTGGTATCCTGAATCTGCGCAGAGCAATAGGTGTCCATTTGTCTTTGCTTACTTGTGTGCTGTGGATGGTGATCCACTTCTTGGTGTGGTGGTGCAGGTCTGGCAGCTCCATCGAGTTGACCTTCAACGAGACTGTTGATTTTGACCAGCTCAAGGTATGCTATGGCCCTTATTTTATTAGATTTTTTTTCGACATTGACCAGCTGAACATTGATGTCATATCCTTCTGAATTGCATAATGTTTTTTTTTGAGTAAATAGCTTTATTGAATTTGTGGTAATGATATTCTTAACAGCTGTTTAGAAAAAATGGTATGGCAAAAAAAAAGAAAAAGAAAAAAAGAAGCTAAGATCATGTGCCTGGCTGCTGGCAATCCTAAAGTGTTGCTAAGTTTCTGTCAATTTTTGTAGGCTACTTGCTTTACACATGCACATGCGATGTGATGGTTTCAGACCTCTGGTATGATCTCTTTGGCCTATTTTGTAGTACCTTATGAACTTCTCTGATATTCCAATAGCCATTAAAATTGCCATCCCTTATTCCTTATTTTACTTAAAGAAATATACATTGCTGGTATGTAAAAGTTCCAATAATCACTTTTTTATGCATACATATGTCATTTGTTTACTAAACACAACCCTCTGTTTATGTCAGAATTTTCATTGGTGCATATGTCTGATGTTACACCGAAGCATTTCATGATGGAGCATAATAAAGCTCCGGGGCCAGATGGTTTCCCGGCTGAGTTTTACCAAGTCTTTTGGGACCTATTGAGGGAGGACCTGGTAGCACTCTTTAATGAGTTTCACAAAGGAGATCTTCCTTTATTCAGTTTAAACTTTGGTATAATTACGTTACTACCAAAGAAAATTGAAGCGACACAGATTCAACAGTTTCGGCCGATTTGCATGCTGAATGTGAGCTTCAAAATATTTACCAAGGTGCTTACTAACAGGATATCCTTAGTGGCACATAAGATCGTTAGGCCATCTCAGACTGCATTCATGAAAGGGAGAAATATTTTAGAGGGTGTAGTGATTCTACACGAAACCATGCATGAATTGCGTAAGAAGAAATTGAATGGGGTGATTTTGAAGCTAGACTTCGAAAAAGCCTATGATAAGGTTAAGTGGCCATTTCTACAGCAAACACTTCGGATGAAGGGTTTCTCGCCAAGATGGTGTGGGTGGATTAATCAGATTGTGAGAGGGGGCAGTGTCGGGATTAAAGTGAATGATGAGATAGGTCATTACTTTCAAACTAAGAGGGGGTTGAGACAAGGTGATCCGTTGTCGCCCATTCTGTTTAATCTGGTAGCCGATATGCTTGCTACCCTCGTCTCAAGAGCTAAGGCAAATGGAATGGTTCAAGGGGTTGTTCCGCACTTAGTGGATAACGGGTTATCGATACTGCAATATGCGGACGATACCATATTATTTCTTGATCATGATGTTGCCCAAGCCAGAAATCTTAAGCTGGTGCTTAGTACGTTTGAGCAGTTGTCCGGGCTGAAAATTAACTTTCACAAGAGTGATCTCTTGTGCTATGGGAAAGCCAAGGAGGCAGAGCAAGAGTATGCGGGATTGTTTGGATGTAAAGTAGGTGGTACGCCCTTCCGGTATCTAGGCATACCGATGCATCATAAAAAACTTTCTAATAAGGATTGGATAGGACTTGAGGCAAAATTTCAAAAGAAACTCTGTAGCTGGAAAGGAAGATTACTATCGTTCGGAGGGAGACTAGTGCTCATAAACTCAGTCCTTTCCAGTTTAGCTCTTTTCATGCTTTCTTTCTTCGAAATCCCTAGAGGAGTTCTGAAAAGACTGGATTACTATCGATCTCGGTTTTTCTGGCAATGTGATGAACATAAGAAGAAATACCGCTTGACCCGATGGAGCATCTTGTGTACCCCCAAAGAATGTGGAGGTATGGGCATTATAAATCTGGACATCCAGAACAAGTGCTTGCTAAGCAAGTGGTTATTCAAACTAGTTAATGAGGATGGGATTTGGCAAGAAATTTTGCGTAGAAAATACCTTTCGAATAAGCCTTTTGCTCACGTGAAGCATAGACCAGGAGATTCTCACTTCTGGTCGGGTTTATTAAAAGTGAGAGAGGATTTCCTTTCGGGGGGTGTTTTCAAGGTGCAAAATGGACAAAATGTGAGGTTTTGGGAGGATATTTGGATCGGTGACAGGCCATTGGAGAAAGTTTACCCAAATTTATATGGTCTAGTCAGGAAAAAGCATGTCACGGTGGCGAGTGTCTTAGGGACTATACCACTTGGTGTATCTTTTAGGAGAGGCCTGGTGGGTACAAATAGGGGGGCATGGTTGGATTTGGTTTCAAAGGTTGTGTCAGTTCAACTGAACGAGGGGCGGGACAGGTTTATTTGGAGTGGCAATAAGAAGGGGATTTTTTCGGTTAAATCTATGTACAATCTTATGATTGGAAGAGGCGTAACGCCGGAGAAGGGTACACTTTGGAGGTTAAAAATACCACTGAAAATTAAGGTTTTTTTGTGGTTCCTTAAAAAAGGGGTTACGCTTACCAAGGATAATCTTGCAAAACGTAATTGGCAAGGGAGTGTTACATGTTGTTTCTGTAGTAATGTTGAAACTATACAGCATCTATTTTTTGATTGCCATGTTGCCAGATTCGTTTGGAACCTCATATATGTCATTTTTGGTATTCAACCACCCTCGAATTTCACTAATCTTTTTGGATCCTGGCTGCGTGGTGTAGGTGCCAAGCTCAGATCTCAAATTTTAGTGGGAGTGGCAGCCCTTTGTTGGTGTCTTTGGTTGAATAGGAATGACATGGTTTTCAACAAATCAAATTCTGTTTCTTCTGTACAGGTAATATTCCGGATGACGCACTGGATTCGGCAATGGTCCCAGCTGCATGATGAGGGGGCAAAAGAGGTGTTCAGGAGAGGTTGCAGAATTCTGGAATCTCAAGTGATGGCAATTTTCTCCAAGTTTGGTTGGCCCTCGCGACGACGAATTGAAGCTTAGCTTTTTTCCGTCTTGGTCGGTTTTGTTGAGAGTGGTGGAGGGTCAGTTGGAAGATACTCTTTCGATGTTTTCTTTCGTGTGCCGTGTGTAGCCTTATGGCTAGGATTTTGTATCTCAGCTGTGTATCACCCCCGGGTGGTAGAGGCTGGAACTCCGTTCCATTATCTAAAAAATCTACTCATTGCTAACATTATCCATGTCTTTTCTTTGCAGGGACAGTTTTGTGGTGGGCGGGCGATCTAACTATAAGATCCGTCTTGAAATATCATGGTATTTTGTGGTATCCTGAATCTGCGCAGAGCAATAGGTGTCCATTTGTCTTTGCTTACTTGTGTGCTGTGGATGGTGATCCACTTCTTGGTGTGGTGGTGCAGGTCTGGCAGCTCCATCGAGTTGACCTTCAACGAGACTGTTGATTTTGACCAGCCCAAGGTATGCTATGGCCCTTATTTTATTAGATTTTTTTTCGACATTGACCAGCTGAACATTGATGTCATATCCTTCTGAATTGCATAATGTTTTTTTTTGAGTAAATAGCTTTATTGAATTTGTGGTAATGATATTCTTAACAGCTGTTTAGAAAAAATGGTATGGCAAAAAAAAGAAAAAGAAAAAAAGAAGCTAAGATCATGTGCCTGGCTGCTGGCAATCCTAAAGTGTTGCTAAGTTTCTGTCAATTTTTGTAGGCTACTTGCTTTACACATGCACATGCGATGTGATGGTTTCAGACCTCTGGTATGATCTCTTTGGCCTATTTTGTAGTACCTTATGAACTTCTCTGATATTCCAATAGCCATTAAAATTGCCATCCCTTATTCCTTATTTTACTTAAAGAAATATACATTGCTGGTATGTAAAAGTTCCAATAATCACTTTTTTATGCATACATATGTCATTTGTTTACTAAACACAACCCTCTGTTTATGTCAGAATTTTCATTGGTGCATATGTCTGATGTTACACCGAAGCATTTCAAAACAGCTGATATGTGCTGCAAAAGAAATTATCTAGAACCAAATATTTTCATTTAATTATGACATTTCATTGTGTGTCCCCTGCTAATTTAGTTACTGCTGGTTATTAAATTCAGTCAATATAGTTACTGCGGGTTTATTACAACAAATTAGCATCGGTCCAGCTTAGACAATCATGGTACATTATTTTTCTCTCTCCTAATAAATCAGCACCAGTCGGCTTATCAGTCGTAGAAACCATCAGCTGAATAGCTTGAAGAATGTACTAGCGTCTTCGCGTCCTTCGCCGTGGCCAGGCACGAAGACTCAAAGCGTTCTCATCCAACCCACCCGAAGTCAAAGTCATCGATATGGACATACCTTGTTGATATGACAACTTATTCGTGAATTTATTGACGCACAAAAGAAATAGATATTGGAGATTTCGTCCCGTCTGTATAAAACATTATCTTAGCCGCATTATGGAAAGGTCTATATAGTAGTCTGCGACGCCGCCCTCTTCGTAACTATGTTAATTTCACAAACTTTGTTTTTTTATTAAATATCACGTTCATATTGATATTTAACTTCTATGATTTTGTTATTTATCGTGCGATCCATATATTTTGATACAAAATATTAGTTATCTCGTAGCAACGCACAGCCACGCTACCTAGTTCACCATAACTCATAGACTCGAACAGTCAAGCAGTTCATGTATTAAGCTGCAACAAAAAGAAAAACATTCACACAAAGGTCATATCAAGCGCTACATATAATAAATCCGAACACAGATCAAAGTTGCATGCATACCCAACCAATAGAAGCAAACTGTACATCGAAGGACAAAAGAGAGCATATTATCGTTCCCACCCATCAGGATCATCTTTACATTATGTAACCAACAACGGACCTCCTATGGCATGATATGCTAACATTTTTTTGAAAGTTGGAAAGAGCTTTGCCGAAATATATTAGTAGCACAAAGAAAAGTTTATAAAAAAAAAAGGATTTGCTAAAATTTTACGTTTTCTTTCAGACGATGATTATTGCATATACTTTATACTCAAATTGCAGATATCGTTCTTTGCAATTTATCTGTGTGCTTACAGATACTTCACTTTATATTTATATATTTCTTCATAAGTTATCTAGTGGCATTCAGAGGTGGATCCAAAGGGGGCTGTTGGGGCTACACCCCCTAGTGATCATGATTTATTCATTAGATCACAGCTGCTTAACCTCAAATCACCAATAATCTCTAGCTCTAGACGTGAATCTTTATTATTTAGCCTCCCTTTATCCCAATCCTGCATCTGCCACTGGTGACATTTAAAATTACCAAATCAAACTAAAGCATTCTGGTGTCATACTAGAGATGACAACTTAGTACAGAGTGAAGTTAGAGGTGCCAACACATACACCCCTATTGTAACACAACTTTAGAGCACTTAAACCGAGAAACATGAACTCGAACTATCTCTGAGACTGAACGTAGGGCTCCGGTCTGAACTAGTATAAATTCTTGTGTCTTCGAACGCTACCATCGTCTTTCTAGAGCAGTGCGACCCCCGTATAAGTTCACTCATTGATTATTAAAACACCTGACATAGCTAAAATGAAATGTAGGGCCCTATTATGAGGGCTATTGCTGGAATTGCTCTTAGTGGCTAATAATTAGCTCTTTTAGATCTAAATGGACCAGCTAATAGTCTAGCCAATTATTAGTTGAATACTACTACGTTACTAGGATCAAACCAACTAATAGTAACTATAATAGTTAGCAATCTATTGCTCCTATTAGCTATGAGCTATTACCTAGCTAGTAACTATTAGTAGCTAATAAATTTATACAGGGCCTTAATTATTCTTCATTAGCAATCAATCTGACCTTAACCATCCTCAAGATAGACATTGTATACTATCTTATAAGCCGGGAATTGCTTCTATTTTACTTTCTAACAAAATTAGAAAAAACATTATTCCAATCAATAACATGCCAGTTTTAGGGCCTCTTCTTCGTGGTCTAGTTAAGTCACTCTTGGCATAGTCGCATAGATCCATCCCAGTCCTATATATTCAGTATGCAATAAATCCACCACACTACTCCACTCACGTCACTGCTACTACACAACTCCAATTCAGAAGTGTCTGGATCGAATCCCAAGCTGAAGTCATATGGCTCGCAAGACCACAGCCCTAGTTGCGTCTGCCCTGCTACTGCTGGCAGTAGCATTCCTGTCTCATGGTAAAGCTCGCACAGAACACATAGTACATGTATACTAGTATATCCTACCAATATGATACCCTTGTCAATTAAAAGAAAGATAGATAGATATAGGCAAGCATGGCTTTATGTGTTTCACATGCATTAAACATTTGTCTTTTCTTTTTTTTTTGAAAAAAAACAAATCTTTGATGGAGCAGATGTTGGTGTGGAAGCGTGGTGCGTGGTGAAGTACCCGGCGGTGGACCACAACACCTGCCGCGGAAGCCGCGACTACACTCCCTGCCGTGATGTGTGCCTAGCGATCGGCCCTGGCTTCGCCGGGAAATGTAATACGAACGGTGATTGCGTCTGCGTCAAGTGCGCCGACGCGCCATCAGCGGCGCCGGCGCATGGTCTGTAGACTGTAGAATGCAACGGAAGCATACGCATGCATGGCATGTATTAGGAGTGTTTCCGTTGGATGATGTTTTAATTTATACCATGTGATGTGATCTGAGCCTATCTATCTAGCTACTTCTGTTTTGGAAGCATCCATGTAGCACTCGATCCAGTGACGGTCACCGAATCACCACAGAACACTTCAAATCTGGTCAGATTGAAAAATCTAGTGTTTCTAGCATCCACGTCCAACGAACATAATTTAATAAGCATACCATACACCATAGAAATAACTAACATCAGTTTTTGTAAACCGTATATCAAGACATCTATAGAGGTGTACTGTGCGAAAAATGTGATATTGATACTGACGATAGATCCTGTGCATGGAAAAAAACCTGGCACGATTTATTAATGTTTAAGATTTTAAAAATATTTTGTAGTCAATGACTACTAGGAATAAAGTTGACCTTAGCCATGACTATTAGGTGTAAATGCACTAATCATGTATGTTTTGATTTGTAATTAAGAAAAACTTAGGAATTATCTCTCTAATATTCCACCTAACCATGCTAATGCTATAGAAAGGAGTGCTCTGGGTAATTAATATAATTATGCCTTGATAAAGACTTATTCACTCTGTTCGGCTGGCTGGTACGGTACGGTTGGCTGGCTGATTATTCTGAGAGAAAAACACTGCTGAATGGCTTGAGCCGAACAGAGTGAAATATATCTTATCTTATGACTTACCGCTGTTATGAGTAGATCATTGGCTATGGTTTATTTCTTTATCAATAGTATAAGTTATCACTACATATCCTAGTTAGATCTTCCTTGTAGTAAAAATAAAAATAAAGAGTTAAATACACCAGCGGCCCTTAAACTTGTGGCGTTGTGCCACTTAGGTCCACAAACTCTCGAAATCGAAATATGGCCCCCTCAACTTATAAAGTGGTGCCACTTAGGTCTGCAAACTCTCTAGATCAAAATCCGATTCCCTAAACTTGTCAAGTGGTGCCACTTAGGTCAATATCCTAGTCAGCATATGTCGAATGGGTATAGGCCTAAGTGGCACCACTTAACAAGTTTAGGGGATCGAATTTCGATTCGAGAGTTTGTGGACCTAAGTGGCACCACTTAACAAGTTTAGGGGGTCAGATTTCGATCTTGAGAGTTTGTGGACCTAAGTGGCACAACGTTACAAGTTTAAAGACCGCTCGTGTATTTAACTCAAAAATAAATATATCTGAAATACTTCCGGGTGAAATACTACAATGATATGTTATTTGTGCGCTTGCGGATAATTTACTTTACATTTATATTTTCTTCATAAGTTATCAATGGCATTTGTAATTACTAAACTAAATCATTTCTGGCAGCGTCAAAATAGGGATGACAACTTAGTACAAATTGACGTTAGAGATGCCAACACTTACACCATCCATTGTAATACAAACTTCACACCGAGCAACATGAACTTGAACTATCTCTGAGATTGGATGTAGGCTCCAGTTTGAACAAGTATAAATTCGTGTGTCTTTGGCTACTACCATCATCTTTCTTAAGCAGTGCGACCTCCTATAAATTCACTCGTTGGTTATTAAAACACTGACATAACTCAAATGAAATGTGAGGGTCCTATTCTGAGGGCTATTTCTGGAATTGCTCTTAGCTGCTAATAATTAGCTCTTTTGGATCTAAACGAGCCGGCTAATAGTCTAGCTAATTATTAATTGAATACCAACTAACAACTACTATGTTATTAGGATCAAACCAACTAACAGTAACTATAATAATAGTTACCTATCTATTGCTCCTATAATCTATGAGTTATTTGCTAGCTAGTAGCTATTAGTAGCTAATCAATTCAAACATGGCCTTAATTATTCTTCATTAGCAATCAATCTGGCCTTAACCATCCTCAAGATAGACATGGTATACTATCTTATAAGCCGGGAAATGCTTCTACTTTATTGTCTAACAAAATTAGAAGAACATTATTCCAATCAATAATACAGTGCCAGTTTTAGGGCCTTTTTTTTGTGGTCTAGTTAATTCTTGGTTGTTCCTCCGTTTGCATTAAAGCAGCTACTCTTGGCAGAGATCCATCGCAGTCCTGTATATTCAGTATCCAATAAATCCACCACACTACTCCATTCACTGTCACTGCCACTACACAACTCCAATTCAGAAGTGTCTGGATCGAATCCCAAGCTGAAGGCATATGGCTCCCAAGGCCACAGCCCTATTTACGTCTGCCCTGCTAGTGTTGGCAGTAGCCCTCCTGTCCTATGGTAAAGCTCGCACATAACACACAATACATGCATACCAATATGATACCCTTGTCAACTAAAAGAAAGATAGATATATATATATTACTACGATAAAAGGAGCGTCAGCTCCTCGGGAGGGAGCGACGTCCACGTCGCCCTAAATCCCGTCGGCCGTCAGATCTTCGATCGTGCGATCCAAATCATTTGAAGCGGATTCCATCAAAAGCAGCTTCTCACAAATTCAAAAAAGAAAGCAGTTTCTCACGCTTTTTCATAGCTTTTTCTCGCTTCTTCTTTGCTTCGCGGCTTCTCTTCCGAATCTAACTAATCAAATATATATGAGCAAATTATTTCTTTGACCTTCAAAAAAGTTTGACTTAATTTCTTTGCTCCTTTTTTTTTCATCGAACTTTGCTATTTCACCCTAAAACGAATTTTACTTAGTTTCTTTGCCATCATATAACTCTTCAATATGATATCAGATGATGATAATTTTTATGTGAAAATTTTAGATCGCTCAAAACGAAATTCTCTATGAAAAATAAAAATGCCCTTTAACGAAAACCCCTCGTTTCTCTAAGATCCATGAAGATTTATGAAGTTTCTACAACGAGAAGAAGATCATCGCCGCAAAGACTGAAGAGTTCAAGCTCGTTTACCCTAAGCCTACAGGAAGTTGCTATCCCCGAGCGTTTTACGTTAGTAACGATGCTTAAGAAAGTGATAGTGTGATAACATAACGAACCAATTATGTTAGTGTACGTGTCCTGGTATGGTTGATTGTTTTGTTATTGTGTTCTTGTATGATTTCGCTCTTTGCTTTGAGTGTAGCTTCAGTGAATCTCGGGACGAGATTCCTGTTAAGGGGGGTAGTTTGTCACACCCCCAAAAATTCCCATTTTGTGTTGTGCATAGAAAACACTAAATAAAATGAATGTTTTTATGAATTTTCTAAAATTTCCAACTTTACTTAGGTTGTTTATAATTTATATGTTGGAAAATGTGTGTTTCTAAAATTTTTGATATTTAATTTAATGATATGTTGCATTCATGCCTTTGCATAGTGCTTTGTATGAAAAATAATTTTAAAAGTTTTCAAAAACGCATAGGGTTTTATTGGAATCAAATATCTCAAGATCTTTGATCAAGTTTCCATCAATGATTAAATCCTTGGAACCATATACCTTTATCCTTATTCCAAAAACCATGATGGACCCTCGAACTTTCATGTTGCCAAACAACCAAGCTCATGTTCTCTAAATCGCTAACTATTACCTTGCTCTTTCTTTCTCCTATTATTTGAGCTCCTAATCCTTTTTTATATCGAGTCTTCTCCATATCCCAAATCTATGCTAGATGACAAATCATTGTATCTCATTTCTCTCATGCAACTCTACCATCACTTTGTTCAAGTCAAAACAATCACATGTTGTGTACCCATGTTAATCTCAATTCCAACTTTCTTCTCCTTTCCTGACCTTTGGGCAACATACACATGGACTCTTTCTCCTACACTCATTCTCCTCTTGATCAAAACCAAACATATTTTTGAACCATCCTTAAAAACCATACGATCTTCGTCTCACCATTTTGGAACGCTAAATCTTCCGCAAACTCTTATCGTGTCTCTGCGAATTTATCGGACCAAGCCCAACACTCCCATTCCATCTTATCTTCTCTTGGAACAAATCCATAAGTTACCCCATTAGTAAACCATTTATCCATCACTCTCTTTTGATACTAGGGTCAACCCAACTCGTTCCGTCCTCCAATATCGCTTCGGACCGAATCCGGTCTAAACTCTAAGTTATCTCTCGCCGCGGATCAAAGCCCAACCATCCTCCCCTCTTTTGTGGTCCAACATCAAGTCCAACCAGCCCTCTACCTCCTCATCTCCCCTCTCCCACGTCCACCTCATGGCATCCCTCTATCCTGCACAAAAATATCAAGCAAGTCATCAAATTATCAAGACAAGACCCTTTACCTTCCAACCCTTTGGTCTCCCACCCTTTCCCCTTCAAGTGTAACTCCCCTACAGCCCCTCACGCCACCCCCTTCATTCCCCACGTCAAGAACAGAGGAGGAACACCCCTGCAGCCCCTCCATCTCCCCCATGGCTGCCCCAACCATTCCTCAACCTTCCTCTCCTTCCCCTCCATGAAAACGAAGCAAATCGGTGATTGCAATCCTTCTAGCTACCTCGATTCCCTTCCCAACCACCCTACAAGGATTTTGAGGAGTTCACCATCAACCTCCCTGCTGTCCATGGCGTGGTGATGTCTTCTACCAACATGTATGTCACCCCGATCAACCGCATCGCGAGAAGGATGCGACATTAAACCACGTTGTCATAACCGGCAATCGTTGATGAGCTTCCCCGCCTCCACCCCGCCAATCCCCATGGTGAGAACCCTAAATCATATCTCCCATCATGTGTTCATATCGTTTTCTGAATATCAAGTGCCATAGATGATGTATGGTTGATCCTTGGCGACGTTTACCCATAGTATGTATTGCTGTCCTGGCGGCCAGCAGCGCTGCTGTTTATAGAAACGGCTTTCCTCGCTGTTCCTTTGTCCAAATCGTGAAACCCCTTGGTGGAATTATATTTCATACCCTTGAACACGTCCTTGCAAAATGGTTTCCTCATTGGAGTTGAGAAACCTGAGATATGGTCATCACCGTGCCGCTGTCCCTGCTGTCTGGACAGATTGACATCTCTGAGTGGTTTTGACGTTCTCCACTAATCCACTGTCCAAATCATGAATACCTTTTATACACTTGTTCATTACATCTCTGAACATGATCCCACGAGTTGGTTTGGCTATACAATCCAAGACGGCCGAGATATCGACACCAACGTGCCTTGCACCCCTGCTGTCCAAACAGCAGACACGCTGTTTTTGGCAATAGCGTTCCCGTTGATCCATTTAAGAAAATGATGCATCCTTTGGCTACAATATCTTTCATATAGTTTTACATGCCTCTGTAAATTATCATGGTTATATGATTAAATATGAAAGAGATATGATCCTATCCTGAGCTTGCTGTCCTGTTGCCTTGCAGCCACGCTGATACCGGTTGGCATGCGTGTTCCCGTTGATTCGTCCCTGCAGTGATTAAACCCTTCAGCCATATTGTGTCTCATATACCTACACACATCCCAACAAGTTTTCTTGATCATATGAATCATGACACTTGAGTTATAATCATTGTCGTGTCGCTGCCCTTTCCAAGCCAACAGCCACGCAGTGCCACCTTGCAATTTCGTTCTCCGTCAAACCCATGGTTGAAACATCATACACTTTTGACCCAATATGTCCCATGATATTCCTTGCAACCCCAAGTAGTTGATCACTACATGTCTTTACTATATAACCATGCAATCTATCATATTTACCGCTGTCCATCACCTGTTCCGCTCAACTGATGCACGAATCACCATAATCTTGTTGTCCTTCGATCTAGCATCCACCTCGGTGCATTTGTTGGTCATGATATGTTCTGAAGTAACCTATTCACTTATCCAAAATCATTCCCTCATATTTCTAAGGAATATTCGGAACACAAGACATTTGTGTAACCTCTCTTCCCACCTTAAATCCATGGTCTCCATGCACTTGACATGATCTACATATCCCAACCACCACCACCATCTTTGCCATGTGATGTCCTATAATCCAGCGATAAATCTTGTTATCAATATCATATCATGTTATAATTATTCAATCCATGTCATCCAATGGTGCCCATTAGCATACCACCAATTTGCAAATTTGTTTATTTCTAAGTACATCTCTGATTGACATGCCCTTACATGTTGCATGCATGTTCCTTATATTTGGTCATCATTTAAATCATCCAGGGAGAACCATGAGCTACATGTTTGCTAATTCTATCAAATTACATCACTCCACCATGATCTTGTGATCATTAAACACACTTGCCCTATTCAAGTCATGCTTTATGAACTCTCCTAGCCTGCATCCTCACCACAAATAAATGTCTATCCTTACTATCAACCTTGATATGTCACTCCAGCTTAGTCATGTCAACATCGTATCACTAACTCTCATGCATCCCTAAGAGCATGCCACATGATGTATATTCAATCTTATTCTTCGATGCAGTGTATTCGAGTCTCTCAAACATATCCCTACCACGCTCCATAATATATATCATGCTCTCCAAAGCCAAACCTTGTGCTTAAAACCTAATACATATTCAACCCTTTGCGTTATGTTAGATATGATCTAGTCCAAATTCCACCTTGCCCATCTAATCCAATCCTTGCCACATATACCATTCAACTCTCACATCTTTTAATTGTGGTTCTTGTTTTATTTAGTTTTCGCGCTCACACGATTATAGAACAGGCCATAGGTTTTCAAATCCTTTAATTTATTTTTATAATACTTGGTGTACTGTTTTTAGGTTTGAATGTGAAGCTTGTGTTGGTTGTTGCGATCGTTAGAAGAGAAGCTACGCAAGGATAATCCAGAAGGCAAAATTGGAGAACTTGAAAAGCTTTTGGAGGCAAGTGTAACATGAGTTTCCTTGTTACCTAATAACCAGTTAATCACTTGTTCATATGCATGTGTCTAATATGATAAACCCATAAGGATTTTACCTAGAATATTGATATCTTGTATTCTTGTTACCTATGGGGTTTTGCATATGGGTATAGTTGGTTAGTTTGCTATCACCAACTATAAAGATCTATAATATTAATTAATGATTTATGCAACTATGGATGAAAGATGCTTTTAAATAACATGGACAGAAGAGGGCTGGAGCATTGGGCCTTTTTAGTCGCTCTAGTCTGCCCTCCATATGCATCTGAATCTTAAAACGGCCACCCAGAATTTACCGTACAATCATGAGGACTACATGGCTCTGGTCTTAGATGAGTAACTAGATCTTCTCTAGCTCGTTAGTAGTTACCAAAAGGCGCTAGAGGGGGGCCTGGGTTATAGAATGGGTTCCGAGCCTGTCAAGATGTGTGCTGGGCTGCGGTCACATAGTGTGCCATTCTTGAAGGGGGCCTCCATTCGCCTTGCTGCTGAAACCTTACGTCTACTAACTTGTTAGAGTGACTAGTGAAAGGCTTCGTAGTGGTTCCCTGCCTGCTCACCTTGGAAGTGATAAGAGGTTGGCTGCCTCGGGGTATATGAGAATTCACGACTCATGGTGAAAGTGTACACACTCTGCAGAGTTTGATCAAACTGATATATCAGCCATGCTCACGGAAATGAGCGGCCTGGATCCTTTTCAAGACAGATGATTCTATGGATTGTTTGAGATGATGAATTAATATTGATAATAATTATTATACTCTCACTGGGGTGCTAAGCATAACTTAGTTACATAGACTCTTAATAAGTAAAATATGACCAACTAAAACTGCTTACCGTAGTTTCAGCCGTGTCAGCCTTTTGAGCCTTGCATCCCCTCATGTTATACTTATTGAGCATGGTGAGCTGACGCTTGTGGTTGTCACCAATAAAAATTCCGGATGGGTATCAGATGGTGGTTCAAGTAAGGTGCTTCCATGAGCTGTTCTAAGAGTACTAGGCGAGTGCTCCCTCAGTCAACCGTCCCTGTGGAGTTTGGTGACCCGAAGATAGAAGACGAAGAATAGTTTCTGCTGTACTTTGATATATTTGTAAGTCTTAATGTAAATATGTTTCGCTATGTATTTAAGCATTGCTTATGATAATTACCATATTTGTCACTATATGTGTTGTGTGGACATCCTGAGCACACATATAGTTAACGCTGGGTATTCTTCGGAAAACTGGGTGTTACAATCGCTTAATTTCTTCAAACCGATAGAAACAAAAAAATGGGTGCAATGTTTCTTTTGAACTGGATGCAGCAACCGGGGATGAGTGCTCTGTCATAAGCCGCAGCAGGACGTTCAAGGGCGACTGCCAAAGCAGAGCCCTCTGCGCCTCGACGTGCAGAGGCGAGGGGTACCAGGCCGGCTACTGCTTCAAGGACGTCGCCGACCCAGACCACCGTGTCTGCTTGTGCACCAAGCCGTGCCCGCCGGCAGCGGCGGCGGCGCCGCGGGGAAATATGGTGTAGTAGCTTATGGCTGAGAAAGTGAGAATGACGCCAGCGATCGGTATCAATTTTATGTATCACTTCCGTGTGATTGTGAACGAATTTCCACTTCCTCCAAACAAGATAGATAAAGAAAAATTTTCAAAAGGAAAGATTAATAAATAAATAAATGAGAATGGAGTGTTGCCATCTTTCTCTGTCTGATCTTTGCGCATTTCACTCCTTGTTTAGCGTTCAATGGTTTATTATTGTTCACAATCAGTCCAATAAGTTATGTAATTCGAGATCTCCCCGTCTTGCTATGACCCTAACGGCCTAACCTATGGACGGTCCTCGAGTCATGTTTATTATGTGGGTCAAAATTTAGACCATTGCTCAAGTTAAATGTTGATTAGTCGAAACCTTTTCATTTGAGACTATTTTGGAGTGCAATGATTCAATAAAAATTTGTAGAAGTTAATACAAAAGAATATATAGTATATCATATTTGGTCACAAATAACTATGTGATGTGGTGGTAGGGATGTTAGCACGAGACATGAGGTCATGGGTTTCGATCTCTAGGGTGTACTTGTGTGAAAAATGTCATATGAATACTTACATTATTACATCTTGTGCATGGAAAAAAGCATGGTATAATGTTTTCTTCAATTATTTTTAAAATATTTCAAATCAACCACCATGCTTTACAATTAGTGGCGTGGTAGGGGTTCTCAAAAACTGCCCGTAAATTTAAATTGATAGTCTCTAAGAATCGTTTGTTTGGTAGTGTAATAAAGTTCATCTCAAGGAGATCTAGTTGAAAATATTTGAACAACTTTTACATAGTCAAAAAAAACATCCTTCACATAGCCGGGAGGTTATAATATTTTTTTCTTTGGTCAAGACATAATTTTGGGGTGTGTGTGTGTGTGTGTGTGTGTGTGTATATATATATATATATATATATATATATATATATATATATATATATATATATATATATATATATATATAGTAGTCAAATCACTTAAACTTTGTGAACCAAGTGTTGTTGAGCTGGTTGGGTTCCTCGTGATGGAAGTTTTCAAGTTCGTGTTGGTCCTTATGTTTTTTTTCATGATTCATTATAGAATTTAATGACATTGTTCTTTTAGTCGGCCAGCAATGTGGCCGTTAACAATGAGACACAATGAGGCACCTACAATAACTTCATCGATCTCAAGAAGTGTCGACTTATTTCAGAGATGGTCATAAGAGTAAGTGGGTCTATCTGCTCAGTCTTTCGGAGGTTCTAGGAGGTGCGTATGTTTTTATACAGTTGAGTCTATGTGCTTTGGTGCATGTATAAGTATATGCGTCTATAATGTATAATTTGTAACAAAATTGCTTAAACCTTGCTGATATATTCTCAAAAAGGCACTTGAATAAGTATGGAATCCGTCCTGAAATATAGTGCATTGTGCCTTCCAAAATAATTTAATTTAAGCAGAAATTCATTAATTAGAGGAATCCATGGGTACATGCATCATTTGAGTGTTCTCTCAGGCTGTTTTAAAATTTTTAGAATGTACTACTATGTATTGCATGACAGAGGGATTACCTTCAATATCCAATTCTAACCTGATCTATCTCGAGGGCCATTCATTTCAATAACTTTTGCTAGTATATCAGAGAGTATATGGATGCAAAAGCATGGTATGATCCTACTTTCCATAGGTGGCCAGCAGGGCGATAGATGAGGTGCTCCGCCAAAGTGGCAGCAAGACGTTGAAGGCATGAAGGCCACACCCATGCCACGTGGACAGGTTGGCCGAAGATATCTCGATCCTACGTGGCCCAATGGAGCGCGGGCACCCAGATATTGCAGCCAATGGCGGGCCGGTTTTGGATATCCCCATCCCGGCCAGCTCGACGCTCCTGCTCTTAATAGCAGCCTCAGATTCTGCTCGGCTCTCAAACGCCACCACTTGTTCTTCCTCCTTCCTTCCTCTCTGTCTGTCTCAGGATCGAACACCATCAGCGCAAGCAGCAATGGCGTCGAGCGGGCTGAGGAGCTGCAGCGCCGTGGGCGTGCCCAGCCTTCTGGCGCCGTCGTCGTCCCGGTCGTCCTCCGGCCGCCTGCCGTTCTGCGCCAACGCCACCACCTCCGGCCGCGTCACCATGTCCGCCGAGTGGATGCCCGGCCAGCCCCGCCCTGCCCACCTCGACGGCTCCTCCCCCGGGTAAGCAACCAAGCAAGCTAGCTGACAACGGCGGCGTGGCGGCCGGCGGCGTGCTCTAACTAATCTCTGACTGACGACGCGAGTGATTGATACTGATACAGGGACTTCGGGTTCGACCCGCTGGGACTGGCGACGGTGCCGGAGAACTTCGAGCGGTTCAAGGAGTCGGAGGTGTACCACTGCCGGTGGGCGATGCTGGCGGTGCCGGGGATCCTGGTGCCGGAGGCGCTGGGGCTGGGGAACTGGGTGAAGGCGCAGGAGTGGGCGGCGGTGCCCGGCGGGCAGGCCACGTACCTGGGCAACCCGGTGCCGTGGGGCACGCTGCCCACCATCCTGGTCATCGAGTTCGTCGCCATCGCCTTCGCCGAGCACCAGCGCACCATGGAGAAGGACCCGGAGAAGAAGAAGTACCCCGGCGGCGCCTTCGACCCGCTCGGCTTCTCCAAGGACCCCGCCAAGTTCGAGGAGTACAAGCTCAAGGAGATCAAGAACGGCCGCCTCGCCATGCTCGCCTTCGTCGGCTTCTGCGTCCAGCAGTCGGCGTACCCCGGCACCGGGCCGCTCGAGAACCTCGCCACACACCTCGCCGACCCATGGCACAACAACATCGGCGACATCATCATCCCAAGATCCATCTCCCCTTGAGCTGATCAGCTGCTGATTCAGGGTGTTTAATTTTGTGTGTGTGATCTCCTTGGTCGATTACGTACGACTAGGCACTGCCTCCCTGCGTGCGTGCAGGAGCTGCTGTACAACGACGCCCGACGGAGACTCCCCGCGCCGGAAAACCCTTGTAATGTAAAGCTTATATATTCTTATTAATTAAGTAGCGGCTACTCTTGTAGTCTTGTACCAATTCAAATCTAAGCTGGTTTATTTACCTGAATCCCATGGTTATTGGGCCTAACTGCCTAACCAGGGGAAGTTTAGCTTATCTGTGTTTATGCTTTCCGCAAACCTTTTTGCATAGAGATTGAATTTTGCAGCCGAAGAACAAAATATCTCTGTTTAGCAGGCTCAACGTACAGAATAGGCGGCTACAAGCGTGCCAGTCAAAACTATTGACTAAGACTATCGGAACAATAGTAACTTCAATTCTAAGGATACTAGATAAGGAAATTGTTACCATGTACTTGGCATGTCAGCAACCACAAGCTTCAATTTCCTTATGTGGCCAAATCTAGTCAACAGATTTTATGTGCCCAAATCTGTCAGATTTTGTGTACATGGAACATAGTAGATAGTTGTAACATAAATCATAAAGCACAATCAAACGTATAGAAATCTGATAGATTTAGTACAAAGAAATATATCGACAGATAAATAGAAAAGGTCATATTTTTTTTACTAGAGTTCATTGTACATTCCTTTTTACAAAGTACCACCAGACCTCCTTCCCCTTCCACCAAGCTGCCACTACCTAAACCTCAGAATGAGTTGGGCAAATGTGCCAATAGTGGAAAATTCATGTTCAATCATTCAACATGGTAAAGGGTGTCATCTAGTCACTCTACTATCAAAATGTTATTTCTAGGTGTATAAAATTAGCTTTGGGTACCATGCAGGTCCAAACGGGTTTTGATTCGCTCTATATGTTGATGTGCCACGTTGATTATGGCCCCCTGTATGTAAAGCTAGTCCTTCTACTCGGCAAGAGGTGTCATCCGGTCTCTCTACTCTCATCAAATGCTGTTTCTAGATCATGTACTTGGTTTTGGGTATCATTCAGGTCCAAATAGGTCTTGATCCACTCTAAAGGTCAGGATTGCTAGCTTGAGTCAGGCATGCAGGCCTAAACAGCCTCTAAATGCCCCTAAATGCCAGATTGCCGGAGAGAGAGAGAGCCCAGATGACCACTACAAATATGTAAAATTAAACCAATAAACCAAACCAAAGTAAACTAGAAAGTGGAGAAAGGGCAAACCAATAACTAAACCAAAATAAATTAGTGGAGAAAGAAAGAGACTGGTAATATATTTTTTTCAAAAAAAAAAAAAACTGACTGGTAGTAGGTACTCCACACGACCAACGTATTCTATTCTTGTCAAATGGGTTCGCCGTGGCGGTCAAAGCATCTTCCCTCTCCACCCCAAGAACCTTTGCCCCTCGCCCGCACTTCCCTCGCACCACTACCGTACCTACACTGCCGAGCATGCAAATGCAACCAACACCTTCAAAAAGCTCCAAATGCGCCCGCCGCATGCACCGCCTCCTTCCTTCTATTGACCCCATTCGTGCCTGCAGCAATGCCATCGCGGCAACCGTCCTCGTCGTCGCCGTCGCCGCCGCCGTCTTCTTTGCCTTCGTCACGGGGCGCGGCGGCGGCGGCTCAAGCCCCAGCATCAGGCGGCGCCGCGAGCTGCCTCCCCGCGGACCAGTCCTGCTTCGCGCTCTCCGTCGCCATCGGCAGCGCGCCCTCCTACTCCTCGCGCCACGACGCCGCCGCCGCCGTCGCCGCGGGCACACGCGCTTGCTGCAACCCGACCTCCTACATCACCGTGCTCGGCATCAGCTTCTGCTCGCTCCTCGTCATCCTGCTCATCCTGTGCGCCATCCGGTGGTACCTCGTGCGGCAGTCCGCCGCGAGCCGGGACGCCGCCGCCGCCGCCGCCGCAGAGGCCACCGGCGGCGCGACGGAGCAGGCGCCGGAGAAGAAGCAGCCCAAGGGGCTGGACGCCGACGCCATCGCCGCGCTGCCGGAGTTCGCGTTACGACGCTGACGGGGAGGAAGAGCGGGAGCCGCTCGAGTGCGCCGTGTGCCTCGGCGCCATGGCGGACGGCGACGCGGCGCGGCGGCTGCCGTCCTGCACGCACGTCTTCCACCGCGGCTGCGTCGACGTCTGGCTGAGGGAGCACTCGACGTGCCCGGTCTGCCGCGCCGAGGTGGACGTCGTCGTCAGACCGGCCGGCGAGGGATGTGACGGGAAGGACGACGACCAAGAAGGCGGCGGCGGCCCGTCGCGGGCGTCCACGTCCATGGCATGGACAGCACAGGAAGAGCTGGTAGACGACGGGGAGAGGGACCTGGACCTGGAGGCGCAGCTGTAGAGTACTGTATGCCAGAGGTACTACATGCTAGGAGTAGCTTTATGTTGTTATTAATTATTCATTCTTTACTTGGTTAGGATTTATTAGAAAAAGTGAATTAGCAATTTGGATGATTTGGTTGGAATTTGTAGGATATAAATGTATATGTAGTGTAGTATTCTTCTACGTATGGAGGAGTATCACATATACCAATGCTGGTGAATAAATCAATAAAACAGAAAAAAAAAACTCAAGGTTTTCGTGTTGTATGCCTACTGATAGTCTGAAATTGCCTTCACAGTTCACACGCACACAGAAGAAGAAGACACACTGATATAGACTTTTGATACATTTTACATTGTTACTAGGTGAATGACTATGCGTTGCAACAGGAACATGTATAAACATGTGTTATACTGTATATGACTTTAGTGAAGCAACTGCATATCAATCACTCAACAATAAAATGGTATTAATTTTGCAAACAGCATTAAAATGGTACCCAAGTTAATATAGTACTATCGTGAATATAATTTATATACATTCAGATAGTTCATGAGCATGGAGCATATATGTTAAAGAAAATATGTAAATATTAACTAAGTTTCACCATGCAAAAATAGTACACGTCCAATGTTCTTGATTCTAGTAGATATGTAAACATTTACCTAGCTTGACAGGCTGATGGCAGCTTTTTTATCTGCTCATCTAGTAGCAGTGATTATATACGTGTCATCTTCTATTAATTGAGTGACAACATGAATTAATTAGTGATGGCAATGGACAAATTGCTATATCATACTTACAAAATTCAGTGAGCTAAAAAAAATCAGCGAGCCTCCTATGAGAACCACAGACACAAACGTTCTGTCTTTTTATTACAATAGAGACAGAAAAAATATTCATACAAATTTCAGCTTACTATAAACATCTAGAAGGAAAGAACTTTTTTTTTTGAATGCTAAAGAAAGAACTTGTGGTCATTTAGAAGGTAAGTTAACTTTCCTTCACACGTGGCCAGCAGTAGCCCTGGATGGCTTGGTCGTTCTCATCCTCTTGAACGGCTGGGAGCAGACACTGAGGGAGAGAGAGAGAGGGAGAAGCAAAGCAGAGCAGAGGACGGCGGCGTTCAAGCCCCAGCACAGAGGGTTCGGCGTACGTGGAGAGGCGGAGTCGCAGACCGCGGTGCCCTTCCAGCTGGCCGCGCACGGCTCCCGCGTACGTGGAAAGGCTCGGCGTTCCAATGACGGCTTATGCGAGAGCGGCTCCAGCGGCGTTCGTCGGTCTTGGCGCGGCGGTGGCTCGAAGGTGTAGGTGGCTCCGGCGTCTGGATGCCCTTCGCGAGCTCCGCCGGAGAGGGTGCTCGGCCGCGCTCACGGAGCCGTGGCCCGCCGGAGTTGCAGCCCAAGCAGGCGTGCATGCAGCAGAGGAAGAAGGCATGGCCGCTGTTGCAGCATCGCGCAGGTGAACTAGCAACAGAGATTTCCCTCAGACTTCCACCATAACATGAGCTCGAATCAGATGTCATTTTCTGCATTCTTAGTGAGCGAACAAAACCTTTTCTAAGTCCTGAGAAGAGGATTGGTCCAGACTGTAGATCAGAAGAGAAGTTGTGCCATACCTGTTGGATGCTCGTGGCCTTCGAGCAGTTCCCATACGGCGGCAGCAACAGCAGGAGCTTCAGGGTTTGTGGAAGCAGCGTGGCGTCCGTCGGCGTTGAGGCAGCGTTGAGTGGCGGACTGTCCGGTGGCCGCGTCGCGTCCGGCGAGGGCCTGTCTAATGGCGTCGAGGCGGTGGTAGTAGGCAGGCGGCGTCACGTCCGGCGGGTCCCGTCCGATGGCGTTGAAGCGACAGTTCTGGCGGTGGTGGCGGCGGTGACGAGCTCACGATGGGGTAGTAGTTTTTATTTACACAGGGGTGAGATTTTTTTTTCTGGGGCCAGGCGGGTTTTTTTTCGCTTCTCTCGGTGCCGCACGGGAATTTGTTTCGCAGGAGAGGACTTCAACGCTGCCGGTAGACGGGTCATTTCACTTTTTTTAGTTATAGAGATTAATCAGGTGGAATTAATCGTGTCGCTTAAGGTGCCTACAAACACAACTGTGAAATGGAATTCCCCGGCCGTCAATGAAAAAAAAAAGGCGATTTTTTTCAAAAACAATTTGCATCTCGATTTCACATATAGGAAATAACGGACAAAAACCAGTAGGGATAAATTTGTCTGATGGAGCACCGATAGAAACAAAATTCTTGTCTGTTCTTTCACGACATAAAAATTCCGGTCCGTTAGGCCTGTCCTATCCAAATATGATAGGAAAATGCATTTGAAGTGTTGGGGGAAAAGATTTTCTTGTCAGTTGTGAATAGGGCTCGATAATGAGCCCGCTCGGCTCGGCTCGGCTCGTCTCGTCTCGTCTCGTTAAGATAACAAGCTAGCATAACGAGCTAACTCGACTCGGCTCGGCTCGTTTACGTGCTCGAGCTGGCTCGTTTGGTTCGCGAACCAGAGATAAAAAATACAAAAATATATTTTTAAAAATCTTGAGAGAAAATTCAAGTCTATAAATAAATAAATAAATATCAGATTGTTCGTCTTACATAGGCAAGTTTGAAATGGAATACATCTTGAAGAGGTGATTTAGAGTTATAAGTGACAAAGATATTAGGCTAGTGGGTTAATTTTGGTTGGGATTATACTGGATGTTCTAGCTCATTTGGCTCGCGAGCGGCTGGCTTGAGCCAACTCGAGCTGGCTCGTTATACCTAACGAGCTAAAATCTTGGCTCGGCTCGGCTCGTTATCCTAATGAACCGAGCCGAGTCGAGCGAGTTAAAGAGCTTTGAGTTTTTCGTTCAGCCCTAATTGTGAAAGGTAAAGAAAAATATACTCCCTTTATTATAAATTGTAAGTCATTCTAAAAATTTTAGAGAAGTATTTTATGTTTGATCAAAATTATTTAGAAAAATACAAAGATTTATGACACCAAATAAATGTACTTTAAAAATATATTTGGATGAAAAATCTAATGATAGTGTTGATATTGTAAATATCTTTATCTTATCATATAAATTTGGTCAAAGTTAAAATGGTTTAATTCTACCAGATTCCTAGAGTGACTTATAATTTGGTATGGATGGAGTACTTTCCTTTTATTGTTGTCGTCGATAAGGATGGTTCTCACACTGACAGACTGAAAGATTGTCCATATATACAGGAACCTCATTTGTTTAGAAATTCATATGCAGCTTTGTATATATTTCATACTGATTCCATCTCATTTATTTACAGATTCGTACAATATTTTTCTATATATGTCTTGTACATACATTAACATGTAACTACCAGTCCAACTGGCTGTATAGGACTAAATTTGCAATTCTTTGCTGAAAAAAATACAATCGGTGTTTTTTTACTTTCAAATATCTTATTTGACCGCTCATCTTATTCAAAAATTTTATATAAATATTATCTATTTTGTTATGACTTATTTTATCAATAAAGATACTTTAATATTTATTTGTTTATTTTATAATTACATAATTTTTATAAATAAAATAAACCATTAAACAAGATGTCTAAAAGTAAAAGAGTGTCCCCGGCACCATCAACTCAGTGACCTCAGTGGTCAGTGTTGACTGGAACTGGGAATTGGATTCCATGGGTTATGGAATCAGAATCACCAGCCCACTGGCATTCGATGAATTCTCGTATCTGTTAGTTTGGGCCGAACGAGCGCAGTTAAATCAAGTCCAATGGGCTTCCATCGCTCTCATCATCACGCCTCTCACGAATTACCGACGGCCCGTCTCTCTCTCAAAAAAAAAAAAAAAAGAAAGAAAGAAACAAAGGCCACATGACCAGCGCCGCCGCCGCCGCCGCCGCCTTCCGCCTGGGCCAGCGCGTGCACGCCGCCGGCGACCCCCGCCGCGTAGGCACGGTGCGCTACCTGGGTCCCGTAGAGGGCCATGCCGGAGACTGGGTCGGCGTCGACTGGGATGATGGCGCTGGCGGCCGCCACGACGGCTCCCTCGCCGGCCGCCGATACTTTGTCGCCGCAGGAGAGTGCTCGGCCTCCTTCGCACGCCCCACCGCGCTCAGCGGAGGGATCTCGCTCCCGGACGCGCTCCGCCTACGCTACCGCGTTCAGGACTTCACCAAGGAGGAACGGGGTTAGTGCAGTGCGTGCCGACCGACGCCTCTCTGAATTTGCTGCCTTCACATTTCCTTTGATCCGGCTATGCTCACTCCCTTTCAGATGAGATGTATGTCTTCTCGACAAGCCAGAAGCGTGTCTCTGTTGAATTTGTTGGCACAGACAAAGTTCAGGACAAGCTCAATAACTTCAATGAGTTGACCAGTGCATCCGTTTCCTACATGGGAGTGAGCTCAATTGGAGCGCCGAATGAACTAAAGAGTTTGGTTCCAAGTAAATACTGTCTTATGAATTATCACCATCTTGTCCGTTATAAGCCATACTGTGTGTAGCAATTGTAGCAGATGGTTCTGCTACCATTTGCTCCAGGGACTTACTGAAGCCTAGGTTTCCATTTGTTCTGACAGCTGTTTTGCATGTTCCAGATCTGAGACTTCTCGACTTAACTGGAAATCTATTCTCACAGTGGCAAGTAATAATTCCGACAAAACCATTCTTGTCATTTCAACTTCTCTACTTACAATTGTCGTGGCTTTATATAACATCAAAGTAACAAGAGAAACAGTGTTGGTTCCCCTGTCCTTCTGTATTTAACTGTTTATTCGTTTGCTGTGTTTCTAAACATGTCGGTTCTGTCTCAGGATATATCCTCTCTTTGTCAAGCGCTGGCGTCCCTTGAAGTTCTTAATTTGACAAACAATACCATGGAGAATGATGTTGTAGAAACTCCAACGCTCGAGAATATCCGAATTCTTGTTCTCAACAACTGTGGTGTAACATGGGAACTGGTATACCCAATTTTTTCACCTTGAAGCTTTTGCTGTTAGTCATTGCCAGTAACACTGTGTTCATTTTAATTCTTTATAACAGGTTGAAAAGATTAAAGTTTCCTTTTCATGTATCAGTGAACTCCACCTGATGTCAAACAGGCTCAATATGATCATGGTTAGTGTTCCTTCTTAAACCGCCGCTTCCATGTGCATCCGATGATAATAGAGAACACATCTAGGTGTTTTTGGATTATTCTATCTGACCTTCCAACATTTTGAGTGCATGTTTTTCTTGCTTCAGCAAGGTGTACATCAACATTACAAATTATGATTTTTTGTACATCTAACTGTAATCTCGCTTTCTTAGACCCCAGATGGAAAGTTTGTACAAGGTTTCGACACACTGCGGCTCCTAAATTTAGAAGATAATCACATTGATTCATGGGATGAAATTATGAAACTTTCTTACTTAAGAAGGTAACAAACAGAAATAGTAATGTTTCCATCCTTGATTTGATTGATACTTCTGCATTTGATTTTGGTACTGTGAATATTTATCATCTCTCTCCCTTGTTTCTCCAGTTTGGAACAACTTCATTTGAACAAAAACAGGTTAAAGCAGGTGAAGTATCCATCTAATCTTTCACGAGATGGAGCTCTTGATGATGCAGCTGCTGTGCCATTTGAAAATTTGCAAGTTCTTTTGTTAGGTATATGCCTTCTGTGGGGGTAGATTTTGTTGTCTTTGCCATATAAAGAAACCAAGATTTGATAATGATTCTGTTTAAATTTAGTACTGCACTAGTGCTTCCTGCTTTTCAAATAGAAATGCTGAAGACACTGTGCTAATATTGATTTTTTTAAGTTCACCAGGATCTAATGATATAGATGACTTTTCTTCAGTGGATTCACTTAACCTGTTCCCAAGTTTAAGGGTGAGCTGGTTTCAGTGAACACTTGTTTTTTGGAATCTTGTTGCTGATCTAGGTAATACCATACTGATCTCTAATTTTTTGAAGGATGTCAGGCTTTCTGATAATCCTATAGCTGATCCTGCCAAGGGTGGTGCTCCTCGTTTTGTGCTTGTTGCTCGACTTGGAAAAGTTGGAATACTAAATGGCAGTGAGGTTTGTGCCAATTCCCTGGATGCTTTTTTAATGTACAATATGTTGTACAGATATATGACATCCTTAATCCTTCTTGCCATGTCTAGATAAGCCCACGTGAACGGAGGGAATCTGAAATACGGTCAGTTGATCCTTTGTATCTGTAAATCATTCCAACTAGTATACAAACATATGAGATTTCTTTGTGGTATCTCCAGTCAATCCTATTTAGGATACCAGATCTGGAAATTTTAAAATGTTTTTCATCTATCTGAACTGCAGTGTTTTCTTCTGGTTCTCTGAGGAAATGCTACTACATTCTTTCAGGCTTTTTTTTAATAAAAAAAGACCCCTCAATTGCCTTTCTTGAAGTCACACACTCACACTACAATTCTAATACAAGCAATGTCATTGTAGATATGTACGCCTTGTTATGGGAAAACTAGAATCAAATGACCCAGAAGAGATCAAACGGCTGCACCCTAGGTAAGTTTGTGGCATTTATCTTATTCTTAGGTTTTTAAACTGTATATGCTGACACAACATGATCCAGAGAAGAAACAGTCCACTGATTTTGTGATATACTAATTCTTTTTAGGGGTGACCGGGTGGGCATTCAGTTTTTTCAGTTTGGTTAGTTCGGTTTTTGGAAATTTTGGTTCCTAACATTCGAAAAATAAACAAAGCAAAGAAATTTTGGTTTCTGAAATTTACGAAAGCACAATAGTTCAGTGGGACCTGTTGGTTTCAACTGATTGTTTCTCTCGAACAACGCAGGAGAGTTGTGTGCTATTTCACTAACAAAGGAAACACTTAAAGAATGGGATGGCTAGAAAAGACCTTCCCAACAAACCCCACTCACACTACATATGCGCCACTGCAAAAGAAAATAAAACCCTGATCATAACCAACTTGCCATACTAGGCCACTAAGGGCTTGGAGCAAGCAACCTCAGAATAAGCTCCTGAAGAGCCAGCAAATCATGCACCCAGAACTCTGTCTCCAGTGGATCAGTGGATCTTAAGCGCTGACCCCTGCCATACCTCTGATGCCCGAATATGGGATATGAGAGGATAGATTAGACTGAGCAGCACACAAGTGAGTGGAGGGTAGAGTAATACAGAAGAGCAGAGGGAGGGAGAAACCTTCTGGAAGGTAGGAACCGATTTTTGTGTTCACTGCATCTGTGAATGCCATCTCCATGAGAGAGAATGAATGAGGGGGGCTACAAGAGACAGGTGCCATCTGTTGTCATCACCCATCAGACCATGGAGGGCAACAAATGGCCTTTGGCCTTCATGTCGAGGTGGCATCGGCCTAGCTTTCTTTATCAGTTATGTCGCAAGAAACTACAGCTGAAGCGAAAACTAAGTATATATGTTTTGTTTGGTTTCGATGTTTGGTGTATTTTTGCCACCCCTAATCTGTTGCTTAAATGATCAAATTCTGTTATTGCGCTGAAGACCATCATTAGCCACAACACATTACACATCCATTCAATATTCAATGGAATTAACATCAATGATGCTGTGTATCATGCTAATGCAGTGATTATCTCTAACCATGAGAGCTGCAGCTGAATAGCCTATGGGATATGTGTATCATGCTGATGCCGTGATTATTTCTAACCATGAGAGCTTCAGCTGTCATGAATAGCCTATGGGATATGCAATGCATCTGTCAGTTTTGTTCACTTATATGATGTAATTGATAGCTGCATCAGTAGTAGTAAAATTGTTAATGATACTTATACAGGTAGAAAAAAAACTTGATGCAGATTTGCTGAACTGAAGTCCTTTCATGGTATTGAAGATGAAAAACCAACTTCAAGCACATCGGGGCCACAAAAGATGGCTTCTGGTCTAATAGGTACTGATCTTGGACTTTAATCTTGACAATATTTGCACAGTTGATGGGTCAGCTGAAAGAACTGGTTGCTTTTTTACGTTGCATGCAGGTGTTACATTGAAATGTGTGGGGCCATCAATGGGTGAAAAGCAACCACTGACAAAGAAACTGCCTGCTACAACAACTGTGAGTACTTGTTGGCACTACATAGCTATTCTTACTTATCGGGGGGTTGTTTGCTTTTCCTGATTTTTATTCAAGCTATCTCTTAGCAACAATTGATATGTTAATTTGACTGCTGGGAACTATTAAATGTTGTGGTGCCTAGTAATTCAAAAACCCTTATGGCTTATTTGGATGCACTTGTATTCATATCAATCGATGTGTTGGAGTGAATTGCGGGGGTTGGGGGAGGGGGTTTGCAAATTAGTTGTTTTCCACCTCAATGCATGTGGATTGACATAAATACGAATGCATCCAAATAAGGTTTTACTTGTTTCTTCCATGCATCTAGATGAAATAATGTTAAGACTCCTACGTGTTGCAGGTCGGGAAGTTAAAATCTTTGTGCGAAAGCTTCTTTAAACTGAAGGACATAAAAGTGAGACTGTTTGTCGAAGAAGAGGTATGAATTGGAACTGGATCGTGTACGATTATTGTCTCTTGTGCCTAGATCTCGGGCTGTACCTTTCATGCATAAAGTCGTGTACGATTACTGCATTTACTGGAACAGGGATGCCCTCTACCACAACTTCTGGAGGAGGACACGTCCTCTCTGATGGAGCTTGGAATTGGCTCGGGCGCAACCATTATTGTGGACGAAGAGAGCTAGCCAGTCGTCTTCATAGAAGTCGGCAACCGTGTACCGTATGACGCAAACTACTTCAGCTGTTATTAAGTCTTTGAAGAGATGATGGTCTTCGTTGTCCTGTATATTTCTTTCTCTGGAAATGTGCAGTTGATGAATATTGTTGTGTATGGGCTACAAAATGGATCAGCTTAGTAACAACGTTGTGAAGACAGTTATTTGTTTTTGACAAGTTATGAATATTCTTTTGTTTTCATTAACCTAGGGACCCGCATCAAAAGAATATTATGTGTGTGTTTGGAACCAACTGTTATATAAGGGCACATACAATGCAATAGGCGCTTATAAATGGAAAGAGAAAATATTTTGTAACTAAGTGTCTCTCTCTACGATGCAAGGAGCCATCTAGGTGCTTTGATTCTTGCCGTTACATTGCATGCCGGTATGTTTTTGAGAGGATGGCATCAGAGATCAAGCAAGGAGCCGGTTCAAGCGTCCATGCCTCACGGAGCAGCGATTCCATTTTTTTAGCCATGCTCTTACGAGGCATGGCCCTCAATCTTACCGCGGTTGTAAGTTAGGGAGTACAGTACATGGGTTTAGATCCTAGGTCTCCGGGGATGGGAGTTGTGATGGGAATATGTACATCGACTGTTTTTAGCCTTTAAACAGCAATTGGTGCTTACTTTTAAGGATAGTGATGAATTTTGTACAACTATCTAAAGGACCAAAGGATCTCCAACCTCAACATTATAAAAATTGCATATATTACCACGTAACCATCTTTTAGTCAATATAAAAAGGAGTTAGCCATTTGTCTCTATCATCAATGGATCTATCCTAATGACAGAATCACAAAGAAAACTGCGTTGATGCTCCTGAAGGGACGAGTAAGCCTACGTCTTTTTATGGTGCTTAATTTGTAAGATAGAGTGATTCCACCAATCTCTTTATGGTAAAATAGAAAATATTCTCTAATAACTTCTCTAATTAGATTTCTATAAATATTGTTACCGCTATTTCGATTTTTACTAGCTAAAGACAAAGACTAGGTACGTCACTCTAAAGTGACCATAAGACATAGATTTTTATTCAACTCTCCAATAATGACATGATATAGAGAGCGAGTCAAGAAAAACTTTTAGAGATACTTTTATCTTTAATGCTAAGCAATGTATTTGTCAAAAAAAAAGTGGTAAGTCTCCGTGTTTCAGAAGTACTATCTTCTCTATAATATAACTGTTGCTGAATAAAAAAAAATTCAAAACCATTGATTGAGAACAATACAAGAAGTCTCTATCGTACGAACACCGTTGGAAAAGTTACACGTGTCGTCCGTTGGTTGTCAAGCAAGGATGGCCGGTGTCCAAAGTCCAAAAATCATCTGTTTTCGTTAAACTTTTCCTGCAGCTGCAGGATCTGTCGATTTGCACTCCACCCGACGTTGCTTTGCCCGCGACTTTTGCTTGCCGCGACGCCAGATCCAGGTTCCTGGGCGTCCGTCCTCCTCCATTCCGGACTTCCGGTCTTCTCATCCTTCCGTCTCCCGCCCGTTCCTCGTCGGAGCACGAGCACGAGCACCAAAGCGCCCCGGACTGCTCTCCTTTTTCTTCTCCTGTTCACCCTCGTCCCATCGTCCGACAACAGGGCGAACGCCGTTGACACCCTAAGCCAGGTGCCCAGGTCTTCGCCGGCGACGAGCACCCACCAGGTATGCGCACCCTCTCCTCTTCCCTTCCTGCTAGTTGGCTATTTGTATTCGGATCTGAGCCGATTTTACAAGTGTGTTATCCCCACTAACAAAGATTTTTTTTGTTTTCTTTTGAAAAAAAATCTTGGTTGTGCATGTGTACACCCATGTCCTTTACTGCTCCCATCAACTCCACCAGGGGATGCCCCCGGCTTAATTGAATGGGCTCTCTTCTCACCAGGACCGGCGTCCTGCCATGGCTCCAGGCCAAGATTGTTGATCCTGTCTTGCAGGTCATCAGAAGGTACCCCCACTCTTTTCCCCATCTGCTGCACTTCTTCTCCCAATTGCTCCATTTCAGTCATAACATTAGTTACTGATGCGTCCTATGGAGGAGCATTTCAGGCCAAGATTTTGGCACTCGGCTTTGCAGTACCCTGATTCTTTGCATGCATGTCTTCTCCATCTGCTTCTTGAATGGGGTTGTTGACAACCTTGTGTTGGAATGCCGTGCAGGGGAGCAGAACCCAAGCAACTGGCCTTCTCTGCTGCCCTTGGTGTCACGATTGGGATCTTTCCAATATGTGGTAAGGAGCTCCCTAGTATGCATTTCATTGCCCCCACTTTGTTATCATGCAACTGATTCATCCTAACCATCATGTTATTGGCTGTATGGGAGGCCGAAAAGGAAACCCCTTTTTAGCTCTGGCTCACCTATAAGTACAACATAAACTAAATCGACTCTAAAAGTTTCTCAAAATTTCACTGGTAGTCATGCTCAATCATGCCTGCAAATCTATCTAGCAGATGCTTAATCACCAATCCTGCATTATATATCTATGCCATTGTGTAATGGGCAACAGTAAACATGATTTCAATTGGTGTCCAGCCATATGTTCCTCAAAGCATCATCACTTATCCTTGGTCATTTTGTGACTCCAGGGACCACTGTTATTCTTGGTGCTGTTATTGTAGCGATGTTGGGAAGTCGTTGCAATGCTGTTACTGTTATGGTTCTAAACTTGGCCGCCACTCCAATTGAGCTAAGGTACACACAGTCAATCTCCTAGTGGCCAAAGCCGCACCTGATTGCCTACCAAGTTTTCAAGACTGTGAGGTCATTGCATATATCAAAGCTTGGATTCTAGTAGTATGCTAGTGACTGTCAAGAAACAAGCTTGCATAATTGTATATGCACTGTCACACCGCAGAGCTCTGTCTAACTGAATGTATCATCAAATTCTGCCTTTGTGTCCATGATCTACTTCATTTTGCCTTACAATTCAAGTGAGACATGCTTTTGATATGAATAACCATCTGTACACCAGTGGTGTAGGCATCCATCATGTTTGTAGTTCATTTGTGGCTACCTGATGAATTTCTCTTTCTGGTTTCAATATGTTTGGCTCTGCTAATTGCTTATCCTTTTTTTCTGCAGCCTGATCGTCCCTTTCTTGCGTTTGGGGGAAACCATCACTGGCAGTGGGCACTTCCCCTTGACGGCCGACGCGTTGAAGAATGTCCTCACTGGCCATGCCTCCAAGGATGTGCTACTGAGCATCGTTCGTGCGGTTAGTGAACAGCCTTTCTGCAACCAGTCCTGCTTTATTCATAATAGTATAAGAGCACTATTTTACTCTGGCTTTGCTGCGACATTGACATAAGACTACTGATATTGTTGACAACAGATGCTGGGTTGGCTCGTCGCTGCACCATTTGTACTATCCGTGCTGTACGCTGCTTCGTACCCTTGTTTCAAGGTCCTGGTCAACAGGTTTGGCGGCATTCCTTCGAGCCCCAGGACCCCAATCAAGGCAGTCTAGCTAGTGTGGCGTGCCGAGTGCTCCTGAAATTGTGTACACCAAATTCTCTGTGATGCCGTTGGGTTGAGATGGGTTCCGGCATCAGGTTGCTCGGCCATCCCTGGCACCGGCGAATAAATACTTGAGAGGCATGTGTCCTCTGTAATTCTGTATGCTCGCTGATAATCACATAGTGAGATGTGTATTTATGAATTTACAAAGTCTTGACAAATTAATTGTCTCCTAAGCACTTGAAATCCTCCCACAGTTAGCATGTATAACTCTGTTGCAATTGCAAGCTGTTAGATATGTACAAGTATTTGACCCTCAAAACTGCACCACACCAACATTCACGTTGTCGGGACAATTTCTATTTCCCTTTCTATACGATAAAGTGATACAAGAAAATGCACCCCGCCCGCCCCCCCCCCCCCCCCCCCCCCCCAAAAAAAAAAAAAAAAAAACTATTCCACTGTTATCTGAAGCACGGTGGTGAGCCTAGGTTTCCTATACCTCCTCAGCAGCAGCGACGAGCACACCACGCTGACGGACGAGAATGCCATGCACGCGCCAGCCAACCAAGGCGGCATCTGGAGCCCGGTGAAGGGAAACAGAGCGCCAGCAGCCACGGGGATGGCGATCACATTGTACGCCATGGCAAAGAAGTAGTTCCAACGGATCCGGCTGAATGTCTTCCTTGAGAGGTCAATAGCGGTGATCACATCCTCCAGGTTATTCCTTACGAGCACATAGTCAGCCGCCTCAATAGCAATGTCCGTGCCTGCACCGATGGCCATGCCGACATCAGCGGCAGCCAGAGCAGGCGAGTCGTTGATGCCATCTCCGACCATTGCGACAACACTGCCATCCTTTTGCAGAGAGCAGATTACATCGGCTTTTCCGGCTGGCATAACCTCAGCTCTCACGTCGTCAATGCCGACCTGCAGAAACCCAGTAATTTCAGGATTTAACATTTCATACCAGCACGTTAATAAATGTTCTGGTGTATAAGTTGCTTATAAACTACAGTTTGGCAACTAAAACGGACCTCCTTTGCAACTGCACGTGCAGTCCTCCAGTTGTCCCCAGTGACCATAACTGGATGAACACCCATCTTTTTTAGACCTTGTATAACCACAGCAGCCTCCCTTTTCAAAGGATCGGTTATCCCAATCAACCCAATGAAGTCACCATCGTATGCCACGAGAATACCAGTTTTCGCATTCACCTCCATGTCTATCAAGAAGCATTCAGCTTCTTCATGAATGTTAACCCCATTTTCAGTTATCAATGCACGATTCCCTACCTGCATAAGTATACAAGCATCACCATGTCATGATTACTCGGACATGTAAGTATGTAACACATTATAAATCAAGTCCATCCTCCAATTATTTGAAGGGGCAAAGTAATAGCAAAGCTATATTCTCCAACTCACCAAAATTTTCTTCCCATTGATCCAACATTGAATCCCTTTGCCAGGCAAGGCAGAAAAGTCCGCGACTTCCATAAGCCACTGAGAAAGTATCTCTTCTTTTCTTCTATTAATGTTGTCTTTTGCTGAGGGAAGTTTGCCGAAGAAATGAAAATGAAATGCATAATCCAAGATAGCTTTTGCAAGTGGATGCTCACTGCTTGCCTAAATTACAAAAACCAAAATAAATTAAGCAGTTACAGCTTGGCACTTTACTGAAAAGTAGTGCAAGAGCATAGTTTTTCCCCCTTTTTTGTTCACCTCACCTCTGCAGATGCTACCAATGTGAGAAAGTCCCCCAGATCCATTCCTGAAAAAATCTTTGCTGTTGTTACAGTAGCCTTTCCTTGGGTCAGTGTTCCGGTCTTGTCGAAAATAACATATTTCACATTCTGAGCTCTCTCCAGGGCATCTCCGCCCTTTACAAGTACTCCGTGACTAGCTCCAACTCCAGTTGCTACCATAACAGCAGTTGGTGTTGCCAGCCCAAGAGCACATGGGCAAGCAATCACCACAACAGATATGGAGAACATGAGGGAGAAAACAAAGCAATTGCTACTTTCAGCAGACCATGAGTTTGGATATGCTCCCAACCATCCACATAGAAACCTAGAAATTCAATAATGCATGAGTCAGAAACTTAAAACAAATATATTTATACCCACAGCACTGACCCCAGAGATGTTGAAACTTACCATGCAAGAAATGTCAAGAAGGACAGGGTGATGACAATAGGAACGAAAATGCTAGCTACCTGAAATCAGGTAATGTCAGCACAAAAGAGGAATGCAATTATAGGTGTTCATAATAGAGCAAAAGGCCACTGCATATCAAGGATTTATGTCATGTGTACTGTGGTATATCCAAGATTTTTTTAACAAAAAAAACTATGAATGTAAGTAAGGTGCTCTATAAGAATTTAGAAAAAAAGGGGGAAAAATCAACCGAGTCATGCCAGGTAACCATCAAACAAAGGTAAAGTTTCCATAAATGATTTAATTTTCTCTGCAAGATACTTTAAACAGAAAAGGTAGAGTCAATGTTTTAACAATGATAGCAACAAAACAGATTTAAGTTGCCCAAAATGCTTTGCAGATTTAAGATTGCAATATGGAGTTAAGAGACTATTTCTATAAGCTACGGAATTGATAAGTGTACTTACATAATCAGCAAACTTCTGAATAGGGGCCTTAGACATCTGGGCAGTTTCAACAAGAGCAATTATCTGGCTTAAAACTGTCCCAGATCCTACTTTAGTCGCTTGTATATGAAGAATACCATGCAAGTTCATTGTGCCTCCAATTACTATACTGGATACTTCCTTGGAGATTGGTACAGATTCACCGGTTACCATACTCTCATTGACATGACTTGTACCCCAAATGACGATACCATCTGCAGGAACCTTTGAACCAGGAAGCACTTTTAAGGCATCACCAGGTTGTACTAACGACGCGTCAATCTCCTTCTCTCCTGAATATTTTCCCTCTGTATTTGAGGAAAATATTCTGAGTTTATGTGTACGATTAACAGAGGAAAAAAAAACGGAGAAAATTCCCTAAAGACTATGTGCAGAAGGCTACTCTAAGCAACCAATTAAGATGGAATGCACCACCAATAAGAAGATTAAGGTTTACCATATGAAGACTACTTCTATAAGCTTTCTAGAACTGCTAATCGTTATTACTGCAAGTGGTTGCACAGTTCAGATCAGATACCTTTGTCCTTCAGAAGTAGAAGAGCTGTAGCAGGAGCAAGCTCTACAAGCTTCTTGATAGCATCTGATGTCTTTCCTTTCGCAAGCACCTCAAGATACTTCCCAAATAGCACAAAAGTAATTATCATTGCGCTTGTCTCAAAATATATTGGAGGATGAAATCCAGTAAATGCCCCATAAAGAAGTGCACAAACAGAGTAGACATATGAAGCAGTAGTGCCAATAACAACTAAGACATCCATATTTGTAGAGCCATGTCTTAGGGCCCTATAAGCTGCAACATAGAATCGTTTGCCGACAACAAACTGTACCATGGTCACCAGAATCCACTTCAGCAGATCTCCTATACGAAATGGCCCAAAGTGCATGAGTAGGAATGAACTAATCAGAGGTATGCGGGGGCATACCATGCGGATGAAAAATACAGGAATCTGGTGCAAGGAAACCAGTGGAGAGTCAGTATGCAAGTAACAAAGATTCCTGTCAAATGGTGTCTATAACATCAAAATAAACATATCATCAAAACCACATAATTAAATCTTTAGGATAGCAGCGGAAACTAAACTTACACTTAGAAATAAACTAAAGCGAAGAAGATGAAGTGTCTTAGAGGCCTCATGTGCATCATTTGAAGCAGCTCGTATATATGGATTCTGTACATGAGCTTTCAGTCTATTGTTGCTTTCCATCTCGATGGTATCTACAATCTGTCTCAAACCAACTACTTCAGGGTCAAATACAATGTCAACTTCTGAGTATGCAAAATTAACACCAAACTGACGCAACCCTTTCATTTTCTTCAGGATATCATGCAATACATCTACATCTCCCTCAAAATGCAACCCTGTGACAGTTAATAAGGCTTTGTCTTGCTCACTACTTTGCAACAATGCAGCATCAAATCCAGCATCCTCGATGGCCTGAACAATTTCATCTTTGCTAATGGCAGAAGGATCATATTCAACTTCCCCCAATGAGGTTGCTAATGCAACAACTGCTCTTTTTACACCTGGCAACTTTTTTAAGATCCCCTCAACCGAGTTCACACATGCAGCACAAGTCATTCCCCCTATCCTAAATTGGCCTGACAAATACTTCTGTGATTTTGGCTGAGAAACAGTAGAGTCGGGAAGAATTTCCGCTTCAAACCCAGCATCTTCTATCGCTTCTATAATGTCATCATCCTGCATACAACAAGCTTTAAACATTAACAAAAGAATTTCTGCCCACGAACCAAACAAGGTCTAAATTGTTAATCGAAATTTCAAAATCTCTCAGCGTTCATGTTAAGAGCGGCTGTGATCTACATGGGCATGGATCCCACTGACAAAGCTTCCAAACACATGAAACATTTCTGCAAACAGCATCAATCAATTAATAAAAATCGCCACCTATGTGCAGGTCCAACGAATTCAAACCACCAGCTTAAACCAGAAGAAAAGAGAGGAGAAATTCAAACGGCTACCGAGTTACGTGCTTCTGAAGATCATCTAAATGAAGCGAAGCGAAGCGAAGCAGACATGTACATCTCCTATCCTAAGTTCCTAACCACCCTAACCAACAGGCCGCTGCTCAATTTCCCGCCCCAAGCTCCTCAATTCCCCAGCGCGACCCAACACAGCGCCACAACTCCACAAAATTTGTAGCGCATAGAGCTAGGAGAAAAACTATATCAATCGAGAGGGCGTGCGGGGTGGACGGAGGAAGGAGAGGGGAGGGATCACGGGGCCAGCCGACGGACCTTGGCGAGCGCGGGGTCGAAGACGACGTGGGCGCGGTTCTGGAGCAGCGACACGGCGGCGCGGTGCACGCCGCGGCGGGCGGAGAGCGCGGCCTCGACGGCGCCCGTGCACGCGGAGCACGTCATGCCGGCGACGCGCACCTGCACCCGCCGCATGCCGGCCTCCGCCTGGTCCTCCCCGTTCGGCCCCACCCCGGCCTCCTCGTCGTAGGAGCCCAGCAGCGCGACCTCCTCCATCTCGTCGTCGGCGCCGCCGGCGAGCGCCGTGAGCTGGAGGTGGGCCATGGCCGTCGGGCGACGGGCAGGCGGGGGGAAATGTTCGGAAGATGAGCGGAAATTGTGGGGACGGGAGGTGGGAGACGAATGCTTATTGCTTAGGGGGCTATTTTTATTACAAGCGCGAAATCCAGGGGGGTTTCTGCAAATGCTGCGGGATTGACTTGATCCTGAAGAGTTGGTAGTGCCGTAGTGGTAGGTAGGCGTTGGCTGTGTTCGGTGAAGCTGAAGTGCTGTAGATAAGTGCTGAAGTGCTGTAAAAGTGCTGAAATCTTGTGAGAGAAAAATACTACTGAAGTGCTGAAAAATAAGCGCTTATAAGCGCTTATACCCTCAACCGAACGCAGCCGTTGTCGTGGACGGGGGAGTTCAGCAGTTTCCATGTTTCTTTCACTTGACCCTTTGTTTGTCACGCCGATTCGTATTGAAAATTTCAAATGCCTTGGACTTAACAAGATTTTCAAAACATGTACCGTTATCATATCCATGCTGACAAAATTTCTTAAATTGAACTAAATGTTATAAAAAAATGTAAGCTGTCCTCAGTGTGCAGTTGGCTTGCTGTAGCCTTGTAGGTCGTGTACTTCCTCCATCCCAAAAACATTATCTTTTAGACTTTTCAGAAACTATATTTGATTATCCGTCTTATTCAAAAATTTTGCACAAAATACAAAATTAATAAATAATTATTAAAATATCTTTAATGATAAAATAAATCATAAAAAGATAAATAATATTCATATAAAATTTTTAAA
The DNA here is from genome assembly GCA_038502445.1 of Eremochloa ophiuroides. Classification (NCBI taxonomy): domain Eukaryota; kingdom Viridiplantae; phylum Streptophyta; class Magnoliopsida; order Poales; family Poaceae; genus Eremochloa; species Eremochloa ophiuroides. Next base: position 9,938,976 of record JAHLJS010000005.1, read on the forward strand.
TAAGAGAAATGGTCAAACGTGATGTTTGAAAAGTCTAAAACGATAGACGGAGAAAGTAGTTCTTGTGTGTGTGTTGATAGCGGCTAGGCCCTCGCTCTAGCCTACAGACATTCTAGGTCGATCTCGACCGTTAGCGTCTTGTCAACGGTTATGGAACAAATAAAGATTTTTATTATTGTGTGTCTTTGAGATTTTTCTCGTTCGGCTGGTTGTATGGACGTTGAGATTAGGATCTGTTGGCTTCAATTTATAAGTGTTTATTTTAACTTTTTTTCAGACACGGAATAAAATTTTCCTCCCAAAAAATTAACATAAATCAGCACGGTCCGTCCGAGAAGAAGCATTCTTGGTGCAAGCACAATGATATCTGAAAACGATGTGGGATGTGGCAGGTGCGGGCGGATGCGCTTGCCCGTCTCATGTGCGCGCCGGCGGCCGCCATGCATGATGCATGTTGTCGTCGCCTCGCCTCATGCTCGGGATGCAGCAGTCCTCCATGCCGGCCATGCCGTGTCCATGGTGGCTTTTGGTTTTGGACAACGGTCGGTCACGCACCACACTCAGGAGGGCATCACGTGTGAGTGAGATGTCCATTATTACGTTCGAAAATTTGAGATGTTTTTTTAATTAAGGAAATAAATACTCCCTAACCGAAGCCCACACCGCATCAGGAACCAAGGCTGCTGGGCTCATGGGCTAGTGCTAGTACTAGCCGAAGAAGCATCTCTCGCAAGGCCCACACGAAGGAGATGCAAATGTTTAGTTGGGCTGCGGCTGAGTTTCTCCTCCTCCTCAACGTGGGCCAAAAGCTTTTGCTCTCCCCACACGCGGACTCTGGTGAGTCGGCGGAGCTTTTAGCTGAGGGACCCAAATACCAAGCTGAGGGAACCTTTAGCTTAGCTGAGCTTCTCCTCCTCTTCGACGGGGCTAGGCATGTTTGTTTGTGCTAGTTTTAATTTATTTTTAATTATAGAATAGATAGTATTTTACTCACATAATAATTTAGCCGTAGTGCCTCTCGTTCATTGATCAAGTGCTCGTACGCGAGCTGCACCAATTCTCGATTCTACCCGGCATCAGGAACCACCCATGGGCTATGCATGGCCAAGATTATTAACGCAATTTCGGTACATCATCACAAACGTGCGCGCGTTTGTAATTTTTTTTCATCCCTCCATGCGCAGGCTGCAAGAACGAGGGCGACCACCTGAACGCCTGAAAGGCCGGAAACCACCACCAAGAGTTTTGGAGTAGAGCCAATCCTAAATTTCCGACTCCATCGTCGTGCCTCCACCCAACAACAAGCAGTCTAGTCACCATCGGCCAGCTACACACAACTACACGCACGCACCTGCTCATGGTGGTTGTGGAGATGCTGTTGCCTGCCTGCCCGTGGCGCCGCCGAGCATCAGCCATCGCTGATTTTAGGTTATCTTGTAGGAAGACTGTGCGGAAGTGCGACAAATGACTAGGGCACACATGCATGCACTCGGTGGGAAAAGAGAGACAAAGAGAGACGTATTAGACCTAATGGGCCGGCGACTTGCTGAAACGACCTCGATTTCCGCGAAGGGAAATACACAGGCTCGAATTGTAATTCAACATATTGCTTGGGACAATCCATAAAATTACCCATATCTCAGTTGACACCAGGATCCATACAACGGTAATTAAGTCTTACATAAACATTTATTACATCGCCACATTGGCGGAGTCAACATTCAGAGAAGCTTTAGAAGATGCGGAAACGTTTCATCCTTCACGGCCAACTTGAGTGTAGCACGTGACCCTATTCCTCGCCATCATCTTCCTCGAAGTCGTACTCATTCTCGTCACCTGACAGCAAATTTATCAGTACGATATGTACTGGCCACGGAGCCCACCTATGCAGCATTTGCTTCGTGGAAAGTGGATGCAAGGCTATACAAGCAGACCTATAGGCTGAGGTTTCCTATGCAGCTGTAATCAATGTTTAATTAGTCAAGTTTTATCTCCAGTTAACACCATCATCCCTTTTCCTATCACCACATCTCACTTACCCACACCTCGCTCTCATTCGATAGGCCCAACTTCCTCTCAGGCCTATCTCAGCGGCACACTACCACAGCGGGTACACTGCCGGAAAAATGTCATCCAGGGGGAGAAGAGAACACTCACTACACTAGTAGAAGCTTCACAGGAAAGGTCAATAACCAACGAGTTGGCATATGTATCGATCGATCAACCGTACACTCTGCAGAGGTTTCACTACCCATAAGATTAGCCATCATAGGTGTTGCGCAAACACCTAGACAGAATTCCGGGTGCTTGCTTGCCTAGGTCGATGCCACCCTACCACTCAGCCCTGGGATATTCCGAATCCTACACCGTTATGCTGAGACTGGGAGACACAGTACCGGGCCCATCCAGTGGTACTGCGCATCTAGAACGGAACGGGAACCCATCGACCGTCTCCGCCCACCCTTATCACCTCTCAACCTAGCAGTAGTGGCACCGCCCTACCAAGTAGTCCAGCCGTCTCCCGCCCATCAGAAGCGAGTGAGTAGAAAAGGATTCCCATGAACCTGAAACTAGTCCGTCCTAGGTTTGACCAAGCAGGCATCTTCACTTAGGGGATACTCTCCCCGTGCCATCACAGCACCTCCGTCCACGGGCTTCAAACCACCAAGGCTATCCCACCCGGAACCTCCTCCACATCTTTACCCGCCACAGGTATCTTGCTTGGCGATGCCCAGGTTGCACCCCCGGCACGACTTGCCCCATGGGATTGTCTCACATCCCACTTGGTCGACATCAACCCTTACCACGCACCCAAGACGCACGCAGCACTCTCTCCCAGTGGTTATAATCAGATATACACCGTCCCATTTCCACCACATAGCATATAGCAAGTAGAAAGTAGTGGAAAAGTAACAGTAAATTAAGCAGCAGCTAACCTAGCAGCGGATAGCAGGGTATAGTCTTATCAAGGCAGGGAATTCAAATATACTACCATGCAACCAATCCATACATAATCATAAAGTAATAGCAACAATGTCATTTGCAATGCGTAAATAGGATCTAAGGATTTGGTGGGACGTGGCACCTTCGTAGTCGTCTCCTAGCTCCTGAAGGTACTCGTGGTCGTCTTCCTTAGTCAGATCCTCCTCCGGCTCTGAAATCGAACACGAAATAGTCGCGTCAGCGACTCCTATAGAGTATTTCAGAAAAATCCAATAAAATAAAGAACCAAATGCACACAAACATAGTCTTAGATTGTAGACCTCATTTTTCTGAGAATTTTGATATATGGTGCGCAATTTTTGGACATCGTATGAATAAGTTATGAATTTCCGAAGATTATCCTATTTTCTGAAAATGGAAAAATGGTCGATTAATCAGGGGCAGCTCGGGATTGGTCCACGTGGCGCACGGGTCCAGTAGTGCGGCATGTGACGCTTCATCAGAACACAGACCCGATGGTCGCCCACCAGGTGTTCGATGCTGGTTCCCAGAGAGTCGCCGGCGTCGGCGTAGCTCGGCGTAGCTCGGCGGGGCTCGGCGTAGCTCGGCGTAACTCGGTGGAGCTCGGCGTAGGGCGGGGCTCGGCGGAGCTCGGCGTAGCTCGGGCGAATCGGAGATTCGGGGCGCCGAGGGTGCCGCTCTCCCGAGCTCTCCCAGGGAGGCTCGGGCGAATCGGACATTTGGGCGCCGAGGGTGCCGCTCTCCCGAGCTCTCCCGGGGAGGCTCGGGCGAATCGGAGATTTGGTGCGCCGAGGGTGCCGCCCTCCCGAGGGTTGGCTGTCATTAGTGAAATGATGTCGTGGGCCTCCTTCTCTCCCACGGCATACGGTGGTTCTCCGACGAGGTGGAGGCGCACGTAGCCAAGGCGACAGACATGATTCGGGGCTCGGCTATCTACGCGGCGGTGCCGAGGCAGACTTGGCGAACCTCGTCGGCCTTTCTCCGCAGCGCGAGGCGATCGGGGGTACTCGGAACGGATTTTAGGCGAGGCGGAACGTGTCGGCGGCGATCACGTTTCCCCGAGAACGCACCTCTCGGTGTTCCGGGCTATGGAGGTTCGATCTTCCGCAACTAAGCTTGTCTGAGGTGGTCGGTGAGTTGGTGGTCACGCTAGCGGGTCGCGTCGGCGGTTTCACGGCTTGTGCGCGCGGGAACGCCGTCGAGGTAGAGGTGCTCCGAGCACATGTGACGGCGATGCCCGTCGGAAGTGGCCTGACGTCCATAGCCGATGTCCAGTGGTTTGATGGCCGGTCTTGTGCGCGTGTTGTGCGAAGTGTTCAGGGGCCGGAAACAGCCCGCGGCCTACACGCTCGTGATGCCGAGTGCCATGACCGTAGCACGGCGAGGTTGGATGAGGTGCTCGGTGGCTCACCGTGGGGCTGGTGAGGTAAGGATGGCGGTGCAGTGACGAGGTGACGCTGTGCAGAGTGATCACAGTGCCGTGCCGCTCCTCGTCCGCAGCTCGGGCTCCTCCTCCGTGTCCGGCTCCGGCGTGCTCCGCGGCGGCGGCGCTCCGGCAGTTTCTCCTCCTCTGCTCCGTCCTTCTCCCTTCTCCCTCTCCCTCTATTGTGCGGTGTGGTGTAGTGGTTGTGTCGCAGCGCGGCGGCGGCGAGTGGGACGAGGTCTAGGGCTTCGGGGCGACTCCTTTTATAGACGGCCAGGGCATGGCGTGGCGGCGGACGATGATTAGCGGCGAAGGGGGCACGTGGAGACCATCGGTGCTCCCGAGCAAGGGTTTCCCAGTGCGTGCGGCTTCTTGGCGAGCAAGGCTGTAACACCCCTGGTGTTACTGCCACTAAAATCTGCCATGTCATCATGATTACCTGCACATCATCCCCCATAAAACCTTGTTACTATGCATTTATCAAAATAAAATTTATTTTATTGTTACTACATGTGATTGTGCAAAGGTGATCTAGAGTGATTTGATTATCTAAGTGCTTGTGTGAAAATTTAATTTAAAAACAAATCAAAAATTCAGAAGAAAATGATTTATAAAACCCTAAATAGACCCAAAACCCTAATTTAAAAACTAAATGGAATTAGAGGTTGGGCCATAAACAAAAGTTGTAAATCTTTAAAAGTTGAGCAACTTCTATTTGGAGCAATATTGAAGTTATTAAAAAGAATTGCAAATAAAACCCTAATTTATGCTTTAGAGTTTAAATTTGAAATGCAAATTCAAAAACTAGCAAGAATCTGGTGATAGTTACTTAATAGAAGTTTTAGCCCTTTAATATTGGAACAACTCTCATTAAATGAGTTTTTCAAGTTAGTGAGTGGAATTTTAAATTAAACCCTAATTAGTGTTTTGAAATTCAAATTTGAAGTGATATTTCAAAAATTATCAGGAATCTGACCAGACTCATTTAATGAAAGTTGTAAATCTTGACAAATATAACAACTTTTGTATTTAGAGATTTTCAAGTTATTGAGAAAACTTTTGAGAATTTGTCTGGATTTGAAATAGAATTCAAAATCCACTTTTACCCCCTTTTGAATTAGTCAAAATCTATTCAAAATTTGAATATGGCCCAAATGGCAAAGTTGTTCAAATTGGAATTTTCTACAACTCTTATTAAGGTGATTTTTCCGGTTACTAGGTAAAATAAAAAGTAATTTCGAGAAAACACTAAAAAGGAGTAAAGACTGCTACAGTGCTCGACTCTGTTCACGAACAGGGCTCGCCGCACACCGCGCGCGACACCGGCCGCGCGGTGCGCGCGTTGCCGGCCGTCCCGGCTGTCGGGCCCATGTTCGCCGGAGGGGGAAACGAGTCCGCGGGGGGGGGGGGGGGGGGTCCCGGACACGTCCCGCGCGCACGACCGCCGTATAAAACGCACACCACCGCCCCGTTTCCTTTTCTTCCCTACATGGTCGCCGCCGGCGAGTTCCAGTCCGCCGGGGAAATTCGCCACGCCTACTGCACCTCTGTACTCTCGGTCTTGCAGTTGGTTTCGCCGCTTTCTTGCTCATCGTTTGAATCCACTTGCGTCGGGTTTAGTTGCCGGAGTCACTTGCGCGGCTGATTTTTCCCGTCGGCCGGCCGCCAGCGCCGTCGTGAGCAACTTGCCGTGCAGAGCTCGCTTCAGTGAGGCTCTCACTCAACTGTATCTTGTTTCGGCTCCATCTCTATGGTACGATCATCTCAGGCCGTTTATTTTGATCTCTACCATACTAGGCACCCCGGACCGGAGCTCGTGCCGCCAGGGCGCCGCCGTCTCGAACACCCGCACGGGGGCCAGGCCAACTCCGGCCGTGCCCCTTCCATCTAGCGTGCCCATCACACTCGGGTGAGCTCCGCGTTCCTCTAGGCATAGTCCATTTGTTTCCTTGTAGCCTGTTGCGGCCGGAACATTTCCTGCCGGCGGGCTCCAAGCCGAGCGTCCGCCATGGCCGCCGGAGTACTTGCTCCGCTGCGCGGGCCTCTGAGAGGAGGAGTAGGTTAGATGCGCGAGTTGTGGTGGGGGGGGACCTTGGGGACAGGGTTGACCCCTCCAGTGCGGCCGCCGACGGCAGGCCGCCGCAGTTGGCGTCGTCGCGCGCGCGGGAAGGCGCCAGCGGGAGGAGGAAGAAGGAGGGGGGAACTGGGCCGTGCAGGCCGTTTCGGGCCGGCCCAGAGGCACGGGGGTGCGCTGAGAGAGGGGAGGGAGAAGGTGGGCCACGGTGGGCCGGTCCAGCGGAGTGGCCCGAATAGTTTAGGGAATTCGCTTTTCAATTTTCTGATAAATGAATAGTACCAAATTTTGTCATTTTTGTAGAACTATTTCTAGAGCACCAAAAATTATGAAAATAACTGTGTAGGTTCTCTGTTGTATGTAGTATTTGATAAAAATATTAAATATGTGTTTTAAGCACTTTCTGCAGGACCTAAAATTACCCCTTTAAATTCATAAATGGGATTTCTAGGATTTTTATAGGTCAGAATAATTATCCAAAAATCATAAAATTTATTGTGACACTATTTTAAGCTAAGAACTATCTGTATAAAAAGTTTTGGCTCAAATGAAAATAGTTTATGTATTTATTATTTTATACCTTATAAATAAATTAATAAAACAAATAGAAAACCCTAAAGATTTATGTTTTGGGTGACTTTGAAATTGGTTGAAGACCCTGAGTCATTCGTTATAGTGATCCTTGGCACTTTAATTGTGTGTTACAGTAGAAGTTGAACAAGTTGTGCAGCGGCTTTCTATGACCATTAAAATGGTCAATAAAAATGAAATGCGAAAACACTCTTATGCCTTGAGAGAAGTGTTTTGCAACTTTACCGTGAAGGAAAGTTGTACTCAAGGTTGTTAATTAAATATTTGTTCTACATTTTCCATTCATGTCATTCCGCACCATGTAAGCATGCATCGTTATTTTACGTGTAGTGATCGGGTGCTCGGAAGGAATTCTTGATTGCTCCCCGGCAGAAGAATTATTCGTCAGGGGAAAGTCAAGAGGGTTTCTCTGGTTTCTGACGGAAGTGACAGACCTGCAACACAGGCAAGCCCCGGTGCATTCAGCCCCTCTATTTATAAAATTTCTATAACTTGAGTTAATCTATTGCATTAGCTTGATAGGAGTTGTTTGATAAACCCATTGATGCATTACCTTCCTTGACCACAAAAATCCCGAACCTGTTTTGAAACAAAATGATTTGAAAAATGCTTAGCCCTACTTAAATAAATTAGATTTGCATAAAATGCTATTTTTGAGCTGTGTGATATATATATCTATGCTAATGATTAATTCGTGAAAAAGGGAATTGGTATATTCTCGTTTGGTGACTGTGCACCTGATCAGTACATTGTCACCGACGAGAAGAGATTTTCTTGCTCGGTGGTTGTGAATTTGGGTTAAAGTCCCAACGCTTGACCACCGGCGGAAAAGGGACTTGAAAACCGTTGGGACACTTGTATTTGGGTTAGAGTCCCAATGCAATGTCGCCGGCGGAAAAAGAATTAGGGACCGTTCGTTGTAGGCCTGCTGTGATCGAGACTTTGCAACTAGCCACATACTACGGAAAGCCTCTGACTCCGGTGGCCCTACTACTTGAACCGACAACCACGCACTGGGAGTGGAGAGATGGCGAGAGCAGCGTGTACCCTCGTGGCCGGCGTGCCTGGAGAGGAGAGGAGTACTGTGTTCTCGGGTGGCGCAGGACCGGTTCAGGGGTAGGATAAGCCGTGGTAGGCGGGGTTGGCATATGCAAGCTTAAGTGCTACATATGCAGTGTGGATAGGGATCCCCAGCTGGGTACTAATCGATTCGAATCGTCGTTGCTCCTCGGATATGGAGACTTGATCCTTTGACCTACAATTGAAAAGTGGTTCGAAACTAGGTGTTTTTGAGAATGATTAAGAATTTGAAAGTATGATGATACATGAGAATGAGTTTGAAATTATGGATATGATTAAAATAAGATTGTGTTAAAATATTGAAATAGGATAGTAATGCTTTTCTGCAAAACTTTTGACTCTTGCTCAAGCCTTACCTTGACTCCCCTCAGCCTGCATTCTTGAGTCTCATTCCTTTTTCTTAGTCGGGTAAGTCTTGCGGAGTACCCCAGTACTCAGGGTTTGTTAACCCCTGTTGCAGGTGAGCCGAGTGTACAGTCATGCGTGGGATCGTGCCGGTCAATGGATCGTGCATGGATGGAGGTGTAAACGGTATAACCCTTGGGCAGGGTGTCTAGTTGTACAATGCTACTCCACTACGAAACTCTGGTTTGGGATAATATCGATTTGGATTTGTAATCTATGTTTATGTAATACTTCCGCACCTTGTACTCTGATTCAACTTATTTGTGTAAACTGTTGTAATACTGCAATGCTTACAATGAGATCCTCGGGACGTTGGGGGTTTCCTAGGAGACCCGACAGGCCACCTTGGTCAAGGAGAACTCGTGTAGACTGATCGTGAGTCCTTAGGGACGATGACGGTGCACGTGGGCCCTATGATTAAGGCGGTTCTGTCACAAAGGCAGGGGACAGGCGAGGGACAGCGGGGTCAGGGCTCTGCCATGCGTGGTGCTGTCGGTCACGCCATTTGCGTGACTCTGTCGGCCACCGTCTTTCGCGAGGTGAGAAGAAGAACAGTAGCGAGAGCGGCTGACAGGCGGGGCCGGGCGGTCAGCGGCTGCGGGGGAGTGGGTGAAACGGTCGCGCGCGTGCGCTTGCTCGGTTGGGCCGCAGCTGGGCCGACAGGCTGGCTTCCTTTCTTCTTCTCTTCTCTTTTCTTTTTCCTTTTCTATTTTCACTTAAGTGTATTTATATACATATATTACCCTTTAATTATTGAGTAAATACAAACATAAATTGCAATAAATCCCAATTGTGATGCATAAGCTATTATTCTATGTGAATGGAATTAAAATGCAAGCTATACTCCTTTATTTACCAAATTCATAATGAAACCTATATGCTTGCACAAGAAAAATGGGTTTTCATAATAAATAAATGAAAAATTTTAATTGGTTGGGATTTTTAGGTTGTGTCGGTTTTTTGGGTTGTTACACTTGCGAAGCTGGAAGCCACACCAAAACGTTATATTTTAGGTCGTTTTGGGCTAGAGTAGCGAAATATTAACAAATACTCCTCTATACATTTATACATATATGTATATATACATATACACTAGAAACTGTGCATAGAAAAATTGAGTATTCCCTGTATCCGCCTATGCCATGACCTGCGCCATATAATACCTACTAGAGTTCAAATCTTCAGTTCGAGTTTTGTTGCAAAATTAAAGGATACGAGTTGCTCAGATTATTGCAACCATATAAATATGGCCGGAAACTAAAAACAACCAAGACCACACTCAAATCAGTGCCGTATATCTAAAACTTTATTACTTTGAGATACAACTAGCTGAGCAGATGTACTGTAAGTGAAACGCATCATCATATCTGTCCGTGTTCGTGTCCGTGTTAGTATCAGAGCTTTGCAAACCTCTCATATGCTAGAGTTCAGTGTACATGGACGCATCACGGCAACTCCGCGGGCTAAAGTGTTTAGCGTTTTATCTCTAAAATAACTATTAGTGGAGCTATAACGAACTATAGCGGAATCTAGCGGCTAAATTATACATGAACACAAATAGTGGTACTCTGTCTTAAAAGGCTATAGTGAGATATAACGGCAGCCATAACGGGCTATTTAAAACTATGGCTGGAACGCATGCCTGCGTACTTATGCCTGTGTGCCTGTGCTCGCATATGCATGCAGATGCAAAGGTCCAGAAGGCGTCACCGCCCAGAAGTAGAGCGGCGAGGGGCTCCAGGAGACCAGGAGGACAGACTACGGAGCTGCTAGCGCGGCAGTCGTCGACAGGCGGATCACGAGACAGGAATGGCGGTGACAACGCTACTGTTAACTGGAGTGATGCTGTTCCCGGGCTGCGGCATCCGGCAACAGCTTTGCTGTTGCTGCTACCTCGCCGATCCGTTTCCTCCCGTCCTCCTGTCTTGCCTTGCTTCAAAGCCTCTCAAAAGTTTGGTTCAGGAACGAGGAATCTGATGAAAAGGCCGGTAGGCACTCGGCACTACCTCAAAGTTACTTGATTTGTACCGGGTTCGTTTGAACTGAAAATAAACACGGATTTAGATTGATGCCGATTTATCGTGAGAGAAAAATACTATTTTGTGGCTGCTGCATGCTGATTGATCAACCGAATAGGATGGATCTCCTTGCATTTTCATTCGTTCTTTTAAGATTATTATGTATCAGGTTTGGAAGAAAGAAGATCCATCATGGAAGTAGATGTGATAGAGGTCATGCATGCATGATTGCATGTATTGATGTTCAGTGCTGTTAAAATCGTTTCCGTATATTAACTAGCTAGGTTTCCATAGACGAGCATGGCGTTCGCGGTTCGTCTCAAGCAAATAGTCACTGTCAATCGACCATGCATTTTTAGTGGCGGGTGTTGTGGCGTGCTCTGTTAATCCACTAACACTAGATCCATTAATTTGTATACCACAAAGCACTAGATCAACTAAGGTCAGTGTAGCCGTTTTCCCTTTTTTTTTTTTTTTTTGCTTCAGCTCCACCAAAAACTCTTTCGCTGGAGTTGCAACCATTTCGGTACCCCGTTTTGCAAAACAGCTCCTTATGCTAGAAAAAAAGAAAAAGACCATAATGCCCTCCACTTTAAGCGCTCGTTACTTCTTCCCATGCGTTCGTGTGGCTTCTTCTCTACTTTGCGGTAGCCCTCGATGCCCGGTGCCTCGCACGCGCTCGCACCCCCATTGGCTATCCGCGTAACCCCGGCGGACGTTCCTTTCTCGCTCTCGCTTTCACAACCGGGCTTCAGAGCCCCTCCCCCCGCGCACAGTCATGCCCCGGCAATAGCTTGCCCTCTCAGGCAAACTCGACATCTTGGCACATTGGACCCGATGAGCATGGGAAGAAGCCGGGTGATTTTTATCTTCATCCCACTCCAAACCTCTATGGCAATTGTTTTTAAGGGGCTTTGCCAGTGGAGGCGTTTCATTTAACCCCGTTAAGCAGAGAACGGCTCCAAATGACTTTTGAAGCTGGTGAAAAAGCCCTAGCAAACGGGGCCTAATTTGGCCAAATTATACATGTGCATGCCATTTGTTATGGACCTATATGACACAAACAAATCCAATATAAACTAGATCTCGATCGAGGTATAGCTCTCACACACACACATCTCTAGGTATAGATCTAGACCACCTTGAACTAGCACCATAAACTTCTTCTCTTCTCTTCATTCCTCCAACCATTTGAATTTGGTCATCTAGACCACCACAAGGCCATCTCAAAACGTAGAAAAGAGTACAAAAGAGAAGGAACATACCATTCTCCTACCTCTCTCAAAGAAACCGACTATTCCTTGAAAGTGAAGTTTTTCCTAAAAGAAATGGATCAGTTTATCCCCATCAAAACAAATGTGTGAGCTCATGGAGGAAGAAGAGGAACTGGCTGGGCTGGATCAATAGCCTTTTATTAACATAGACTGACGTTTTTAGCTGACCGCCTTTATTAATGGTGCACTAATTAACTAAGGCGGACGGCTTAATTAAAACGCCCATCTTGATAATTCTTAGCAAAGGCTGGTGTTTTCCGATCCTCTGAGTGACCCTCCATTAGCAGAGACCTTTTGTGTCCCCTAATTTATTAGTCTGTGGTTGTCTCGTTTTTATTGGTGAGGATTAGGACTATATCATATCAACTTCAAAGCTGTAAGCACAGTCGCCATCGTCACCATCGTCGCCTGCTGGCTGCCTTGTGGGCTGTGATCTGTGACCTTTGTCTGGCCGGCCGGCTTCTGGCATCAGTGCCTGGAGATGGATCGAAGACCATGGTCAAAGCCAAGTGCACGCACTAGCACTATGCCGCTAGGAGCTGTGGCCTGGTGGCCGGTCGGCCGGCCGCCCGGCGAGGAATGCAGCTGATGAGCAGCTAGCGAGTGGCACCCATGCATGCGGGATGCGTTGCGTTGCAGCATGCCAGCAACCATCCAGTTGCCGCACCGGCATCACAGCTTTTTTCTCGTTTTCTTTCAGGCCGCAAGTTTCAGCTAGGGCCCGGCCGGTCGCCGACGACACGTCATGTCCAAACAGTACGGATGCCAATGGCATCGCGATGAACGGGAGAGAGCTCACACAGTCAGTAGTGCAAACTGTCGCTGCTTAGCCATTGGACCTCCCCATCTCAATCCTAGGTTAATTATCCTGGGTCCCCATTATCGTAGTAGGCTAGAAGTTGGGTTATTTCTTAGGGCTTCTTTGATAATACTCCCTCCGTTCTAGAGAGACTGTCGTTTTAGACCTTTCAAACATCACGTTTGATCACTCTTCTTATTAAAAAAAAAATTGTATAAATATTATTTATCTTATTATGATTTGTTTTATCATTAGATATACTTTAATACTTATTATTTGATTTAGTATTTTGTACAAAATTTTTGAATAAGACAAACGGTCAAACATAGGTTTTTGAAAAGTCTAAAACGATAATTTTTTTTAGGGCGGAGGGAGTACAGCTTCTTCAGAGCTCTTTTTATCTCTCCTAGGAAAAAAAATGATCTAGCAACAGGTGATTGAACATCGAAGTAGGTGAAACCACTCAAACCAGCTTCGCCTAATCGCCTGCCTCCTCCTCGCTGCAGTGTAGCTACAGAGCTGAAGCCCGACGAATCCGCGCCAAACGCCCTCTTGGCTTGCGAGCTGGACAGAAGCTGGACGTTAGGATCGTGTTTTGGATCCAACTCAGCTTTCACAAACTCTGAATTATTGTGGAATTTGCTAGGATCTAGGAGTAAACAGGATCCTTGCTCCTAGTACAATAATCATGCATCTCAAACAAACTGCACTGTTGAGCAAAGGCCTACCTCTGACGAACAAAGGACAGTACTTGGAGACCAGCCGGTGGGTGAGAATCCACCACGACGACGACGACGGTAGATGCGTGAGAAATTAAACAATCACATTCTCCTCCCATGCATCCAACTGGAATCAGAGGCCAGCTTTAGCTCGTGGTTATGAAGGTGATCGAGTAGCCTTTCTGCAGGTCTTAAGTTAGTGTGCTACCTACTGCTCTGAGGATCTGGTCGGATCGATCAACATGCATTGTCAGTTAATTTGTCACTGGCTCTGTGTCACATCGCTAAGCAATGCAACGTGCTCCGTATTAGAGTTCAGGTGAGCGGGCCACGCCGAGCCTTGATCACGAGCTCGATTATATGCATGATTACTGCATCGTGCAGGTTTTGCCACGCGGTCGACTGCCCATCAGCCAGAGAGGACCCTGTGTAGGCGGTTCGTTCTCAGTTCTAAATGGGAACCCCGTTTCAAATTGTCAAATTGTAAGTCATTTTAAGTTTTTACCTTTAATTTGTTGACTTACAACTCAAAAAAAATATCACCTCTTTATCACTATGCCGTACATTCACATATTCATTTGTGATTATAGATAGGATGTTATTATTTTAGGGTAATGCTACACTACCTCTTTTACTGTAATATCTTAAGTAAATATGAGCCATTGATTTTATTTTCTTTTTAAGTTAATTAAATGATTAATCAACTTAGAGAAAGAAAAAAAAATTTCAAAACCCCCCTCTAATTACGGGAGACAACACAGAGAAGAGAAGAATAAAAAAAAAAGGCTGAAAACGAGCAATTACAGAAGGGATTGAGTCCATTCCTCAAACTGATGATGGAGTCCTGTATTTACTCTATGCCCAAGCAATAGAAGCTCTTTCTTGAAGCACAATTTGACGTCAGCTACTGAAGGGTTAATCCCTTCAAATATAAGCTTGTTTCTTGACGTCCATATATGGACTAGCACATTAGGATTACCGCCGCCATGAAGAACTTAGAGTTTAGTTTTTCTCTGAAGTGATCTGCAATTTCTGGGAACTCAAATATTAATAGGAATGTCCATCTTGATCAGCTGCCAGCATTGAGTTGCAAAGGGAACATTGAGTTGCACTGAGTTGACAAGGATAAAATTTGATGGGTACCGTCAGAGTTAAGCTCCCCGGAGTTGGAAAATATGCCGTACAGCGCAGGCGCCGCGGCGGCGGGCACGGGCGGGTGTGAACAGCCCGGTGCATAGCAAAAAAATCGAGTGTCCGCGGGTGCTAAAACGCACATGGTTGTATAACCTCTCTGTTCAACAAATTAAAGACATGATCATGCCATGCACCCATTCGATGGATTACTACTTACTCCCTCCTTCCTAAAATAAATGTCGTTTTAAGATTTTGACTACCTCCTTTTGATCATTCATCTTATTCAAAAATTTTATGAAAAGAATTAATTATTTTATTATAAAATGATTCAATATTAGAAGTACTTCAATCTTGATTTGTTATTTTTTATATTTTCATAACTTTTTTAATAAGACGAATGATTAAACGTTGATTTTAAAAAGTCAAAAACGACATTTATTTTGGAACGGAGGGAGTATATATTGACTTATTGAGCTTATCTGTACGTGCCTGTGCGCACTCATTCGATGGGTAAAATTTTCATAGCCGGGAAGAAACCAGCACAGAGGCAGACAGCTCCATCTTTAAGCGACACATGCATCCGAATTTGGTTAGGAGGGACACATGCACCGGTTTTGAAACGCTACATCTGTTGCCATCACTCTGTATATATGCGCATTCGGGGTATAATAATATCCGAAGAGTTTTTTTGATACTCATAGAAAAGCTAATTACATATGAAAGTGCATTTGCCCCATCGTAGGTTTTGGTTAGTTGATGACACTTAAATTAGGGATTAATGAACTCTACTAATACTATGTGCAGGTTTAATCCCGTGAGAGCATATTGAAAATCTAATTGGGATTAAACGGTGCCCCTCAATTCGATTTGAACTTTGGCGCTTCGACTCAAGCGATGGTTAGAATTACCTTTATTATTTTCTTAGTTAAGAATGCCGTACTATTAAGAAGGATACAAAACTAAGTGGTCTGATGAAGATAGAGTGCTCAAGCTTTAATTTAAAATAAAAAAGGAGACACTCAAAGCACCGCACGAACACGATCGAGAGCTGGTGGAACTTGACCAGTCGGAAGTTCCGGCCGGAGCCGGAAGTTTCGACGCGTCGGAAGTTCCGGCCCAGGCCGGAAGTTCCAACGTTCAGCCTTCAGGTAGCGTGGCTAAGTGTTGGGAGGTCGGAAGTTCCGGTTAGAGCCAGAAGTTCCGACTGTCCCGCACTAAAAGCTATTTTAAATAGTAGAGTCGGAAGTTCCGACACCGCTGTCGGAAGTTCCGACGCAGATCTGAACGGTTGAATTTGGACTCATCTATAAAAGCTCCTCTCTCACTTCTAACCGTTACCATTGACTCTCAGCGACCTAACTTCGTCCAAAAACAGCTCCCAAGCATTGAAGGCTCCCCTCTCCTCTCCCCTTTGCTCCCAACTTCGATTCCCCCAAGGATTTGAGTGAAGAGTGAGTGGATCGAGTGAGGAAATCATCTCTTGAGTTTGAGCACTTGATTCTCCTCGTCTTGCCAGTTGGTTTTGCGTTTGTTACTCTTGGAGCTTTGCTCCTAGCCGGCTAGGCGTTGCCCAAGAGCATCCAAATTTGTGGATTAGCCTTGAAAAGTTTGTATTACCCGTGATTTCTAGTGGAAACCTCGAGTTACCTTTGTGGTTTCTTTGAGAGAGGCTAAGGAGGTGAAATAGACTCCGACCTTTGTGGTCACCTCAATAACGAGGACGTAGGTGCTCCTTTGTGGGGTGGCTGAACCTCGGGATTAATCCTTGTGTCTCTTGTGCTCGTTGTTTTTGTTGCAATACTTGTTTTGTATTACTCTTTGCCTGTCTCTCTGAAAGCCCATGTTTAGTTTTGGGTAATTGATGAAACCTAGTTTGCTAACGATTGCTCTAAGTGTTTCATGAGAATTGATTAGCAAATGGCAAGATGGAGCAAAGGACCGGGTCGGTGGAGGTCACAAGTGAAGGGTAATGACGGCGTCCATGAAAATGGTGTAAGTCCATCAACAAAGGAGAAAGCCCTATTGACGGCATCCATGCAAATGGTATAAGTCCATCATCATAGGTGTCCACAAGGTCCTGAAACGACCTCGATTTCCGTGAAGGGAAATCCACAGGCTCGAATTGTAATTCAACAGATTGCTTGGGACAATCCATGAAATTACCCATATCTCAGTTGACACCAGGATCCATACAACGGTAAATAAGTCTTACATAAATATTTATTACATCGCCACACTGGCGGAATCATCATTCAGAGAAGCTTTAGAAGATGCGGAAGCGATTCATCCTTCACGGCCAACTTGAGTGTAGCACGTGACCCTATTCCTCGTCATCATCTCCCTCGAAGTCGTACTCATTCTCGTCACCTGACAGCAAATTTATCAGTACGATTTGTACTAGCCACGGAGCCCACCTATGCAGCATTTGCTTTGTGGAAAGTGGATGCAAGGCTATACAAGCAGACCTATAGGCTGAGGTTTTCCTATGCAGCTGTAATCAATGTTTAATTAGTCAAGTTTTATCACCAGTTAACACCATCATCCATTTTCCCATCACCACACCTCACATACCCATACCTCACTCTCATTCGACAGGCCCAACTCCCTCTCGGGCCTATCTCAGCGGCACACTACCACAACGGGTACACTGCCGGAAAAATGTTATCCAGGGGAGAAAAGAATATGCTCTCATCTAATAGTGGTTGCAGAAACATTAGGAAAGGTCCATAGCCAACGAGTTGGCTTATGTATCGATCGATCAACCATACACTCTGCAGAGGTTTCTCTACCCACAAGATTAGCCATCATAGGTGTTGCGCAAACACCTAGGCAGAATTCCGGGTGCTTGCTTGCCTAGGTCGATGCCACCCTACCACTCAGCCCTGGGATATTCCGGATCCTACACCATTATGCTGAGACTGGGAGACACAGTACCGGGCCCATCCAGTGGTACTGTGCATCTAGAACGGAACGGGAACCCATCGACTGTCTCCGCACACCCTTATCACCTTTCAACCTAGCAGTAGTGGCACCGTCCTACCAAGTAGTCCAGCCGTCTCCCGCCCATCAGAAGCGAGTGAGTAGAAAAGGATTCCCATGAACCTGAAACTAGTCCATCCTAAGTTTGACCAAGCAGGCATCTCCACCTAGGGGATACTCTCCCCGTGCTATCACAGCACCTCCGTCCACGGGCTTCAAACCACCAAGGCTATCCCACCCGGAACCTCCTCAACAACTTTACCCGCCACAGGTATCTCGCTTGGGGATGCTCAGGTTGCACCCCCGGCACGACTTGCCCCATGGGCTTGTCTCACATCCCACTTGGTCGACATCAACCCTTACCACGCACCCAAGACGCACGCAGCACTCTCTCCCAACGGTTATAATCAGTTATACACCGTCCCAATTCCACCACATAGCATATAGCAAGTAGTAAGTAGTGGAAGAGTAACAGTAAATTAAGCAGCAGCTAACCTAGCAGCGGACAGCAGGGTAAAGTCTTATCAAGGCAGGGAATTCAAATATACTACCATGCAACCAATCCATACATAATCATAAAGCAATAGCAACAATGTCATTTGCAATGCATAAATAGGATCTAAGGATTTGGTGGGACGTGGCACCTTCGTAGTCGTCTCCTAGCTCCTGAAAGTACTCGTGGTCGTCTTCCTTAGTCAGATCCTCCTCCGGCTCTGAAATCGAACACGAAATAGTCGCGTCAGCGACTCCTATAGAGTATTTCAGAAAAATCCAATAAAATAAAGAGCCAAATGCACACAAACACAGTCTTAGATTGTAGATCTCATTTTTCTGAGAATTTTGATATATGGTGCGTAATTTTTGGACATCGTATGAATAAGTTATGAATTTCCGAAGATTATCCTATTTTCTGAAAATGGAAAATGGTCTATTAATCAGGGGCAGCTCGGGATTGGTCCACGTGGCGTGCGGGTCCAGTAGTGCGGCATGTGGCGCCTCGTCAGAACACAAACCCGATGGTCGCCCACCAGGTGTTCGATGCTGGTTCCCAGAGAGTTGCCGGCGTTGGCGTAGCTCGGCGTGGCTCGGCGGTGGTCGGGGGTAGCTCGGCTGTGGTTGGGGGTAGCTCGGCGGAGCTCGGCGTAGCTCGGCGGGGCTTGGCTTAGCTCGGCGGGGCTCGGGCGAATCGGAGATTCGGGGTGCCGAGGGTGCCGCTCTCCCGAGGTCTCCCGCGGAGGCTCGGGCGAATCGGACATTTGGGCGCCGAGGTGGCTGCTCTCCCGAGCTCTCCCGGTGAGGCTCGGGCGAATCGGAAATTTGGGCGCCCGAGGGTGCCGCTCTCCCGAGCTCTCCCGGTGAGGCTCGGGCGAATCGGAAATTTGGGCGCAGAGGGGGCTGCTCTCCCGAGCTCTCCCGGTGAGGCTCGGGCGAATCGGAAATTTGGGCGCCCGAGGGTGCCGCTCTCCCGAGCTCTGCCGGTGAGGCTCGGGCGAATCGGAAATTTGGGCGCCGAGGGGGCTGCTCTCCCGAGCTCTCCCGGTGAGGCTCGGGCGAATCGGAAATTTGGGTGCCGAGGGTGCTTCTCTCCCGAGCTCTCCTGGGGAGGCTCGGGCGAATCGGAGATTTGGTGCTAGCAGGGTTGCAGGGCGTCTGTTCAAGGCGGCGGTGTCTCTCCGGTGCGGCGGACGATGACAGGGCGGCGATGACCATATTTCGGCAAGATATGGCTCGGCTTTCCCCAATTGGCGTGGTCAGGCAGTCGTCCGACCAGATGGTGGCAGGTTAGAGTCGTGGTATGGCCTCCTTCTCTCCCTCGGCATACGGTGGTTCTCCGACGAGGTGGAGGCGCACGTAGCCAAGGCGACAGTCGTGATTCGGGGCTCGGCTATCTAGCGGCGGTGCCGAGGCAGACTTGGCGAACCTCGGCGGCCTTTCTCCGCAGCGCGAGGCGACCGGGGGTACTCGGAACGGATTTTAGGCGAGGCGGAACGTGTCGGCGGCGATGTCGCCGCGACTGTGAGGTCCCGACGGGGCTAAGGTGGTCTTCTAGGAGATGTATACGCATCCAGGGTCTATGGTGATGGTATACCAACTACCAATTTTGGCTACCGAGATTCCCAAGGTGCTCGGTTGTGGCGGCGGCGTGTCGCCGACGACGGCGGAAGGCGGCAACGCGGCTACGACCAAGTATTGGTTCAATCGAATGCGGTCTTGTCAAATTGGTGAGGCCAGAGAAGCATACAATACTCTGGTGGCGAACTTTAGCCATGGCATGACATTCTTTTGGCGACGGCTCGCGGCGGCGCTCCGGTAAGGTCGCGGCGCACGCGGCCAAGGCGATTCAGGCTTCCTCTAGCGCTTAGATCCGCGTAGCTAGCTCAAGGGGTCGTGGCGGTGCTCCACGACGCTCTAACCTATACGGGTGCTAGTTGGATTGCTCGGAACGGGTGATTCGGCGTCGGAACGCGTCGGTGGTGAGCGCGCTCCGCCGAGAACGCGTCGTGCTGCGTTCTCGGTCTAGCAAGCTTGTAGTCCGGGGGTTTCGGCCGGTCGAATGAGTGCATGGTGCAGGTGATCTTCCCGAGCCGGTAAAGGCTCGTGCCTGCGCGTCCCGAGGGTGGAACGCCATAGCAAAAGCAGGGCAAGGTTCGGACATGGCGTGCGATGGCTCACCGTGGTGTCGGTGAAGCTAGGATGGCGGTGCAGTGGCGAGTCAAAGCCGTGCAGAGCGATCGCAGTGCCGTGCCACTCCTCATCCGCAGCTCGGGCTTCTCCTCCGTGTCCGGCTCCGGCGTGCTCCGCGGCGGCGGCGCTCCGGCAGCTTCTCCTCCTCTGCTCCGCCCTTCTCCTACGCTCTCTCTCTGGGTTTGGTGCAGTGTGCCGGTCTGTGCTGCGGTGGCGGCGAGGGGAAATGAGGGTAGGGCTTCGGGGTGAGCTCCTTTTTATAGGCGAGCTTGGCCAGCTCCAATGGCGAACGGTCCTGATCGCGCTCGACCGATCGAAGGGCCGTGGCTCGAGTGGATCTAGGGCTCCGGATGGGCGCGGGTTCGCTTGGCGGCCAAGAAAGGAGGGGACAGGAGGGGGACAGCGGGGTCAGGGCTCTGCCATGCTGTCGGCTGTGGGACCGGGGTCACGTCATTCGCGTGACACCCCTGGCAGGCGCGTCGCCTTCGTGAGGAAGAAGAACAGTGGGGGGGGGCGAGAGCGGCTGACAGGCGGGGCCGGGTTGGCAGCGAGCGCGAGCGTGTGTGTGCCGGTCGCGCGCGCACTGCCGAGCCGCAACGTGGGCCGCGCGCGGGTGAGGTGAGGAGAGGAAGGCCGGGCTGGCTTGGGCTGGCTTAGCGATCCGGCTGGCCGAATGGCTGGCCTAACTCTCTTTCTCCTTTTCTATTTTCAATTTAGTGTATATATACATATATTGTCCATTTTAAATATTGAGTAAATACAAACATAAATTGCAATAAATCCCAAATGTGATGCATAAGTTATTATTCTATGTTAATGGAATTAAAATGCAAACTACACTCCTTTATTTTACCAAATTCATAATGAAACCTATATGCTTGCACAAGAAAAATGGGTTTTCATAATAAATAAATGAAAAATTTTAATTGGTTGGGATTTTTTGATTGTGTGGATTTTTAGGGTTGTTACAGGTCCATCAAGAGATGAGAAGGAAGTTGATAAGAAACCGGGAGCTCAAGGCAAAGGTATAACCAATAGGAGCTCTTTTAGTTTTGGTGATCAAGACTCCATAGAGGGAGTGATCACATTTAGGATAGATAGCCGTACTATCAAGAGGGGCGAAATCGTTGATGAAATACGGTTATCAAGTGCCACTAGGTGTTTATGATCATTGCATATGCATAGAGATGCTAGTGACACTAACTTGACCCGTGGAAAATTCTTTGAAAAGGCTAACACACGTGCACCTAAGTGAGAGACACTTTGGAGTGTTAGTGACTTAAGAAACGGGGTGAAGTTTGAGGGTTAGAGAGGGTTTGGTCCTCTCTTCCTCCTGCCGAGCTTGCGAGGCAGGATTCGGCGAATTTCGGAGACATTACAATAGAAAAACTAGCGTCGGACCGTATTGTCACAGAGCGTCGGACCATTAGCCTCAGTCCGACGGCTAACACTGCTGAGAGCGTCGGACGCTCAGTTTCGGAGCGTCGGACTATTGTCCGAAGCGTCCGACGGTGCAGAGCGACGAAGAGGTGACACGTGGAGAGCAGGTGAGCGTCGGACTCTCGGCGTTAGTCCGACGGTGAGCGTTGGACCAACGTCCGACGGTTTTCAGGGCTCGGGGAGCTCTCTGGAAACGTCGGACGGCCGCGATCGTTAGTCCGACGGCTTCGTCCCGCTGAGTCCGACGGTGTCAGCTGAGGGCGTCGGACCGTTTGTTTTAGTCCAACGATTATACAGTCCGACGGTTCGTTTAGCGCGGGAAGTTAGCCGTTGTGATCCAACGTTCGACTTCAAACGGCTAGTGACACGTGGCGTTTATCCGGAGTGTCGGACCGTGCTGATTAGTCCGACGGTCTGGCCGTCGGACAGTCCGACGGTACGCAGTGAAGTCTAAACGGCTAGTTCTTTGTGTGTGGCTTATAAATAGCGACTTGGCCGGTTTGGGGAGGAGCTCTTGGCACTCCTGAACATCATAGCATATTTGTGAGCCTTCCCACTCTACTCTCACTCATCCTACTTGATTGTGATCATCATTTGGTGAGTTTGGAGAGCATCAAGTGCATTGCATTGATAGAGATCATCTAGAGGCACTTGGTAGTGGTGATTCGCAGCGGTTTCTCTTGTTACTCTTGGAGTTTGCCGACTCCTAGACGGCATGGAGCTGCGAGGATCGTTGAGGGGAGTTGGTGATTGTCTCCGCCTCCGATCGGTGAAGTTGTGAGGGGTTCTTGAGCCTATCCCCGCGGGAGATCGCGAAAGGCATCTTTAGTGGATTGCTCGTAGCTTGGTGGATCCCCATCTTGTGTTGCTTGTGCGGCACCCTTGAGAAGGGTTTGACGTGTGATGCCAATTAGCGCGTGAACCTCCAAGTGGGTGTATCGCTACAACGAGGACTAGCTTGCCGGCAAGCAAGTGAACCTCGGTAAAAAATCTTGTGTCATCTCTCTACCGAGGATTTCCCTTATATTTGATTGATTGGTTATATTGGACTTCATATCTTCTCTACACCGGGGGTATTGAAATCACCTTCTCTCTTTACTTTTGTGTACTTACTCTCGTGTGTAGCTTGTTAGTTAGTTGCTCACTTAGGAGTAGTGTATAGTAGTGACATAGCCTTTGAGTGTGAACTAGTGATCATAGTGTAGTATACTTGTCTAGGTGGCTTGCATAGCATAGTTTAGAGCTAGTGTTTTGTAAAGCTTGCTATTGTTACTAATCGGCTTGTTAAGTGTTGTTTGTAGATTTTTATAGGCTATTCACCCCCCCTCTAGCCATTTAGGACCTTTCACTCTCCCAACCTCCTTCTACTTTCTAGGGTTTGAACTCCACACGTGGCTTGGAACATCTCCGGAGCTGAACAACCTCGACTTCTACCTCACTTCATCACTGGGTAAAAGGGTTGTAAGTTATCGCACGCTCAAAAGTTCTTTTGGCCACTAGGGCTAGTTTCAACGTAGGGGTCGAAACCTCCGATAGTTTGGGCCGGAACTTCCGACACAGTCAGAAGTTTCGACACAAACTGCCGGAACTTCTGGCAGTCTCTGATCAAATTGAATTAGAGTGTGTGCAGATTTTTAATTAGGCCTATTCACCCCCCTCTAGGCCATTGTAGATCCTTTCAACATACTTCGGTTATAAACCTTCATATTAATTTATTAAGCCTAATTAATTCATCACTAACAAATGTTTATTGTAGCACAACATTGTTAAATCATGGAGTAATTGGGCTTAAAAGATTCATCTCGTATTTTACAAGCAATCTGTGTAATTAGTTTTTTTTATATTTAATACTTCATGTGTCTCTCCTATAATTAGATTTGCAAACAGAGCCTACCTCCATCGAAATCTACGGCCACGAGTGCATCTAACCATGATCCAAGTCGAAATCTACGGCCACGTCTTGATCCAATCTTGATCCAATGGCTGTGATCCGAAGTTTGTCCAAAACTCACCATCCCACCTCCCATCACCGATCCCATCTGCGTAACGTGGCGCCCCCCGACCCCTACGGTGATCGCGGCCCCCCTCCCCCCGACCAGCGTTGATCGCGGCCCCCTACCCCGTCTCGCGGTGATCGCGGTGCCCCCTCCCCACGTCCAGCGGTGATCGCGGCCCCCTCACCCCCCACCGTCGCCGGATTGCGTCGCCGCCGTGTTTGATCGCGGTGATCCGCCCAGGCAGAAGTGCAACCGTACATGGCCTTGCGTTGGCCGCCTGTGGCTTGCCTCTAGCCGGCCTCGCCTGGCCGCTGGCCGCCTGTGCCTGGCCTCTGGCCGGCAGGGATTATTAAAAATTGTAAGACGGCGAGCGCCCTCCTCCCCGACGCGGCGGCCCGGCTAGCGAGCGCGGCTCCCCTCCCGCCCTCCTACCCCCCCCTGTGCGGCAACTCGGTCTCCAGCGGCTCCGGCACGGCGGCTTCCCGACTCTAGCGTGGCTCCCGAGGCGGCAGTGGACGGCCTCCTCGCTGTCTTCGCAGGTACCGTCCTCGCCGACGCCACCTATTCGCGCTCCCCATGATCCGATCTAATTACTACAACGACCAACGGCGTCCGGCGAGCTGTAACAGAACCGCCTAAATCACGTGGCCCACAGGTACCTGTCATCGCCACTAATGACCTCTGACAGTCGGGCCCGTGTTCCAGATGACTTAGGCGGGCTCTGCCGGGCTACATAAGCACCCGTTATCTCCGACAGGATCCCCATTGCGAAGTCATTATAAGATTACAACATTTCATAACAAAATACATCAGAGTAAACGTGCGGAAGAGTAAAAAGTACTTAATATTATAAACCAGTGTTCGAATGGAAATTAAGTGCAGTTATTACAGACCATAATTTAAAAGGGTAGCAGTAGTGGTAGAACCAACAATACAACAGATAGATAAATATTACACAAACCCTGCCCACGGGTTCAACCTTATTCTTCCTCACTCTCCTGGACGATAGTGACGCAGCACGGAGCCAGACAGACTTCAGACTCCTGCTGACTACCTGCAACGGGGTTAACAAACCCTGAGTACATGGGGTACTCCGCAAGACTTACCAGACTAAGAGTGTAAAATTAGACTCAGGAATGCAGGCTGAGGGGAGTCAAGATAAGGCTTTAGCAAGAGTTCAAGAGTTTTTGCGGAAAAGCATTACTAGTCCTAATTCAATATTTTAATTTCATAATGTTACTAATCATTACCATAGTTCAAGTACTTTCCAGTATCCATCATCATTCTTTCGATACTTCTTTATTCATTTCAAAACATCCTAGTTCCGAACCACTATTCGCTGATTGGTCGAAGGATCAAGTCTCCATATCCGAGGAGCAACGACGATTCGAATCGATTAATACCCAGCTGGGGATCCCTATCCATACTGCATATGTAGCACTTAAGCTTGCATATGCCAACCCCGCCTACCACGGCTTTTCATACCCCGGAACCGGTCCTGCGCCACCCGAGAGCACAGTACTCCTCTCGTCTCCAGGCACGACGGCCACGAGGGTACACGCTATTCTCGCCATCTCTCCACTCCCAGTGCGTGGTTGTCGGTTCCAGCAGCAGAGCCACCGGAGTCAGAGGCTTCCCGTAGTATGTGGCTAGTTGCAAAGTCTCGATCCAGCAGGCTTACAACGAACGGTCCCTAAACCTTTTTCCGACGGCGACAGTGCATTGAGACTCTAACCCAAATACCCCTGTCCCTTCGGTTTTCAAATCCCGTTTCCGTCGGTGACAATTGTTGGGACTCTAACCCAATGCCACGATCACCGAGCAGGAAAAACCCTTCCTCGTTGATGACAATGAACTAGCTAGGAACACTGCCAACCAACAAGGACATAACCAGTCCCATAAAGTGATTCTTGTGCTTTAGATCATCACAGTTTAAAATAGCATTTTTGCAAAACTAACTATTAGGCATGACTAAGCATTTTGCAATACTTTTAATAAATCAGGTTTTCAAGTATGGTCAGGTATGCAAGGATGGTAATGCATCAATTGGTTGTCACCCAACTCCTATTAACCTAATGCATTTAATTAACTCGAGTGATAAATATTTTCAAAACAACAAGGATGGGCAAATGCACCGGGACTTGTCTTGGATGGTGTAGAGTGTCGGATCCGGGTCGGTGCCACAAATATCAAAACCTTGCACAATTTCCTGAGCAGTCTCCTTAGATGCACCCTCAGACTTTACCTCCGGATTCTCGGTCACTACACGTTTGCAATGAATAAATGTATGAATGCGATGCGCATGAAATGACAAATGAAATTCAAAATAAATAAGGCACACACATGATCAAGACCCTACTATAGGTTAGCCATGATTACTCTAATTCGCAATGCCCTAGGTCATAAAGGTGATTGACCTAGAATCTCAAGCAATCCAAAAATCACACCAATCAATAATCATTTCATTTCCAATCACTTTTATTAATCATTTAAATCAATATATAATTTAATAAATATTTAAATATTTTCATTTGATGCCAAACTTCACCAACAGTTAGCTCTGGACCTAAAACAGTACCAATTAAATTTTCATGATTTTGAACTTACAGAGAATTTATTAAAAATCATCAAAGTTCCTTTTATTATTTAATGTGCTGATTTTTAGTTAATACAGAAAGCACTCAAATCCTATATTTCATATTTTTATTAAATTCTACACATCACAGAGAGCATCCACAAATATTTTCATAATTTTTGGTATAGTAGATTAATCCACACAAAAAGATTAAAACACAATACTATTTATTCTAAATAAAAATAAAAGCTTTGTAAATCATTCGGGAAAAATGAAAACCACCATTCGGCCCACTTAAGCGGACAGGGCTAGCACGGCCCGCATGCGCCCGCGCGCACACGCCTTCGACCCGGGCCGCTGACAGGCCGGCCCTAGCCGTCAGCCCCCGCGCGCTCTTCCTTCCCCGGGCGCTAACAGGCGGGCCACCCCTGTCAGGGTCGTTTCCTACCTCCGGCCGAGCGCTCTCGCGCGCGCGTGCGCGGCACGGCACGGACCTCGCCGCCGGCGACCCCAATGGCGAACCTAAACGACCCTGCGACTCCCCTAGACCCTAACCGACCATTCCACTCACACAGCCTACGCCCTACCCGCCTCCGGCGAGCTCGTACTCGCCCATGGCGGACCACGGCGGCACGGCGGCCCCGTTCCGGTCACCGAGGCCTGGTTGGGTTAGCAAAAATGGGTTAGGGAGATCCGGGGCTCACCAGAAGACCAAATCGGTTGCGGGTTGGGACTGGAGTGGCTTGAATCGACGAGCGTGACGGCGGCGGCGGGTCGGTGGCGTTCACCGGAGACAAACCTTCCCGTTCCGACGACCCTACGGCACCGGAGTGCAAACCACCGCCCACAAAAGGTTCAATAGAAGTTAGGGAATCCACAACACGGAACCTAAGGAGAAGAAGCTCACCACGGAGAGCTAGGCACGGCCCGAAGACTCGCGGCGGCGCTCCGGTCGGACGCGGAGACGACGACCCGCGTTCCCGGACGTACGAGACACCACAGCCCACACCAAAGGCACCAAACGATGCGCAAGGGAACTAGCAAGCTTGCTGCGAGATGGAGAAGGTGGTGGTGGCTTGCTCACGGTGAATTTCACCGTAATCCGAATGATCTCAACGGCGACCGCGGGGAGGAAAAATGGGGAGGAGCGGTGCTCGTTGGTTTTATAGGACCGGGCAAGGGAAGGATAAGCTCGGGCTGGGTCCGGGGCCCCTTCTTGGCTGCTCGACAGCGCCCCTCCCCGCCCACGCTGGCCGGACGGTGCCGGCGCCGCTCGCGGCACGCGCGTACGGGCGAGGAAGAAGAACAGGGGATCCCCCATCTAGCTACAGTAGTAGGCTTAATAGGTCAAATGCTATTTGATTCCAATTCGATCTGATCCAGCCGGAATCTGAAGAAGTGATGAATACAAAAGTTGTAGATAATTTTGTGTAGATCATTTTTGATTTTGACATAAAATTCAAATTTGGTCAGAATTTCAAATTACAGAAAAGGGGGTAAAAGTAGGGTTTGAATTTTAAACTGAAATTTTAAAATTACTTTTGATTTTTCTCAATAACTTGAAAAATGATCAGCATGAAAGTTGTTCTACTTAGTGAGATTGATAACTTCTATTAAGAGAGTTTTTGAAGATTCTCATTATTTTTGAAATTGAAGTTTCAAATTTAAATACCAACATACTAATTTGATTTTAATTTGAATTTTTATAATATAACTTCAAAATATCCAAAAATAAAAGTTGTCCCATTTTAAAAGTTCTACAACTTTCATTAATACATTTTCCTCAGATTCATTATATATTTTGAATTGGTGTTTTAAGTCAACTCTAGGGTTTAATTTGATTTCTATTTAATTTTTATTTTTGATTGAGGACTTAATTACATAATCAATACTAGCTGAAATCAAACCACTCTAGGAGCCTTAAGCATAATCATATGCAGATATTTAAATTTAAATATGATGACATAGCAGATTAATTAAATTGTAATAACAGGGGTATTACACGAGCTCCTTTGCGCGATGAACGGACGAACCAAAGCCGCCGACGCCTGGAGCCCCAGTGGCGTTGCCGCCCTGCGGAAGAATACCGTCCGAGTTGCATGGCACGGCGGCAAACGTGATCCCCGCGTGGCTGGGGCTATCCACAGCGGCCGGGCTCGCCAGCACTGCAGTCTTCACCATGCTCGTCATCGCCTGCATCGTCGTTGTATCGCGCCACCTAGGCCACGCGCGGCGTCCTTCACGCCCGACGTCGAGGACGGAACCCCATCCACGAGATCAAGTGCAAGGTAATCGACTCACGCCCCTGCCTCCCTCAGTCTGGTAGTCATTTGTGTAGAATCATAAACTTCGGTGCATGTTCAGATCTTGGGATTGGATTTCGATTAGGCATTGCCTCCAAGCAAGGTCGGACGAGTTCGTTGTTCCACATGTGAGATTTGGATTCGTCAGGATCACGGTAATGGTCAGCATTAGCATCTTCGCTGTGAATCCTTGTACTGTCCACTCATTGTCTACTCAGATTTTTTTTTTTAACACTTCGATACTCGGATTGAGTGACACTGGTATCCAAATTACGCCAAGTGGGAACCTGGAATCTACTCTTGTTCTTGTGCATAGCTTTGGTAGTATGGTCTAGAGCTAAGCATGAGGGTTCTGTACCTGGTACCATCTTATAGGTGGACTTACCTCTTTCTGATTGCTCGCTGTAGTGGAGACTAGAGGGTGCTGCTATCATATCATCAGCTTTGAAGTTTGTTTCCAAATGTAAAAACTGTGACTTTTTTCACTAAAAAAAAATGTGACTTTTACTTTCTGCTTTTAATGTTTTCCTCATCAAAGATTGATAACTAGAGAGATTTTATTCTATGAGCAAAATAGCAGTTTAAATTGACCAGCACGGCCAAGCCACGCCCTAGCATTAGCATGGGCAAGCCACGCCCGGATGATGAGAATGGTTCAGGGCCCCTGTCAGTTCATTGTTTAAGATTTTTTGACCTCAGGTGGATCTTGTTGTCCAAACATGCAGAATATGAAAGTCTTTGTTGATGCACTGTGTATTGCAGTAGGTTCAAATAATTAGTGGTTCAAGATAGTTGAGCTTCTCGTTGCTTAGTGTACTTGTCCACTTAATTTATTTTTCTTGTGGCCCTTGCAGGGTTGTGCTGTAGAGCACTACAGGCCTATCACTGAATAGAGACCTCGATGTGTATTCAGTGATTGCACGGTCTTTGCCGACCTTTGCCGACTACACACCCAAGCTTTGCGCCACAGAATTATCTTGAGCTTTCTAATGTTTCACAGGCCAGGCCGCAATCTGTTGAGCCAGGTGAGATTTTCAATGCATCCTGTCATAAACCAATCATTTTGCTGAGCGTATGGGTGTGAAAAAGACATGGATGTCTGCTGTCCACAAGTCACAAAATATGGTACCACGTCCTCGCTATATATTCAGTTTAGGCTGCCTTCTTGCTTACTACTAGATTGCTCTAGCTAAATCTACCTGTACATGTTCATTTCTTATTGATGTATCAGCAACCTAAGAGCACATGCTTGCTATGTTGAACCTGTGCTAAGGGACGAGCACTCATATTTGTCAAAGCAAGCAATTCTAGCCTGTAATTGTTTCATAGCGTAGTTGCAGTGCAGAAAATGTTAAGATGTCACTGCGTTCTGGA
Source organism: Eremochloa ophiuroides (assembly GCA_038502445.1). Taxonomy (NCBI): domain Eukaryota; kingdom Viridiplantae; phylum Streptophyta; class Magnoliopsida; order Poales; family Poaceae; genus Eremochloa; species Eremochloa ophiuroides. Next base: position 9,968,810 of record JAHLJS010000005.1, read on the forward strand.
CATGTGAAACTATAGAACGATGAAGTCAGTAGTAAAGGTATTCTGAATTTCCATATCAGATAAATCTCAACTTTCTCATTGTCTAGGTGTGTTGTTGAAGCTCTTTGGTTAAATGGTGGTTCATTCTTTCAAAAAATAAAAGGGTTGAAAATTTATTGGAATTTTTTTGAACATGTTTGACCAGTATGTCACAGTTTGAGTTACTAATTCGACTCAAGTATGTGCCTGTATTTTCAGTTAACAGTCTTTCCGTTTCCTTCCCTTGTTTCGTGATCCGAGATGTTCTTGCGATGTTTTGTTTTCTCAGGCCGCCATGGAATTTAATATGCCTGGAAAAGTATACTGTAGCCATATCATTATGGCTTTGTTACTGGATTACAAACAGCAAAAGCCATGTCATTATGGTGTTGTTACTGGATTACGAACAACTAAAGATGGGATATACTTTCTTATCTCAGGTAAGTGAATTTGAGGTATAATATGCTCAACACAATTGCTTGTTGCATGCTAGCTATTAAGACATTGTCCCTGTAAGCAGTAATATGCGTTAATAATTTTAGTAGTAAAGCTATTTCTAAGACAGGATTATCCCTTCGGTTAAGACTGCAATATCGATTTAGGCTGCAATACTATGGTCAATTTTGATGCTATGTGATTGAACAGGCAATCCATTACAATAAGTTCTCACTGAGGGTTCTTCACTTGGCGATTCAGGCTGCTAGGCTTTGTTAAAACAAGATAGCTATCACCGAGTTAAATCTAAAATGTTATCTTGTTTTCTGCCACAGCTATCAATTTCACTTAGGACGGAATTTTTGGCGGATGTTTTCAATAGCATACAAAGTTACAAACTAATGTTTTGACACTAAAGATCTTTAAGGCATACTTAAGGACTTAGGCATACTGTAAATGAGATGGTTAATGAGACACAATGTAACTTAATGGATAAGACGAGACAAAACTTTATTATGCCTTGACATAGTATTTTCTCGGATTGTAATTTGTTGATTTCATGTGCGTCACTAAGATGAATCCGTAGCGTTAGCACGGGCATTATACTAGAGTAGCAAAGGCAAATATAATTAAGATTACTGCTTAGAATCTGTACTCTGGTAATACAGGGCTCAAGGAAGCACTACTGTGTCAATAAGGTTGCATAACCTTGGTTTCCAAAATAAACTGAACAATGATCAGAAGTACCATCTGGCTTCGGAAGAATTGAGAGGTACCTTCATCCAAGGTTCTATTGATCGAGTGCGATAGTAGAATTAGTAGGACAAGGAACTTGTCAGCTCATGTTAACTTATCTTGCACATAGGACAGAGGCTCATCTTTAGAAGATAACACTGTAACTGTCTAATAGTAAAGTTAAGTGAGAAGCCTCCTTCAGCAACAAAATGTGAAGCACTACTTTCTTCATGGGCATGTCATTGATATTTTTATTTTTATTATAAGCGGTTATGCAGATTAAGACTAAATGGTTTTCCATTCACACTCTTGCAGGTGCAACAAGTTACTGTGTCGGCACCACAGAACGGTTTCGCTGTCGATCGTCATAGCTGCGCCATGGCATAATCCGGCTTTGGTCCTGCTCCTCGGTTGGCCTCCTAGGCAACTAAACGATCTATGCACGGGCCTGATTGGATATCATAGATTGGTTCCACCCTGCTTTTACTTGTTTATTTATTTTGATTTTTGATGAACATCGGGCCACCTATCGACTTAATTATACAGTTCATGGAACCTTCTTATGCGAAATGGTTCTCCAGAATGTAAAAATGCTCAGATAAATTTAGTGATATAACTTTGTTATGTCTTCTTAATACATTTGGTTTTTTTCAAGTGGTTCTCTAAAAATAATCCGTGGCGTTAGCACGGGCATTATACTAGTATATATATGTATATGACCAAATATTCGATGTGATGAGTGTAAAGTTTTTAGAACTAAACAGGGCCTTAATCTTCCAATTAGCCCATGTCTGCCTACTTGGCCATCTCTGTCAGACCATCACACACACATCAGTATAAGGACTTGTTGGCTAAGTATTGGCTGCTAAATTTTAGCTCGTGAGATATCCAACATATGAACTGAAAGGAGGCGGCTAACCTTTAGTTAAGGTAAAGAGCTAACTTGTAGGTCATTCGTTAGTAAGAGGAGGGGAATAACTCCTGGGATGTATTTAGCTGAGGGGTTGAAGTGCGTTGAGAATGGCTTGGATCTAGTTTTGAAGGTATTTGGTTAGGAAAGTAAAGGATTGGATTCATCCCCTAGAGGGAATATTTTGCTTAGATGTGGGTTGCCCCGGTTCTTCCGAATCGAGCTAACGGGGTCGACCCACTTCATGGGAGCGAGCGTGAGCGAGTAGGGACGGACGGCGGTGAGCAAGCGCGAAAGGCGGCGCGGGACCGAGCAGGTCGTCTGTGGATGTTGGGGTCGAGTGCGGCGAGTGATGTGGGGCCAAGCATGGCCAGCGCACACAGACAACCGCAACAGCAGGGACTGCGTGGGGCCGAGCAGGTCGCCGGTGGCGAGGCCGGGACTAATTGCAATAGCGGGGGCCGCGCGCGGGGCATCGCATGGCGAAGCCGGTTGCCTGTGGCAAGGCCGGGGCCGAGTGCGGCACGCGGTATGAGGGCAAGCATGGCGGTGGACGGGGATGACCACGATGGTGGTGGACGCGCGGGGGCGGCACGATTTGGACCACAGTGGGAGCCGAGCTGCAGGGCGAGTGCTTGCGCTGTGGAGGCCGGATGGGGAAAGACTGACGCGTAGGGATGGATCCATTCCCTCCACAGTGGCTCTAAACAAAAGCAACCTAAGTTCCAATTTATTACTAAATCTAGTTCGCCACGTCATAGGTGTAGTGGTAGGAGACCAGTATTACGGTTGCTATAGCGGTAGGCTAGTGATAAGTACCTTGTTTGTCACAAAGGCTATTCTCGCATAGAGACTTAATTGGCCAAGAGAAGGGTTGGAAACAGTGTATCTCAATTAGCACATGAATTACATCATTTGACATGTGCTAGCGTTGTAAGTAGGCAATATGCTTATCAGGATCAGCGGTGACATGTCACTTCCATTTGGTATTTTACACAAACCACCCATCTTACATCTTAGCTTCCTTTGCAAACTTAAATCTATCTAAAATTAATGACTTTTTCTAGGGTGACAAATCCATATAGATATCATTCTAGTTCCCGTCTTAGTATTTTTAGAAGAGGTTTTCCGTCCCTAGAATTTGCTTCCCCTTACTCCAAACTAGCCCGAAGGTTTCTCCACCTCCTGCCTCGCAAGCAGTCGCAGCTGAATAGCGCGTTTTGCAAGTGGTGACATTGGCATCGCGGGGCCGGCAATAATCCTGGCATGCACAGCACGGTCAACCCAATGATGATGCTTTGCTTGTGTTTCGGAAGATGCATGGCAAGTTGGCAACGCGCGCCTTGGAGTACGTACGTACTCCGTACTTCGTGACCGTAGGGGTAGCTGCGTGCCACTGCCATGACGGGTCGACCGCCGGCCGAGTTCAATTCAGGCTATGTTTAAATACCCTCTGTTTCAATTTTAACTAGTCACATCAATATCACGGTAAATACATGAAGTATTAAATAAAGACAAAATATTTACATATTTATATAGTTTGTATATGCATCACGAGACAAATTTTTTAAACCTACTTAGATCATGATTAAATGTTTATTGAAAAAGATTTCACACTACTACAATATTAAAATTGCAAATGAATCTAAACGCAGCGCCTGGACCCGATGGATGGATGGAATAATCGATGGATCATGTGGCGATGATGGCCGTGGTGCTCTCTGCTTCCTTCACGGACTCGCTCACCTGTTGGTCGTTGTTGCTATTGTATGCTTTTCTTCCTCGTCTCTTTCTGCAGCCAGAGGCGAGTCTGTGCCCCGCGCCGGCCGGCCGCAGAAGGGACGAACGACCCAATAGCTGATGCATGTTAGATTAGATTCAGGGCGTCCTCAATAGTTAAGACACATCTCTAGCTTATTCATGTCGTGTTACAATCCAGCCAGATACTGTAATTTTTATTCTGTATATTTTCTTCTCTTCCTTATTTTTATGAACAGACTCATAAACTATCTCGCTTTCTATGAGAGATAGATGTTGAGATAATAGATAGTTTCTTTTTCATCTTCATCTCTCTTCTACATCAAAAAAAATATTTTTTTATTATGTATATTTTCTCCTCTTCCTCATTTTTATGAGCAGACTCATAAACTATCTCGCTTCCTATGAGAGATAGGTGTTGAGATAAAAGATATTCTTTTTTATCTTCTCTCTTCCACATCAAAAAATATTTTTTTATTATGTATATTTTCTCCCCTTCCTTATTTTTTATGAGTGGATTCATAAACTATCTCGTTTCCTGTGCGAGATACGTGTTGAGATAATAGATAGTCTCCTTTTCTTATCTTCTCTCTTCAACAATAGAAAAATACTGACATAAATTAGTGTAAGCTAGTTGAAATGACACTGTTGGGGATGTCCTTAGCATGCCAACGATCTGGTCAAGGTGTTCGTTTGTCAAAAAAACCCACTGATTTTGGCTAAATATTGATTATTAAAATAACTTTTAAATAATAATAAAAAACTAAGTACATAACTCGTTTATAAACTGTAGGACCAATTTAATACGCCTAATTAATCTATTATTAATAAATGTTTAACTAATTAAGTTTAAAAGATTCATCTTACTATTTCCACGCAAGATTTATAATTAATTAATTTTCTATATATTTAATATTGGATGCATGTTTCCTCCATCTTAAAAAAATTGTTGTTTTTTTTACTTTGAGATATCGTGTTTACCGTTTGTTTTATTTAAAAATTTTATATAAATTACAAAATAGATAAATTATTATTAAAATATTTGTAATGATAAAATAAATTATAATAAGATTAATAATGTCTATTAAAATTTTTCAATAAGATGGATGGTCCAACCGCATGTTCTCAACGATAAAACGTTTTTTTTTTTTGAAGGAGGGAGTATATACGATTGGATGTAAAATTTTAGCCGTACGAACTGTTACGCTCTTCTCGTCTCTCTCTCTCTCCTTGGCGTCCGCGAGCGGCAAGGCAGCGCAGCGCCGCAGCTACGAGACAAGAAGGCACACGTACTAGTACTATACTACTGCGCCGTCCTGCCTTCCTTCCTTGCACCACCACCACCTCTTCCACCACACCACCACCACCGCAGGTCCGTCCGGTCCAGCGAGAGACGAGACGAGAGGGGGGCCCCGGGGTCGGCACGGCAGGCAGAATTGCCTCCTGCTGGCTGCTGCTAGAGGGATCGCAGCACGGAAGGACGGAGAGAGATCCGTCCCGGCCGGAGTCGAGCGAGGGAGATCGATTCGATCGGTCCGGTGGGTGGATGGGGATGGCGGCGGCCGCCGGGTGGGTGGCGGGGCTGGTGGCGGAGAGCTTCTTCGTGGCGTGCCCGGCGCACGAGTCGTGCAAGAAGAACGAGCGCAACATCTTCTGCCTCGCCTGCTGCGCCAGCATCTGCCCGCACTGCGGCCCCGCGCACCGCCACCACCCGCTCCTCCAGGTCAGTCCTCCATCTTCTTCTTCTTCTTCTTCTTCTTCCTCCTCCTCGGCCTCTCCTGCCATGGCATGGCATCTGTCTCGCACATCATCTTACGAGTACTACGCATGAATATGATCGATCGTACTCTACGAACTCCACTCGCTCTTCCGGGCGATGATGATCTGCTCAATTTCTACTCCTACTACTAGCTACTCCAAGCAGTAATTCGCTCTGCTGCTCTGTTGCTTGTTGGAATGTTGGATTAACACCACCTGGGGTCTGGGGAAGGGTAGTCGAAGGCACCAGCTTTTGGTTTGGAGGCCGCCTCGGTTCTTGTGCATGGATGGGAACGGGAGAGGACTAGTACTAGTACCAATCAATCAATCAATTTCTTTATTAAATTCTCCTCATGCTAGTATACTCCTACTACTACAAGTAGACGAGGGGCACGGCAATGGCATGGATGTGTATCTGTATCTCGCTTTTGTTTTTGTCGTGTGCTGTCTTTTCACACGCTGTTCCTTCCTTCCTTAGATTTGGTTTGGTCCCGGTTTATTAGCCTCTAAATAATCCCCCCTACTACCATTACCATTACCATTTTCATATGATTTGATTTGATCGCGTGCGCTCGTCGTGTTGGGTGAAAGGGAAACGAAATCCCAGCAGAGCAGGCAGGGGCTACGCTGCTGCTACGCTAATTGCTCGTTCCCCTTTGCACAAGTTGTTGCTAAAACCTTGTACTTTCTCCGGACTCCGGTCCTCGCCGTGTTCGTTGTCGCCTTGCGAGGTTTTGGTTAATTGGTTTGGTTTTTCTCATGCTCATCCATCCACCCATCCATGCCGCTCCCTTGAATACATACAGTAGGGCTTAGAGCCAGCGGGCGCTGATTGGGTCCTCCCATAACCGTCCCCTAATTTGCGCGCAGACACCAATTCTATTGTAAAATTAAGGACAAGGTACTAGTTATTACAGTTACGGATCCTCGTCTGTTCCAATCCCCTCGTTAATTAGTAGCCGGCCGTTAATTGCAACCTGCTGCAAGGGTGTAGGAGTACGTGTAACAATCTCCTGTCCTTTCTCGCAACGATTGCGAGCGAGTCGAACCCAAAAGGCAAAAAAGCTGTGGGGAGTTACCGCTGCCTCTTGGCCTTTCGCCGGAAATAGCCATGTCCTGCTCCTGCCTGCGCGGTGAAAAATTCCTCACCCAGTATGCTGTCCTTCTCATTCCTTTGTGTTGTGTGCTCGTTTAATCTTATCCTTACGCGTGCAAAGTTTTACTGCCCCTGTTCTGCGAACTGACAGTAAAAAATAGAAAAAAAAAATACTAGGATGATATCGTCTCGTCTCCTCGGATGCTTTCGAATTCCCCCTTCGGGATTGGATTGCGTAATCGCCTCCTGTTGTGTGCGAGCTTCCATTAATAGGCCTGGTTATCCAAACTGTTTTGCCAACATTTTCTGCCCTCCCTTTTCTTCTTCCTGGCAGGAGTTGTTACCGCCTGGGGCAAAGCCGATTTACCGTATGCGCCCCCGTGGTAACTGCGCGCCCTGTCTTTTTTACAAAACAGAGGCATCAACGCTGTTCTCCTCCTTATCAAAAAAAAAAACCGCTGTTCTCCTCCGTACAGTTCATTCACTCATTTGACACTATTTATCTATCATATCGATTGTATTTTTTATCTGCATGAAGTATTTAATGAAGTAGCAACTGTTACATGTTTATACTTTTTGTCTGGTTAGATCGACATGAATATTTTGAGTACTATAATTAGACAAAAGTTGTCAAATACAAACGAAAGTGGTACAGTGCACTTTTACCCCTCCCTTGAAACGCCGCAGTGAATCTCTCTCTCTCCTTGGTGGGTTTTTTACCTTTCTACCCCCAAACCTGGCATTGGATTTTCCTGGTAGGAGACAAAGATCCTCCAAGGGCAGTTTGGTCAATGCGGGTGGTTTGGGGTCTCCCATGATAAGATCACGACCCGGAGGTGGTACTACAGTGGTACTGCTGCCCGGCCGGTCAAAGCATGGGCCTTGTTTGTGTGGCCCATCCCACAACTTGTACTGCTTGCTGTACTACCTGCATTATCTTAACACACTTCAGGATTATTATGGCCTACATAAACATGTTTAGCACGAACACCGAGGCACCGTATCTTGTTTATTTACAATTTTTTGTTTGCCGCTGTAATATGGAATTAGGTGCGGCGCTACGTGTACCATGACGTCGTCCGCCTTGGCGACCTCGAGAAGCTCATTGATTGCTCCTGTGTTCAGGTGATTCCTTTGCAAGATCACTATTTGTATTTGTGTACTGTATTGTCTCATCAGCCACCTTGCTTAGCCTTTAGAGGGTTCTTGTCTTGGTTCCATTTCTGAAATGATTTAAGCACTGCAGTATCATTGCCACACTGTAGTGTGATGGCGCTTGCAGATTTGAATTTTGATTGTAGCTGAAGATGATGCTCCATGTTAATAATTCCATCTTGTGTGATGTGACTGTGCAGACCTACACGATCAACAGTGCCAAGGTGATCTTCCTGAAGCCGAGGCCTCAGTCCAGGCCTTTCAAGGGCTCTGGCAACAATTGCCTCATATGTGACAGGATCCTCCAGCAGCCCTTCCACTTCTGCTCTCTCTCTTGCAAGGTCAGCTAAAAACAACCACCGCCCCTAATTAAGGACTAGTTGATCTCATCACAAGTGTTAATTAGTTACATCACATCGTCGCCCACAAATGCATGCATCATCATATCGTTCAGCTAGTGGGCAATTGATCATCATGGCATGCTGAATTATTATTCCACGATGACGACGACGTATGGCAACACATGGTTTTTGCATATATACATGCAGGTGGATCATGTGATGATGCAGGGAGGGGGCCTGTCCAACATCCTGCAGTACTATGGCTCCGGTGCCGGTGCCGCGGCGGCGGACCCGGACCGCCTCGCCTTCCCGAGCTTTGAGAACCTTCGCGTTGACGGTTCGGACCTTGACGATGACACGGACGGCGGGCAGGTCACCCCAAACTCCACCCTTGATGATCCGACGCAGCGCTATGGCAATGGTGGCGGTGGGGGCGGGGGATCAAGCGACAATGGCGATGACGCTAGGGTCGTCGATGGCGGTGCGCGGCGTGGAGGCGAGGCGGCCAAGAGGAAGAAAGGGGGAGGGTTCTTCCCCCAGATCATGCTGTCACTCGGCGGCGGCAACAGGAGGAAGGGTGCCCCCCACAGGTCCCCTCTGGCCTAATCAAGCGCTTCGTAACTTCGTTCATGTCCCCCCTTCAGCTGCTGATCGTAGCTAGCTAGTAGTAGCGGTCGCAGTGATGGTGGTGGTGGTGGCTATTAATTATTTACTAGTGTGTTATAGTAGTGTTAATGACGATTAGCCTTGTAGAGAGACGAGAGCTGGCTGGTCGGTTGCTTGGGGAAGAGCCTGGCCTTGTGATCCGTCTAGCAAGCAGCTTGCTAGGGCCATGACCATCTCAAGGCAGTTAGTTGTGTTGATGAGACTTAAGAGAGAGAGAAGTAGAGAGAAAGACGGTTGTAAAGCAGTTCCCCTGTTGCAGGCCTAGGTAGGCACTGACAAGTGGGGCCCATACTTGCAACGGGGCCCACATGAGGTGGCTACCAATTTTGTATTTGATGTAACAAGGGTGACTTGCATACACTTCCACACCTATATATATAATTAAATTAAATTATATATAAATTCCCCCAGACTGAACATGTTATTAGCAATGTGTATTATATTGTGTATATAGCAGTCTGTATCCATTCTTCCATGGGCTCAAGTGATTTTCAGCTGGCTTTTTGGTGTCTAGCAGCTGTTGTGACCTGAGACCGAGCTCTCCTCTCATGCATGGCTTGTTGCATGCATGCATGTAGCTGTAAACTGTGTGTGTCCCTGTCTTGCTTTTGACCCGACCGGCATGTGATGCACACGCCCAGCTCCGGTCCAAACTCTCCAGTCGTGTTGCTGTGACCTGGTTGTTTGATGCAGTTGTGATTCAGGCTCTGTTTAGATCCCAGTTCCAGTTGCAATTCTGTACTGTAGCACATTTGTTTGTATTTGACAACTTTTGTCCAATCATGAGCCAATTAGGCTTAAAAGATTCGTATCGTGATGTACATGCAAAAAGTACAAAATGTAAATATTTTCACTCTGTTCGGCTGACTGGATTGTACGGCTGGCTGGCTGATTGTTCTGAGAGAAAAACACTGCTGAATGGCTGGCCGGTAAGTTCAAGCGAACAGAGCCTTTGTCTACATTTAATGTTCCATGCATGTGCCGCAACGTTGATGTGACTAGTTGTAATTGCAATTTGCAGGGATCTAAACAGGGCCTCACTTTGCAATGGATCACTGTCGTTGTCCCCTGCATGATGATGAGAGTGGTGCCAGGTGCAATGCTAGTCCAACGTATTGTCAATGGGCTTGATGCCTCTTTTTCCATCAGAATTTCCCTATCAGAGGACATATGGGTCATTTTAGCATCTGCCAGGATGCAAAAGGTAGAAAAAGTCATTCATTTGAGGTCACAGAAATTACCAACAACAAAAATTAGAGAATTGTGTATACACAAAAGATTTAATTTAGCAAAGAAAACAGTGCTTTTAACTTTACATTCCTCAAACATACTTTACAGGAATGTTGGTTCTCTTTTCTATTCCAAATTGTTAGTTATTGTGGCTTTTTTAAATAAGCTATGTGTCTAAATATTTAGAACGGCTTACAATTTGAATCAAATAGGGTATAAATTTGCTCAGACATAAAAAAGTAACATAAGACAGACAGCTCAAACAATGTTAACACAACTAACAGTACATAGAATATTTTATTAAATTGAAATGAGAAAGAAATGGTTAAATAGCTAGCTAAGCTCACACATTTCCTTATGATCCATATGTCAATATTTTTTTTTTAATATTATTAGCATCTTAGGTTAAGGTTACTCTATTTTTATTATTTTCTTAAGTTCACCTAATCTAGCGAGTTAACTTCACCATAAAAGTGTGAAGAGAATAGCGGTACTTTTTTGCCATTGTTGGGAACCTTTTTCGGAAACATGGCTTTTTGAGTGACCAACAGTAGTGGTCTCGGAACCAGGGAATTGTTTGGTTGTATCGAATGACTTGTCACGGCCACGAGCACGAGACTCGATCTCCACCGGATCACACAATGATGCCAGATCAAAAAGGTAATTTAAAAGGTCAAAGTTTTAAGCTAACTAGTCACAGTTTATCTCTCAAATCAAACATACTCATACCATACTAGTAGTTTATTAACCTGAAACCCTAAACCAGATGAGAATCCCATGCATGATGCCATGGATGATATCGCCGTACCAGCCTGTGTAGTGTTATTAATTAGATGGAGAATTGAGCGAGCGGGCAACTTGACAGCAGCCAAATGCGATTCTTGTTTTTTTTTAGCTGGTTGTGCATTCCAAGGGGGTGCTAATGATCCATCATGCATCCGGACAGACAACTTTGGAACTGAGGGCCATGTCGGTGCGAGTATCTCGTTAAGCATTAAGTATAGGGACACATAGCCAATAACTTAATCATGCATGTGTCCTCTCTATAAATTAAAACCTTGTGCTGGAGGCCGGGGTACATCATGCATGTTGACCGCATGCCCTTCGTGATAGATGTACAACAATGATGTAGGCGTCTAAATTTACCGGTCGGTTTCCAGCTCTAGCTAATTAATAGATGAGACATCTAAACATATTGCGAAACGATCCTATTCAACAAGGTTTATTTTGGCTGCGAGTGATTTATATGATTGATTTGTTGTGAATGGCCCTGTTCTTTCTTGACATGATCAATAAAGTTACTGCTTCATGGCTGATAAAGGTACGGCTGAATAATTTTCTTTCTTGACATGATCAATAAGCCCAGCCGTGCGCCGCCCATGCAAGCATCCTCTCCATTTTCATATCCACTGGTCTAGAGAATCACTAGTACACAAAAGCTCTATACTGCCGGGTCACAAGGTATTTCTGCAGGCTTTTTTCGCAGCCGCCAGCGGCATAGGCCAGTAGAAATCGGTGGTTTTCTGTGAACTGCCTGTAGTGTAGAAATCGGTTTTGTACATGCGGTTCACTTTACTGATCGTCAGTGTTTATTTTTCCCGTCTTTTTTCAAAACAGGCTGTGCCCTGTTTTTTTAATATTGTATTTGAATATACTAGGTCCTATTATATTATATGGTCATTATCAATACATATATACAAACATGCAATTAATTAATTATATGTACACTCATATTTATGCACACACTTCTATGTTTTTACATCACATACGATATCGATATAATACACATATACATCAATGTTTTCATATTGGTACGTGCCCTAATAATCTTCACGCTGGAGATTTAGCCTACCAATGTCTATTAGGGCTCTATACTTGGGCTGTGCTAAAATGTTACCGGCATCGTGATATTTTCCGTCGAAGGAGATGACTTCTTTCAATATGAAATTGGGCATGTCCTCGACGATGCCCAGCAACGTTTTTTCCGACATGTTATTTGCCCTTTCTATCTTACATCCTCGTCCATGTATAAACATCATTTTTAAACCTTGATTATTACACATTAATTTAAACTTTAATGACATATGGTTGCTTGTGTATTTATTACCTCAGGGTCGTTGACGTATCGTCCGTTCACTCTCATAAACTCGCACACGTAGTATCCACAGTGCACCGATCCGACAGGTTGCTTATGGCACTATATATAACAGACAAATAAAGTTGCCAACATTATATATATCTGTGTGTGTGTGTTTGTGTGTGTGTGTAGTGTGTGTAGTGTGTGTATGACACATTTATTTATAAGTTATACATACCGGGTAATTATAAATTATATCCATTGGCATCTCCCGTTTGTTAGGGTCAAGCTTTCCCTTTTTCACCTGAAACCACCGCCAAACCCTACGATCTCGAATTAATCATCACCAAATTAATTAATCTCAAGCTCACATCAATAAAAGTATATATGCGCATACACATCTTGGCTTACCGCTCTATGAAGGTCAAGACTGTTGCATATGTTGAGGGATCGTAGTCTGCGGAGTCATAGACCACCACCCGTCCCTGCCTTGGATAAATATAAAAGCAAATCCAGTGGTCCCTGCACGAATCAAATTTGTGAATCCATATTGAAATTATAAATTAATGATGTCGTAATGTACGTATACTCCCACACACAATACTATACTTACCCAAAGTGGTATGGGGCCATTATGACTTGCCTACGCCTCCACTGCTTCATCGTGTTTCCAATGTAAATGGAATATTTGGCTTCAAAGTCCTTCTGCATTTCCTTAGTTTTCAAGGCAGCTTCTTCCTCATTCAAGCCCTTTAGATCATCGTGTTTGTGCCCGATCCTGAATGTATGCTCGTCCTCGCATATTTTCATTGGATTGAGATACCCAATCATTTTGCTTTCGTCTCTTTCAGCACGATTCTCCTGCTCATCATGTTGCATTCTGCAAGACGATCGATTTTTTTTCTATGTTAGAGATCATACAACACAAAATGATAACAACACAAGCATATGTGTGTAATAAGTATCAGTGTCCATATACTTACAATGCAAACAACATGACGGTCTGTACGTCAAGTCTTTTGAGGTTCATCATCAACCAGAGGTCCTCGAAGCTGATTATGGCCGTATTGTGGGGACAAACAAAAGCCCCGAATGGTATACTTATAGGTATTGAGTCGATGCCAACGTGAGAAGCTCTCATGTACCAGTCATGAATCCTTTTTATACCAGCAGGAATGCTTGTTAGTCGCTGCCAACTGAGAAGAGGCTTGGTAAACACATATTCATATTGTGGGACATCTTCGTAATCCTTCTTCGTTGGCTTCCTGGTCTGTATGATATCGACTGCCTGCTTTGCTACCTTCTCGTGCTCAGCCAAGTCAACGGAACGTATCGTGCGAGACTTTCAATTCCTTTCATAAACAGAGCCATGCCAGCATATTTCTTCTTCGGTTCAAATGGGGAAACCAATTTTGGCATCGGGAATTTCCTTTTCTTAGGCGGTGACGGTGCTGGCGGAGTCGTAAACAACTGTTCGGATTCTTTGGCTGGTGGGGAAGAGTGTGGATGGGTAGGCAGCGGTGGTGGCACCGGAGTTGCTTAGGTGATGGTGGTGGTGCCGGGTCAGGAAAGACATGTTCAGGTGATGGTGGTGGGTCAGGAAAGGAGTGGGGAGGTGATTGTGGTGGAAGAGAGTGGGCATGTGATGACTCGGCATGTGTAGACTCCTGCGTTAGTGGCTGCTCCTGAGTCAACTGGATGTCTCGTCGAGGCCACAGGATGAAATTTTTGACAGCCTGGCCGAGTTTCTCAATACCCTCTGGGCCTGCGATGTCTAGCATGTCGTCCTCATATCCTTGGACGACCGTCGAGACTTCTACCTTGCAGTAGTCCTCTGGAATGTCGCTGTTATGGTACCTCCGTCCTGAGATCGCAAGGCCACTGGCCACTTCCCTTGTACGATTATTATTGAAACCGTACCTTATGACTAGGGAACAAGGTGTTGGCCTATTGATGTCATCAACTGGATAGCGAACCTTGTTGGCCGTAGACGCGACACTGCTTTTGATCACTGGACTCGTTATCTGTTGATCAGTTGCTGGGACGAGCTGCATCTGGGGCGGAGCTTGAGTGATCGTCATTTGTTGATTGGACACCACACTCACCAATTTCTGCACCAAATCAGGATCAGGGTTTGCTAGCATGTCAGACATCATCTGTTTGAAGTCCTTCTTGGCCTCTTCCTCAAAATAACTCTTCATTTGTTCTTTGTATCGATCGCGTTTCTTGTACATGTTCTCCCACTCCTGATCAAATCCTTCTTTCCATCCCTTCCTGGATGAGATGCCTCGTACACGTCCAGGATGCTCGGGGTTACCCAGAGCAATAGTCAGGGTGTGCTTCTCCCTTTGTGGCCTGAATGATCCTTTCTTTTCCTTAGCTGCCACTGCGTAGATGTTTTTTGCAGCTTCTTCCACCAATGGATCATGAAAGGACGCGCCGGTTTCTGTTATTTCTCTAGGTTTTCGAGCACGAAGCTAATTTGCGCTCCTTTCGCCAACTTGCTCAGATAGTACAGGCAACCCCGCCACCTTCCTTTCAGCCTCTTCTCTTCTCTATTTCTCTAGCTGACATCATATCCACCTGAGCCAAGGTGGTGCTGGTACACGTTCTTCTTTGCTTGTTCTGAAGTGGCTTGGCTCACAGTTAAGAATTTCGGCTGATTCTTCTGCTCTTGAAAAACAGCCCACTGACCTGGCGTGATCTTATACTTTGTTGTCAGGTCCAACCCGAGCTTCAGGTATTTTGCATTCAGCTTATACCTCCAGTTCCGGAACGAGATCGCAATCTGCTTCATTGCATATCCCCTAACGAGGTTTTCTGAACCCTGAGGAAAAACAAACCGAGTACAAATCTTGTTCCACATATTTGTCTTTCTATCATCTGGTACATCCTTTCAATTAGAAATTGTGCAGTCCAGATTATCCCTAACTAAGAAACCAATAGCGTTCCGAAACTTAGCTGGCACTGGATGAGGAGCTACGGGTTGCCCTTTGGAATTGACTTCTGTAACCCTTTATGTGTTGTCCGGCCACTTGTTCACTCCCCTATCACCTCTTGCCCGATGACTCTGCTTCCTTTTCCTTGAACCAGTCTCGGTGGTCGTTTCCGGTGACTCGGTTGTTTCCGGTGCGTCTCCGTGTGGCACCGCTTCTTCTTCAGCTATTTGACGGAACTGAGACAACACCTCCTATATGTTGGCACATGAAATCATGTCATTACATGTAAACATATGAAATCATGCATGTAAGGTAAACACATGAAATCATGGATGTGTTACCTCGTCGGTTTCCGGATTGTAATCCGGGTCACGCTGCCTTTCACGGCGAGCTACCCTATCGATGCTAGGGCACGGATCGCTAGGGGTGTGGTATCCTCCGCCTTCCGATTCTTGCTCAACTCCTTGCGAAGAAGAACTCTTGTCATTGTGGGTAGACCCTTGTCCTCGGTCATCGTCATGGGGCGACCCTTGTCCTTGGTCTTTGTTTGGAGAACTCATGGCGGAATTACTGTTCTAGCATATACAAAGACAATAGATTATAGCGAGAAATAATAATGAAGGAGGGAGCCTAGTTATATAGTGAATTATAAGCAAAGGTCTTTAAATATACAAATATATATTTATTTATTAGCCTTTTTCATTTTCAATGCAAAAGAAATAATCATTTATAATATATATAATACATAAAGAAATAATCAATAAAGAAATAACTAACTAAAAAGCTAACTAAACCTAACTCAATAAAACCTAACTAATTAAACCTAACTAACTAAATAAAAAGCTAATTAAGCCAAACTCAATAAACTACTTTACTAAAACCTAAAACCTAACTAGTTTAAACCTAACTCAATAAAGAAATAATTAACTAAATTGATTAAATTAGAAACTAAACTATAAAAAAGAATAAAACTAAATTAACAAGTTTAAACTAAATAATTAAATTTAAAAATAAACTATATAAAATACTAAACTAGTTTAAACTAACTAATTAACAAAATTAACAAAACTATATAAAAAGAAAAAAAAGGGGCAACGCCCAAGCAGGTCGGCCCAATTGCAGGCCGGCCTGCTAGGGCCACGCCACGCCGGCCGCCGGCCACCACAGCACCACCGGCCGCCGCCACCACCGCGCGCGCCACCGGCTGCTGTAGAGCACCACTGCCGCCATAGAACACCACCGCGCGCGCCACCGGGCCGCTCTACCACTGCCACGCTCCACCGCCCGCCGCCATGGTCGCCGCGCCACACCCGCACCACTAGAGAGGACACACGGCGCGAGAGAGAGAGGGAGGTGAGAGAGAGAAGGGAGAGACAGAGACATACCGGCGATGGCGGCACGGTGAGCTGGGCCTCGGCGGCCGGCAGAGGCGATGGCGGCGCGGCGCGGGTCGACGGCGGCACCGCGGGCTGGGGCGATGGCGGCAACGAGCTTGGCGGCACCGCGGGTTGGGGCGACAGCGGCAACGAGCTTGGCGGAGACAGACGGTGGCGAAACCGGCAGCGGCAGCGGCAGGAGAAATTCCGGCAGTCTAACGGCGTCCGTGTGCAAATGCGCGCGCCTCCGGGACTTAGCAAAAATTTAGAGAGGCCGCACGGGATATATATTGGAGGCGTTTGTGCAGGCGGTTGTCTTAGCGAACCGCCTGCACAGCCTGCACAAATATCTTACTGCAGGCGGTTGTCATAGAGAACCGCCTGCACAAATGGATTACTGCAGGCAGTTCACTAAGAGAACCGCCTGCACAGATTGTTTTTGATTAATTATTTGTATTTGTGTGGGATATCTTTGAATATTCATATCTTGGGTTTGGTAGCTTAAAAAGTGGTGGTTCTTTTTTTTTGTTAGTTTCCTAATAAAGTTATCTGCATTATATATAATTAACATGTATTATTTTATGCATTATTTTACAGGTATTATGATAATATTCTATATATATAATATATAATATACATATATTCACATATATAGGTAGGGTTAGGGTTTAGCTAGTGTCTAGCTAGGGTGTAGGTAGGTTTAGCTAGGGTTAGGGTTTAGTTAGGGCCTAGCTACACAACTAGGGTTTAGCTAGGTTCTAGGTAGGGTTAAAAGCTAGGTTCTAGCTAGGGTCTAGCTAGGGTCAAGCTATGGTCTAGCTAGGGTCACACATGATGATGGTGGAAAATGAACATAATTATATGTTGAACAGAAACATGGTACCATTAATATATTATATCAGAAATGGATTACAAGATACATGATCCTAGCTATCCTGCTACTGTTCTTCCTTCACCATCGTGGCGCACCCATGGCAGCGAATTATGTAGGATGCTTCGCTCAACATTCTTTATCTTGATTGGATGATCCGTAAAGACACACATTTCGTTGAATTGGTTAAAATCCTCCAGATCAGTTACGTCGTCAACTCCTATAACTTGATGTTTTCCATGAAAAACTACATGCTTCGGCTTGTCGGTGCTTTTCTTCTCATTCTTGGAAAGGACCTGTTCAGCATAGAAGACCTGTGCAGCACGGTTAGCAAGGATCCATGGGTCATCTTTGTAACCTACTTTACTTAGATCAAGAACTCTGAGCCCATACTTATTCACTGTGACATGTTTATCTTCAACCCATTGGCATCGAAACACGGGTGTAGGGTCTAGATGGCGGACTAGAGGGGGGGGGTGAATAGTCCTTTATAACAACTAATCGCAGCGGAATAAAACCTAATCGGTCCTAGCGACAATTCACCCCTCTAACTAAGACTCTAAACACCTTGCCAAAGATCCTAGCGAGAAGCAAAGGTGCAAGTCTAGCTTGAGCTTCCCTAAACCGTTCTAGCGCAAGATCACACAAACCTAAGCGCTAGTACTTTAAGCACCGGGGAAACTCCTATTAACTAGCAAGCAAAAAGCACTAAGCACCTAAGCTCACTACTTGCTCAATGACAAGGATACACAATCCAAATCAAAGGGCGCGACTCACTTTAGCTACACAAACTAAGTGAGAACTACTTCTAAGCTACACAAGCTAAGAAGGTGAGTGGCAAGCTACACAAGCTAACCGGTCTCACAAGAGCAACTACAACTACACAAATAAAGTAATGCACAATATAAATAACTTGTGTAGAAGGGAGCAAACCACCGCGAAGGATGGGAAGATGTTGACGCGGTGATTTATTTTCCGGAGGTTCACTTGTCGCCACAAGCTACGTCCTCCGTTGAGACAAGCTCCAAGGTTGCCGCCGGTCCTCTTGCTAGTGGTGACCCGCAAGTCACACTCTCCCACGTGGAGTGCTTACCACAAGCTCTAGCACTTGACTCGGCCGGACCACTTGTCGCTCTTCACGTCTCGCTCTACTAGCGATGCTCTTTGCGATCTCCCGCGGGGTGAGCTCCAACCCCTCACAAAGCTTCTCCGGAGCTAAGCACAATCTTCTTGCTTGCTTCCACGGAGCCTCTCGCCACCAAGCCGTCTAGGAGGTGGCGACCTCCAAGAGTAACAAGCACCACCGGCTTGCAACTCGATCACCTAGTGCCACACGATGCAATCTCTCAATGCAACGCACTATCGATCGATCACTCACTCCTCGATTGTGAATTCTATGAGCACAAGTGAGTTGGAGAGCACTAAGCCATGCACAAACAAGGGAGACACATTCCCAAGGCGCAAGACACCTCTCACAGCCGGCCACACACTCCTATAAATAGCCCTCAAGCCAAAGGAGCCGCTATCAACTCAAACCGGCCGTCGGACCGAGCGTCGGACCGTCAACCGCGCAACCGTCGGACTAATTCTCACGGTCCGACGCCTTGGATAAGCGCCACGTGTCACTAGCCGTTTGAATCCAACCGTTACCGCGCTCTAACGGCTCTCTGGGAGCGTCGAACCGTGGAGCGTCGGACCAATTCTTAGGGTCCGACGGTCTACAGACAAGTTTCCCGAGAGCTAAATAGCGTCGGACTGTAGCGTCGGACTGTCCCGGGGTGGGCGTCGGACTATACCTCAAAGGTCCGACGCTTTAGGCCCTTCGAACGGCAATTTTCAGGGCGTCGGACTGAACCGTCGGACTGGTCCGACGCTTAGCGTCGGACTATAGTTTCCCAGGGTCCGACGCCTGCCCCCGTTCGGTAAAACGGCGATATCTCTTAGCTCCGAACTCCGATTTCGATGATCTAGGACATTTTGGAAAGCTTATTCAGAGGGCTACACAACCCATATGATTGCTTGATCCAAAACTCAAAGGATAAAAACAGTTTATCCATCCAAGATCTAACCAAGCTTCCTGCGAGCTCGAAACTTCCACCCTTTTGCAAATGTGCCAACTCCAAAGTGTTCTACAACCTTGTGCATGTGAGTTAGCATTTTCACAAATATTTTCCAAAGGGTTTTTTTTCACTCTTTCTTGCCACGCCACTCGATCCTAGCAATGCAAAGTTAGATCACTCCGAGTGGCACTAGATGACCGATATACAAACAAGTTTGCCCCTCTTGATAGTACGGCCATCTATCCTAAATCCGGTCAAGCACTTCTCTACTCAACCTTAGACCGGTGAAATGAAAATGCCCTAGGTTATACCTTTGCCTTGCGCTTTCCATTTCGATCACCGTCTTCATCACCGTCTCCGACACCATCGATGCCGGTGCAACACATGCACCAACACCTCATGAATAATATGATCCACTTCATATCATCACGTGGCTTTTGGTTCATCGATCCTTGACTTGCTTGCTCTTCACCGTTGCGTTGGTCCATCGGCGCCAAGCCATCACCCGACTTGCCCTTCACACTTGCAACCGGTCCATCGACGCGAAGCCTTGTCTTGATCTTCTTCACCTAGCCACATGACTCCATGTCATGTCTCATGCGTTTAGCTCCTTCATACCATATGTGTGAGCTAAGCATCATCTCCAAGCCATTTTCACCTCCATGGCATAGATGCTCACACACATGTACATGTGGACTAATCACCTGTGTAATCAACACTTAAACACATATTAGTCCACATAAGTTGTCACTCAATTACCAAAACCAAACAAGGACCTTTCAACGGGGACCTGGAATGTACCATAATCTAGTTCCCATATGTCCTCAATGAAGCCAAAGTAAGTAGTGATTTCACCAGTTTCATCATCTAAGGCCTCACACCGAACACCACTGTTTTATGCCATGCTCTTTTGGTCCTTGGATTTGGTACAAAACGTGAAGCCACTAATGTCATAGGTTTGCCATGTCGTTACCTGGCGTGATGGTCCCGATGCCAACTTCTTGATGGTTTTTTTCTCAATTGTTTCTCCATTTGGCATCTGCTGCTCACTTAGCCATGTGGTAAACCGCTGCTTGTGTTCTTTCATTACCCAATCATCTGTGCATCCAGGATTGTGTTCGCGAAGCTCAGTAATGTGTTGCTCGATGAAAGGGTCAATTAATGATAGCTGTTCTAGGATGCTGTGGTGTGCCTCGAGGACTATTTTGTAATCTGAAGGGATGAATGATTTCCGTCCCATCCTCCCGCGTCCATGCAGCCTACCCTCATGTCGTGTGGGAGGCAAACCTATTGCAATCTGGTATTTTAGGACATCATTGTAGAAAGGACCTCTAGACTCAATGGCCTCTTCGGTCAAGTACCCCTCTATCATGGATGCCTCAGGACGAGCACAAGTTGAAACATAGCCATTCAATATTGACATGAAACACTCATACGTCCATATTTCTTGCAAATACATGGGACCCAATGCCTCTATTTGTGCCACCAAGTGCACCATGAGGTGTACCATTATATCAAAGAAAGATGGGGGGAAACACATCTCAAGCTGTGACAATGTCTCCACTGCGAATTCCTGTAGAGAAGGCAACTCGTCGCGGGAAATTACCTTCTGTGAGATCTTATTGAAGAAGTAGCACAACCTCGTGGTTGCCATCTTTAAGAACACCGGCTTTATAGCCCTGATGGCAAGAGGGAGGAAAGTAGTCAGCATGACATGACAATCATGTGAGTTGTAGTTGGTGAGCGTAAGGTCTTTCATTGACACAATACTCCTTAAGTTGGAGCAGAATCCAGATGGAACTTTCAAATTCTTCCAGCACACACATCCCATGTTGCTCATCTCTGTTGAGGTTATAGCTTGCTGTTGGAAAGTGGTACTTCCCATTTTCTAGAGGAACAGGGTGAAGTTTCTTTTTGATGCCTAAGTTTACCATGTCCAGACGTGATTTCAGTCCTTCCTTTGTCTTGCTCTTCATGTCTAGCAAGATGCCAACTATGCTCTCAAACATATTCTTCTGAACGTGCATGCCATCGATCGCGTGTCGTACGTCCAACTCTTTCCAATATGGCAAATGCTTGAAGAAAACTGACATCTTCTTAAATGTATCCCTTGGAGCTGGCTTCATATCCTTTCTGGCTTTTCCATCTTTTGCCTTCTTCCCGAAAACAAACTTGATATTTTTGACAATTTCAAAAACTCTTTGACCTTTGCTGTTACCTGATTGAGCAGTAGAATAGTTAGCTAAAGGTATGTTCGCTTCTGCATCAACTACGGAGGAAGGTTGTATATGGTGAGGATCACCGAATACGGAGCAAAGGGTTACCTGATGGAGCAGTAAAATGTAGTTCATTTGCATTGTCGAAGTACTTATCCATCTTACGCAAGCGGAACTTGTGTCATTTTGGTAAGAAGCGCCTGTGCCTCATGTACACTACCTTGTTTGATTCATCTAGGTACACGCAAACTGTTGTGTCTATGCATATTACACAACCAACCTTCCCCTTGATCTGCCCCGATAGCACGAATAGAGCAGGGTAATCACTGATGGTAACAAATATAATTGCTTTCAGTGTAAATGTCTCTTTGCGGTACTCGTCCAACATTTGGACACCTTCTTCCCATAATTTTTTCATGTCCTCCATTAAGGGCTCCAGAAATACATCCACGTCAACTCCAGGCTGTGTAGGTCCAGAAATAAGAAGTGTTAACAAAAGGTATTTTCGCTTCTGCATCAACCACGGTGGAAGGTTGTATATGGTAAGGATCACCGGCCATGTACTGTGCTTGCTGCGCCTCTCGACAAATGGATTCAATCCATCCCTACTTAGAGCGAACCTAATATTTCTTGGTTCCTTAGCAAATTCTGGGTGGTTTGCATTGAAATCTTGCCATTGCTTGCCATCAGCTGGATGTCTTAGCTTTCCATCGTCTTTGTGCTCCTCAGAAGCATGCCAACTCATAAGCTTGGCATCCTTAGGGTTTGCAAACAAACACCTCAATTGATCAACCACGGGAAGGTACCACATCAGCAGAGCAGGAATCTTTTTCTGGGCGTAGTAGTCTACTTCCCCTTTTTCTTTCTTTGTGGGTTTTGAACTCTGTTAGGCTTTCTTTTTCCTCTTATCTGTTGTAGACACAGAGGCAACATTCTCTTCCTCTCGATAGTCTTTGTTCGTCTTGTATCTACTTGCGCCACAATTTGGACAGCTTTCCAAGTCTTTATATTCATCACCTCGATAAAGGATACAATGATTTCCGCAAGCGTGGATCTTTTCAACACCCATAGTAAGCGGACTGATTAGCTTCTTTTCATAGTACGTGTTAGCAGGCACGTTGTTCTCCTTTGGAAGCATGTCTGCGAGAATACTCAAGAATGCATCGAAGCCAGCATCACAGAAACCATATCTAGCTTTGACCAACAACAACTTCATCACGGACCGCAGTGTTGTGAACTCTTTTGTACAACCCTTTGACTCATCGTAAAAGGGCTCTTCTGCTGCCTTCCTCAAGGCCTCCATACCTTTCATGAAGAACATCGATGGATCAGTATGACGATGCAATATTGCATCTAAGAATTGTGTATCTTCCTCAGCAGTAACATCTGGCAGGACATGATCGGTTCTGTCGTCTACATTTCCTCCAACGAAATCATGATCAGTAACATTTGGCACAACATGTTCACTCTGGGTACTAGGCTGCTGTGTCCCCCGTACAAACTTATCCAGACCATCGGCGTCGGTGTTCTCACAGTTTTCAGCTATATAAGGTGAAGAGCTACTCTCTCCATGCTTAGTCCAAATCAAATAGTCCTGCATAAATGCTCGACGGACCAGATGAGAAAGGATTGGCTCTGTGTCATCAAACACAACAATATTTTTACAGTCTGTGCACGGACAATATATGTGCTTCGTGTCTGTTCTCCTAGCATGGCTCTTAGCGGCATCAATGAACCTGTTGACCTCAGGTACGTATGATGGATCGACTCTTGGTAACTTATACATCCAGTATGACCTCTCCATCATTACATGTAAATAACAAATTAAATGAATGGAGAGACAATAATGGTGGTTGCGAGTTACTGCTTAGGTCGGGGAAGAAGAATGTGTATTTATTATTATAATCTTCCATTAAATCATGTAAATACTACTACACATGCATGTGTCCATTTACTATTATAATCTTCCATTAAATCATGTAAATACTACTACACATGCATGTGTCCATTTACTATTATAATCTCCCATTAAATCATGTTAATCATACTACACATGCAAGGTCCTACAAACATGTATTAAATGCTTACATTATTTTATAATGCAATTAAAACTAATTAATATGCACCGAAAAAGATAAATATATGATTAAAACATAGCTAATAAATTAAATTTAGATATAAAAGTAGAGAAACAAGGAATAAACATAAAGATATACTAACAAATTAAATAGAATATATTATCTTTCTCTCTCTTCATGCATAACACACCATTAATGAATGAGAGAACAACTAACCATGTTGAGAGAGAGGAGAAACTAATTAAACTAAGAAGCAATCATGACAAGAGAGAGGAGAAACTTCATCTAACCATGTTGAGCAACCTCATTTGAAAAAAAGACAACAATCTAGCTATTCCTCTCCCTAGCTCATAGTAAAACCCTAGATCCAAAATGTGGCTAAATTAAGCAAAGAATGGTTAAAATGAGGTTAGAGGTATGTAAACTAACCTCTTTTAGCAATCTTCTTCGAAGAAATG
Organism: Eremochloa ophiuroides; assembly: GCA_038502445.1. NCBI lineage: Eukaryota > Viridiplantae > Streptophyta > Magnoliopsida > Poales > Poaceae > Eremochloa > Eremochloa ophiuroides. The sequence continues at coordinate 9,992,987 of JAHLJS010000005.1, forward strand.
AAGATCAAAACCTCTCCTCTTGTATTTGGTGAAGTCTGGACCTCCAAAATCGCCAGCCATGGAAGTTGGCTGCGAGTTACTGTTCGGCTCGGGGAGGAAGAAGGGGTATTTATAGCAGACAGAGTACAGGCGGTTCCTTAAGTGAACTGCCTGTAGAAACCATTATCTACAGGCGGCTCACTTAACAGAACCACCAGGAGAAATGCTCCATTTCTCCTGGCGGTTCGGTTAAGAACAGGCGGTTCACTTAACCGAACCGCCAGGAGAAATGCATTTCTCCTGGCGGTTCTGTTAAGTGAGCCGCCTGTAGATAGTGGTTTCTACAGGCAGTCCATAATTCTGGCCCCACCATTTTTTTCTATTGGCGTCCGACAACTAAAACCGCATGTACAAATTAAACAGTGGCGTCGGCATAGAGGTTTTGTGTACTAGTGAGTCAATCACCTTGTCTTGTAGGAAGTGTCTGGATGTTCGATCATGCTCTGGATAAGGATGCTTCTGCCTGGGCCAACTCCTCGAGCCTGCTACGATTGTACCGTTCAGACTTCACTGCCTATAGTGCCTAGCTCGTTTCGAGTGATCGGCTGCTGTGCCTGCCTATATGCAAAGATGAGCAATGACCGTTGCACAATGGTCATTAGCTCCATCGATCGCTTTGCCCTGTTTCAGGGGAGGAGAGCTAGCATAAACGAATTCACTCACGTACTCGCGTGGAACTCTTGCGATTTTGTAACACCCAGGTTTCTCTTTCTCCATCATATCGATTGTACTTTCCGCCTGTATGGAGCACCAAATGAAGTAGGAGTTGTTGCATATTTGTACTTTCTGTCTGGCTAGCTCGAAATAAATTTTTTGAGTCTATTTAGACCATGATTGGACAAAAGCTGTCAATACAAACGAAAGTGCTACAGTGCACTTTTCACCCCCTTTTCACCCAACTAAACACCCCCTAAAAAAGCTGAAGCCCTTTTACAAGAAGCCGAGGCCATACCATCACTCTGTTTGGTTGAGCTAAGTTCGCCTTATTTTCAGTCACAACCACATTTTCCTCTCACAACAATTCAGCCGTACAATTCAGCCCAGTTGAATTTCATCTCAGCCAAACATAGTGATGTGTTATAGGCATATAACAATATGCTCGTATCCTAAATTAATTTTATAAGCTCCATCCCTCTAAACTATAAGTCGTTTTGGCTTTTGTAGATACATGTCTTACTGCATAGCAAAAGTTAGTTTCGGGTACCAAAGTCTGGAATACCCAACTTCGATGCAAAAACGCTCATTCCCAACGCGGTCTGGCCCAAGTAAGGCCAGTGGAAGCCCACGAAGGCCGCGCCCGAAGCCCACGAAGGCCGCGTCTACGGAGGCCCACGACGTCATTGCACCAATAACAGCCAACCCTCGGGAGAGCAGCACCCTCGGCGCCAATTCTCCGATTCGCCCGAGCCTCCCCAGGAGAGCTCGGGAGAGCGGCACCCTTGGCGCCAATTCTCCGATTCGCCCGAGCTTCCCCATCCCCCTCGAGCACAATCTCACAAAGGCATCCAAGGCACAGGTGATGTCAACGGAGCAATCTTGGACCACAAGAGATCTCTCTGACCACTTTACAAGCACTGTCCCATCAAGCGAGACTCTCGGTGCGACTGTGCTTCGCACGCCCCTGACGGCCATATCACCTGTCAGGATTTCCCTAGCAGCGGATTTGATAGGCCCACTATGGCCGTCCTCTCCACGGTATGGTCTACGGTGCTCCGCCCCGTTTTCCGCCGGGATCTACCAACTACGACTGCGACAGTCCGAGCGCCTGACAACGGGCTACGCAAGAACGAGAAAAACGCCTACTGCACTGTCCACTCGAAAGGACGAGCACGCCTTCCATCCGAGCCCACCTAACCCTCGGGAAGTACTGTCCAAAAGCCGGAAACACGCCCAACGGGAGATATCACCCTGCTCCATCCCATCACACCTCCAAGAGTCCCGAGCCTCGGGAGACAACGCCCCGAGACGACTCGCCCTCTTGTCACATCGTGCAGAAGGACAGCCATCAGGTGTCACCCTACGGCATGCCGTAATCCGACGACTGTTGCTGCCTCGGAACTCACCAAGATCGTACGAACCACTACGGCCATACCTCGGAGACGCGGAGAAAAGACCATAGCTGACGATAGTCAAACGAGGAACAACAACTCCTCACTGTAACATACGTAGCATTGTAAGCACTGCCCTTGCCTCTCCCCGACTATAAAAGGGAGAGCAGAGGCCAGCTTTAGGGGGACCCCGAAAGACCTAAGTTCTCACTCACTCTTACACACCAATAGCAAACGACTTGCGTACACTTAGACACTCACAAGAGACCTGAGAGCACTTCCCTCTCTCGCCTACCTTGTAACCCCCTACTACAAGCACCCCGGTGCAAGGCAACACGACTCTCCTCTCCACTGGACGTAGGGCTTGCTTGGCCTGAACCAGTATAATCCCTGTGTCCCCCTTTGCACACCATCCGTAGCCTCAATCGCAAAACACATATTTACTAGCCGGTGTTAGCCCCGCTAAAACTAGCACCGACAGTTAGGTACTTAGAAAAGTCATGGCGGCTTATAATTTGAAATAGAGGGAGTAGAATATACAATCTAAGAGATGAGGTGAAGTTGTTCTAGCGTTAGAGCAATAGTCTAGGAATCATGAGCTTGTGTTGTGGGTCAGATTGGAGCTAGTTTGGCCCCGCATAAGCATGAAACCGACCAGCCGACCGATCATGGTCACCTCTATTCAAAAATGCCCTGCCAAGATCCCCTCCAAGCAGTGATGGATGTAGCCTAGGACACTAGGGGGCTTGCTTCTTTCCTAACTTCTCCCTTTGTTCCTTCATTTCTTCTTCCATCTCTTCCACAGAAACAGGAGGAGCTAAATGTGTCTCGATCGTGCCAGAGGCCTTAGGGAAGTTTGAGCCCATCGGCACCTGCATCGTACTTGAATTGACCCCCCCCCCCCCGCGCGCATCCTCTGACTTCTTAGGGCATGCCTGGTTCCTTTTCTAGCCATATCACTCCTATTTTGTCCAACCTTGTCTAACCCAGAGAGCCAATTTGGCTCTCCCTTACTGACAAGAAAATCCTTACTCGCACAGGTCCCGAGATATCCGAAATTGGATCGAGCACATATCCTTGCTTTACAATGATACATATATACTTACAAGCGATGGATCAAGCTTTACAATGATACATACTTACAAGCGATGGATCAAGCAGACTTTGGATCTCCCATCCACCGAACCACTACCTCCCAATGTGTGATGCATCAAGGCTTGTTTGGTTCAAGCCCTGGGTCAAGTTTGCCTGGTCTGGACCTTGCCTGCACCTTGCCTCGTGTCTGTTTGGTTAGTACCCTGACCAGCTGCTTGTACCAGGAAAGTGTGTCAATGCCAGGCGAGTGAAATCGAGCGCCTGGCTCCAGCGCCGGTACTTGTCTGGGCTAATGGCTTTTGGTCAGGGCATTGATGGCTGGAAAAGGACACTTCGCTCCTATTAGCTTTTTTTTAGTCTGTGTCATATTTATTGTTTATTTTGTTTCCAACGGTTCTTTGGTAATTATTAGCTTTCTCAGGCCAGACTTCCAAACAAACATACAACTCTCATCTTGCCTGGGTAGGCAAATTTCTTATTCCAGGCAACACTTTTCTCCAAGTCATCCAGTCTTCCAACCAAACAAGCCCCAAATGCATGCAGTGCACGCTAAGCTTTGTACTGCAGTGGAAGCGCAACACGATGTAGGTTAAAACTATGTGTTGAGTAACAAAAGCAAAATATATAGAAACACGATTTTTCCATTTGAAACGGATAACTGAAAAGAAGCATTGATTTTGATTGATACTGATTTGTTGTAAAAAGAAATACTATTTTAGAACTGAAAATAAACGCTAATAAGTTGAAGCCTGTTTTGAGTCTCGTCAGTCCTACATTGTCCGGCTGGCTGCTGTACAGTGCACACTCTCATGGTGGCCCAGCCCAACCCAACCCCTGACCTTGCGGAATGGTCAAGTCCCAGTCACTAATGCATGCACGCGGATGTGCCCGCCATGTTGGCACTGGCGCCTCTGAGATGTGGCCCTCATAGTCCTAGAGCTTATTATTGCTTCATTTGTTTGTTTTTAGCTGTATTAATTCAGCGGACACGATCGAATAATACAATACTCTACTACGGCTGTACGGAATAGTACATATAGATCGTCTTGTGCGCTCGCCATCACACGTCCTGCAGTGCGACCACAATCTAAAAGTCTACTAGTAGATCCCTGGGACCGCGCCACACAAGGCCACAACATTCTCCTTCTGCCGATCGGGTAACATGCACTCCTTCTGCCGATCGGGTAACATGCATCAGCTCCACGTACGTTGTCGTGCCGATGACGTCGAACGTAGTATGGGACATGCCTACTTCCATTGCTAGCTTAGCTGCTATTGACGTCGAAAGTGTTTCAGATCAACATAGCAGTGAGTCACGTCTGAAAGATTGCAAACAATCTTTAATGTAGCAAGAACGTAGTATGATCGGCGACAATCGATTTAGAGATCAATATGACTGATGTAGAGCTTGCTCTTAATGGATAGATTTCCGAACATCTCTCGGGAAGACCCATCGGGGAGTAGCACGTGGAGGTTGTCCTAGAACCAGCAAGGCCATCTAGGATGCTACCGAATCTCGCCGGGAGAGGTGACAAACAACAGGTTAGGGTTAGGATCGAGTAAGAGGGGTAAAAAGAGTAGTTGTTGTGTATTTTGACGATTGGATAGATGGAAACTCAATCGGCCGTGATCTTGGGTCTTATCCTATTAGGAAACAACTTCAAAACATATTCCACAAATTTCCCACGTCAAATAGCTGCCAAAACGAGATTTGTTTCAAAATAGGTTCAGATTTCAAAGGAAACCGGCTTAGTCGGTTTGAGAGCCGGCTAAGCCGATTTACATGGGCCTGTGGTGGTGTCCCAGCCGGTTAGGAGGGGCAGCCGGCTTGGGAAATTGGCTAAGCCGGTTTTGGGGGTCAAACCGACTAAGCCGGCTGGGTCTGGCCTTGCGTGGCTCTCTGTCTTCTCCGTGTATTTTCTTTTTTGTCGCACCGCTTGACTTCCAACATGTTCGCAACATGTGAAACTTCTAGAGATACCTAAACTTCACCTCGGTACATTTTTTAGTGTCAACGGCTGCCCTATACCTGTACGAGAAAATTACTTATCTGTTGCATTTTCTTTTGTAGAAGAGTTAGTTAAAGAACATGTTATAAGTTGCAAGGTAGAAATATCGTATGATGATGTATAAAATTAAATTTCTCTCTCACTTTGTGAGTTTAAGGTAGGCTTATACGCGAACTTTGGAATGTCACATTTCAAGCCAAATAGTCTAGTTTATTGAGTAGATTTCAATTTATCTAGATGAAAAAAAATTCCAAATGGACCCTTAAATAATAAACACACAGTAATCCATGGCCAATTGGCTCCGACCCATAAGATGTTATTCAAGTGGTGCTAGTAGTATAGCCTAAAGTAGCGCTGATGAGGATGCCCTAAGATGTTTGATCAAGTGGTGCTAGTAGTACTCTCTCAGTATAAATATTTATAATATCAAATAAATATCATCAGGTTTTTATGAATTTTATTTTTATAATAAATTAATTTAGAGCCATAGATAATGAATATTATTTGCTAGAAAATGGTCACACATCGCAAGTACGCATGTTTTTGTTTTTGACTGAGGAAGTATTTGTACCCTGATACGAGGTCGTTCTTTTTGCCAATATTGGAGAAGCAGCGATAACCAAAAGAATACCTGCATTCCAGTGGTGTCAAAGCAACCCCTCCCCCAACGATCGACGTACATGTTGCTTTGCTACACCCCTGCCCGCTGCCCTGTGCCTGGCTGGACCTCACCTGACACAATCACACAACACAAGGACTCCAGCGTCCTGTGCTGGTGATGGTCTTATCCGTCTCTTCTCATCTTTTGCTACACCGCCTGTCAGCTTTGCCACATGCCAACATAACCAACCAACCAACCAACGCAGGCAGCATCCTGCGTGCACTGTCTCTCTCTCTCTCTCTCCAGTTTGGTCCGTGGGGTGATCCGAATCGTGAGGCCCTCATTACTTCCAAAATTTTTTCTCTTACTCTATTGTATTTTACATTTACATAGAGCATTAATGTTTATTTTTAAAAAAATTTCTCTTTCTCTATCACATCGATTGTACTTTACGTTTGTATAGAGCATTAAATGAAGTAGCAGCTATTGCATGTTTATACTTTTTATCTAACTAGCTCGAGATGAATCTTTTAAATCTACTTAAGTCATGATTGGACAAAAATTATCAAATACAAACGAAAATACTATAGTATACTTTTTCACGTCTTTTTACCAAGTAAACAGGGTCATGATCCGTGTGGTCTGGTCTGACTGCATTGAAGTTTTGAAGTGCGCCCATGTGCTTTTCCTTTTCCATGCGCATTTGGCATTGCCAGCACGCACGCAACGCAAGCTACACCTTCACTGGACGCAACTCGCAATTTTCACTCCAAAAAAGCGCCCCAAACATTCAAAACCACTCAAATTTGCAGAGAGAGAGAGAGAGAGAGAGAGGATTTTGCTTAACCTGATGTAGTACCCCTGTGTGATGGAGCTGGCAAGGCAAAGCGGCAATAATGCATGGTGAGGCTGGGGCCTGGGGAGCAGGAGGGACGTGGGTGGGGGTGGTCCAATCGCTGCCGCTGCGGCAGCGCTTGAAGCTGCAGGGGAAAGGGAGGCAGCGCCCGCCCCCATCTCACCTGTGCGCTCTTCAGGTCTCGCCATCCCCACGCCTCCATTATTGTACGGCGCTTTTGACCGTTGGTCTCCTCTTCTCCTCCAGCTTCCCCACCCACCCACCTAGCAGGCTAGCACCACCACGCCCACCTGTGACGCCTACGTGGCGTCCACCTCAGCCTACTGCTTGCTGAAAGTTCACAGCTCGGATAAAAGTCAGCTGTGAAAACCTCAGGTTCTCCAACAAAATGGTTTCCAGATTATATTAGTAGTAATAATAATATTATTATGACAGATGAAAAATGCTTCTGCTTCACACTGTCAAGCCCAGCCAACGCGATTACACCCAACGACTTTGCACTCCAACCATGTAACTTGTGGCCAACCAAAATCAGAAACTCTGGTTACCCTAGAACCCTTTCTAGAATTTTGGGTTAGCCTGCTGACGAACCTTAAGATGAACATCACGTCACACAATGGTATACTCTACCCAAAAAAATTCCAGCTTCATTTCCCAATCCTCATGCACACTGGAGGCCAAGAATCCTTTCGGCATCAGCATTCTGCCAGCTTCCTCGGCCCGTCAGTCACCTTTCACGACGCGGCATAAGGGGTAGCGCCAAGGAACGGCTCCAGCGCGGCCAGATGGTGTCTCAAGAAGCTGTACGCGAGCTCCGTGCTCACCGCGGCTACCCGAGCAACCATGCCTGTTCCCTGCACCCAAAAACGATGACAGTGTTCCGTGTTCATAAGCCAACAGCACAAGGTGCACACATTAGCCTCGATCGATTCTAGCACAACGATGAGATGGAGCAGCGACAAACCGTGTGGCCGAACGGGCTGCAAGAGGCGACGAGTGGAGGCCTCTGTGGACGCTGCGGACGTTGTGACCTTAAGGTGTAGAGGCTGCCGCCGGATGTGGGAGGGCGCAGCTGCCCAGACATCAGCTTCTTCACTTCGTCTTGCATCTTGTCTTGTATGTGCCTCAGCTTTGGCCTTCATAGAAAACCATGCCATCAATCATGAGCATTATGGTTTGGATTCAGTCAGCCATGCTTTTTCCATCAGGCACATGGTTGCTTAAAATCAAAAGTGTATGTCCTGATTTCTAACAATTTCTATTGTTGATTTGTTCCTAATATAAAAGACCAAATCCTAGACAAGGCCCTTCCATATAACACTAGCTCTTCCTTTGAATACACCAGCGAATTGTTCGCTATATTGACAGAAAAAGAAATAGGCAATCATAGCAAATGGTACGGTTAACATAGTGCCCTACAATAATGATTATAAAACAAAAACATAAGCTTCTAGGCTGAAATGACTAATAAAATTCATTTGTGTACTGCTATTTGAAACTTCGTGCAACAACTTTCAAATGTTCAGACAGAGTTGACCAAAGCACAAAGCAACATGTGTTTGAGATGATGACATATTGAGCTTACCCCAGTAACACAACCATCGCAATCACATTGTACTCCTGCATCCGTTCAGCAATGCTATAATTCGAGCCTTGTTCCAGTAAAGTCTGCTCAAATATTATATGGCGTGTTAAGAATAGTGAACAACATAAACAAGAATGGAAATGGATTAACAGTTTAACATAATGAAGAACATGCTAGGAGGAGAAGGTCAAGAGTGTTTACCGAGTCAATAAAGAGAGGCTGATCTCCCAAGAAAATATGGTTGACACTTTTGTAGAAGCTAAAATCCCATTTTTCTCCACTCTCATACCGGCCACTTGTAAACCAATCTACAACTACCAGGTTTGAATTTGCAGAGACTTGAAAAACTTGCTTTTGGTAGTACCGAGCAGTTGAGAAGCAGGTTACAGGGTCTGGAATAGCAGCAAGCAGGGCATCTTCCCCAACTCTGGCCTACTGCAGGTAATAAATGTTTAATCATGGATCTTTCTAGTTTTGCAGTAAGAATGCAACTAAGAGCCTAGAGCTCTTTAGTATATCAAAATGCCTTGGAAGAAGAATTACCTCTAGCAACTGTTCAGAACATTTTGAACCCACAGCCTTGTACACCTACATAAGTACTTGCCATTCAGTAACTATAAATAAAGTCAGCAGATTTGAAGCAAAGTAGTTTTCCAGTTGACAATTTCATCAGTTACAAGAGTACTTGCTGAAAGTAGGGGATATAGGACCTGGGCTGCCCGTGCTGAGCCCTGGTATTGGACAAGAAAAAAACAGTAGAGCCACTTAATAAAAGGTGAACAAGTTACAAAATTATAAAAGGATTATGACTAAAACTAGCTGAGTCAGTCTGAGTCCAAGACAATTTCTGGATCCGCCACTGCTTGCTGACCACGAAAATACAACATATTTGACTGATTTTCAGTTCACATGTAGACAAAAGACTTGAATGAAGGAAATCGGCATTTTCAATTCACATTTTTCATGAACTTGTCGGTGCATGAAAGCTTAGGCATGGTAACAACTGAGCTGAATGATTTACTGAAACAGGAAACACTGAAGTAGTATCCCAAAGCTAGAAAGATCAGAACTAAATAATAATCTTAGTAAAGCTTCATCAGCTAGCTAATTTATTTGTTGAACTTTAAAAGGTCCATAGTAGAAAGAACAACCGATGAAAACGAAACCGTCAAAACCTAGTTTGGATATTCGATATCCGAATCCGAATCCGAACATTTAATATCTAACTGTATCCGAATCCGAGTACTCAAAACAACATTCTTTGGTAAGTATATGAAATAAATATCAATATTTAAATGATCTGTACACACAAATTTTGTTCAGCCAGCAGCAGAGCTCCGAGATTTGGACAATTAACGTGCCAGTCCATGTGTTCAGCATTGAGATGAACTCATGAACAACACTAGTTTCTACCATGAGTGTACTAATGCAGCCTAAACAGACTGGAAGGCTCATGGACTCCTGTTTATCATACATTCCTACAGACCCAGTAATTGGAATCCAGACATTTTGTGGTCAAGGTTCTATACAGTTACACGGGTGAGCATCACAAGACAACACAAAACAGGCACAGTATAAGTATAGGCAGGAAAAACACAGATCGCAGAGTCAAGCATCATTAAGCAAACAGCAATTCAGCATACCTTGGTAGAGGCCTGCGTCGTGATCGCCGCCGTGCACCCATCGCCAACGCTGACCGTGCACGATACGGTGTCCCCCTGCAAGGGCGCGGCACCAGGAGCGACCGTCACGCTACAGCCCAGCAACAGCGCTGCGGGCAATAACGGATAGAACAGAGAGTGGAGGGAGAGGTTCTCGGGACTCACGGAGACGATGCCGCCGCCGTAGGTGAGGGCGTAGAGCCAGACCGCGTCGCAGGAGGAGGGGCCTACCTTGGACGGGGCGATGAGCTTAAGCGGGTACCTGGCGAAGCAGCGGGTCAGCGCCGACCTCCCCCGCACCTTCTCCACCTGCACCGCCCCCGTCGCTGCCTCCGCCATCGCCGGCTGACCACCAGAACCACCAGTTCACCACCGAGCGCGTGGCGCTTGGACGGGGTCGTCGATCCACGATGCGATGGGCGGCTGCGGTCAACCAAATGTTGCCTCGTTCGTAGATTGATGAAGCAGGCCCAGTCCGAGCATCACCTCTTGTTCGGCCCACAGCGTCACCGGGCCGTCGGAAGGTCGTCATGGGCTTGCTTATCTGCTGCGGACTTAACTTTGGGCCGCAAACGGACACGTGCTTTGCTTCCCTCTGGATTTGAACAAAAATTGCTCGTCTAGAACTGTGTAATTTGTCGCTCTCTGATCCCTCTACGCTATGCGCTCTTTCTGTGTAAGCATGCACTTTAACTGGTTGCTATCACTTCTAACGAAATGCAAGAATTTCACAGAATTTGTACAGAACTTTCATAAGGATTTGTTCCTTTGTAAAATATAAAAACACACAGGAAACAGAAAAATTCTATGTTCCCAAGGAGGCTAAGGATTGGAGAGGAACGAAAAAGGCCGGTGATTTTCAATCGATTTCCATGAAATGAAAGATAGTGATGGAGTGGAGTGGGCACTGGAGCACCGCTTCGGCTCGTGCGCTCCACGTTTCGGGCCGGTGGGCAGACCAGCGCACCGCCCCGCCCCGCGCCGTCCAGGCCACGACGTTCCGTGGCCGGCGTGCAAGTCGCAAACCGGCCAGGGGCCGCCAGCCCACCCACAGGCCCCAACGAGGAAGGACCCGCACCCGCCGCCGATCACGTCACAAGTCACAATTCAATTTCAGCGCGGCCACCCACCTTATCTCTGTTCATTCGTCGTCCAGGTCCAGTGACCAGTCACCACGCTCCACCCCCACTGCTCTGTGCTGCCGGGCTCCAGCGTTCAGCGCCATGGCCGCGGCCACGCTGCTCCCGGGCCCCGCCGCCGCCGCCCCGCCGCGTCTCGGCTCCGCGGCTTCCGCCCCGTCCGCGTCCCACGGGAGGCGTCGCCTTGCCTTCAGCTTCAGGTACGCGGCCTCTCCTCTCTCGCTCCCGTCCCATCGACGGTGGCCGCGGCCCACGCGTGGACTCCCGCCAGGTGATCGACCTATTGCCTGCACGGCTGCACTATGCGACTACCTGTCCACGGGAACAACGAACGCAGCGCAGTTGGGGGTGCCGCTGCCGCCTGCTGAATCCGCACGAATTACTGTTGGCACCTGAATTTACTAGTCTGAGTGGCTTATCGATCGGCGGCCCGTGCCAATTGCGCGTTGGTGCAGGTGCCAGTCGACCAGCGTCGACAAGCAGCAGCAGCCGCCGCCCAAGCCGAAGCAGCGGAACCTGCTCGACAACGCCAGCAACCTGCTGACCAACTTCCTCAGCGGCGGCAACCTCGGGGCGATGCCCGTCGCCGAGGGCGCCGTCACCGACCTCTTCGGCAAGCCCCTCTTCTTTTCGCTCTACGATTGGTTCCTCCAGGTGAATGCGCAGGCCCTTCCTGTAACCCCCGCGTCTCCGTGCATTATCATCGTTTCGTTTCGTTTCTTAGGTAGCTCAAGTCTCCACTTAGTTTACCATATAGGAAAATTCGATTCAGAAGCTCCTGCAACATTGACATGTTATGATGTCTTAATCCGCAGCATGGCTCTGTCTACAAGCTTGCTTTTGGACCCAAATCGTTCGTTGTCGTCTCTGACCCTATTGTTGCTAGACACATCCTCCGGGAGAACGCTTTCTGTTACGATAAGGTACGCTGGCTACATACTAGTGTCAGACATGGATTGTTGAAAACTCATTTAAACAAAGGATTGTTAAAAACTATGGAATATACAAGGCTTTCCGCATGATGCATATATATATATATATATATATATATATATATATATATATATATATATATATATATATATATATATATATATATATATATATATATATATATATATATATATGTGTGTGTGTGTGTGTGTGTGTGTGTGTGTGTGTGTGTGTGTGTGTGTGTGTGTGTGTGTATATATATATATATATATATATATATATAATTTCTTGTCGTGGAGAGCTGACTTCCCGAATGAATAATACTTGGTGTACTTTGGCGGGTTTCTTTCTTACATGGTATTTCTTACTTGAAATCAGGGTGTTCTCGCTGAGATTTTAAAACCCATAATGGGGAAAGGTCTTATACCTGCTGACCTTGATACCTGGAAGCAAAGGAGAAAAGGTTAGAAAGGTTGGATATTCGATCATATTTTCTGTGTTTTCCAGTTTGGGCTGACTATAATACTACAGATTGCTAACCCATACTGTTAGTCAAAAGTAGCAGGTTGATCATGGCCTGAGCTTCAAATCCAGTCTTCTGTAGTTTTATTTTTGAAAGTTTTCCTAGCCCAACTGTGTGTTCTGAAAACGACATCTCCAGGCATGCAAAATCATCCTAGGGCTTCTTTCGATTCTGAATTTATTAGCCTTCTTTTTGGCTTGAGGGATGAAACAGAGGCCATTTGTCTGGTTTTAAATGTGATATTTAACCATTACTGCTGTTTGATGATGGAAGATGCAATCAATCAACATAATCAAATTGTTTTAGAGATACTTTGAACTTCATGTATGCATTTCACATGACATAATATTTACTAATGGCACACCTTATCCTATCCTTGTGCTCTGCAGTTATAACACCTGGGTTCCATGCCTTATTCATAGAAGCTATGGTGAGAACATTTACGAAATGTTCAGAGAGAACAATATCAAAGCTTGAAGAGCTTACTGAAAGCGATGGTCGTGTACAAAAAACAACTATAGTAGACCTTGAAGCTGAGTTCTCCAATTTGGCACTCGATATCATTGGCTTGGGTGTGTTCAATTTTGATTTTGATTCGGTTACTAAGGAATCTCCTGTAATCAAGGTCGGTATATCTGTAGTTCTAGCTTATGTTTACTTGTGCATAGGATGTATTATACATGCTCGTATAGAGAAATTAACTAAACGTAAAGAAGAATATTCATAATTTATGACTATCTTGGAAAGATATGGATTGTGTTTTTCTGCTACTTTTCTCTTCCCTGCTCTGAGGAGCTTCTTTCTTCACTGTGCAGGCAGTGTATGGAACACTTTTCGAAGCGGAGCACCGTTCCACTTTCTACATCCCCTATTGGAATCTTCCTTTGACAAAATGGATAGTTCCAAGGCAGCGCAAGTTCCATAGTGACCTCAAAGTGATCAACAATTGCCTTGATAACCTTATAAAAAATGCAAAGGAGACAAGACAGGTTTGTGCAACAGAAACACGATTCTAACTTGGGGGCATTTTAAGGAGCTTGCTGTATTTCTGATGTTGTAAACTTGCTATATAGGAAGCTGATGTGGAAAAGCTCCAGCAAAGGGACTACTCTTCTCTGAAGGTTGGCTGCTGTTCCTCCTTCCTTTGTTGGCTCATTTAAGTGTCAGTACTCACCTGTTTGCCTTTCTGAACGTCTAGGGATTTTTGGTGAATAGTATCTCATATCTGTGTCATCATGCTTTTAGGATGCCAGCTTGCTGAGGTTCCTTGTTGACATGCGGGGAGCTGATGTTGATGATCGCCAGGTAAATTGCGGAAACCGGGCATTTTAGGATTTTATGTTAGGCTTTCTATTTCTTCCTATTTGCAGCAAATTAAGTTGATAAATTTCATGGTTTGTGTTGTGACAGCTTCGAGATGATCTTATGACAATGCTTATTGCTGGACATGAAACAACTGCCGCTGTTCTGACATGGTCTGTTTTTTTGCTAGCCCAGGTACACAGATGTTATCATAGAATTCTTCAAGTAATTAAAATTTTGCTTGAATATCATATGGTCATACTGTGCTGTCATGCAGAGCCCTACCAAGATGAGAAAAGCCCAGGCAGAGGTCGATTCTGTTCTCAGCAATGGGGCAATTACTGTTGAATCCCTCAAGAAACTGGAGTATGTCACCTGTACCATTATTTTGAATTCAACTGGCATTGATTCTTTTATTTCCATTTCTCGAGGGATAAGTTTATGATGCTTAACAATATCATCGGATTATTGTTTCATAAAATAATGATCAGATTATTAACAATAGCATATCCATGGCATCCGACTTCTCTGAAATACTAGCTATATTTATGCATCTGAAATGAATTTACCTTTTCTCTCATGAAACTTTTGTGTTGCCCTCTAGGTACATAAAACTGATTATTCTTGAAGCTCTTCGCTTGTATCCTCAGCCACCATTGTTAATCAGGCGTTCTCTCCGGCCAGACAAGTTGCCAGGTACCATCTTCTCTGTAATGTCGTAAGTTTTTTCCCAAACAATACTAAGGGTGGTTAGTGGTCATTTGAGTGGCCATTTAGATTAGTTTGGTTGAAGACGCTGTTCTTGTTACTGGTGTTTCTGATAATTAATAGGCTGTTCTCATATTTGAAGTTGTGAGGTGTTGCTTGGAACTGTCCAGGCTTCCCGTAGGTGGCAGGCTAAGTTCTTAGACAGAAGTTCCTGCAGTCCGGTTATGTCGTTACCTGTTTTCTGCTTCTCACCCTTTGCTTGTCTGTACGAACTCTTGTATTTCCAAACTCTTTGCCTCATGTGGGAAAAAAAAAGTTAATAGGCTATGAGTGGGTGTGTGTTTGAATGTGCAGGAGTGGTGTAACTTCTTAATGCAATGATACACAGCTCTCCTGCATATTCAAGAAAAAAAAAAAAAAGGATTCTCAGTGATTATTAGGTAATTGGGCATAATGTCTTATGTGTTGAAGGCCGAAGGGCATGTCATCAGCACAGAAATTCGGATTAAATAATACCCATATTCTCATTTGATAAAGAAAGCTGCCATTAATTTCAACTTATGAAACTCTGGACAGGAAACCTTCCACTATTGTAAAACTTTTTTTTGTTGTAACTCATATTTCAAAAATGTATGCACATTAGGAGTGGATGTAGTATAGGTGCATGGGGGTACAGCTTACCCCTTTTTGTTGTAGAAACACTAATTATGTATAGATATAATGATTAAATATGTAAAACACCTTATCAAATAGCAATTAAGCTCAAGTGCTCGTCTGAGAGGAAAAAGCCTACAGCTATTCTAAAGCTCAGGAGGCAGGAGCCCAAAATGAGCCAATACACATAGCACAAGTAGAAGATAAAAATAAATGAACAATTTAGGAAAGGTAACTATGACTCTTTTTTTTCTTCCAAACAATCAAAATTTGTGAAGTTTCAGTCTTGATCTTGTTTAATAATCAGTCAACTTTTAGAGAAAAAACATCCATAAGTTACTTAATAAATAATTAATTTTACTTTTGTAGAATGTCATTGCATTAAGAAGACCAATGATCTAGCTTTTTTATGGACTGCTCAATAAAGCATAAGAGATTTCTTCATCCACTCTGAATCAATTCATTAAGGATAACGAAGAAGCGAGTAACTAATATGTTTATCGAGACCTTGGTGATGACTACCTTTGTATACTTGTGGATGAATGTTGGGAAATTTTATCCTTCGATCAGCACACATAACTATTTTATCGTAGTTCGGCTGCTGGTCTATGTACGTTAGCGAATTGCATCCCCATGATTTGAATCCTGGATCTGCACTGATGCACATGACTTTATGGAATGATGTTCTGGTCTAAATTTCTGCATGTGGAAGTAATTTTAGTTCGCTGCATGTTATGGATTGCAACCGCCTAAGTGATCCTGTTCTTTTAACCATGTATAGCATACTGTCTAGTCAGTTCTCAATGTCTGTTCAGCTCATTCATGTCTACCATTTGATCTCATTAAATGCATCCTACTACTGTGATGTTTGTTGAAACGTTGTGTTTGTTTTCAATAAATTAGTTTAGTGACAAGCAGGGTATGTTACATGCCTTCTAACTCTGCACTGATTGTTTATTTACCCAGGTGGATACAATGGAGCAAAAGAGGGATATGAAATACCAGCTGGGACTGATATATTTGTTTCGGTGAGTTTAGGCAACTGCAGTTTTGAAATGGCTTGGATAGGATTGTGCAACAGAGATGGCTATAAATTTCGCTTCATAATAAATGTTTCAGTCAAGTCAGAAGTCATTGCTTGACTTATGGTAAATTCTGGCACTGCAGATATACAACCTCCACAGATCCCCATATTTTTGGGACAGGCCAAATGAATTTGAACCCGAGAGGTTTTCAGTTCCAAAGAAGGATGAGAGCATAGAAGGCTGGTCTGGTTTTGATCCTGACCGGAGTCCTGGTGCAATGTACCCCAATGAGGTCAGGTTCAACAATTTTGTCTCTTGGACTGCTGCATGAATTTATTCCCTGTATAAGAACATATCAATTGGCTCTTTACCAGATCATAGCGGACTATGCTTTCCTTCCCTTCGGCGGCGGGCCCCGCAAATGTGTGGGGGACCAATTCGCGCTCCTAGAGTCGACGGTAGCTCTGGCCCTTCTGCTGCGGAAGTTTGATGTGGAGCTGAGAGGGTCACCCGACGAAGTAGAGATGGTGACAGGTGCCACGATCCACACAAAGAACGGGCTGTGGTGCAGACTGAGGAAAAGGACTTGATCAAACATAGCTTTACATATTCTTGACTTCTGATATATGCTTTAGGCAAGCTAAACAGCCTCATGAACAGTGGATGGGAATCATGTACATTGAAACATCTCCTGCAGAGCAATAGGGACAACCATTTTGCATATAATATATCTAATCTTTCAGCTTCACATTCTGGTGCAAGTACTGCTTGCATAGTTGCATGCATGCACCTAAAACCACCTGTACACACCCTTCATGCCAACCAAACTGATGAGACAGCAAAGATAGCGTAAGCCACCATCTATCTCGGATGAGGTGTCCCGTTTCTTCTGATCTCTGAACTCAGGTAACCTGATCTTGTCCTGTAAACCAAGTTAGGTTTCAGTGATGTGTTTGCTTGGCTTGGCAGTTGGCAGGTAGCATATTATCATCGCCATCGTCGGTTCATCACCAAAGCTGGGGCGTGCAGCAACTGATGCGTTGCTGTGCCGTGCCGCCGTGGGATGCATGCAGCGCAGGGAACAAGAAGCCCACAGGAATGAACAACACGGACGGATCGATCTGACAAGTGCAGAAAGCGACGGGTAAGCAGGCTGCTCACCATGAACTTTGTTTTCTTCTCCACGGGTGTCGTATATATTATTCGTACGTGCCATAATTATTGTGCTGGCATGCTGGCTACGTGTGCGTGCGTGGGCGCTTCTTTGACGGCGAAAATTCGCTGCGGTTGAACTGGAATTTTTTGCTCGGCTGCTAGCCCCTTGGTTTCAAGCCAAAGCCGCACGTTCCTGCGACCTTTTGTGGTCAGCAAATTCGCTGTCGTACGAGCTGTATGTATTTGGGAAGGATGGCCGAGCCCGTTTATTCAAATCTGGGCTGACAGTGAAAGCCCTTCAGCCTTGTCATGTTTACTGACTCGGCTAAAAAACAGTGATACCGTCTAGTTTCTGGTCTGCAGTGCAGGCCAGACCAAGCACCAGGGGCGAAACTCTGACCCATGTGAAAGTGAAAGAGAGATGCCCACAAGCAGGGCCATGACATTGTACGTAGTTAAACCATGCTTACTTTCCTGCTTAACTGAATGACGAAGCTCCTGTCCTGATTCCTGAACGGAAAAAAGAAGAAGAAAATGGCAGGCTCCTTCCCTATGATCTTGCCCAGAGGTTTGACCATGGCGGTCTATGCATGGTGTTTGCTAATCGACTGCCTAATTTAGGGGAGCTTGGAACTTTGTGAGGAGAAACTTCTATAAAGAGGATCAGACCCCCATCATGTGATCTATATATGTGCAGTATATATGATGGAATCGTTGAAGTTGGGGCTGCCGCCCTAGAACGACTTGAACTTTCAACGGCATATGCTCATTTGAACTTCTCCCCCATTTCCTTGTTGTGCCTGGTGGACTGGCTCAAAACTTTAGGACCAAGCAAGCAAAAATATTAGATATGGTAAACCTTCGGTTTATCTGATTTGCCACTAGTGTCCAATCCAATTAGCGTGGAATCTACGAATTTAGAACTGAGCGAGTATTTTGTGTTATTTTTTTCACACTAGCATATGCGAGTAATATATATGCGAATTTATAGGGTTTTTTTTTTTGTTACTCTTTTAATAAGGGCGAGTTAGTTTTGTAAATGGAAAGTGGTGTTAGCCATGGTAAAAGGACATGGTAAGTGGTCTAGACCTGGCGAGGAGGTGAGTAGGAACATCACGTACGGACAGGTGAAATGAAAGGTGCCATTGACATGGGCGGGAATGGCGAAAGCACTAGGAAGAATCCTAGTGAACCAATTGACTTCCCCTGTCAAGAAAATGTGAGCTGTAAACCAATTGACTTCTGTGGGGGAGCCATAATGACGCAAAAGTAAATCTTTACTGATTTAATTGTACCAATGAAGATGACTGACTGCTAGAGTAGGTATAACATGCATGAAGACATTTGAAGAATGACTTGGTGCTATCTCATCTATAGAGTTGACTTATTCCAAATTACTGTAACTTGTGAGTTTACCTAGGAGGGCGCTGTTAAACGTTGCAAACAAATTGGGCAGCTAGGCATCAACAACCAGGATTCTAGATACGTAGTAGATCGAACTGGCCCGTAGCCGTAGGCCAGCTGCTCCCTTGCTTCCTTCTCCAGACCAATCAACCCTTGAAAGGTCAACGTCCTGGTGGGGCCCAGTCCACACCAAATCCTAGCCAAACCCTATCCTGTGTTTCTTTTGTATATATCCTATATAGTAAGCTCACATGTGGTAAAATAGTGACCGTGACAGGTAATACTCTTCCAAAGATTTGCAGGTCATTTTCTTAGCCTGAGTGACGGTAGATGGAACCTGTTCTCCTTTATGCAGTATCTGAAAGCACAACTATCATCTAGGACTGTTTTAAAGACGAATCATGTGTTGCGGGTTAGGTCAAAGAATACGCATATAGGGCTTGTATGTTTGGTTGGTGTCCCGGAAATTTTACCTAGTCCAGGCAACAACAACTAGCCACAAACAACCAAATTTGAACGTCTAGGATTAATGCCTAGACCAGACAACTTTTCTAGGTCCAAATCAAACAAGTTCATATAAATTTATGCAATTCTTGAAGTCAATTTTTACAGTGCTATATATATGCTGGTGGTCAGTAAGCGTGTTAAGAAATGAGTGGTCAGTAAGCGTGTTAAGAAATGAGTGGTCAGTAAGCGTGTTAAGAAATGAATTAACCCATTAAACAGATAATCTGGTCCCATTTGTTCAGCTGTGTACCACCTTAGGCCAGTAGAGGCTGGAACTTTGTTCCGTTATCTAAA
The DNA here is from genome assembly GCA_038502445.1 of Eremochloa ophiuroides. Lineage (NCBI taxonomy): Eukaryota > Viridiplantae > Streptophyta > Magnoliopsida > Poales > Poaceae > Eremochloa > Eremochloa ophiuroides. Next base: position 10,012,525 of record JAHLJS010000005.1, read on the forward strand.
AAGAATCCGGTCCCGTTTGTAAAGCATTTCGCACATGTCAAGAGTCAAACTATATAATCTTTAACCAATTATTTTTGGTAGTAAATGTTAACAATTATAATATAAACTTGATACTGTTAGATCTACTGTAATCAAATATACTACCCAATATTGTAGGTTTATAATCATAACCAATATAATATGAAATAAATGAATGGCAAAGTGTAGTTTAGAAGATATGTCACTACCAAAGTGGTGAGCTTCTAGTGTTTTTATTTACTAGTAAAACATGGGAATATTAATAGGAGACGTTAAAGAAAATTTGTACTAAATTTTAAGTAGCAAAACACTAGTAGAAGACTACCTTACTAGGAGAATTCTAAAATTCAGGTTGTGCGTACTATGCCTTATAAACTAGACTAGAGGACAACTTGATACTGTTAGATCTACTGTAATCAAATATACTATCCAATATTGTAGGTTTATAATCATAAACAATATATATGAAATAAATGAATGGACAAAGTATAGTTTAGAAGATATGTCACTACCAAAGTGGTAGACTTCTAGCTAGTGTTTTTATTTAGTAGTGAAACACTACCATAAGTTATAAAACATGGGAACATTGATAGTGGACGTTAAAGAAAATTTGTACTAAATTTTAAATAGCAAAACACCAGGAGAAGACTACCTTACTAGGAAAATTCTAAAATTCTGGTTGTGCGTACTATGCCTTATAAACTAGACTAGAGGGTATTCAGCTTTCAGCTAATGGGGTTTATGGTTTAAATGCATAAAATCAGCCAGCCTTAATTTTATCAAATAATAATAGTAGAGGCCGGAGACTCAGCAAGAAGCACATTATTTTGAGTAATGATAGAATAATAAAGCATATAATAGGAAAAAGGATGTGCTGAGATCGATGTTGATTAGTGGGGAGCATGTGAGGGCCAAGTGTGGAGGAAAAGAATATCCTATCCAGTCAACTCATTGACTCGTGCCATATCGTCAGCTCACGCGTCAGGGTCCTGTCCGCATCTGCTGATGGGTCCCATCGCAAACTGCCGGCTAGCTGATCGAGCCGAGCCGCGCACGCCGGAGGCAGCTGGAGCCATTTGGAAACTCTGATCGCCCGGTTAAGCTTGGCCTAATAAATAATGGCTTCATAGATTGCGAACAACGGAAATAAAAGTGAAACAGAGTGTGAAATTGCTAGTTCAGCTTCCATGTATTTGGCTGTCCATATATGATGATCTTGTTTTTTTTTGAAACGAAATATATGATGATCTTGAAACCTAATACATATATAGCTTATCTAATCTAGCTTAGCAAAATCGAAGAGCACGACGACTATTGCTAAGAGAGATAGTTTTATGTTGGCAGGTCAAGAGAATATAAACAAGTTTGATACTTACAAGAGGTGTTATAGTAATAATGGTCATCGATCCTAGGTATTGTCACGATCGAGCACGTTGAAGAAATATGAAGCTAGCAAGTATGTACCAGACAGTCCAGTCCCATTTGACCTCCAGCTAGTCAGATCGTCGATCGATCGAGAGCCGTGCGAACTCGAGCAAATAAATGAATTTAAAAGGTGGGTGATGGATAGATTGTTGATGGCGACCGTCGCTTGTAGTAGCTTAGCTTTAGTTTAGAGGCTGTCATTTTGGAGGAGGACCAAGCAAATCCTCTGACCACCCGGCCGGCCGGAACAACGTACGTCACCAACCAGCAGCAAAATTCAACTGATGGCTACCTAGTATTGTGTTCGTTTCTCTCACAAGCAACCGTTTGTGATGATGTGGTGTTTACCCTGGTTTTTGTGTGTTGCTTTAATTTGTGTTAGCAATCTATATGGCGCTACGTGTTTCTCTGATGGCCTAGCTTTATGTATATGTATATGCATATGCTATGCTAGCTTCTCTTTTGAAAAGTATACTAGCATGGTCGTTTGCATAGGGGTTATATTAGAGTTATTGGTGTAGGTTGGTGTACGTACATATAGGTTATGAGATCTCATAGGTTATTAATTAGTACCATATGATCTACAATATTGTTCTTGGATTCTTGGAACAATGGGTATTTTTAATAGAATCTAAAATGTGTAAACTTGACTGATGACGGTGTAAACGCACATACGTATAGTGTATTTTTTTTTTCTATTGAATATATATGTAACGCCAAGGTTCGATTCAAAGGAGCACGTGTTGTGGGTATAATAGGGAAGAAACGCAGAGACTAAAAGCGACGCTGTGTTGCTGAGTCCAGTCAGCATGCACCATGCACGTCGCCGTCGCCCTTTTGTTTGTTCTTGGCGCGGGAGCTGAAGAAGATCGACTAGAGAGAGAGAGAGAGAGAGAGAGAGAGAGAGAGAGAGAGAGAGAGAGAGAGAGAGGCTGAGATGCCGATCCGCCGCCGGAAGTTTCGTCGTCGTTGCCACGCCCACGGTCATCTGGTCAGTTTCACACGTGTCAAAAAAAAAACCAGCAGGATGGTGCGCTGCCGGCGGCCCAACGTGCCCAATAAAGCGCCGGCAGCCAAGGGAACGCAACGACGACGATGACGACGCCACTCCTGTCGCTGCATGCTCGTGCGTGCGTGCGCGCGCGGCCCAGCCCAGCCCAATCGACCTTGAGCGAGCGTGGGTAAAAATTGTGCGCGTGGGTAAAAATTAAAAAAAAGGTAATGATTCGGTGCGGCCGTCCGGCCGCGCCGGACGCAGCTTCCGCGCGCACGACCCCCGCGCTGCGTGCTGCCCGCCCGGCCAGTCGGCCACGCCCGGTGCGGTGTTTTTTTTCTTTTTCTTTTTTCTTTTTTCTTTTTCTTTTTTCTTTTCTTTTTTTATTTTTTTGTTTCTAATTTTCCTTATATTTTATTTTTTAAAAAACTTATATTTTTCTTATTTTTTCATATGTATGTTGTAACAGTATATCGACAATGTTGCATATGTTACCAGTATTTTCAGATGCAACACAACACACGTCGGATGTCTGACCACGCACCGGACGCAGCACAACGCGCGCGCGTCCCTTTTGCGCCCCCCGCGCTTTTTCCTTTTTCCTTTTTTTTCACCTCCTACGCGCTGCGTCCCCCGCGCTCAGGCTGTTCGCTCCCGCGCTGTACTTTTTTTTCATTTTCATTATTTTTTATTTTCTTATTTTCTTATCTTTTTATTTCAAAATATTTGTATATTTTTTATTTCTTTGTATTTATGTCCTAAACGTAGATCGAGAACGTTGCATATGTTACAATGGTTTTAGATGGATATTGCAAGCGTTATTAAAAATGTTTCATCTCTTTTTGACGTATGTTTTAAGAGTATGTTTCTAATGTTTCATCTTGTTTTTGAAAATGAATTTTTGCAAGTGTTTATGTGGATATTTCATATGTTTCACATATATTGTTGCAATTATTGTATCTGAATGTTGCACATATTTGTAAAATAATTTTCAAGTGTTTTTCATGTGCTTTTTTTCAAATATTTCATGCAGTTATTTCGATTGCTTCAGTAGTTTTATATATATGTTGCAAGTAGTTTGTATTTGGATGTTTTAAAATTAGATATGGTGTTCTAGAGTGTTTTAGATGCATGTTTCATGTCCAATGGTCGGATTACGAGGTCCGTCACCGGCGGCGATCATTCTCTGTCTCAGCCCGCGACATTTTCCCAGCAACCGTGATCGTCCCTCTGCCCACGTGCTCATCTTCCTTTAACTCCTTATTTGTTTTATAGCAGGGTGAAACATGCATGTTGCAAAAGTACGTATCCAATGTTTTAGTAGTTTTGGAATTATGTTGCAGATATTTTGTATGAATGTTGCAAAAGTATATTAGAAATGTTAAAAAAATTATCAAAATATATTCATGTAGTATCTTGTTTTAAAGAATTTATTGTAAAGAATACGATGGTGCAATCGAATTTTAATTATGATATTTAGTTTAGGAAGTTATAACTTTTTAAATTTTAAAAAACATAGAACGTACGGTACTACAACTATACTATAACTTTAGGCAAGTGACGGGCGAGTTTGTCTGATGCTCACGCGTCCGGACGCGCATACCGCGCCAGACGTTCGATTTGACGTTGTACCCTTAAAAAAAAGGATCGACGGACAGTGAAGTTCAAGGAACAGCTGAACAGTATATACGTACGTAGAAAAAATTATATCCTTCGTTCCACCACGGGACACGACCGCATCCAGCTCTCCATCTATCGGTCTTCCGGCCGGCCGGCGAACGGTCGCACGGTGGCGCGCGCCGAAACACACGCACGTGTCGCAGAGGTCGTCGTCGCTCGAATCGCCGCCGCCGCCGTGCCCTCGGAGCCAGCAGAAGTGACGAACCACAGCTCTTTCGTCTTTCCATTTTTCACCGACTGCGATGAGGGGAAAGAGGAAAAAAAAAAAAAACGCGACAACAAAGCCAAATTCACGGCGCGCGCCATCCCCGGAGGCACAGACGCAGCTCGCTCGCGTGGGCCCCATCCCAGCGACCGGTCCCACTCCAGCTAGTGGGCCCGGCCGGCTGCAGCACCACGGCGTCCGATCCCTGGGAGACGGACGGACAGACGCTTCGTGGAAACCTGCAACTGCACGACTGCACGAGCACGAGCCATCCACCTTGAAGCAGAAGGCGACGTGGCGCGCCGTCGTCCGCCGTGCATCGCGCATCCGACGGCCAGGCTCCCCGTTTGACTCGTCGCCCGGGGGCAGCTATAAGTACCTGCCTTCCCCATCCGTGCCTAGACCTCTACTCCTCCTCCTCTACCGGCCGCCGCACGCCGACGACGACGGGCACAGTAGGTAGCTAGATATAGCCTAGCTAGCTATGGGTGACACTGGCGCGAACATGGCCCACTGGGGCGTGCTCTACGGGGGCGGCGGCGGCGCGCCGGCGACGACGGAGGCGACGGTGGTGACGACGGTAGCAGCAGCACCGGGTGGTGGGTCGGTGTCGAGCCCGACGTCCGGCGGGTCCGGCGGCAGCCCGAGCCGCGCGCAGCAGCAGCAGCAGCATCAGCCCGGGGTCGCCGTCGGGGTGGAGGGCGGGCGCGTGGGGAAGCCAGCGCGGCGGCGGTCCCGCGCGTCCCGCCGCGCGCCGGTCACGCTGCTCAACACGGACACCTCCAACTTCCGCGCCATGGTGCAGCAGTTCACCGGCATCCCCGTGGGGCCCTACGGCGGCGGCGGCCCCGGCGGCGGGCCCGTCATCAGCTTCGGCGGCGGCGAGTACAGCGGCGGCGGCGGCGGCGCGCAGCTGGTGCGCCCGTCGCCGACGTCCGCCGTCATGTCGTTCGACCACCAGCTGGCGGCGGCGGCGGCGCACGCGCACCACCACCAGCACCACCGGCCGGCGGCGGCCACGTCGCTGCAGAGCCAGCTCTTCAGGCCGCAGCAGCAGTACGGCGGCGGCGGCGACGTCGGCGCCTACGGCATGCACGGCGACGGCGGCGGGGACAGCATGGCGCCGTCCTTCTTCCACGGCGGGTTCGAGTCCTCGGCCTCGGCGGAGGACCGGCTGCTGCTACAGAGCATGATGCAGGCGGCGCAGGCCACCATGCCCACCGGCGGCCGCCCGGCCTCCACTAACAACGGCAGCAATGGCTACAATTTCGGCTGATCGATCGACCCCTCATCAGCCGCCTGCCGCCACCAACGCACAATCGTCAATCAAGGTAACTAATAAGCTCGGAGCTAGTGATCGAGGTCACTTTCATTATGATCAGAGATTTCTCATCGATCACGAGCCGATGATGATGATCATGTGTGTGTTCTTGTGTGTTGCTGCTGCTTGAGCAGCTAAGCATTATTTCGTTACGTTTTTGCTGGCCGTACAGAAGGCTAGCTAATTAAGGTTTACTATTATGTTAGTACAAAGGGTAATTAGGAGTGGTAGTATTAGCTTGCTGCTTTAACTAGAAGGAGTTAAGCTAGGTACTTACTAGTAGCTAGCAGTGGTGGATGTGAAATGAAAAGAAAGGGGCGGTTGATGTAAATAGTTTTTTTTTTGTTTGAAAAGAAATTATGAAGAATTTAATTTGGGGCCGTGTCGTCTGGTTGGCGCGCGTGCGCTTTCGGTTGTGTGCAGTAGTAGTAGTGCAGCTGATAGCGAGGAATCTTTTCTGGAAGATTGCCTTGGTTCGGAAGCAAAGTCTGAGAGGGCTTCTCTACTCCTACTCTACCTGTACTACTTATTAATTATAGTATTATTACAAGTCCCGCCGCTAATTAATCGCACGTTCATCAAATGAGTGTGGCATATATGCTTACAACATCGTTATTATGATTATGCATGGATTATTGATCGGACTTCAAGTATAATTCTTGATTCTGCATCCATACGGTGTTGGTTATTCACAGTTGTGATTTTGAGTGAAAACACACCATGATGAACAGCATGTAGACGTTTTTTTTTTTGTTCTCTTGAGATCGATCCCTGCAGCTACCTCTATTCTAAACTATAAGTCATTCCTAATTTTAGAACGGTCGTACAGAGGGAGTACGCAATAGTCCGTCTCCATGGTCCCCATCAAAGCACCAACACATCTCTGACAATCAGCAGACTACTCCTTACATTATTTAATTTAGAGATATACTCTATTTGGATATACTCTATTTTTTACTATAATATATACTGTTTCTACCAATAATCGTAACCATAAGACCATGCTCTTCAAATATGAGTCTAATGGTACCATTTTCTATGCGTAACAAACTTTACATCTTTCAATGTTAATCCTTGTTTAAAAGTGCTATCGTGTTTATTATTGGTAGTTATAGCTAGTGTTTGAGTGAGAAAAGGTAGAGCTACTGTGGAACGACTTGACATGCTGTTTAGGTTGCACCTGTGTTTATTATATAGTCTAAATAAAAGGCAGTTCCAATGGTAATTAATAAGGAGTTTCTATCTTCATTTAATGAGGTGTTACAAAAGCAAAACGATGACATAACAATCCGATTAATGAGGAAAGAGGAACAAAAGTGAAAAAATCGTTTCTTCACTAGAAAACGGTGTCGAGCCTCGTCCCGAAGGAAGAAGAAACCGTTATTTCCCTGTTGGGAAGAAACGAGCCGTTTTCATAGGTGGAAGCGACCGCGCGCTCGCCGTTTACATAGGCCGGATGGAGAATAAAAAAGTGTAGTGTTTATTACGTGAAGAAACTCCCACCGTATGAGATAATTTCTATGTTTAGATTTCTGCTGATGTGGTTTTCTTAAAATTCGTACATGGTTTCTACTATAAGGATTACCCTAATTTATACATGTCCTGCACCTGTGTTTATTATATAGTCATGTCCTAGTAGAACCTGGTACACGATTCAGTAGAACTCTATATCTACTTGGAGTACGAAACCAGTCCTGAAACTGTCATATCCTCTATTCCTAACCAAGTGCAACTTCTAACAAGTGCAACTTCTCTAGTTCCAACTAAACATTTGAAAAAGAAAATTTCATTACCAGTTATTTAACTTAACCTATTCTGAGTTCTCGTCTTGTTCCTTGCAAATTACACACTCAGCTTCTTAAACATGGCTTAAGTTTTTGTTTCAGTATCAATATGCTTGAATTGCACGCCTGGTCCCTTAAAATCATTGTACCGTCTCAATGTTTTTTCTAGGATTTGCCAATCATTCCCACCATTCCCTAGGTCCAAGTCACATGCCTTTTTGATTGTTTTTAGTCAAAAAATACCATGAAATTTTCTGATCCGAGACACAAGATAAGAAGACTCAATACAGGTCTAGGGAGTTGATTGTACGATTTGCAAGTATGGAGAGTAGGATAAGAAGGCCTAGTGCGCGATTTACAAGTATCGGTAATAGGATGAAAAATCACATCAAGTTTAAGTATAGTTGAGTGTGTAGTCTAAACAAAATATGGGGACTAAGATGAGAAAACAGAACACTATTGAGATATACATGTGATACATGGTCACATCAAATGTTTGATGCTAATTTAGAGGAATAAACATAGTATAATTACAAAACCTATTATATAACAAAGGCTAATTTACGAGATGAATCTATCAAGCATTCGTCATCTCGTAAATTAGCCACTGCTTATATCGTTTGTTTTATCATTAGTTCATGTTTCTAGTAATTATCTTCTAAAAATATTGACTAAAGTTCAGGTCTGAAGAACAACTCTCAAAAAGAAAAAAACTATCAAACGAATCCATTTTTTAAAAGATCCACACGGAAGCGTTCGAGGCAGACAGTGCCCAGTGCAATGCGCTGCATCATCAATGCCAATAGAGGCGTGCTAATCCTCCGGCTCCGGTTGATTTGACCAGCTGGCGGGGTGTGAAGAGACTTGGTGGGCCCCACGTGCGAGCGGCGACGACGATTGACGACGACGCCAAAGTCAGAGTCATAACTGTTGCGCTACCGCTGCGGCGACCCCTCTATCTGTATACTCTGTTAACATCTTGAAGACTTGAACAAACAACCATTTGTAATATAGACTCTGGAATCTCTGGATCGTCGTGGATTACGCATGCAATATACTCCGTACACACACAGGTCAGGATCAGGACGCTGCTCTCTCTCTCTCTCTCTCTCTCTCTCTCTCTCTCTCTCTCTCTCTCTCTCTCTTCTCCTTTTACCCCTTCCGAGTTCCGACGGTGTCGTGCTGCTGATGATCAGATGACGCCGGGCTTTTAATTCTTGGTTATTATCTTATCTCCTGTCCTCTCCTATGTGATCTACAACGAGGAGGTCAATGGTTTCACACGCGGGGAGGGGAGCAGCAGCAGCTATAGCTAGAGTGATTAGCGCCGTGTTCACATTTTAATAAATACATTTACTATAGTACAAAAAGGGGACAGCACGCAGATCGATTGCCATTAGGCTGTCTCCAACAGTCCTTACACTTCACTTTTCTTCATTTGGGTTTCACATAGAGCCAGAATCATACTAACCCATAACTGTCGCCTCGCCGCTTGACCACTGCCCCACCCTGGGCGTCGCGGTCGCGGTCCGCCTCACCGCCCCGCCTCACCCCATCGCCCACTTCATGGCCCTACCCCGCTGCAGTCCGCCTCACCGCCCTGCCCACCCCGCCGTGGTTGTGGGCCCACGCCTCACTGTCGTCATCCGTGATCAGCCAGGCCGTCCCATCCAACCGTGGTCACGGACCTGCCTCGCCATCGTCCATGATCTCGTCTAGCAGCGGCCGCTCCATCATAGGCCTTGTCTCGCCATCATCCTCTATCAGAGATTTGGGTCGTAGTGAGAGACGATACTTTTTAGTTCTCTCTCCTTTCACATAAAATAGCTACCTCGTTGGAGGGTATGTTTTTATTATGTACTACTGATTTTGAATTTGGGTAGCCAGCGTAGTAGGAGGTAGAAGCAGTAGTTTGAGGTTCGCTTGTGGACGGAGGAGTCTGGCGTGTGCGTGTCGGTCAGCAGAGCTCCAAGGGAGGGGACACGTGTGCCTGTCGTGTTGCCTTGCCTCCCGTAGAGTGCCATGTCTGTCTCTGACGAAAGAGACCGGCCGCCCCATGCGGGCGGGTCAGCTAACCACTTGTCGTTACCTCTGCCCGCTTGTGCTTGTTCATTGAGCAACGGCCGTCGGTAATTTTATTTTTGTTTTATTTAGGATAAAAGAGTTGGCCAGTACGAGTTTTGGAAAAAAAAAAATTTGAGTAGGCTCTGAACATATAGCAGCTCACGTACGCCCCCTTGCTGATGACCGCCGCGTGTCAGAGAAATTAATTAGACGGCCACGCATTGTTCATGTCCATCGACTCCCCTTGGCTCATCGAGTGCATACGCACAAGCTCCACAGCAGCCGTTAATCAGACGGCCGCCGTATGCTCCCGACACGCGGTGATTTAATTACCCCGACTGGCCATCGGCCAGGAAGGCGTACACGAGCGGCTATAGGCCCGGAGCCTACTGAATTTATTTCCCGAGTTTTGGTCGTTTGGAGTAATTTTAACTTGCAGTTTGAGTTGTTAGGTGTACGCTACTGGGAAATTAGCGATGGTCATTCACTCATCTGAGACCGGATCCAGCTAGTTATTTTATTTACTGTGGCTGCGATCGAGAAGCTCGTCTCTTTCTGCGATGACTCTTTCCACGCAGTTAAACAGGTCAAAAAGGTTAGCTTCAGGTCCAAGCTATAGCGCACGCCTGGCCTGGTTATTATAAAATGAAACGCAAATAATAAAGACATCGGACTCGATCAAAAGAGGGAGTCAAAGTGACACACTGACACGACGGTACCTGCACACACGAGCACAGCCCAGGCACAGCTATCGCAAAATCACAAAACGGAACGGCTGTAGCACGGCATTCTCTGTGTCACACAGAGGTTATAAATTTTAGAGTGTGTCAACTCTATCACATTCTAATTACTAACTAATTACTGTCGATTCTCTTTGTTTTGAGCTAGAAAATCATCGAGGCTTCTAATAAGAACTTCAATAGACTAGCTCATAATGTCGTCCTTCTATATACTCTCTCATTTTCAAATTATGCGTTCCATCTTGATTTGTGAATATAATGCTCTTGTGCTGCCATGTTCTTTTCGTGTCAACCCATCTTTAGATCAAGACGCGCCAGATGACGGTGTGAGCACATTTAATGACAGGTCAATGCTCAGGGAAAGAAAAAATGTTCAAAGGAACTGGAAGGAGGCCCTTTTGCTTATATATATGGCCCATTTGCAACGTCTTGTTGACCTGGCCCGATTAGCTGAGCCCACTTGGCACATGGGCCTTACCGCCTTAGCATCTGGAAAACTGGATTCAGAATTCATTTTTTCCCCTCTTAAACTACTGGAAGAATAATAGTCTGATTGGTTGATATCCGATTTTGTTTGCGCAAATTTGAGCAAACCAAGGTTTTAGCGTCGTCTTTGGTTAAGTCCATGGAAACATTTTTGTCCAACTTTTGGCAACTTCCAAATCTTTGGTTTTGGAAAATTGGAAAGCCATCTAAGCTCGCTCAACTCTCTTCTCACGACACAATAAGGTTATTTCCAACAAGCAACCCATATGGAGAACCAAACCCAAAATAATTCTTCGATAATATTGTTTTAGCCTCCAACAGAGTACCCATATAGAAGAGTCATTTTAGGTCTCAAGAGATGCACAACCTAAATTTAGGTATCCTCTCTCTTCGAAACCCATTTACAGAGAGATTCTCTCTTGAGTATCGTTGTTGAAGAAGACTAAAAATAAGTATTGAACCTAAATATAAAATGGGTGTTGTTGTTGTTGAGATAAAGAGAAAGCCTAGTCCGATCCTCTAGAAATATTGATTTTAGTCTTTTTTATGTCTTTGAAAAAGAGCTGAAGAAAATCGGTTTTAACGGTAGGATTTTGAAGGAAAAAAAAATCAAAGAGAAAAAAAGTCGGGGACCATCTGGCACGTGAAGAATCATGTGCACCTGAAGAGATACGGCCGTACCGGCCGGCTACGGTGCCCGGGGGGTTCTTTGCTTGCAGCGGCATTTAAATTTTGGGCATAATTTTTTTTTTCACGTCATATTGAATATTTACGAGATGTTGAAGGTGTTTCATGAAACTAATAAAAAAACTAATTACATGATTTGTTTGTAAACCACAAGACAAATTTGTTAAAACTAACTAATTCATCATCATCTTCCTCAATTGCTCAATCATGGACTAATTAGATTTTAAATATTCATCTCGTAATTTATACGTAATCTATGTAATTAGTTATTTTTTATCTATATTTAATAATTCATGCACATGTTAAAACATCCGATGTAATGAGTGTAAAGCTTTTTTTGCGTAAACTAAACAGGGCCTATATCCATAGGACTAAACGCAAATAATCTTCACACTAAAAATTAAAATCAAAACTTTCAATACTAGTACCTTCGATTTAAAAGTTCGTTTGACCTTATCCGGTAAAATCAGAGCTACTTTCAGTAATAAAATAATTTTATTTTCACAACAAATCAACAGTAGCTGAAAATCAACCATCGAAGCAAGCCAAATTTCCACATTTGGTGAGTCATATAAACACTGTACAAAGAGATCAGATTTCCAATGTTTTTTTTTTCAAAATAGATTGTTGTCCAACCATTTCTGTTCCCTCTTATCATTCACCTATATCCTAGTTCTCGTGTAGGCATAATTTTTCTTCCTTAGTTCCAATACATTGGCACCTTAATTATAGCCAAATATAAATCTTGGTTGGGACTACCCTTTAGGCCAGTTTAATAGAGCTCTAGACAGCTTCGGTGCTAGCTTCGGCTTCTCGGTGCACCATAGCAAAGAAGTTTTTATTTCTAAGCCTCTCAAAATAAACTAGAGTCGGTGAAGCCACTATATATTTTTTATATATCTTCATAAGATATTAGTTCTGGCCCTTCCACGCCAATGTTTTTGAGGCGTCGCCTAGGCGATGAGGCGTGCGAGAGGGCCTGGGCGTCGGGGTCGCCACGCCCTCGACGTGTATGGCGTCCGCCTCAGCGGATTGGGCGTCGCCTAGGCGCGTTTGGCATTGGGCGGACGCCTAAAGCCGCGTCACGGACGCCGGAAGCCGGTCGCGCGGGAGGGCGCCAAAACAAGCACGGCGGCACGTGAAATCGACCCCGCACACGCGGGAAAAGGACGTGTGGCGCGGGAAATCGACCGCGCCCGCCAGAAAAACCTCCTCACTCGGGAAATCGACGCGCGCTACTCCATTACCGCGAGTACGGGCGAGGGGGAGAGAAAGAGAGAAGGAGGCAGACGGACCTCCACCTCCAGTTCGCTGCTCCTCTGCTCGTGCCCGCCGGCCGGCCACCCCTGCCGCGGAGCCGGCCCTGCATCTCCGACCGACCACCCTGCCACGGAGCTGACCCTGCCTTGGGCCTACCCCTGCATCTCCGAACAGCCGCCCCTGCCACGGAGCCGCCCGTGCCTGGAGTCGCCCCAGCTGCATCTGCCTTGGAGTCACCCCTGCATCTGCCTTGGAGTCGCCCCTGCCTTGGAGCCGCCCCTGCATCTGCCTTGGAGTCGCCCTTGCCTTGGAGCCACCCCTGCCTTGGAGCCGGTGACTGCGCCTCCGTCGGCAACTCTTCTGCCTGGTATGCCTTCCCGCCTCCACTCTACTTCTCCAAAGATCATGTGCTCTGCTGTCTGCTCTATACTAATAGCTTACTTAGGTGTCTTTCTTGGGTGTCTTACTTTCTTACTTGGGTATACATGCCTGCTGTCTGCTTTGCTATGCTTACTGTGTCTTTCTTGAGTGTTACACATATACTAATGTCTGCTTGCTTACTGTGTCTTTCTTGAGTGTTACACATATACTAATGTCTGCTTGGGCTGTCATACCTGTTCTTTGATTAGTATATTTTGTGCCATACTGTGTGTGATTTCTTTAATGTGCACTTTTACAGAACACAAAGCAGAAGGCACTTGCTTTGATTATTATATTACTAAGTAGTGCTGTGCTCCCTTAGTTGTGCAAATTTGCCCTTTTCCTAATGCTCTTGCTTTCTTTTATGTAGCTTCCAGCAACATGGCAAGCTCAATTGAAGCACCCGATTATGATCCGAAGACCGATCCAGCAAGGAAAGCAAAGTCCAATGACCCAGGCTGGAAATATGCCTACTGGAAGGACCCTGCTAGGAGAGATTGGGTGACATGTATCTTGTGTGGACATGAGGCTTCAGGGGGCATAAAAAGGTTCAAGCAACATTTGGCTGGTGGATATGGAGATATTGTCCTTTGTTCTAAAGTCAGCACTGAAATCAGGAAAGAGATGGAAGTCCTACTTGCAAAAGAAGAGAAGAAAGCCTTTGTTCTTGGATGATATTGAGGAGGAGGAAGATGGGGAACCGGAAGATGAAGTTGTTGAGGTAGCGGCAGCAGATGTAGAAGCAGCAGCAACAAATGCAAGACCAAAAGCAGCTACAAACAAACCAAGTTCTGGGGCAGCCGCCAAAGAGAAGACATGCTATCTTCCAAAACAAGGCTTCAAGAGCTACCAGTGTTAATTCAACACCAAAGACAACAAAGACAAAAAATTTGGTTGTTGGTATACTTGGAAGAACACTGAACAGATAGTAGATCAAAGGCGTGCAAAGGACTTTCAACCCACCATTGAGTCCAGCACAAAGACTAAGGAGGAGAAGAAATATGTGGATATGCAATGGGCACTATGGTTCATGGAGTGTGGTGTACCCTTTTGTTGGCACAAAAAGTGGTTCCTCGCGCTCAACACGCCAGCGAAGCCGGAAACGATCTCAAGAGCGTTGGAGCTTCTCAGATCCAGCTAGCTTCAAACCCGGTCAGAGAGTACCGATGACTCCCAAGCGTGCTAGTCAATTTGATCTGCAATTGACAATGAAAGAGATAATAATCAGTAACATAAGGCGGAACCAGCTGGTGAGTCCAGGTAGTTCCAACTGTACGGCTCCAAGAGCCAACACGAGTAGAGATCGACTAAAGAGTCGATTCTAGCATGCATGCATCGATTTTTGTAGAATAAGCATATTATTGTCATATGATCGATTCATGTACATGAACAAAAATAGCAATTCGCATAAAACAATTTTCACATATGAAAAGCTACAAAAGATCAGAACGCAATCGATTATGGTGATGCATGAGTATCGAATTATTTAATGCAAAATGTCTAAAAGTGAAACAAAAAGAGAGATCGGCTATTTAGCCGATTCGATGAATACAGGCAACATACAAGTCTATAAGATGAGCAATATCTCGACCTTCAAACCAGCACATTCAATTGATTGTTTGCAACAGTGGGGATCGAGCGGATCGAGACAGTTGTGATATAAACAATGACTTAGATTTATTAGCTATTGGGTCTAAACAATATTCATCTTATTACTTGAGTACGACCTGCACACAATCAGGATCTAAGTTTATCGGCTAATGCAGGCACTTTCTATTTGTCAATGCATAAACACGTGACAGTTATCATTCATTGAACAAATAGATCTATAAAATATAAAGCCGATATAACTAGATCAAGATTGGGCAAATTTGGTGGATGCTGTAAATAATCAAACAAATAAACTTAAACATCATCGGTAACTTAATCAATCTAACTAAGATGCCAATTTAGTTAGAGCCGATAACTAATTCATGCACATTAACCAGCTTTATCTAAGCATTCGTCCACCGGATGGACGCTAAACATAGATTAATCAAGAAAATAAACATGAATCGATAGCTAACCCTCATTTGATCTAAGCTCACGTCCACCGGATGACGCTAAACTCGTATCAAACAAGAATTAACCTCGATCGACCATACTCCCATGTCCACTGGATGACATTAAAGAGACAGAGTTTAATGAGGCATGACGGTACTTACAAGCAAGCCTGCGTCCACCGGATGACACCCAGCCCGTTTGAAGAAACTCACCAAGATCTACTTTACTCCTACTCCTAAGGGTTTGGCCGGAGCCGAAAGGTGTGTTGTATTGATGTGTACGTACGTATTACAATAGCCGGGGGTTTATATTTATACCCTGGACTGACAAGATAGAGTCCTAGTCAAATTACAACTCAAAATAGATATGGAAACTAACAAACTTTCCTATTTTAAAGATAACTTGGAGTCCAATCTTTCCTTTTTAAAATGGACTCCGAACTGATCGCTTCCTGGCGCCAAAGACCCATGCTGACGTCATCAATTGACTCTCGCCTTCAACCGCGCCGTCTTCACTTCGGCCCAATAATCGATCTGGGACCCAATTGGCTGTCCTTAGCTCTTCGCCTAATAAATTCTGCTCCCGAAAATCGGCTGTCTGCCCTCGGTAATCGGCTATCTGTTCCAGGTCCAAATTTTGGTGTAAACACATGGCCCCAATTTTGGGATAAACTGGCTTTATTCCAAAATTAGCACCGAGCCTCGAATCAAATCCCTTTCGCCAGCCAAAATCGCAGTCTCCCGCTCAGCACCTTGGAGCTCCGCATCAAATCGAAACACTAACCAAAAGAGCTCACGCTGCGCCTCTGGCTTCGATCCGTAGCCTCCAAAATCCGCAAGCGATGGTGACTCCTTCTGAGATCCCCCGAGGTATGAATCTCACCGACCTGTCTTCCATTCTCGAATCCTTGCTTGATTGGTCACACATATCGCCCGTCGCCCTCGAGATCTGAAGAACGAGATATTGATTCCGCTGAAGGATGCTCGAACCGCCTTTTTCCTAGGCTCGATGGACGATTCAAACCCTGTAGAGTTCATCAGTAAAGAAACCAACCAAATCCCCTTCAAAGCATCCTTAGTAGATGCATCTTCATGGTCAATGAATTCCTTCCGGAACTGACCCAACATGCCCGCTGGGTGGAGAAACTAGTTCCGTCGGTATCAGAAAAGAAGCGGACAGACTGAGAGCTGCGCAATCTGAGCCAATGTCTTGATCTCTCGCTCTGCCAGATGAAAAAGAATGAACCCCTCTTGATTGCTGCCAGCTACTTCTGGCCAAATTCTTTAAATGCCTTCGTGTTTGGGGATGGGCCGATGACCATCACTCTAGGTGACATCCATATGCTTACCAGCCTTCACGTCACTGGGACCTACCAGTTCTGGAATCTCCTCTCCACAGGTGAAAAGCAATTCGCCAAGCTAAATGAATACAAAGGTTGGACTGGCTACATCAATACTCATCATCTAACAACCTCCAGTATCAGTGAAAAAGAGTACATAGCATTCTTGATCCTGTGGTTGGAGAGATTTGTCTTCCGTGGCTCCTCTCTTCGACCAGCCTACCCTTCAAAGCCGTTGCAGGACAACTAACTTAAGGAAACTCAATTCCTTTAGGAAAACTGCTGTTAGGGGCTGCTTATAAGTTAATTAGCCGAGTCGCCGGCTATCTGTTGAGAGGTGAAGAAGTGCAGTGCACAACAGGCCCTTGGTGGCTGATTCAAGTATGACTCAACCTCTATTTGCACAAAATGGTGAAGCCAAACCTCAACAATCTCAGCTATCCCTCCATCAACTATGCAGAGAAGAGTGACAAGATCACCAGAGGTTGCCAAAACTTTGGTGAAGCTGCTATTCAGCCATCACTATTGATACCGATCGAGGTCATTTGCTTGAAGCACTTTATAGAGGCTTGGAACCAGATATCTTGATTTGGTTCCCTTATGCAGAGGATGAAGAATTCCCAATGCCCTATAGCTTCCAATTCAGCATAGGATGTCCTGATGATGGTGCCATTGATATCTTCAATGCCATCATAAAACCTTATATACTGCTCGTTGACTTCAAACACCTCCGTGGCATTAGCAGTAATGAGTCTAGCCACCCTTCTTACGAATTTTATCACCCAAATGTGACAGCAAGACAACTAGACTTTGGGCAACTGCCCCCCAAGCTTCCATTCTTACATCTCCTGAAGCCCAGAGATAAAATTACTGCAATGCTCGAAGCTGACATGGTTTTCAAATTAGGGACAGACCTGTCACGCTACATAGTAGAAAAATGGGTCAAATTTCAATGACCCATGAAAGTTTTGACAAATGGTGGCAACAATGTCATGCCCATCTCTTCTGCCAAGGGATTCATGACAAGTGCAAAGCTCTAGACCAAAGCTTTAATTCTGAATCAGCGGTAAGTATCGTTAACCGATCTCATTCAAACCGGCTGTCAACTATATCCTAACTTTTGTCAATACAGGACCCAAAGTCTGACCCACCAGAGCAAGTCGACTATTAACCGCCTTGTCCAACTGCAAGGTTAAGTTCTCAAAGCCCATCTCTGAAGAAACTGATGAAAGTTCCTGTCGACATAACAACTGCTCCAGCTCCAAAAGGAAAGCTTCATCGGGTCTTCAAAAGACAATAACCAAGAAACCAAGAACAAAAAAGAAAACTGCACCGGTACCTGAATCTTTTGAAACATTCCCCGCATTATTTATCTAATTTGGCTGATTGAATCGGCTATCTAGCAGGTGAACACCCAACCGATTCACGCATTGCTCGAGGGCGCTCAGACTGAACACCAACCAGAAACCACAGGCCATTCAGGACACTGCTGCAGGCTTTCTAAGCATGGCTAAAACCACCAACATCCAGCAAGAAGCAGCAAAAACCCAGGTATTTGCTGAAAACATAGCCTGATAGTCAAACTTGTAAGCACACATTCTCACCTTGCTGGGCATTCCTGTCCCCTTTAAAAATGCAGCCGAACAACCCTTCATCAGAAGACACGTGGAGTCAACTTGAAAAAGAAAAGACACCATCCACTGAACAACCAGGTGAGGCAATTCGGCTGTTAACACCACTGTGCTTTCACTTGTATTACTCATATTTCATTCTCGTCGAGCCCCAATCGGTCGTAGAAACACGCATTGAAACTACATCCATCGCTGGGAAAGAGACAACTCTGACGATACAACCAGCAACTTCGTCAGCCCCTCCTACCTCAGGCGCTGGACAGGTGAAGCATCTATCTATCAACCGATCGACTTATCACCCTTTACATTATCATCATCTGATATACAAATGCAGGTGCTGCAGCCTTCATCTCCCAGCTACTCCTTCGATCTGGAAGAATGTTGTGATGATGTAACAGAACTGCCTAAATCACGTGACCCACAGGCACCTGTCAACGTCACCAATGACATCTGACAACCGGGCCCTGTGTTCCATATGACCTAGGCGGGCTCTGCCGGGCTACATAAGCACCCGTTATCTCCGACAGGACCCCATTGCGAAGTCATTACAGAGTTACAACATTTCATAACAAAATACATCAGAGTAAAATTTACGGAACTTAATATTATAGACCAGTGTTCGAATAGAATTAGGTGCAGTTATTACAGACCATAAATTTAAAAGGGTAGCAGTAGCGGTTGGATCAACAGTACGACAAGTAGATAAATATTACACGAACTCTGCCCAAGGGTTTAACCTTAATCTTTTTCACTCTCCTGGACGATGGTGACGCAGCACGGAGCGAGCCAAACTTCGGTCTCCTGCAACCTTCCTGCAACGGGGTTAACAAACCCTGAGTACATGGGTTACTCTGCAGGACTTACCCGACTAAAAGTGTAAAATTAGACTCAGGAATGCAGGCTGAGGGGAGTCAAGGTAAGGATTTAGCAAGAGTTCAAGAGTTTTGCGGAAAAGCATTACTAGTCCTATCTCAATATTTTATTTCAATAATACAATTCATCATTAAACATATCTCCAAGTTCTTTCTCATATATCATCATTCTTTCATTTGCTTTATCCATTCAAAAACAATCCTAGTTCCGAACCACTATCCGATGTAGGGGTGAGGATCAAGTCTCCATATCCGAGGAGCAACGACGATTCGAATCGATTAATACCCAGTTGGGGATCCCTATCCACACTGCGTATGTAGCACTTAAGTTTGCATACGCCAACCCCGCCTACCACAGCTTTTCATACCCCGGAACCGGTCCTGCGCCACCCGAGAGCACAGTACTCCTCTCATCTCCAGGCACGACGGCCACTGAGGGTACACGCTACTCTCGCTATCTCTCCACTCCCAGTGCGTGGTTGTCGGTTCCAGCGGTAGAGCCACCGGAGTCAGAGGCTTTCCGTAGTATGTGGCTAGTTGCAAAGTCTTGATCACAGCAGGCCTGACAACGAACGGTCCCTAAAATTTTTCCGTTAGAAACCATGCATTGGGACTCTAGCCCAAGTACACTGATAACTACCCGGTTTTTACATCCCTTTCCGATGGTGAGGATCGTTGGGACTCTAACCCAACAGATGGTCGACCAAACGGAACAACCCATCCCTGTGATTGACAATGAACTAGGTAGGAACACTGCCAACCAACAAGGACATACCATTCCCATAAAGTGATTCATTCGATTAATCTCATCACAGTTCAAAATAGCATTTTCGCAAAACTAATCATTGAGCGTGACTAAGCATTTTTGCAATACTTTTTAATAAATCAGATTTCCAAGTATTGTTAGGTATTCAAGGATGGAAATGCATCAATTGGTTATCACTCAACTCCTATTGACCTAATGCACTTAATTAACTCAGGTAATAAATAATTTTTTTAAATAACAAGAAGAGGGCAAATGCACCGGGGCTTGCCTTGGATTGCGTAGAGTGTCGGATCCGGGTCGGTACCACAAATATCAAATCCTTGCACAATTTTCTGAGCAGTCTCCTCCGATGGACTCTCAGACTTTACCTCCGGATTCTCGGTCACTACACGTTTGCAATAATGAATGTATGAATGCAATGCACATGAAATGACAGATAACAATTAAATAATAAAAAATGCACACACGTGATCAAGACCGTACCATAGGCTAGCCATGACTACTCTAATTCATAATGCCCTGGGTCATAAAGTTGATTGACCTAAAATCTCAATCAATCCAAAAATCACACCATTCAATAATTATTCCATTTCCTATTCCTATTATTAATCATTTAAACCAACATATAATTTAATAAATACTTAACTATTTCCATTTGATGCCAAATTCCACCAACAGATAGATTTCAGTACCAAACAGTGGCACAATAAATTTCATGATTTTTAGAGCAACACAGAAATTATTAAAAATCATCAAAGTTCCTTTTATTATTTAATGTGCTGATTTTTAATTAACACAAAAAACATTCAAATCCTACATTTAATATTTTTATCAAAGTCTACACATCACAGAGAGTATCTACAAATATTTTCATAAATTTTGGTGCAGTAGATTAATCCACACAAAAAGATTAAAAGCCAACACTATTCATTTTAATTAAAAAGAGAAAAGCTCTAATAAATCGGCCGGGAAAAAGAAAACGGTCATTCGGCCCAATCAAACGAGCCGGCCCATCACGGCCCAGCCGCGGCCGCACGCGAGCCCACCGCACGGGGACACTGACAGGCCGGCCCCAGCCGTCAGTTCCTCCTTCCACCTCTCGCCGCGCCCCTGGACGCGAGCGCGCGCGCCGAGCCGCCGCGGAACTCGCCGCCGACGACCACAGCAGCGAAGCCAAGCAACTCGACACCTACCCTCGAACCTAGTTAGCCATCCTAAGCACCTAGCCCCTACTATAGCCGCCTTCGACGAGCACCAACACGCCCATGGCGGCTCGGCCACAACGGCGGAAAGAACTCCGGCCACGACGAACCCCAAAAGACCCAAGGAAACCGTTCTAGAGAACCAGAGGCTCACCCCGAAGATGAAATGCACCCTGGTGGAGTTGGAGGAAGAGTGGAGTCTAGGAGTTGACGCCGGCGGAGAACGCAGCAAAGTGCGCCGACGACGAGGCTTCCGTTCCAGCGTACCTAGAGCGGCAATGTTTAAACCAACGCAAGCATGAGAACCACGGTATTCACAATAGCATCGGACGAGGGTTGGAATAGCGAAAAACTTGCCGGAGCAAGCTGGCCTTACCACGTCGGCCCGCGGCGGAGCTCTAGCCGGAACTGAGGACGACAACGGCGTTCCGGAACCCTTAGGCTACGGCAGCTTGCACCAGAGGGCGGAAATGAAGCGCAAGAGCGAGACGATGCTACTGGCAAAACGAATTTGCTCGAGGAGGAACCGAGAGAGGGGATTCGGCCGGAGGTCGAAGGTGGTTGCCGGCGACCGCGTGGAAGGGAATAGGGGAATGGGAGGGGGCTCGTCGCCTTTAAGCGACCGAGAAGGAGAGGATAAGATCGAGCGCCTGTCCGGGTCCCCCGAATGGCTTCGGCATGGCGGCGACAGCGTGCCTGCTGGCCGGACGGCGGCCGGCGCGGCGCGGGCACGCGCGCACGACGCCGCGCACTGCAGGGGCCCCCAGTGCTGTAGCTAGTTTTTCTAGGTCAAAACCTATTCAAATCAATTGAGTGCCTAAACATTTGAATCAGAGAAAGACCCCAAAACAAAAGTTGTGCAAATCTTTCTGGAGAAAAACTTTGCTTTTGAGACCAAGTTCAAACTATGCACCAATTTGAATTTATACAAAAGGGGGTAGAATTAAGTTTTGAATTTCAAACTGAAATTTTCAAATTACTTTTGATTCTTCTCAACAACTTAAAAATTGGTAAACATGAAAGTTGTTCTACTCAGTGAGCTTGACAACTTCTATTAAAGAAGTTTTTGAAGATTCTTAATATTTTTGAAATTGAAGTTTTAAATGTAAATTTCAATATAGTAATTTGAGTTTAATTTGAATTTTTATAATATAATTTCAAAATCTCCAAAAATAAAAGTTGTCCCATTTTAAAAGCTCTACAACTTTAATTAAGACATTTTTCCCAGATTCCTTATAGATTTTGAATTGAGATTTTAGGTTAACTTTAGGGTTTAATTAGATTTCTATTTAATTTTTATTTTTGATTTTGATTAAGGACTTAATTACACAATCAATACTAGCTGAAATCAAATCACTCTAGGCCCTAAGCAATCATATGCAGATGCTTAAATTTAAATATGATGACATGGCAGATTAATTAAGTTGCAATACGAGAGGTATTACAGATGAGGATGAGCTAAGCTCCAAATCCCTAACACTGTCAGAGCCAGTTTTCAAAAATCGGCTAAGTGAGCTTCTACCTCGGCTAGAGGGAAATTTAGTTGACTTAGCTCTGCATCCCGAGCCAATTTACCAGGCCATCCAGCTGATCCAACAACAGTCTCGCCCAGCAGCCTTCAGCTCCCTGAAGCAACTTACCAAGCTCAAGAGTGCAGCATCAAGAATTGTATCTGCGCACGTAAACCTGACAGAGCTTGAACAACTGAAGAGCAACAAACTGTCCAACAAGCAGGAGGCCACCGAGCTAGCCGACCAAGTTAAGTTTCTGAAAACTTCAATCGACATAGCCGAATCAGAGCTGGAAACATTGAAAACCAAGCGCGACCAGTTGATGAAAGAGCTTGAAGTAGTCAATCTGGCCATCTCCCAACGTGAAATCACTGTATCACCTAGCATTGTTGATGTCGCCCAGAACAAGAAACAAGTCAGTGCTATGGTCGTTGAAGGCAGACAGAATCACCAGCGCCTAAACCTCCTGAAATCGACGGCTGATGAAGACCAAGAATCAATGCAGGCTGGCCAGAGTCTCCATGCCGAAGTCGTTTCTTCTATTCGATCCCTGCTGAATCTGTAATCTTTTTGTTTAACTTTGCTCGCCCGTGAACCGAACAAGCATGTAATGTCCATTTGCCTCGTGTGACGGTAACGTCAGATTGAAATCGGCTTTTTCACCTGTTTTACCTTTAGATCGGCTAAACAGCTAGATCCTCTAGCACCGATCCGGGAGAGATCGATTTGCCACTCAATCCTGAGTAACTGGCCTAAACAGCCGATCAAAACACCTCGTTCCCTATGCGCCGCGTCTATTTCGAATTCAAGAAACGTGAGTTAACTCCAGCATAAAATCCGCCGCGCCGTCTCGTCTCCCGAGAAAACCACCTTGATACCTCCGTCTCATAAATAGATGCCAAGCCTGAACGAGTAACCGCACACTCCATTAGTTTTCATTCGTCCGGCCTTCTTTCTCGCCTCTTCATATCAGACCTAGTTCATCTGTCTTCCGGTCCAAACCGATGGCCGGCAATGGAGATCGCGGCAAGCGCCCGGCATCTGACCTAGCCGAGTGCGACGAACTCCTCCGTCGAATCCTCTCCCTGAGGTCGCAGGCCAACCTACTGGAGATGATCCTGAGGTAAGATTACTGTTCATCTTGGCACATCCAGTCAAATCCCAAATTGATTGCCATCATTCTTGCAGCAACCCTCCAACCATTGGCACCGGGGGCCCTGGAACCACCGCCGGACGTTCTCGAGCCGCTCCTGCGGCTGGTGGTTCTACCCCTGCGACCGGCGAAGCCGCGGGTTCTTCTCGAACCGCTCCTGTGGCTGGTGGATCCACCCCTACAACGGGTGAAGCCGCGGGCCCGTCTCGCGTCCCGACGCGCTGGGCAACAAATCGGCAGCTGGCCATCTACAGCAGGTAAGCCGATCCTTACTCATGGTGCTAGATCTTGGCATTGAAATCCGACACACATGTTCTTCCGCCATTTTTTCAGCCAGCAGCGGCCCCTCCACCTACCTTCGGGTGCGCCGATAGGCAAGGCCTCCCAAGTGCGTCGCAGTGCACCTCGGCCGATCCTTCAACAAGGTTCGGCTTCCAGCGTCGCCTCCCGGGAGGGGTCCAGCTCGGGGTCTTCCTCGGGCTCGACCGGCTCCTACATCGCCACCGACGGCCGCCACTTCCTCCAGCAAATGGTGGAATACAGTAACCTCTATTCAGAGGCTACGAAGGAGAATGGCCGACTGCAGGGCGTCAACGAAGCCCAAGCAGTCGCGCTCGAAGCCACCGAGGCCGAGGTGGTTGCCATGCAAGCCCATCTCGCCGAATCAGATGCTGCGGTGGCAGGTGCACTCCTTGGAATCATCCTGGCACGCGTTGACAGGAATCCCGATGTTGATCTTTATCTTCTTGCAGCTCTGACCGCGCAGCTGCATGACCTGCGCGTTGCCGCCGAGGACGCCGCCAACGTCGTCAACGCTCGCGGCGAGACGCTGGCGCAGAGGCTCCAGGACATCCACCACCGGGTCCGCCAAGTGGCCGTGTCCGGCATTCGCCATGGCGCCACCGGAGCCTTCGCGGCTGTGCGGCTTCGCTCCGGTATAGCCCTTGAGGCCATCGAGCCGAGGTTTCCGAAGGGACAGGACATGGGCGAGGCCCATGTTCGGTTAGGGGCCTTCTTTCCCCATGCCGAAGGAGTCGCCGTCGTCACCGACGCTGAGGACATCATCAATGGAGCCACCAACAATCAAAACTAGGATGTATTAGGGCTTCATGTAAATACTATCAGTAATCAGCAATCAAACTTCGTTGTCTCACTCCTTTATTATTTTTATTTTTGCTCTAAAGGCGATACTTATCGCATCGGCTGTTGCACCCCATCGAGGGCATTGCATTTTGTGCTAGAGGCAATTTGTTGAATGAAATCGGCTATTACATAGTTTTATTTTTACCCTGAAGGTGATCCCTGACTCAGAATCGGCTATCAAAGCCAGATCCAAATGAATCGACCATCAACCCCCGACCGGGACGCTAGGATAGTACTTTTTCAAATACTTTCCATTGATTGCCCTGGTAAACCTGCTCCCCTTCAAATCTTCAAGAATGTAGGCGTTACCGGGCACACATTCCACAACTCAATACGGGCCATCCCAATTTGGTGACCACTTGCCGAATCGGCTGTCTTTAGTCCCGATAGGTAAAATGGTTTTCCAGACTAGCTCCGATTCAGCAAAGCTCTTGTCTCTCACCTTGGTATTATAATATTTAGCCACCGCATCTTGTTTGCCTCGATGCACTCCAAAGCTTTGTGCTGATGACAATGCAAATCTTCAAGGCTATCCATCATTATTTCTTTATATTCACCGGCTGTAAGCTTATTTTGCAACGTGACGCGTCGTAACTGAATCTCCCATGGCAGGACAACAGCGTGTTCGTAGACTAGCTCATATGGTGTAGCTTTAGTCGATCCATTTGAGCCATTCGGTACGCCCACAGAGCCTCACTCAAGGTCAAATACCACCTTCTGGGATTCTGCTCAATCTTATTCTTTATGACCTTGATCAAAATTTGATTTGAAGCTTCAGCCTAACCATTGGCTTGGGTATAATAAGGCGAAGAATTGTAAATTTTGATGCCTATGTCGTCAGCAAAGGTCAGAAACTCATCTGAAGTGAACATTGTCCCTTTATCAGTCGTGATGGTTTGTGATATACCAAATCTGTTGATGATGTGTTCCTTTACAAACTCAATTATATCTCTAGATGTAGCATTATTCAAAGGAACAGCTTCTACCCACTTGGTGAAATAGTCAGTTGCAACTAGTATCCATTTGTGACCTTTACTTGATGGTGGATTGATTTGGCCGATCAGATCGATTCCCCATCCTCTGAACGGCCATGGCTTGATGATAGGATTCATAGCTGAAGCAGGTGATTTCTGCACATTCCCAAATCTCTGGCATTCTTGGCAACCCTTGTAATATTTGAAACAATCCTCGAGCATCGTTGGCCAAAAATAACCAGTTCTTCTGATGATCCACTTCATCTTGTGAGCCGATTGGTGAGCACCACAAACTCCTTCATGAACTTCATTGATCAGTTTTGTCGATTCTTCTGTGCCAAGGCATTTCAACAGCACCCCTTCAATAGTCCTATAATACATCTGTCCATCCAGCAGCACATATTTGATAGCCTTGTACCTCAACTTCCTACTAACTCTTTGTGAAGGATTTGCAAGATAACCTACTATCTCGGCCTGCCAGTCATCAGACAATTTCCTGCATTGATCTGTAGCCCGAGGCGCTCTGTGCCAATCGATTAGCCTCCTAGTTTTGAGCCCTGAGAATATGATAAAGTGAAACGACCATAAATCCTCTGATCAGCCTCCTAGTTTTGAGCCCTGAGAATATGACAAAGTGAAACGGCCATAAATCCTCTGATCAAAGCCTGACACTGATCATGATAGCCTCTGAGTATGTCGTCTTTACATTCATATAGGCCGAGCAATTGGTTGATGACTAGTTATTAATCTCCAAACACCTCAACTACATCGGCCTTTCCAAATCGCCCCATACTCAGTTTGGTTGTTTGTCATCGTAGGCCCAATCTGGAAGGCAAACTCGAAGCGTTGTCCTTGAGGTGATATAAGCACTACCCCAGCACCTCCACCTTAGCTTGCAAGATGATCCGTCGAAAAATATAGTCCATGGCGCCACGTCGATCATGCTAACAGCTCCTCCATGATGCTAGGTGATAAAATCGGCTATTGCTTGCCCTTTGACTGCCTTAGCCGATCCTAACCTCAGGTCAGACTCAGAGAGTGCCAAGATCCATTTGCCGATTCGTCCATTCGGGATTGGCATTGACAGCATATACCTGATCACATCCGCCTTAGACACCACCACGCACTCGGCTGACAATAAATAGTGCCTCGACTTGGGGCACGAATAAAACAAACACAGGCACAACTTCTCCATAGGTGCATACCTTGTTTCAAGATCTAAGAGCCTTCTGCTCAGATAGAAAATTGCTCTCTCATTCCCTTCAAATTCTTGAAAAAGGGCCGAACCAATTGTATGGCTTTCGGCCGTCACGTACAACTTGAAAGACTTTCCTACCTGTGGCGGTACAAAAACAGGTGGAGACTTCATATTATCTTTGATTTCCTCAAAAGCCTTTTGTTGTACGTCACCCCATCTGAACTTCTGATTATCCTTAAGCTTCAATAATGGCGAGAACGGCAGCACCTTTTCTGACAGATTGGCAATAAATCTTCTGATGAAATTGATCTTGCCAAGTAAGGACTGCAACTCTCTTTTATTCGTTGGAGGCACCAGCTAATCGACAGCCTTTTTGCTCTTGCTTCCAATCTTGATTCCTTAGCGATGGACCATGAATCCCAAAAATTCTCCTGCTGACACCCCAAAAGCACACTTGTTATGATTTATCTTCAGCCCATGCTTTCTCGTGCATTCCAAAGTAGTTTTCAAATCAACTAAATGGTCTTTGTAGCTCTTGGACTTCACAACCACTTCGTCAATATAAATTTCAACAATCTTGCCGATCAACTTATGAAAAATATAATTCATAGCCCTTTGATAAGTTGCACCGATATTTTTCAGCCCAAAAGCCATCACTACCCACTCGAATAGACCGATTGCACCTAGGACACCGAAAAGCTATCTTGGGAATGTATTTGTCAGCCATGATAATATGATTATAGCCAGCATTGCCATCCATGAAGCTGATGACTTGATGCCCTGCAGCAGAATCAACTAATATATCGGCTATTGGCATAGTATAGCCGTCTATCGGGGTAGCTCTGTTCAAATCCCTGAAATCAATACAGACTCGCAATTTGCTATTCTTCTTATATACAGGGACAATATTCGATACCCACTCGGCGTATCAGCAAGCTCGGATGAACTTGGCTTCTAACAATCTCTCGATCTCAGCCTTGATATCAAGCAATGACTCTGGCTTGAATGGCCACGGCGCTTGCTTGAAAGGCTGAAATCCAGGCTTGATAAGTAGTCTGTGCTCAACAATCGATTTGTCCAATCCAGGCATCTCATAATATTGCCATACGAAGCAATCTTTGTATTCTTTCAATAGATCGATCAACTCCCGCCTGAATTTAGGGTCAAGATTGGCGGCAATGTACGTCGGCCTTGGTCTGTCAGCAGGTCCAATATGTACTTCTTCAAGCTTATCGGCCGACGTAAAGCCCTGTCCAAGCTTACCCTCGGTGTCGTCGATTGGATTCTCCATTAATAAAAAGACTCAGAACCGATTGCCCGGACCGGTTGTTGACTCTCATCGCTGAGCTTGATGGAGCCTTCCTCCCAAGTTTTGCCAGAGAAACGGTTGTGATCCCCGGCTTCCCAGTAGGCAGCGTCTGCTGTAGCTACACTCTCCGAGTCATCAGCCGGGACCACCTCAACCTCATCACCATGCCATTGCATCACACATTGGTGCATGGTGGATGGCACGCAGCACTTGGCATGGATCCAGTCACGCCCAAGCAACAAACTGTAAGAGCCCTTACTGTCAATCACGAAGAAGGTGGTGAGCAGCGTCTTCTTCCCGACTATCAATTCGACACTGATTGTCCCCCGGGTGTTGGAAGAGTTGCCCCCGAAGTCCTTGAGCATCATGTCGGTCTCGATCAAATCATCAGAGCCTTTGCCCAGCTTACGGAAGGTGGTGTAGGGCATGAGATTAACTGTAGCACCACCATCCACCAGCATTTTGGTCACTGGCATCCCATCAACATATCCCTTGAGGTATATGGCCTTCACGTGCCGGTGCTTGGGTGGCTTGTCGAAAGTAGCTTGCTGTGCGAAGACGAGCCTCGCGACGCCTGTGCTCAGATTCTGACTCATCAGACTCGGAAGAAACATCACTCTTCCTGGCCTTGGGCGCCATGAACTCAGATGGGAGCACGAACACCATCTGTGCATCGGCTATCGTCTTCCCCTTATCTTGAGAAGGCTTCTCTCGCCAGACCTGCTTCGGGCGTCCTTCCGCTTCGAGCTCTCTGTTTCTGAGACACTGCACATGGCGTATCTGACTCCTGGTCAAGTACCCAGGACACCACTGGCCTTCCTGCCAAGCTGGCTCTTCGCGATCGACTAATGCCGTATCGAGCCGATCGTGCACGTCCCTTTTTTCACGCCGATCCTGCATGCCATGCGGGCGTCTGAGACTCTCATGCACAGACCGATGGTTGGTTTGAGAATGCCTGTACTCCTGATACTTATCACTACTCTCCGGGCAGTTGCGGATAGTTGGCAACTTTAAACCTTCGTTCCAGCAATGGCGAAAAAACGGGCAATACCAGTGGTCCTTCTCCTCTTCCCGGCTGATAGGCTAACTCCCCCTGGTAGCGTGCTTTCTCTTCATCATGGGCCCATCTCCGGTACTCTTCCTCTTCAATCTACCTCTGATGATTCTTCTCCCTCTCACTTCGCCATTTGTTCAGTAGGTGGCGAGAAGTCACCTTGGTCTTGCTGGACTCTCCCTTCTCAAGTCGATTCTTGTTCTGCTCCCTGCTCTTCCTGATCATCTCTAGCTCCTCAGCTGATATCTGCATGTCTGGGTCGACCGATGCGTTCTTTTTCACCTGGTTGGAGGTCAGAACCTTCATCTTGCCTGCAGGGGTTGTCACTTCGACCATATTCCGGCCCTTCGGGAACAGGAATTTGTCAATCTTTATCTTCCCCTTGGTAGGGTTGTCAAACCTCAAAAGGCCATGGGAGATGGCTCTCTGGATCTGGCTCCTGAAGTCTAGGCACTCATTTGTGCTGTGCGAGTCACGGTCATGATACTGGCAGAACTTTTCCCTTTTAACTCTTCAGGAGAGGGCTTCACGTAATCGGCAGGGAACATGATCTGCCCAGCGCTGACTAGCAAATCGAAGAGCTTATCTAGCTTATTTATGTCGAAGTCATATTGATCTTCTATGCTCCAGTTCTTAGGTACAGCCATGGGCCTCTTGCCCCACTTCAACTCGACAGCAGCAACCTCGTACTTATCCTTATCTTCTGAATCAGAATTGTTGACGAACGCGGTATGCTTGTACTTTGCTTCCTTCCTGAAGTTTTGAGCTTGCAAATCAAGCGCTGCCACCCTCTGCATCACCTGGCTAATATTGTCAAAGTCAGTGCCCATCATCTTCTCTTGAACGTGCGGGAGCAGTCCACCGATCACCAGATGAGCGAGCTGCTTGTCTGTCAGGTTCAACGAGTAGCACATATTCCTCATCTCCCTGAAGCGCTTGATGAAGGCCGACCCGGTCTCACTGCTTTTCTGGCGCATGCTGGTCAGATCAACGATATTCTTCTCCCCAGTGTCGGAAAAGAAATAGTTGTGAAACTTGCTCTCCAGTTCCGCCCAATTTTGGATCGATCCCGGCTCCAAAGTAGTGAACCAACTGAAAGCCGGGCCAGTCAATGATAGAGAAAAGAAGCGGACCTTGTGAGCGCCCTTCTGTGATGCCTCGCCAAGCTGAGTCAGGTATCGACTAACATGCTCCATGGTGGATACATCATCCTGCCCACTGAATTTGGTGAAGTCCGGCATGCGGTACCTCAAAGGCAGCGCCACATGATCAAACCACTCAGGGTAACGGCGCCTGTATGCAATTGAAACACCTGCCTTTGGCTGCAAGCCAAACTAATCTCTGAGCATCGAATTCATCTTGTTCAGCAATTCATCTTGAGGCGACTGGGTGTATTCAGGATGCGGTGCCGATGTGAGATCTTGATAGGTACGCTCATAGTGAAAATTTGGAGGATTAGACATTGGCATGTTCCCAGTCGTCTACATGTATGCAGCGATCTGCTCAGGAGGGTAGTCCCGGTATAGCTTGGGAGATGCAGCTATTTTTGGAGCCGAACCCACCATCATATTGGAATTTTGAACAGGTGGCTTCTATGGATTCGACTGTTGCGGCGAAGCTTTGGATGTCCCGGCCGCTGCGCTTGGATTAGAGTCTTCAGAAGGAATGCCAAAGTAGACTGAGCCCAGGGACTCCCAGTCCTGCCTATTGATGACAGTCTTCATGATGTTATAGAACGTTTGCAGAAAGACGTTGTGATGATGCCCGACTGCTTGATGCGAAGCTGACCAAATGTTGCTGACGAGATAGTCTCTGAACTCTTCTTCACCCTTGTCACTATGGCCACTCATGATCCACCTTGGAAAGGGGTTTTTCTTTATCACATGTCCCTCACAGGTTTTGCCAAACGACAGCAAGCAGGCATCAATGAATTCCTCAATGAGCTGCTCCAGAATCACAGCATCTTCAGGTTCGATCTCCTCGCGTTTGACCCTGATGACACCGTCATCCCTTGGAGCGTTGTTCTCCACGTTCTTGTCTTTACCCATGAGTGAAACGGTCCCACTAGGTGTGCCAAAAAGTGTGTTGGCACAAAAAGTGGTTCCTCGCGCTCAACACACCAGCGAAGCCGGAAACGATCTCAAGAGCGTTGGAGCTTCTCAGATCCAGCTAATTTCAAACCCGGTCAGAGAGTACTGATGACTTCCAAGCGCGCCAGTCAATTTGACCTGCAATTAACAAGGAAAGAGATAATAATCAGTAACACAAGGCGGAACCAGCTGGTGAGTCCAGGTAGTTCCAACTATACAGCTCTAAAAGCCAACACGAGTGGAGATCGACTAAAGAGTCTATTCTAGCATGCATGCATCGATTTTTGTAGAATAAGCATATTATTGTCATATGATTGATTCATGTACATGAACAAAAATAGCAATTCACATAAAACAATTTTCACATACGAAAAGCTACAAAAGATCATAACGCAATCGATTATGGTGATGCATACGTATCGAATTATTTAATGCAAACTGTCTAAAAGTGAAACAAAAAGAGAGATCGGCTATTTATCCGATTCGATGAATACAGGCAACATACAAGTCTATAAGATGAGCAATATCTCGACCTTCAAACCAGCACATTCAATTCATTGTTTGCAACAGTGGGGATCGAGCGGATCGAGACAGCCGTGATGTAAACAATGATTTAAATTTATTAGCTATTGGGTCTAAACAATATTCTTCTTATTACTTGAGTACGACCTGCACACAATCAGGATCTAAGTTTATCGGCTAATGCAGGCACTTTCTATTTATCAATGCATAAACACGTGACAGTTATCATTCATTGAACAAATAGATCTATAAAATATAAAGCCGATATAACTAGATCAAGATTGGGCAAATTTGGTGGATGCTGTAAATAATCAAACAAATAAACTTAAACATCACCGGTAACTTAAAGAATCTAACTAAGATGCCAATTTAATTAGAGCCGATAACTAATTCATGCACATTAACTAGCTTAATCCAAGCATTCGTCCACCGGATGACGCTAAATATAGATTAATCAAGAAAATAAACATGAATCGATAACTAACCCCCATTTGATCTAAGCTCACGTCCACCGGATGACGCTAAACTCATATCAAATAAGAATCAACCTGGATCGACCATACTCCCATGTCCACCGGATGACATTAAAGAGACAGAGTTTAACAAGGCATGACGGTATTTACAAGCAAGCCTGCATCCACCGGATGACACCCAACCCGTTTGAAGAAACTCGCCGAGATCTACTTTACTCCTACTCCTAAGGGTTTGGCCGGAGCCGAAAGGTGTATTGTATTGATGTGTACGTACGTATTACAATAGCCAGGGGTTTATATTTATACCCTGGGCTGACAAGATAGAGTCCTAGTCGAATTACAACTCAAAATAGATATAGAAACTAACAAACTTTCCTATTTTAAAAATAACTTAGAGTCCAATCTTCCCTTTCTAAAATGGACTCCGAACGTGATCACTTCCTGGCGGCAAAGACCCATGCTGACGTCATCAATCGACTCTCGGTTTCAACCGCGCCGTCTTCGCTTCGGCCCAATAATCGATCTGGGACCTAATCGGCTGTCCTCAGCTCCTCGCCTAACAAATTCTGCTCCCGAAAATCGGTTGTCTGCCCTCGATAATCGGCTATCCGTTCCCGGTCCAGATTTTGATGTAAACACCTTTAATGCAGCAAATTCAAGGCAATTTGAGATTGCTTGTGAGGCAACAGCCCAATATGGTTCAGGGTACAAGCCTCGAACTAACCAGCAGCTTGGTGAACCTTTGCTTCAAGAATGTGTTAAGGTAACAAGTGCCATGAGGAAGGACCATGAGCTGGCCTAGAAGCAATATGGCTGTACACTAATGTCAGATGGATGGACTGACATGAGAGGGCATCATTTGATTAATTTCCTTGTGAACAGCCCTGAGGGAACATACTTTCTAGAGTCAGTTAATGCATCAAGTCAAGTTCAGAGTGCAACAATGTTAGCTGATTTTTTACAGGAGAAGATTGGGGACATTGGAAAGGACAATGTTGTTCAAGTTGTGACCGACAATGGTGCTAACTATAGGGCTGCTGGTCAGATCTTGATGGATAGGATTCCCACCCTATATTGGAGTCCTTGTGCTGCACATTGTTTGGATCTGATGTTGGAAGAAATTGGGAACTTGAAGGCATTCAAGAAACCTATTGCACGTGCTAGGCGGGTCACCACATTCATTTATAGGCATGGAAGGCTGCTTAGTGCAATGAGGGCTCAAACAGGTGGGACTGATCTTGTTAGGCCTGGAAAGACTAGATTTACCACATCATTTCTGACGCTGAAGAGTTTGCACAAGAATAAGGATTCCTTGAAGAGTTTGTTTGTTAGTGAAGCATGGACTGGGAACAACTTGTGTAAAACTACAGCAGGTCAACAAGTGCAAGATATTGTGCTATCCACTGAGTTTTAGAACTCAATAGAAGATTGCCTAAGGGCTTCAGCCACACTCTTAATTGTTTTGAGGGCTGTTGATGGTGATGAGAAGCCTGCAATGCCCGAGGTCACAGCTCTAATGCATCATGCAAAAGAGAGGATAAAGCAAAGCTTCAACATACCAACCAAGCATGCCCTGCTCAAGAGAATCATGGACATTATTGAGAAGCGCTGGGTGAACCAAATGGAGCATCCGTTATATGGGGCTGCACTATATTTGAACCCGGGAAAATTTTTTCCTCTTGCGAAAGCTAATGATGATGCTACGATTGGTCAGCTAAGAGGTTGCTTTGTTGAAGTGCTTGGAAGAATAATACAAGATGTGGAAACACAATTGAAGATCAATAGGCAAGCCATTGAGTATGAACAGCAACGTGGAGAAGTCTTCTCAAACAAGATGGCAATGGAAAGCTATGACAAAATGAGTCCTCGTAAGTGTTGTTAATCTCAGCTTGCAAATTTCACCAACTTAATTGCATTCAAAAACTTCTAATATGTACTTCTTATCATCCAATTGACTGGTGGCGTTCTTATGGTGGCCGAGCCATTAAACTACAAAGGCTTGCTAAGCGCATAGTTAGCCTTTGTGCTTCCTCATCTGGCTGCGAGAGATGCTGGAGTGTCTTCAGTCATGTGAGGATCCTTGTGATCAACAATTTCTATTTGCAAGCTCTAGTTGCATACAATCTGATGTTTTGCTTCCCATATGATTTTTTGTGTGTAGATGCATATAAAAAAGGAATAGGCTGCTGCACAAGAGACTTAATGATATGGTCTTTGTTTCATACAATCAAAAGATGAGAACAAGGTTTCAGCTTATGCATGAGAAGGCAGGCAAGAAATATGACCCTTTGGTCATCGAGGAGTTCAACTGAGAAAATGAATGGGCTGATTCATTGCATGTGCCTGTTCCGGGTGCTAGAGGGTCTGATGCTGCTGATGACCTCACATGGCAGCATATCGATGAAGCCACCGGTGCATTACAAGCGCTGCAGGGTCGTAATCTTCCTAGGAGAGCTGCTGCTGCTCAATATTATAGACGTTCCAGAAATGTTCCTGCTGCTGCTACTAAAGATGGTGAAGATGAAGATGAAGACCCACATGATGATGCGGAAGTGAGGGTGAAGAAGATGGCAATGTTCCTGCTACTGAAGAAGACAAGGCAGCTGATCTTGATGAGTTCAATGATGGATTTTGAGTGCTGAAACAGATATTTGCACTCAGCCCTTTTGTGTCCTATACTTAGGCTTTGGTGTAGTTGACTTGACTAGTAATTAGTATGCTTTAGAGTCCAGTACTGAAGAAGACAAGGCTGCTGATCTGATGAGTTTGATGATGGATTTTGAGTGCTGAAAGTCTGAAACAGAGATTTGCACTCAGCCCTTTTATGTCCCGCACTCTAGCTTTGGTGTAGTTGACTTGCTTAGTAATTAGTATGCTTTAGACTTTATAGTCCAGTACTTCTCAGACTTTCAGTCTCTAAGTTTGTGGACTATAAGAGACAAACTATGATGTCATTGTGATTGTGATGCTCATGTATGCACTAAGGAACTAAGCAACTAATGTTTGCTATTTGTTATATGGTCTCTTGTGTATTGTTTCCTATTTAATTATCAAATGATAGCATGCTCATTTACTTTTCTTCCTATTATAGATTGCTGAATTTTGGAATTGTCATGTAGTTTCCTTCAAAGGGGATGGATGCTACATGGGAGAAGAGTTTCGGGAAATGGAAGAAAGGAACCTGGGCTCAGGATTTGGGAACAAACAAGGTATGTATGTGCTGCACTACTATATAAAATTCTAGCTTATCCACGCCTTACAATGCGTATATGGCGTCGCCTAGGCGTCCGCCATAAACGCCTAGGCGTTGTGAAGGGAGTCTGGCGAAGCGGCGCCTCGTAAACATTGCTCCACGCACTGTAACAAGGGGTCACAACCATGATAAATACGTCCCTTTATTTTAATTTATAAGTTCTTTTTGCCTTAAGTTTCACCACGCATCTTATTCAAGATTTTGTATAAAATATTACTTTTTCTATTATGACCTGCTTTATTAATAAAAGTTCTTTAAGATTAAGTTAAATTTAATTCTTTTTATGTAATTTTTTTAAATAAGACGAGGTGGTTAAATTTAGACTGAAAAAAGTCAAACGACTTATAAATTAAGACGGATTAAGTAACAGAAAGAGCACGGTCCTACTTGTGATGACGACGACGACAAGGATGACAAGCAAATGATCACGAAAGGGTACCTCCTAAGTGCTGGTTCGGGACGACAACAACGACCAGAGACGAGGGTCCTGGTGCGCGAGACTAGAGAGACCTCACGAAGCCATGGATGGTGGCGTTGCTGGAGATGGCTGAGCAACAGTTTGGATACGGCCAGCGGGGGTGTTCAAGGTACCCTGTGAAGCACAGCGCTTTCGCCATGTCGTTACCATGGCACGCAAATCCAAAAGTGGCTACGAAACGGCGACAAAGCTAGATTTGTTTTTGTTTACGTCGGCTTTCACGTACTCTAATTGGAGTTGGAATGGTAAGCTAATGCGACATCTTCCAGCTCGGGATTTCGCCGGAGGCCTTTCTCAACAGCAGCGGCCGGCGACGAGGATTTCGGGCTTCAGAAGTCCAAGGGGCTTCGTTGCAATTTTATTTTCTTCAGGGTCCTCTGTGTACTTTGGCAAGGACAGCTGTATCTGCATCTCTATCCTTGCTGTTCGTGAGTATCTGTAAGAGTACGTGTACGTGTACGTTTCCTTACATAGAAATACAGAAATGTATTATAAAAAAGGCATTACAAGGATTAGGAGATCACGCGGAGAGCTCCGGCATGATTGTTTTTTTCCTGCACATACACGGCCTCTTTTCTGGCGAGGAATGCATCCACGAAGTGCCTAGAAAAGTCACGCGCAGAGGCTCTCGAAGGAGAGGGATCATTGGATCAGTGCGAGAGAAGTGCACGTAGCGTAGCGTAGGTGTATCGTGATTGGCTGACCGTACTGAAACACAAGACAGAAGGCGCCGATGATGAACTGCGGACCAGGTGAAAATTTGAACGCAAAGAAAATACACGCTACCGGCGCGCTTGTGCTGAACGACGCACCTGATAAAAAATAAGGATAGCAAAAGAAAAACATAAAAAACACTACACGGTAGGCGTGATAGCACTGCGCTGGCGCTAAACGACGGCGTCGACGAAACAATCTAGACGAAAAAAATGCGTGCTACTGACCCGTTGGTGTTGAAAGGCACACCCGATGAAAAAATATGGACCACAAAAGGAGAAATAAAAAAACACCCGGTGAAAAAATTTGGATGGCAAAAAAAGAAGAAATACCGGTGAAAAATTGTAGGGGTAGGCAGCAAAAGGCATGATAGACACGCTACCGTTGCACCGGTGCTGAAAGGCAAACCTGGTGAAAATTTGGACGCAAAGAAAATACACGCTACCGACGCGTTTTTGTGGGAAAAAAATGAGCGGCACGGACGCGTTGGCGCTGAACGACTTACTCGGTTTAAAAAATAAGGATGACAAAAGGAAAACATAAAAAACACCGCACGGTAGACGCGGTACACTGCGCTGGCGCTAAACGGCAGCGTCGACGAAAAATCTAGATGGAAAAATGCGTGCTACAGATCCGTTGATGTTGAACGGCACACCCGTTGATGGCAAAAGGAGAGAAAAAACACACGGTGAAAAAATTTGGATGAAAAAAAGAAACATCGATAGAAAACTGTGGGCGTTGACAGAAAAAAAAATTGAAATTTTTTGAGGGCGGACAACAAGAAAAAACTAACGCCACACTAACGACAGCATGACGTCGGTATGAACAGTAGCCGGGGTGCTCTCCGAGCAGGGACTCTTTTCTGATTAAAGAAGTTTATTATACGGTATACATATATTCATTTCTTTATTACCACCTTCATCCAAGAAATTAGAGAAACCAAAAGAGGTACGTTTAGGAGGCTTTATCCTTATATTATAGTAAAAACAAAAATATTTTTTCTCTCTATGAAACTTTTCTTATAAAATTATTTCTTTAGGAACCTTTAGACAATTGATGGCTTAGACATGAGCAAGATTACACTCGGACGCTAGACCTACTTTCGACACAATCCTGCTACTTACTTCCTGGTCAATTTATTTAGAAGGAAAGGAACAATAGACCCTTTGGCTTTGACGGTCGCGAGCGTGCGCAAGGTATATTGCGCCACACTTCAAGAGGCTAAAGATTGGATCAGCACCCAAATGTTGTTAAGCGAGCATTCACTCGATTCAAATGCAGCAAACGTTCGCTCCTTCCCTTCCCATGGAATGATGTCAGCAATATATGACATAAGCGAAAAAAAGCAAAACATTTATTTCAAAATGATACAGCTATTGAACAGTACATCTATTTTTAATTCCGTCTACATGAGTATGTTCTACATGACAAGTCGAATAAAACTAGATCCCACTTGCATATTTTTTGATTTTTTTCTATAAGTAATTTCTGTGTATTACCTCGTAACATATAATTTATAACATACAACTTATGCACACGAATTGTGTTAACTAACTTATGTACACATGTTTGATACTTTTTGAAAATAAACTTTGTTTCGTGACTTTTCGTGTCTCTAACTTTTGGTATAAGTTATAAGAATCTGTTTCTTTGTTTGTTAATAACTTTTGAATTCACAAAATTTGTTTCTTTGTGTTTAATAATTTTTTATAACAAGTTATTTTGTTTTTAAATATTCACATAAGTTATATATTATAAGTTATACATTACAAGTTATACGTGAAAAGCTATATGTATAAGTTATACATAATTTTCTATGAGAAAGATTCTTTGAAATATAGGCAAGTGACATCTAGTTTTATTCGCCACATTACGTAGAACACATAGGTGCAAATGAAATTAAAAATGATACACCGTTCAATATTTATAGCATTTTAAAATAAACGTTTTGTTTTTTCGTATTTTGTGCCAATGCTGATGTCAGCGGATAGAGCAGCAACGGAGAGTCACACGCGCTGGCTGGCTAAAAATAGAAAGCGTGGGAACTTTTTTTACTAAAAAAGGAAATTTTAGGATGTCTGAAATTTCTGATGAGCGTTCGCGATTTAGCCTCGCCGGGATCAGCAATGGGATAGTGACCTTGAGTGCGGTGTTTTCTTACTGGTTACAAAATACAAGTAATGTAAATCTACAATTGTTTTCCCAATAGACTAAGTCCTTCGTTGTGGTTGCGAAAATCACAAAATGGAACGACTGTAGCACGGCATTACTGCTCCGTCCTATTAATTATTTAATTCTAACACAGTAGCATGTTTTAGTGTACTAACTTTAACCAATTACAAATAAAACACTATAAATATTTATAATATCAAATAAACACCAATAGATTAATTATAAAATGTATTTTCATAATATATTAATTTGGAGTTATATGAATACTATTCACTAGAAATTTGGTCAAACGTGAACTACTTTATCTGACACGCAACACGGAGTTGCATGTTTAAAAGGACGGAGGGAGTACTTGTCATGAACGAGGTCCAAATTTATCATGACGTGCATAGTCAGCTTATTACAGGATCAAGTTTGCACATAAAAGATGGTCACATTGACCTCATTACTAATGAATTTATTTAGTTTAAATAGTTATTGTGGTTGTTGCAATTATTGATTATTTTGGATACATTTCAATTCTATTATTATAATTATTAAAGTTTACCACGTGCATACAAGCTATTATCATGAATTTTTGATATAGAAAAAAAAATGTGAAGCTCAAGTTTTTAGGATCACAGGAAGTGTTACAGTGGCACACGAGGAAAGAATGAAAATTTTGATGCATTTTATAACTGAGGACTAAAAATGTCTTTTCCACTAGCTATTAGAGGCAAAATAAACGAAAGTGGTATATAGATAAAAAAAATCTTTGGTCATGGGTACTGAGAATTTTTTTCGTTTCAATGGTATTTATTTTTTACACGCATGTAAAAAGCTACCGCCGACAAGGGTCCAGAGAGGGGCCCTCAGCGTCACATCTGGACCCACTTCGTAGTGACACAGACGATCGAGCCCGAAACCATACGGCGTACATGGCTACAGGTACCACCTCCAGGCGTTTCCCCTGATTCCCTTCAGCTCGGTCCGCTCCGGCGCTCCCCTTTCCCTCTCCGCAGCTTCTCGAGCCCCCTCCACGTCCCCTTCCTTCCCTCCCCTCCCCTCCCTCACATGGCCGACGACGCGAAGGCCGAGGCGGCGCGGGCGAGGCCGGAGTCCTCGCAGGAGGAGGAGGAGGACTGGAAGGAGGCCGAGGGGGACGTCGCCGAAGTCGACCACCGCGCCGCCGCCGCCGCCAATGGCTCCGCCGAGGGTGACGTGCCCACGGACAGGCCGATCCGGGTCTACGCCGACGGCATCTACGATCTCTTCCACTTCGGCCACGCCAAGTCGCTCGAGCAGGCCAAGAAGCTGTGAGAACACCGCACCCACCCTCTGCCTCCACCTCCTCCTCCTCCGCCCTATTGGGCCTGCCACTGCCGTCGCCGATTGGATTGAATCCCACTGCTCTTCGATCTGCCCCTCGCGCTGGTGCTGTGGGGCCGGGCGCCGTTGCGTGCTAGCGTGCAATGGGTCGCTGCTTTAGCAGCGCTTGCGGTGGCGTCTGTATCGCGCTTCGTTAGGCGGTTTCGGTGCGAGATTGGCGCTTGAGTTGTGTTATATAATTACTTCCTCCCCCTCTTCTCTTTGTGGCGCGCAGTTTTGTGATGAATTGTCCCATCGCGTCTAGCAGTTCCGGAATGACTTTCTATGAGTAAATTACCACGCGTGATGCCCATTTGTGTAAAAATATTGCTGTGAGTTGGCTGAAATCCGATTTAGTGTTGCCTGCGGCTTAGCTGGTTGCTTAATGTGCAGTATTTGCTTTAGGAATCCTTTCGAAGCAATTGGACGGGTTGTTTGGTGAGAATTGCAGGTCCATTCTTAGTATCTTATACTCCTACCTGATATGATATGACTGGATTGTTTAATTGAAAAGCACATGTGTCAGTTTCCTCATTAGTGCAGCCCGATTCGGAATCATTAATATGCTTCCCTTTAGCCTGTTGTGTTGCTTCAGAGTTCTTGGATACTTGAACTTTTCTCGCTGAGAGGCTTATAGTATGATTCTCTTGCTCTGATACAAATTGACATGCATTGTTTTGTAGCTATGACGCTTGACATGGGCGACAGAATGGAGGTCACTTTCCAGTTTTTATTGACATGCATGATGTAATCAAATGAGACCGTTCTATAGTGGTTATACCTACCATAGTTGTTCCTTAAGAGAGTAACTATAAGTAGCGTGTAAATTTATTTCTGTTTCTGCAAAAAGACACAATCTAGCAAAGTTACCATAGTGGTTCCTTAAGGAGTAACTATAAGTAGCGTGTAATTTTATTTCTGTTTCTGCGAAAAGACACAATCTAGCAAAGTTACTCTTGCAACTATGTTAGCTTTAGGTTCAATCTTCTCCTCAAATTTATCCATTATCAGAACTTTGGTACTTGTGGCGTGCAGGGATAGCAAGAAACAAGTCCATTCGGGGTACTGTATAGTGGGAGTTTTCTGTGATACTAGTACCTTTCATAAGCAACCATATGGCCTTTATCAGTTTAAGTGTGAAGCTTTATTTAGATCTTTAAATGTTACTCTGTAGTGACAAGTATTACCTTAATCTGTGCTGTGCATATAACTTTGAACTGGCCGTTGGCCTTGTTCACATCTGTGCTTAAGCACTACTAAAAAATTGTCTCCTGTAGCTATTTTAATATGAGCAGACTGAATAAGTGCTTTCAAATCTGCAGGTTTCCAAACACATATCTTCTTGTTGGATGCTGCAATGATGAGTTGACACACAAATACAAAGGAAGAACTGTTATGACTGAGGATGAGCGATATGAGTCACTTCGCCATTGCAAGTAACCACTCTATCATGTTTTGTTATAATTTTGTTTTATTAGTGTCATAATTGTACCTTATATATATTCTGCATTTCCAGGTGGGTTGATGAAGTCATTCCAGATGCTCCATGGGTGGTGACAGAAGAGTTCTTGGATAAGCATAACATTGATTTTGTTGCTCATGATTCTCTGCCGTAAGCACTCGTTCTAAAAAAAGACTTGATGGTTCATTGTGCAGTAAATATTCCAAGGAACTGCCTGAGATGCTACATATGGCCAGTCATTATTGCAATGCAATTTTTACCATTTTAGAATTCATATTATATTCAAAGGCTTTGATCTACGCGATGCTGGGTTTGAAATCTAAGTCTATTCGGTTAATCTGTACCCTATTTTTCCTATTTGAACCAAGACAGGTATGCTGATGCTAGTGGAGCTGGTAAAGATGTGTATGAACATGTGAGTCGTTTAAGCTCCAGATTAAGAAATAAAATTTATGATCTTGGTACTAACAGTATGAATAAAATAATATTTTGGTCTGTGGTTTTGTGAGAATAACTAATTTCAATGTCGCTTTATCAGGTAAAAAAACTTGGTAAGTTTAAGGAGACTCAGCGCACTGATGGAATATCAACATCGGATATTATAATGCGGATTGTTAAAGATTATAATGAGTATGTTATGCGGAATCTGGCCAGGGGCTACACTAGAGAGGAACTTGGTGTTAGTTATGTCAAGGCATGTGATACTAATCCAAAGCTATATCCAGTAATTGCATTGTTTGATATTAGTCTCTTAGTATCGTTTTTGTTGTGCTTGTCCAACCGACCCTTATATGTGTTAACAGGAAAAACGACTGCGAGTTAACATGGGACTTAAAAACCTGCGTGACAAAGTGAAACAACACCAAGAAAAAGTAGGAGAGAAGGTTTTTGCATCTACCATCGTCTGTCATATGATTTTGACGAGGAAGGTGCTCTTTTGTTGATTAGCTATTTGAAATACTCCTATTCATTTACAGTGGAACACGGTTGCAAAACTCCAGGAGGAGTGGGTGGAAAATGCAGACCGCTGGGTGGCTGGTTTCTTGGAGAAATTTGAGGAAGGGTGCCACTCAATGGTCAGTGACCCTCTGCTCTAACCACCCTTCGCACAGAGTTTATGCTTTTCATAGGAGTCCACTGCTCATTTATGTATTCTTGTTTCCAAAACTTCCTCAGGGGACAGCCATCAAGGAGAGGCTCATCAAGGCACAATCCAGCGACTTTGGCAGCCTCCTACAGTACGACATGTACGAATCTGATGAAGCCAATGAAGACGACGACGACGAACGCTTTGAAGACGTCAAGGAATAGCACCTCTGTACATATACAAAGTTTTAGTAGTCGCAAATCGTCCTGTCAGTCTGTTGTGCCGTGTCATGTGCCCCTCTCTGGTTGGTGGTCTTTATATGGTCAAAAGGTAGGTCAGGTTGCCATGCTTGTTGCTGCTCTTGGTGTTTGTTCAGGCAACGCATGGTTGTAAAAGCTGTGGAAAGGCTTTTGCAGCCTAGGATATACAGATTTCGATTGTTAACTTTGGGTTAGAACATATGGCTCTAAAGTTGATGTCGAGGTGGTTAAAATTCTGAAATCTCGTTTGTTTTCCTTCCCCTGACATGTGTTGCATTCAGCATCTCAACAAAGAATATCTGGGGTTTGCAACGCGAGGAATATATTTTGGAATTATGTTTGTGTTGGACAAACAAAAGCGTCTTGGATTCCTTGTGCCTTCCTTGGCCATGCATGGGATACCGATGCCTTGGACTCTCAGCCCGGAAGGCTGCTGGCATCTTCGATTTCCCGTGCCCCTTGTTTGGGTTCTTGCAAAGTCAAATGACAGTTGTTGTTTTGGGTTATTATTAAGGTGTAATTTGTTCTGGTGCCTTATTACACCCTGTTGCCTTCATTTTCTTTTTCTTGTTGAGCAAGGGTTGATGGATACTTAGACTTGACTTGCTTTTTCTCCTGAGCAAGGAATGATTTTAGCCTTGCATTTAATTAATTAAATATATCATTGCTTGGACTGCTTGAACAAGTTGCTATTCCTTCCCCAGACAGATCACTTTCTCGAAATCGATACGGGGGATATTGGGGTTGCTTCGGTTTATTTCATAGAGGTAGCTGTAGCTTCTTTCTTGCTCCCATTGTTCCCAGTGGCTCAGGACAACTTGAGCCAAGAGCTACAACTCCAACCATATATATGATTTTGCTCTACATTCCCCAACAGATAAATGTTGCTCCTGGTACGGCATTCATTCATTTCTTTGGCGTTTGAAGTTTATTATTAGTGTCTGGCTGTGTTGCAGATGATTGCCTCTTTAATCTGATTCATTTGTCATGGCTCATGGGGCAATGGCATTATATATAGTATATGATTTCTTGACGATGAGTCGATGATGAACAATGCGATGCAAGCAGGCTCAAGCCGCAGGCCGCTGAAGCGAAGATCATCTGTGGTACTAGCAGAGAGGAAGAGGAGTGGATCATCATCACCAAGCATGTCGTCGTCGTCGCCGTTCCTGTCGAGGCTGCGGCTGGTGACGGT
Source organism: Eremochloa ophiuroides (assembly GCA_038502445.1). Lineage (NCBI taxonomy): Eukaryota > Viridiplantae > Streptophyta > Magnoliopsida > Poales > Poaceae > Eremochloa > Eremochloa ophiuroides. Next base: position 10,056,857 of record JAHLJS010000005.1, read on the forward strand.
GGACGTGACGGGCACCCTGATCGCCTACCGGGGCCAGCTCGGCGACTACTACTGCATGGCGGCCAAGTCCGCCGGGATGCCGTGCCCGGACTACGCGCGCGTGCACGCCGGCTTCAAGCTCGCCTACGCCGACATGAGCCGCAGGCACCCGTGCTTCGGCCACGCCGCCGCCATGCCCGCCGCCGACTGGTGGAGGATGTGCGTCAGGGACTCCTTCGTGCAGGCCGGCTACGACTACGACGACGAGACGTCGGAGAGGATATTCCGGCGGATCTACTCCACGTTCGGCTCCGCCGCGCCGTACGCGGTGTTCCCGGACGCGCGGCGCTTCCTGCGGTGGCTGCGCAAGGACCAGGGCCTCGTCGTCGGCATCGTCAGCAACGCCGAGCACCGGTACAGGGACGTCGTCCTGCCGGCGCTGGGGCTCCTCCAGGTCAGCTTCTTCCCTTCCCTTCCCTTCCCTTCCTGCCATCGCCGCCGACGAGGTTGCAGCGCTGACGATGATGGCCGACGGCGTGTGCATGTTTGCTTCCGAACAAACTACCCACCCAAAGGGGTCGGAGTGGGACTTCGGGGTGTTCTCGGGGGTCGTCGGCGTGGAGAAGCCGGACCCGAGGATCTACGAGGCGGCGCTGCAGCAGGCGGCCGGCTGGACCGGCGGCGTGGCGGTGGCGCCCGGGGAGGCGCTCCACATCGGCGACAGCCTGCGCAAGGACTACGCCCCCGCGCGGAGCCTCGGGATGCACGCGCTGCTGCTGGACCGGTTCCGGACCGCCGAGGCGGAGACCTGGCGGAGGTCCGGCGCGCCCGTGCTCCCCGACCTCGTCGCCGCGCAGGAGTGGCTCGCCGCCGGGGGTCACGGTCACGGTCGCAGGGAGGAAGCGGCGGACGACCAGCAGCCTGTCACGGCCAGGTGACACGGCATACCAGCGTCCTGAACTCAGGGAAGGGACAAGCAAGCGAAGCATCTGGACTGGATGTCCGACCTCACTTGGCTGAGTGCCCTGACATGGATCGAGGACCGCCATTGCTGCTGCTGCTATGGCGGCGGATCGGAACGCCCGATGTCGTCGTGTAATCTGGAATGAGCAAAGAGCAAATGCAGCAATTTACCTCGATCGTCGAACTGAGGGACCTTATTATAAAGAAAAAGAACGAAGAGTTTATTAACGCATGTGAATATAATAATTGCATGTGGTGGACCAAAATGTTATCAAGAGAATACGGTTCGAGAACTAAAAATAAGTGCTGATAAACTAAAGCGAACCGAGCCATAAATATCATTAAGGGGCTGTTTGGTTCCCTGCACCCGGCCTGACCAGGCCCGTGGGATGCAGGGTCCCCGTGTTTGGTTTCCTGGGTGCCCCCCTCGGCCAGGCTCCACTCGTGCAACTTGTCCCCCTCGGCTAGGCTCCACGCGTACGCCGAAATCGGCCGATC